>JALBWW010000005.1:4285000-5020000 GCA_023212625.1 Styphnolobium japonicum
GAGGATATGTTTTCACTTGGTTTCATTCTCAATCTCAAACTAATTCAGTGTACGAAGCATTTACCAGATTTTTCATCAATTAATAGAAAATTAATTGACAAGTAAACAGTACACATTAAGGAAATGAATTGGGTATTGAGTAGCAATAGGATTTAAGATATCCAGATTCACTGCCTGACATGCAAATTATATGATGCTTTTGATGTGATATGTTAATTCATTAACTGTCTTTTTTTTGCCAACATTAACTCTGTCTTGACAATGGACCTTTTGCCACCAATAATAGCTTGGTAAGAAAGCTGCATTACCTTGTCTTTTTGAAGCAGCATTGTTGTAATAGTATTTGATAACATTTTGGAAACTTTTAGAGAAATTATATATATTTTCATTTTCCACTGTTTTATTCATCAGTGTTGTGCTTTCACAAAGGTTATATGAGGGTTGACGAGAAAATTGATAAAAGTACTTATGATTATTAGCTATTTCAATTTTTTTAATGAATCTTTTGAGATAAGTTCAGAAGATGAAGTGTTCAACTTCAACTTTATGTGGCCTTAAAGAGAGTAAAAATCTGGGTGTAGCCATATCTTTTGATTCCTTTAGACTCCAATGTGAGTTTCTGATTACAATTCATTTTCAGGTGACATTCTTATAATCTTCTACACCACTAATCTTGCTCTCATCTCTCCTTGTTGATTCTTGACCCGCTTGCTGATAATCTCTTATCCCATGATTTCTTTGCTCTTTTTATTACAAATAAAATGTCTATTTCACATTCAAAAGTTTGTACTTTCCTTTGCAGGTGGATGTGATAGAGTCTCAATGGAATATTTTACAAACTCATATTCAAGATTCTCATGACTTTACAGAACTTGTGGGCTTTCATCAAGAGTAATAATTTCTCAATTACATGTTTTTAATTTTTTACATTTTATAGAGTGACATAAATGTTGTATTGTTAGATAAATTATTTGACATGCGTAAAATTATTATCAACATAATCATATTTTTCCAAGTTACATATAACTTGTTGGTTACCATCAAATCAGTAGACCAACTTTTATCCTATTGCTGTCAGGATCATGTTCTATTTTTATGGTCAAAGATAACGTAGTTTTTCAGCTGGCTGTTATTGAGCATAGATAGTAACAGTAGCTCAGAGAAAGAACTCCCATTACTATGATCAAGCAGTTTAATGAGGAGAAATAGGAATTAAACATAGTTAACAAGCACTTTATTCTCTCTGGAAGCAATTCTCAGGTGCTAGAGTGTCTAAACTGTTATGGATTTATTAGCTTGTTAAGGTGGTTATTTTTATTCCTTGAGGTGGCTGTTTTACCTAAACATTGCTTATTACAGCATCCTCGCTATATGATTTTAATGTCTCCTACAGGTATCTGTCAGCCTTAATTTCACAAACGTTTTTGGACATTGGTTCTGTGTCAAGGATACTGGATAGCATCATGAAGCTTTGCCTGCAATTCTGCTGGAATATTGAGAACCAAGATAACCATTCAAATACTTCCGAACTGGAACATATAGCTGAGGTAATGGTGCATCTCTGGTTTTGCCAAATAACCATACAGGAGCATAGAGCCATTATTTTCGTTGTGCAGCTTCATATATTAATTTCAGTAGGCTCAATTATCTGAAAATTATTTAATTAAGGGAAAATAATTTTTCTTTGCCCCATTTGATTGGACCTTTTTCTCTAACTTCTATAGGAGTTCAACAAGAAATCAAACTCCTTGTACACTATACTGCGCAGCAGCAGGCTTGCTGGGAGTCAGCGGGCTCCATTTTTGAGACGTTTTCTCTTGCGGTTAAATCTGAATTCCTTCTTCGAGGTGAAACATTCACATAGATACTTATTCTTATTGTTTAGATCATTTCTTACTCTGTCCGTTCTTTTGATCCTTAACAGGCAACTGCGAGGGGAGTGTTGAATGTTGTCAGACCACGCCCAACACTTCCTGTTTTAAATCAACAGTAGTATCATTCCACCACAAGTTCGAAGTTGCTCACCCGTGCCGTTTTCTTGGGGTATTGGCATGTGACCTTCGGTTGAGTAAATTCCCCCTCCCCCCCATCTTGTTTGGAGGACGAGTTTCAATGTTGACAATCAAGTTGCTATCTATTTGCCATTGCTGTTAGACCATCCTGCAACGGTCCTTTGAAAGTCAGCTGCACGTTCCACTAGCTATTTTGAGAATATGGTTATTGACCCTATATTGATTTTATTGTAAACACTGGCCGGTTTGGTGGTACTTTTGCAAGGTGGCTCATGCTTATGCTTCTTCGGTGGCTGGTGGATGGCTTTTGTTGTCACCCACTTTGTTGTCTTTGTAGATGTGAGCAGTGATCGGTGTGTATAGTTTATTATTCTTTTTATTCTTATTTCTGGTAATTGTAATTGGTTTTTAATATTACGAAACTTAATGCAATTCTTCCTGAGAATTTAAAATATTATATAATAAATTTAAATCAAATTTGATCGTTGACAATTGATGGAAGTAGTACTGTACCTAAGAATTTCTTGTATAAATCACACTAGTAGAATCAATTCTGGCAGTAGCACGCCGACACATTAAATTAGATGGACTAATTTTACAACCTTGCATGCTGAAGCCCATTGACTGTGGAAACACAACCAGCAATTATATTTGACCGTTAATAATTTGAATCTGTTCAGCTAAATTATATTGCACTTTAATTCAGAACTTGAAGACATTCCTTCAACGGCACACGTGCATATCATCAATTGTACAGAGGACAAAAGAAGATAAAAGGCATCAATTGCGTGCATACAATCCAAATGATTTGAAGTTTAGGCCCTTGATGCAGCAGAAACTCCCTTTAAGGCTAATCAACCTGTGGTGAAGCTTATATACTTCTATAAGACTATAACTCTTCAAAACCTTCTTCATCCCCTTCATCCTCTACCCTCTGAAACTCTCTTCTCCATGTTTCCATCTGCCAGAATATCAATGCCTTGAATCACTTGAGCTATATACAAATGTAACTAGCAAACCAGATGAAGATTGATGTCATATAGCAAAACCATATTTTCATAGGAAGCATTTTTATGATGTCTTGTCTCGCCAAAAGAACAAAAAATTAAAATATATTAATCTAAAAACAAGAAGAGAAGCACAGGGAGGGAAAATTGTAGTGATTATCAAGGATGTATAGGAAAGAAGAGATGGTTTTGGGTTTTTTTGGATACCGGGGGGCTGTTATTGAATTTTTCATATTCCTGTTTTCTTAAGCCAAACAGATATCTCAAAAAGAAAATGAGAAAGAAATAAAAAGATTAAAAATAAGAAAAGGCACGTCAATCTGAATACAAGATGTCTCACCTGATCATCAGAAAGTCGCAGTTGTTCTGCAACAAACAGTATATTATTGTAGTGTCCTGAAGCAAATTCTTCCTCTGAACTCTCTGCAACTCCTTCATAATTAATCATTTCCACCTGAAAGCCATTGCTCATGAATAGTTTATCCATCCATTGCCTTGTCTTGGACTGTAAAAGGGACCAGAAAAAGATTTGTTTTCCTTTCTTTTTCTTGAGGAAGAAAGTTAATTAAATTCAAACTCGGCGTCACTTGATAATTAATGGGAAACTTACCTTGATTTCTATTTGTGTCTCAGCTAAACAGGCAGGCAGCTCTCCCACAACAAAGCAACCCTTCATGGCCAAACTGCTTATCATTGACAATACCTCTTCAAAGTCCGCCAATGTCATCATAGGAAACCCCTGCAGGAATAAACTCATAGACTTCCTCAACTGCTCAAACAATGGGCCCCCTCTTCCCCCCATATTCACCAACTTTGCTTGTGAATTCAAGTGTTTACTAATGAGAAAGAATGATAAACTTAATCACCTGTATAGCCCATACACTAGGCCTATTGCCATTATATCCTCTAAATTGCAAACTTTGCGATGTATCAGATGATTCCAATGGAATATGATAGAATAAGCAACTTTTGGGAATCTTAGCCCCGACACCTGAAGCTTTAAAGGAAAAAAATACAATTAGATATTTACCTTCATCTTTTTACTCCCCCGAAAACAAACAAACACACACACACACACATACACATAAGAAACCAAGAGAAAAATAATATTGAAAAATCAGCTTGAAAACAAGCTACAACCCTTATTTACAGATTTTTGTGAGGTAAGTCTTTTATCCACGCACATACCCTGGTTTTCAGGAGTTTATAAAAATGTAACTCATTTAACTCTAAGCCATAACTCGGTTGAAAATCACTTCCATTTAGTTTTGGCAATAATACATTGCTTAAAATATCACAATTCATTTAATTTGGTCAACAGATGTCACCTTCAAGCTTCTCAGCTGCTATTTTAAATATCCTTTCCGGGGATATGTCAAATATTATGGTTGAAGTCGGCCAATTAAGTCTGTATGGCCGTGTATCCATGCCATCTGTCAACAAAACTACCTGCAATTAGAGGCAGAACCCTGTAAAACTACACATTGAAGGAAAAACAGCACAAATTTCCCATACACACATGCAATCAGCAAGTACCTGCTTTAGTCCATCAATATGGTTCACTGTACGAAGCAACTTATCATCAATGAACTTAGTTGCAAGACAATAGGGGTGCAAATTTTGCATCATATCCTTGGGAGTGTAAGGAGGGACAAAACAACCAGCATATGGGTCTACAAACAGAGGCTCTGCACTTGTGGAGAATTGATACTATGAGTGTAGCTCTTATCCACAACACGACATTAAAAATTGCAGAACACTAAAAAGTATAACAAAATTATTTTCGGCATCCAAAAACAAGATCAATAGAAGTTGATATTCTCTTTCAAGAATGCCTTAATTATAAATGCAGGACTAGCAGAGAACATAGACAGTGGACTCAAACTACAAAACTATAAAACCAAGAAAAAAGACCAGTCCACATGATTCAATGTTCAGGGCATGGTCACAGAAAAAGCTAAAACCTTGTATGTATAGTGTGGAATAATCAATATCATAAATCAGACAATGCATGCAGTATATAGACAGCAACAGCTAGCTCATAACCTATGAACTATGCTAAGTCACCCAACATGTCTTGGAATCATTCTCTGATATGATAACTTCGAAGTAAGGAAAACCATACATTATTCCCCACCATCCTTGAAGTGCTCGATGAAATGTCTGACAGAGTTAGTTTTACTTAAAAGAGTTAGGCGGAATGCATGACAGAGGGAAAGGGAGATATGGGTTTGCCTGGTCGATGAGTTTCCTGGTAACGAAGAGAGGCAGAATTAGTGGCAGCAAAGAGTAATGGGTCATTGTCGTCGCTGAGTTTCACTTTCACTGCAGAGAGACAAAATATTCTCTTGGAGCTGGAGGAGGACGAGTATCTCAGTGGCGGGCGCATATTGATATAACCAACGGAGGGTGCACTCGCAAAACCCATTAAGCATTCCAATTGTGGGGCACCGAGCTTCATCTTTCACTTTCACTGAGTTCAAGGCTTAAAGCTGTATCTGCATGCGGTGTTGCCCTCCACTCCCCTTTGGTTTGTTCATGCAGAGAAGAAACCGTTGCTGTGCGTATGTGCAGTAAGTAACATTACATAATGCGCACGCCTTATCTGGTTTTGACTCTCAGTTTCCACTTTCCACCTTTCAGGACGGTCACTCTGGTTCTCTGCTTTGCTATACTATACTAGCTATGAGCTCCCGTTTCCTCTCCTTTAATTCCACATTTATTAAACCATGCCTTTTAAAAAAACATTATCATACGATGGCAGAACAAAATAGGATGCACCAAGCTTTATGACATGTAAGTATATAACATGTCTTATAGCACGTTATTAAGGCTAAAAACAATGATTTTGCTTTTTTAGGTACATTGAACAACTATTATTAATTAAAAATATAACAAAAGTAGAAAGTAATCTAACTTAATTTAAATTTTTTATTTAAATCATCAAAATAACAAATGAATTTAAATTTGATTTACTATCAATATAATTATCATTGAATTGTGTATTGGTACATTATTAAAAAAGTTAAATTTCTTAATTAAATGTTATAAAAGTTAAACTCCTTTAATGATTTGATAATATATAATTAGATGATAATATTAAAAAAATTATATTGACAACAAATCAACATTAAATCTACATTTATTAACGATTGTCCTTAAGCATGGGTTAAAGAATTAAAATAAAAAGTATTAAATGAAAAAATAAATATTTTTAATATATTGAAAACTAAAAAATTATCTAATATTTTTTTCTTTTAAGTAATTATTCCTTAAATAATATTATTAATAAACGGTATTAAATATATCTTAAATTACCTTTAAGACACATCACTCAATTAAATCCATTACAAATTTGAGCAAAGCTCCATAGACATTTATTTTTTAAAATTTAGAATTGGGTGAGCTGTGCGTATTTGGAATAAATAAATTATGTTGAATTTTCAATTTATTAAATAACCAAATTAGTCACTCGCACATTTTTAAGAACTAAATTCATTTAATTCGTATAATGTAAGAATGAATAAAAAAAAATTATAATGCAAGAATGAAATTGTATGTTTATTCATAGAATAACATAAACCGCATTTAAAGTGATACTAAAGGCCCCTCTAAGTTACCCATTACAAGCTGCCTGCCTATATTCACAAAAATCCAATAGGAAATAGGAAATTGTCTTGGAAATAAAATGTTACCAAAAATACTCTAGAGAGAAATGCAAACACATGGAACGACTATTAAAACACAAAAATAAAATAGGCAAAGTGTATTAGACCGAACGCTAAGAAAGTTGAAAATTTAGTAGGAGAAGTTTAGGTGCAACCGTTGGTGGATGAGATCCAAAGCCTAAACTAAATTACAAACTACAGTCAATCAGATACAAACGCTTTTAAAAACCCTTGAGATTGCATTAGCATTAACATTTTCTAGGCACCAATCTAAGCCACAGAGAGACAGAGAGTATTACCTACTCTCGCAACCCAAGCCAACAACCGGACCAGAGGTCGATAACCCAGAACAGAATAGAATAGCTTATCTTCTTCACTCATTCCTCAAACGCTCATCTCCCAAAACCTCTGCCAAAATGAATTCCAATCACCAAATGCCAGAGAACGAAGACCTCAACCCCGTGCAAGACCAAAACCCACTTCCCATAGTTCCATCCGAAGAACCTAACACACCTCCATTTGCAGCTGCTTCACTCTCTCTTTCTCTCTCCACCATTCTCCCCTCCCACTTCTTTATACAACCCAAAATCCCCGCTTTATTATTTCATCCGCAACCCAACAAGGTAAAAGTCCCTACACAGGCCTCATCGCTTACACACCTTTCTCTTTCCACCACTTCTCCACCACCTTCCAAAATCTCCTTCAAGTCCACAATCTCAGCCAACCCTCTCCATAACCCTCTCACTTTGGGTCCCCACCGCCCCTTGGACCCTTCCAACGGTGCTGCAATTCGGCGAGCCTCCATCGTGTGGTTCCGCAACGACTTGCGTCTCCACGATAACGAATGCCTCAACTCCGCAAACAACGAATCCGTTTCGGTCTTGCCCGTTTATTGCTTCGATCCCTCAGATTATGGGAAATCTTCATCTGGGTTCGATAAGACCGGCCCGTACCGTGCCACATTCTTGATCCAATCGGTCTCGGACCTTCGCAAGAACCTTCAGGAAAGAGGGTCTGATCTTGTGGTCAGAGTTGGGAAGCCTGAAACTGTGTTGGTTGAATTGGCCAAGGCGATTGGTGCTGACGCTGTGTATGCACATAGAGAGGTTTCTCACGATGAGGTGAAGGCGGAGGAGAGGATTGAGACGGCGATGAAGGAAGAGAATGTGGAGGTGAAGTACTTTTGGGGGAGTACTTTGTACCATGTTGATGATTTGCCTTTCAATTTGGAGGATATGCCTTCCAATTATGGAGGTTTTAGGGACAAAGTTCAGAAATTGGAGATAAGGAAGACCATTGAGGCATTGGATCAGCTCAAGGGATTGCCATCTCGAGGAGATGTAGAACCTGGGGATATTCCCTCCTTAATGGACCTTGGCCTTAATCCTTCCCCTACAGTGGCACAGGTGTGCTTGTGTCAAATTTAGTTAAATATTCATTTGATTATATACTTTGATATTAACGATGTTGTGGTTTTCTCTATGTAATTACTTTTGACTTATGGACTACTATAGACAGTTATGTAGTCCAAGTTTATGCTTATCTTGCTATTAGGTTGACACACAAGACAGTATTATTGTAAATCTATACGAGTGATAGAAAGTTTGATTCAATCATTAGGTCTCGATGGATGGAACTTGGATTGGAACCGATTATCCAAATCATGCAGAGTAGAGTGGATTAACTAATGTTGTGGTAGTTTTTCCCCCTAATACTCGTTGTCTTTCAGTTAACAGGATATTGGCTGAGAAATGAGAATTCAGTTTAATAGAGGCATAAAGTAGTTCTGACTTGAGGGTGGAAGTTGTAGTTGGGTTATTAATGTTCCTCCACTCTTCAAAAAGTTTTAGTTTTTAGGTGCTGTAAAAAGTTTGCATTCAAAATGGCTGACACTAGGCTACCTATTAGCCTGATTGAGAGATAATACTACTTGGTTTGAACATGTCTAAATGGAGCTGTTCATGAAACGTAGAATAACAACTACCACACAACTGCCAACATTACATATTACTTGCTTCTGCTGCACACTGTTGCTATCCGAGTTTTGATACCTAAACTTTAGTTAAATTTTCTAAGTTTTTCTGGACATTTTTTACTTTTTTTTTTTTGCCAAACTATGTCTGCTTTGACATTTATGTTGATATCCCATCTTTGCTCGGCATTCTTGTGTACCCTGGAGAAGGCGCATAGATTGTTAATGATAAATTCATTACACTCATTGTTTGTTATGAAGAAAAACTTGATTCTATCTTTCCTGAACAGTGACTATATTGGTTGTCATCATCATGTAGGATGGGAAGCGAGCTGCTAATACTTTTATGGTAGGTGGGGAAACTGAAGCACTACAGAGGCTCAAAAAATTTGCAGGTGAGAGTGAAGCTCAACCACATAAAGGGTTTAAGGATGGTACACAAGATAGTATATATGGTGCCAACTTCTCCTGCAAAATTTCTCCATGGTTGGCAATGGGATGCCTCTCCCCTCGGACAATGTTTGATGAGCTAAAGAAGGCTGCCAGCAGGTTTGCTCCCAGATGATCTTCCAGTTAATGATATTATCATTTTTGTCATCAATAGGGTATATACTCACTGATGAATTATGTCACTGATAGAACCATTTCTGCTTCATCAAACCAAAATGATGGTGGCAGTGGCTCAGCCAAAACTGGATCAAACTGGTTGATGTTTGAGTTGCTATGGAGGGACTTCTTTAGGTAACCTTTTTTTGTACAGATCTTTTGACCTTGAAACTTTAGTGTTACAATTTTTTATTTTTTTCAAAAATGATAGATATATGGGAATGACTACAGTGCACCAGTAGGGTTTTTTTTCTTCTTCCTAAACAGAAAGTTACAAATTTGTGATGAAAGTGTTATTTTTCTGTAACTTTATTTCATGAAGTATGCAACTATTTTCTGTCTATATTTGCAGAAATATGTAACTTTTCTGTTTAAAAGTTGTAACTTTGCTCTCTTTTTTTTCTTTTCAAAAAGACAAAAAGTTACACAGTGTACGCAGGAAAGTTACAAAAAATTCATTATCTAATGCCTAAAAGTTGTAACTGTTTCTCAAAATGTGGTAAATCCCGCATGAATGCATGTTTGTTTATATATGTTCTCTTTAGATCACCCGTATATATATCAACTATCCGCCTTTAAGTACAGTTTTGAATGATTTACTTATCTTTTGTTTTAATTGTAATTAAGGATATCATTCCCCTTTCCTGGAAATGTGGGGGCCTTATGGTTCTTGCTCTGAAAATGGTTTTACCTTTATGTTCTTGAAATCATGTAAAACACAATAATTCTGATGTAAGGTTCCTATTTTACAGATAACGAGCATGGTTTGAAATCGCATCATAATGATTTCTCTTACTTTTTTCTGTTATCTTTGTTGTTTTCATAGAAAGTGAAAATATTTTAAATAACATGTATTGTTGTGTTATTTGTTGGCAAAAAATGATTTATGGATATTGTTTCTGACAATAAATATGGGTGTTTGCTCAGAATGATTTGTGAATTTTTCATCTCGTTGATTTGTCCAGGTTTATTACCAAAAAATACAGTTCTGCAAAGAAACAGCTGGAAGCTGCTCCAGCCACTGCCTGTACGGGTGCACTTGCTTAAGCTAGAAGTTCTAGTGGGCATAAGAAAGTTTGTTTCAAGATGTGGATTGCTTCCCTGCACAGATGTGGTAGTCGGGCGCTGGAGTGAACAAGATTTGGTTCCCCTTCTGAACTTCTGTTGTAACTGGCAAATATATTATCTGAATGTGGAAGCTTTACATTATTTTCTGGATGGCAAATGTTAGTCTTCATATAATAGCATTTCGTCTACGTCCGGCACCTTTTCTGAGAAGATCTGAGTCCAAATTTCACGTCTCTTCCCCAATAACAATATTTTGGGAGAAATTGAAATTTTATTTTTCAACGAGTTACTACGGTATTTATTTATTTATTTTCTTGAATATCAATGCCATGATGAAATGCCAAAGATTTATTTAATTTAATTATGAAGAATAAAGGAGGTTAGAATTATACTCCTCACGATTTGATCAAACTTCAAAGAGATTTTAATACTATATCAATCATATAAAAATTTGTTCATTCTAAAAATGGAAACTGTTAGATAAAATATCAACAATAGTTTAAATCTAATAAATATCAATTTACTTTCAAAGCTCCCCTTTTGCCTTTAGTGGCAATATGAAACCCACTGACATAATAAGATTTCTAATATTGCCCCTAAGTAATGCGTCTCAAACACATTAAGGATCTGGTTTTGTCCCAACTCAAGATCCTTAGAATCAAAACATGACAAAAGAGTACAATCATAGAAAGTTTTGTTAAACTCGACCCTACTTATTTTTAATCTTGACCATATCTACCTAACTTTAATCAATTTTTAATTTATTTCCTCTAATAGTAAACCGTTATCCCCCCCCCCCCCTAAATACAATTATTTTAATGGAAATAGTGGGGGGAAAGAAAAAAAACCTCTATCTGCCGTTGGCAGGTATGTAGCTAGGTTGGTCAAATGTCATTTTCATTTTTAAGTGTGATTATGACTTTCTCAACGTGTTTCATTTGCCTATGATTCGATAATTAGTATATACTTTTATCTCCTCGCATGAGAAAACGCTAATTTGTAATCCAGTTTTTGTGCTGACATGGTTAGATAACCTTCCAATCTCTATCATTGTTTGTTAGGTGTGCAACTAGCTGGCAACAATGAATATGAAAAAGATTGAATCAATAGTGTCCGAAACCGGCGAGCAACAATGAATATAAAGACTGAACTCACCCGAAACCAGGCAAAAAACAATTTTTCTGTAATGTTCCTCTCGAGGGTGAAGCTTCAAGGGTTCAATTCTTTGATTGAAGAATGATCAAGAGATAATACAACATCATTTAAGTGGATAAATCATAAAAAGGACAAATCCCAACCTAAAATATGTCAGTATGTCATACATGAAAAGAAAGACAAGAAATATTAAAAAGCTAAGGATGAGATACGAGGTATGAGGGAAGAGGAGTAAGGATGACTGGAGAGGGCACCGGGGAAACATAATGCACCAAAGGATATCGCTAAGGGTCTATACAATGAATTAACGTGAGTAAAAATGTGTCCTAACCTAAGTATAATTCTAAATGAATCCGGAAACCTTGAGCGAAGATAGTACAACAAAAATAATCCACAGCAACATGAAGTACGCACAGGTAATCCATGCCCAGAGCCTTGGCCCTCCTAGCTCTGCACCAAAAATTAGACGTCTAAAAACCAAAACTGTGATACACCCAACAGAAGTACAGAAGAAAACAAGCAACGAAAAGCTTAGTCCCCCTGCATTTTGGATCCGGAGAGGTTTTCTATATGCTATGAAGTTGTATACAGTATCAATAAGCCATGGAACACCAATGCCAACATATATATTCACTGAATTACTGCCAAAAAAACAAATAGAACTGAAAGTTAGTTTGAGTTCCAACCAACTCTACAAAGCTTCTTCATAAAAACAAATGATTAGTTTGGCAAGCCATTAAAATACCCTATAGTTTCATCCTTGCTTCATAAATTCAGGATTCAGATGGATATAAGATGAAAGAGAAAAGACGTCTTTTAAAATAATGAAATTCTGAAATCCTAGAATATAATTTATTTAAAGTTATTTAAAAGGCATCACTGACATTTTTATATTGGTATATAACATAAGATACCTTGGTATCTTGAATGCCTTGCCAGGATCTTCTGACTAAAGAATAACTGGGGACCAAAGATCTGTGCATTATTGGGTATCCCGTGTACATTTTGAAGGATTTATAATTGTCATAAACATAGGTATTTTAATTTTTTGAATTTCCAAAGTTTGACATGATGAAAAAATGTATTCCTCGTACATTCACAAAATGTACTCGCTGATCACAATACTTTAAATATCAATTATAAAATTCAGGTCTAAGAAGTCCTTGGGGCCAATTAAATTTCCTTGACCTATGTTTATAATTTTCAAGAATCAAAGGACATCTTTAAGATAAATCTTTTCTGTGCAATTAACATTTCAATCTTCATTTTGATGACATTATAACATAAAATGATAGATAGTTTGCTGACATACTTCAATGAATTTCCATAAGCCAGCTCCATAATAATTGTACTTAGAACTATAAACCTTGACAATATAGATCAAATTTTATGTTAAATCAGATGAGATTCTAGAAACAGGTAATCAGGCCAATAAGGGGTTGAAGATTATAACTTCCTTTCAGAAGCTTCAGAGTAAACTACTAAAATACTAAAAATCTAAAGCTGCATTACTGGAATATTACTAACTACTAAGAACCTTCTTTAAGAAAAGCTTTAAGGCAAACCACAATGTAACATGCGACCATGTCCTAGAACTAGGATGAGATACATTGAGATTAATACCTGCACGTGATGTTTGCAATTGCAGAGTCTGCAGTTATTTGACGTTCAGCAGCAATCTTGCTTGCCACTAAATCGGGCCATGAGGTTCCACTGGCTAGTGCTGTAAATGCTATGACATAAGCATTTATTCCTGTCAAAGAGAAAAAAGAGAAGAAATTAAAAGATGCAGAACTGAGTCGTAAACGCAACTTTGCATCTATAATGAACTGTAAAGAAGTGCACTGGAATATCATTATGAGTGAGAAAGAAAACCTGTGACACAACTTATAAGATCTGTGATCTTAGTAACAACGTAAGCTATCCCACTGATGAAAAGCAGAGAGCAAATGAAAGAGATCCATCCATGAGCAATATGGCAAGGAGGAACAAAAGCAAATAGAAATCTCCATGGTAAAAGCAGCAATTGCCAGAAAATTCTAGCCATGCGGAGATAGACATTGTTCAATTTTTTTGATTCTGTGCTCTCCAACTGTTGAAGAAATTACAGACTGGTCATCAGAAATAGACGAGTCGATATATTATTGGTCCTCTCATAATTTTATCCACAGTAAGATGCAAAAAAAAAAATTCTACAGAGTATTATTTAAATTTATTAGTTGTTAGAGATATAAAATCAATTGTGGTACTTGACATGGTAACGGAGTCTCTATGATTAAGTGGTCAGGCTCAAGAGTTCGATTCTTGAGGCCCCATTCTTCATATTAAGTTGAATCTCACTACAAGGTAGAATGAGCTTGTGCATTGTACACGGTTCAAGTTCAAAGGACTCTTGCGTGAGGGGGCGTGTTAGAGATTAAAATCAATCTTGGGCCTTTACCTAAGGGCTTAAGCTTTTAAAAGAGTTGGTCCTTGGCATCAGTAAATTACTGTTCATAATCTCAAACTAATGTATCTCTTTACTAAAAAGTTCCTAATTATGTCAAATTTCATTTATAAAATTTGAAAGATTAAAAATTTAAAACTAAAGGATGTAAGGTTAGTAAAATGCACTATTATCCAAACCTGGCTCCAAAAACTTTGCAATTTTTTTACAATGAATAACTCTTACTTTTCTGTAATTCATGCAGCATTGTTCTATCCAAGGCCTAACTTCAACAATCAGGGCAAGATTTAAATTGATGTCTCTAATTTATGACTACATATAGTAACAATAGGAATTTGACTTAGGAAATTTAGCTTGACTGGTTAGGAATTTCCATTTGTAATTGCTTAGTGTGGGATCACAAACTGACTCAGTAAACTTGGCAAAATCGGTGAGAGAAGTGGACCCATAATTACAGGAATTAGGAATTTGACCTGGGAAATTTAACTGTGAGTAAATGATGTCAAACTTAGAAAACCAAAATGGGTGAGAGAAGTGGACCCATAATTACAGGAATTACCAGATGGAACCTTCAAAATGCAGTGTTCCTTTAAAATCCATTAGGCTATTTCATCATCTTTGTTCTTCTTTGATTTGCAATAATTTTCAATTCGTTTTCAACAATATTGTAGTTAAAAAGAGTGAATTTATTGACAGTAAATAATCATATAATATTATAATTCATTCAACAACACATTATAATATGATAACATTACTATAATATAACATAGAAAATATTAATATATAAAATTTTATATAATAAAAGCAAATCTTGTAATTAACAATGCCATACAAAGTGTGTTTGTGACATTATGTGGGTAAATATAAGGAGATCAACTGTACTATCAAGAGCGAATACATTTTTTTTTATCAGAAGTGGCCCATATTCAAGCCTTCATATCCATAAAACCACAGAAGTTACCTGATTAACTGAATCATAGTAACAATATTAATAACAATGTTCTTGAATCAAAGATAAGACCTTACTTTGAATGGTTTAACTAAAAATTTGGTTTTTGATAGAGTTCAATAGCATTAATTGATCCATGTAGCTGACCTCAACTAATGGGGTAAGGCTTGGTTGTTGTTGTTTTTGTTCTTGAATCTATCATATCAGCCATTTAATCTTAAAGAAAATGACATTTGCAACATAAAATGAAGTACCGTCAGTGCATCCACAAATTGCTGTCTCCAAATTGTATGCAATTGGGTATCCTCCAACATCACTTCCTTAGGTTTGTCAGAAATTTCAGCACAATCATCAGATAATATTACGTATACTGGATCTGCAAATTAGAAAAAATTTGACACAAGATGGTTCAGCATTTCAGAATGTTTCTAATGCTAGGCAAATTATTTCAGGAGAAGAAAACATTGTGCTAAAAAATGCCAAATTTCACTACATTAAGGCAGGACTAGTACCTGTCACAGAGCACTCCACCTTCTCGTGGGTGTCTTGTTTGAAATACGGAGTCTCTTTTGGCACCCAATCCTCTGGCCTCTCATCTCTTGCACTGTAAATATAAAATGAAGTATCAGACTAAAAAGATCAAGATAGTTTGTCCAGAATAAATTCATTGATTATAACCAAAAGATTTGAGAGGATCATGAAATCTTAATCTTTTTAGTGAATTCTAATTAAAAAGAAACTAACAGAACCACATACATCGGTAGAGAAATATAGGGCCAACGTTTGTCTTGAGCATAAGCATGGGTCAACAATAATCCATACTGTAGTACTGTCAACAAGGCCTCCCACAGAGTCACTATGTTTGGAGTCCACACCTACATTCAGCTTCTTGATGAATATTCCACAATAAAAAGATGCTCAAGAATTAAACAACAAGAAAAGTGATGATATAGTTAAACAAGATCATCTCCTATGCCTTGACTTTAAACTACATTTAATTGTTTTTAAGCTTATCAAACCCCCATTATGAGTTAAGATGGTCCTGACTTGCTGATTGAGGCACAAGCTAGTTTAGGATATTTAGTGCCGACTTAGGAGATGCAAATGCATTTATAGACGTTGTCCATGAAACATAAGAGCCACATCTACTGTTGTGGAAAGTGAGAGGCAGTCTCAGAAGTTTTCTCTCACTCTATAGCTTTCCCTTAATCTTTCATAGGTTAAAGACCGTTTCTGAGGAGAGCAGGCTTCTTGTGAAGAATGAAGGCAGAGATTAGATTTCTTACACATCCAGAAATGAGCTAATAAGAAGAAGAAGAAGAAGAAGAAGAAGGAAGAAAACAGTATAAATTTAAGATGGTTTTAAATAGAAGAATGTTGGCATATTACCTCCAAAATTATGTATAACCAAATGTAAGCCCAAAATGACCAAAACAGCTCCACCAGCCATACTCCTATGTCAGCAATCTTTTTCAGCTCTCCTGCTTTTGGAACTACTACGCAAACAGCGTGGATGGGGAAAAGGTCAAATGCTGCTGAACCAACAAGTGTTCCAGGTCCCAAACCTGAATATTCAGCACAATTATAGACTGTTATAATTGTGCTTAACAGTCTAAAGCACCTCAGGAAATCAAGAAAGAATTGAAGATCGGAATAAAACAAATACTGATACTGCAGCATCCAATATTATCCAAAAAGTAAGAAAGTCACTGCACACACTCAACTCACTCATTGTAACAACTCTTTGCACTTCCCAGTATAAAGAAACTAAATTTGGAGAATCACATTACTCAGCAACAACTATGTTGTAGTAAAACATGTTTTCACATAAATCAGAGATAGAAAAGGAGGTGGAATAAAATAGTGATACATTCAATGTTCTTTAGCCTTATTATACAAGCGAGGACAAGATGTCAACTTGTGTTTCTAGTGATAAGTAAGCTTGGTACAATTTTTGCATGCACATAAGTCATAGAGTTAAAAGAACATCTCACTTTTTTCATTGCATTTAATTTTTTTTTTAAATGTCATTTTATTAAAATCTTCCTTTATAAACCTTTGTACCTTTGATATCTCATTTTTATATTCCACTTGATACATAGAGCACCGTGCTGCCGGAATGCTGTCCAATATTAGCTAAAAAAGATCATGTAACGTAAAGTGCATAGATAAATTTATGCATGCATGCATGTTTTCTCTTCAAACTGTGAGGTAGCAAGATTCAATAATTTTAGACAGTTTAAGGCAGTTAGCAACTAACCAATCGAGAAATTGTCTAGGTACTGCTGGTACATAATAAATAGTAATCAGAGGCGGAGTCAGAAAGTTTTGAAAGAGAACATAATACCCATAAGTGAACGTGTAAAATAATGAGAAATCAATCGCTTAGAGTCTATTAAGTATTAACACTTGTTTAGCAATTTGAGGGAATTACAAGGCAAAGAAGAGAATACTTCAAAATATACTGAATCAGTCCAGTTTGTTCATATCATTATTCTATATGTAGGCTACCCAAATAGACCAAATAAATATAATTTTAGCAGCAAAAGGAAGAAAGACAAAGGATTATAAGTACATAAGTAATAGTGGCAAAAATTACCACTTATTGGCATATTCCCTAAATTTCAAATCCACCAATACTTATTATCTATGACTAAGAAAGTTGAGAAACAAATCAAACTTGATTCTAATATTCTATGATAAGAAAGGAAGAGGAGAAAAGGTTTGAAACACAAACCTCCAGCATACAGGTTCCCTAGGTTTTGTATAGCATCAATGGTAGCTAATGATATCTGAGGAAAGCTAGTCCCAAAGGCCAGCAGGCTAATATCTGCAATTGTATAATTCCAAACTTTTTCATGTCTAATAATTTCAGTTTGAGTATCAGGATCTATCTCCACTACCTCCTTTGTGTGCTTGACCACATTTTCCATAGATCGGAAGAAGCGAGACGTTATAGCTGATAACCCAATGAAACAATAGGCAAGACCAAGAAAATACAAAAATGCTCGAAAGTTGTTCCCAAGAGCAGTTTCTCCACTAAAAATTAAGTAGCTTTCACAATTCTCATGCCCAAATATACTGGAAAACCCAGCCATTCTTTCAGCCTTTTGGCTAAGTGCCAACACCGTCTTAACCAGTCCAAATTGCAGTTCAATTATGTATGGTCACGCAAGAAAACATTCATACGACCTGATAAAATAAATCAATTATTAGAAAACAAACTGAAAATTCATCAAAACAATCTAAGCTTATACAACACAAGATCCCTTTTTGAATTGGAGGAACTAAGGAAAGTATGAAAAGCAAAACACACTGAAGTAGAGTCAGTAGTAGATTCAAAAGTGAGGGAGAAAATAATAGAAGAAT
Organism: Styphnolobium japonicum; assembly: GCA_023212625.1. Lineage (NCBI taxonomy): Eukaryota > Viridiplantae > Streptophyta > Magnoliopsida > Fabales > Fabaceae > Styphnolobium > Styphnolobium japonicum. The sequence goes on from JALBWW010000005.1 coordinate 4,303,253, forward strand.
TAATATCTTTTCTTTTTTTTTTTTTCTTGAAGCAATTGCAACATTAATCACAAACTGATAATTCGAGGGCGCAATGATTGTGTACGGGGAGGAGGGAAGACATAATCTAAAGTAATTCAGCAAACGCAAGCTATGCATTTTGATCTGAGAATAAGTACTGCAAATTGAGACAGAAAAGGGACGGAAAGGAAGTGCAGAGAGGAAAAAACAGAGATGTACCGGCGAAGGCAGAAATCGCCGGAGCGATTTTCCCGGCAATGGTGTTTGTTTCTCCAAAAGAAATGGATTAGAATTTGTATTTGGGACTAGCTATACGGTTGTGTGTGTCTTTCAGAGAAAAAAAATACAAAATTTGACTTTTAGGCAGTGTTTGGGTATCCACTTGATTGTTTTGTAAATGGGATTGTTCTGATACCCATCTTTTTTTTTAGAATATCGGTATTCAGGGTGAGTTGTCTAATATTCATTAGTTGTTATTTATATTTAATAGATTTTTTAATATTTATTATAAAACTAACAGTTAATAAATGATTGACAACTCACCTTAGATATCAAACCCATCATGGTTCTATAGGATTTGTGAATACAAAATTTATATTCTTTAGTCTTTAGTAGTGTGTGATCACATGCGATAAATTTTTATATGCATCAGTGTTTAAACTAGTCAAAACAAGACACATAGTATAAATTAAGTAGATCAATTATTCAAGTATAACTGATGTTACGTGTCATGATCTCGTTACTTGATGAGTGTTATATAAGAATTTGTTATAGTAGTACCCTGGGTGTGGGTGCATGGTAATTTTCACTGCCGGGAAGAAGGATTACGTGGCGTGGAATAGATGTCACTAGTCACTTCACGTAAGAATCAATTGACCAAGATTAACCACTTGGGAAAACGTTTCTAACCATCTTCACGTTGCGGTGGTGGTCAACTTCAAGCTTAAATAAATAAAGCACATGCTAATTGAGGTTACATACGTTGAGAAACTATTTCAAAAAATTTGTTCAGCATTTCTATTTATATATCTATTGTTTTATAATGTATGTTCTTTTATATATTCTAAACATAAGTTGATATTAAATTTTTTACACAAGAATATTGATATTATTAAGAATGTGTTTTAATATTGTAAAAATTATTTTACACACTTTTATATTTTTTATACAATTTTTTTATATGTATATAATTATATTAGCACTTTTTCATATTTATATACAATTTTAATAAATTTATAAACATATAAGAATATATATTTTTATGTGATTCAATTTTCTCAATAAATAAAGAATAAACATTTATTTTTATCCTTTAAATATACTAATGATATCAGTTTAGTCCTTTAATAATTTGTGACATTAAATTAGTTATTTTATGTTAATTTTTTTATATCAAATTAGCTTTTTAATATATTTTTTGACATTAAATTAATCATGCAATAATATAAAATGACCTTATAAAATGATCAATTTGATGTCACATAATTATTAAAGGATTAAACCGTTATTACTTATATCTTTAAGAGACTAAAATAAATATTTACTCATAAATAAATAGTACAGTTACTTGTACATTAAGTTTATATCACTCTCATTCTTATACAATAATTGACATATAATAACCAATTTCAATGTAGCATTTTGGAGTGATAATTAATTTAAGAAATATGTACAAATATAATTTTCAATTAATAAAAGATTTGCCACAATAGTAGACTGAACTTTCCAAGAACGACTACTTTGTTAGGAAAATATTTAAATTTATAAATATGTGGGGGTTTTTTTTTCTATATGAAGTTATTAAATTGCTTATGAGTGGGTGCAAAAAATTTTACTATAAATTTAATAGTAAAAAAATACCATAAAAAACTTTTATAATAAAAGGCGGTGAATTAAAAGACTCATATTATTAGTATATATTTGATTTTGTTTAATTTTTACATAAAAATAAATTTTCAACAATTTTTTTTCTCATAATATTTAATTATTTAAAAAAAAACAAAAAAAGTTAATCCAAACATGTCCACTTAATCCCTAGAGCCTAGTTGGTCGTTAACTAATATATCCTTTCCGTGTCAACATTATGCAAGACTTATTTTAAGTTACAGTGCAAGATATTTATTTAAAAAGTATTAATTTAACGGGAAAAGATCACATCAGTGTAGCACGACATTTTGCCACTAATTAATAATTAAATAGAATGGGACAGTTAATAATTAATCGAACAAAATAAAATATATTACCCGATTCCATCATTATTGAATAAACTAGTCATTGCCTCCGTAAATTTCACAAATACTTTAAATTTTTGTTGTGTATGCTTTAAAATTATCTCTGTCTTTTTTTATTAATAATTTTATATTTAATTTTGATTTACTGCTTGGTATAAAAAAATTATTTATTTACATGTTTTCTCATCATTAATTAAAAGAGTTTGATTTTAAAAAATTATTTAAGGAGTTAAACATTTCTAAAAATATGATGAGAAGGGTGCTTAGAGAGCTGTCAATTTCCTCTAAGAATTAGAGAGCCCCTTTGGCTTTAAGGGAGGCACTTCGACTGAGGCTCATTAGTCATTGCTATTCTCTTCCAACCAACAACAAAAAGAAGGCGGTTAAAACGACAACAGTTAAATTTAAATTGCCAGCTCAAGGCTAGAATTTGCTAGTTCTACTGTCAGCCTCAGTTTTACTCCCACCACTCTGTAGAGATTTGAAGAGATAAAATCCCAAATTTCAACATAATGTATACTAAAGATTTTCATTCTATTTACCAGTAGTCTTTGCACGAGCACAGCCCATTTTTAAAATGGTGAAACCGGTTGCAATCTCTAACAATAATCTCCCTATTAAATTCCCTAGATATCATCTTGATTGCAACATGACAATCGCTACATATCCTCAAGTTCTTTACAATCCGTATTGTGGTCCCGGGGCTTGTCTTGAGAAAGCAATATGCAATTGCCAGTTTTTCGCTATGAAGAGATAATGCAAACTCTTTTCCTTCCTCATCCAAATCAAGCAATACCTCACTTGTGTTACCTATATAACCATGCTTTTTCAACCTCTTCATAATCTCGTCAAGCATCTTATATATATCTTGGGTTTGTGGATGAGAATCATCTCCCACAAAAAACTCATGAAGAACGCCATCCATCTCAACCAAACTACAACCTGGAACTTTCTTGATGCCCCTGACCTCCATAAGATCTCTCAAATGCCTCACTTCCCCCCACCGTCCTAGCTTTGCATATACGTTAGAAAGAAGCACGTAGGCACCACTATTTGAGGGGTCCAACTCAAGAAGCTTCTTTATTGAGATCTCACAAGTTTTAACGTCCCCATGCATCCTAGCACCGCTAAGCAGAGCTCCCCATATCAGCACGTCAGGTTCCATAGGCATAGATTTCACTACATTCCAAGCATCCTCAATACGACCTGCTCTGCTGTATAGGTCTACCATGCAACCATAATGTTGGATCAGAGGAATAACACCATACTCTTTCACCATGCTCTTGAAATATTCATTTCCTTCACTAACCAAACCTCCATGTACACAAGCACAAAGAACACCCACAAATGTCACAGCATTGGGACTCACCCCATTAGTTATCATCTTTGCAAATAGTTCAAGGCATTCCTCTGAACGTCCATGCATGGCCAGGGCAGCGATCATGGCACTCCAAGCCATTACATCCTTTTCACGACCCATATTATCAAATATGCCTTTCGCCCTTTCAATGTTACCACATTTCGCATACATGTCAATCAACGACGTCCCTAAAACAACATCAGTTTTCATCCCAGATTTGTCAATATAAGCATGAACCCATTTCCCATGCTGGAGCGCACCTAACCGTGCACAAGCTGAGAGAACAGCTGACATAGTGAATTCATTCGGTCTAAGTTTATGACCTTCCAGCATCTGCAAATTACGAAATAAAGAAAGTGCCGCTTTATGCTCACCACACCTTACATAACCATGAATCATACAGCTCCAGGATATCACATTCCTTTGAGGCATATGATCAAACAGTTTCCTTGCAACATGAATCATACCCACCTTGGCATTTGCATGGATAATTGAATTCCAAGATGGTAAGTCAGGTTGAGCAATTTCATCGAACACTTGGCGGGCAAACGTGACAGTGCCACAGGAGGAGTACATATTGATAAGAGCTGTTTGCACGAAGGGGTCGTTGGCGAGACCATGGAGAAGAATTTGAGCATGGACTAGACGTCCACGACGGAGGTGAGGTGGGGCATTGAAGGATTGGAGAAGGAAAGGAAAGGTGTGAAGATCGGGCAGCACAGCATGGAAGCGCATGCGAAGGTAGATGGAGAGTGGGGAATGTGGTGGAACTTGATACGCTGAATATTGAACTCTGGCTCGAATCAGGTTATTCCAGGCAAAGGATTCAACGGTGGGATGGAAAAGATGAAGACTTGGGTGCGTGCATGATATGACCTTCGTGGAACCTCGCATTGGTGCCACTGCTAAGGTAAAGTTCGAACCTCTTCATCAAGAGATTCGGCTTGGTGTTATGAAGCAATTAGTTTAGTTTTTCCTTTTGACTATGCCCAATTTCTATTTTCTACGGGAGAGACATATTTCTTCAAAAATTGCCACATTTCATGGCTACTGTTCAGGATTTGGGTGCATGTTGCCATGTTGGTTAGACATAAATTTTCTTTAAAAATATTGATCGATACTAATTTAAAAATTCCTTGTAGTAGCAGCAGTTAGAATTGACTCAAAACAATTTTTCTAGGATTATTTGGGAATGTTTTAGGTTATTAGATATGCTAACAGTCTCATGTTTGGTTAAAACTTCTAAAAATTAATTCTGAAAATTTATCATTATCGAAAACGCAATATTATCATGTTCTGATAAAAAGTCTTGAATGGCCCTGTTCCTCTCGGCCCAATAGGTCCAAGTCAGCCCAATCTGCTGAAAGGGAAACAACAGATCCCACTCAACGGCACCTAGACCACATAACCGCTCTGCCATTATGGCCAGAATTTCCGACTCAACACTTGTAATCGAAGCCCAACAATCAACAACTCTGGCATATAAAGGGGGCCTAGCCCTCCTCCAAGTAGGATCATCTGTTCACATCACTTCGTTGAGCGTGCTCGAAGTACTTCAGCTTCAACAGCCCCAAGTTTCCCGCGGCCACAATGTACTACTGTGTAACTACAGGAGACTAATGATAGAGAATTCAAGGAAGCAAATCTGGAACTATGGCCAGAAAACTCGACCCAGCTTCTAACGAAATGTGAATAGAGCATGAAATCCTACTTACTGTGATTTATTTATCATCCACTAGAAAAGCAATTTTACACCAAAAATTACTTATTAGAGTCCGTTTGTATTAATTTTTTTAAAAATAAAAGTACTTTTTTGAAATAATAAAAATATATTTTTTAAAAACTAAAAAATTCAAACTTTTTTAAAAAACACTTCATGTGTAACAAAAACACACATGAAGTACTTTTTTTTAAAGTTTAAACTCTTTAGCTTCTAAAAAAAACACTTTTATTACTTCAAAAAAACACTTCTACTCTAAAAAAAGCTAATAGTATCGGTTCGATGCATTCACAGTATACTTGGTTAAGTAGCAAAATTATTGGCATGGTAGAGACTTGACAACACATCTTCGCTAGGGGTTCCCATCCTCCCCAGTGGGGTAGGGATCCCTTATGCCAGGAAGATAAAAATTAATAAGGAAATGATGCACTGTGAGCATTTTGAATGACTTCCAACCACCATCATGCCAAGCTGCAAACCAAAGCACTAAACACCTCCTTCCTAAGGAACCGCCATACTCATTTTTGTGCAGATCGCCCGTTGGAAGAGGAAAACTTGATAAGCACATCTCCCATTGTAATAGTAAATAACCGGATTCAAGATCGCCAACATATAATGCATGAACTGCATCTGAATTTTTATGATTACCTCTCCAATAATCACTATAAAACTTCACAAGGCATAAAGTTGGTCCCAAAAGAAACACAAGAATATTGAAACAAGTAACAAGTTAATAAACAACACAGATAAAAGAGACTCCAAATAATTACTCCTAATGGATAATGCCTCATGACAGAATTAGATCTTCCTTCAGTCTTCCTCTTCACCCTCATTCTCAGCAATGTTGAAGTATCTCAACTCATAGACATTCCGGTCCTTGTTGGAGGCAATCACACGAAGCCAATCCCTCACATTGTGCTTCTTCAAGTACTTCTTGGTTAAGTATTTCAGATACCTAAGAAAGGTGATGAATAGGGAAAAAAATTAAGTGCATGAAATTGAAATACTTGAGTGAAGACATGTACCCACAGAAAATTGGGCTATGAAGAAACAAATTTAATGTCAATGAAAAGTATAAATTTAAACAAATAAGGCCCCGTTTAGATAGACTTATGTGTAGCTTATTTGGACTTAATCTACTATAATAAGCATTTATGAAATATTTTTGTCCCGTCTGAATGAACTTTTTGAAATAGCTTTTGAAACCCCTATAAGCTATTTTGAGCTTATTTTCATAAGCAAAAAATTTAAGCTTATGAAAATAAGTCTTTGAGAAAGCTAAAAATAGCTTAGGGCTATGCTTGGATGTTTTATGGTGAGTGGAATGGAATGGAATGGAAATGAATGATATGAAATAAAGTTTCCATACTATTGTTTGGAAGTTCTAGTAAAAGTGAATGGAATCGCAAGAATTATAAGTTTATTATTCTCATATTACCCTTATCTCAAACACAAAGATAAAAGAATTAAAGACAACAATGTAATTTTATAACTCATTCCATCCCTTACCCTCCAATTTGGAGAAGAAGAAAAATGGGGGAATGGAGTGGTATAGAGTCCCCTCAATTCCATTCCATTCCACCTCTTTTTTAAACATCCAAACAATGGTACCATTTTCCATTCCATTTCATCCCTTACCACCAATCCAAATATACCCTAGGAGCTAATTATTTTTATATTAATTTTTGACAAAATTAACCTTCATGAATTAACACAATTTATAATATACCCTCAAATACACAATACTTACTCCAAAAGGTTTACAAAAAACACTTCTCAAAGTGTTTATCCAAACGCTTTTTAGCTTATTTTAGACTGCACTTATAACAGTAGAGCTTATTAAATAAGCTCTACTCGAATAAGTACTTATATAAGTTATTTATCCAAACAGGGTTTGCTCAACTATCATCAAACCAGTTCAACTATCATCAAAATGGGCAATCTGCTAAAATAAGCAGGGAGCACCCTCCAATTCAGTTACTGCTTCTGAATCACATTTATCTCTACTTCCATTAAAATAAAGGTATACTAGGTAGCAGTGAGGAACGTTACAACATGAAGATTCATACAAGCCATAAATAATTAAATGTTAAAAATGTTATGTAGGAGGTATTATATTCTAAAAAGAAAGACACAGACACTTAAGTCTGAAATCTCAAATCTCAACAATTGAAACTTACAGGGAGATAAGACTGTTCCTTTGAGAACCCAGGCCAAATTTTCATGATAACTAGTCTTCCCAATTGAGAAGATAACAAAACTGGCACCCAGATATATACTTTATTACTTAAAACAAGCTTTACAACATAGTGAGTAATCTAACAAGTCACAACATAAAGGTAAAATTATGACATTTTCAATTGTCCATAATAAAGCTATACAATTATATGAAGCATATTCCATTATGAGCACCGCATTTAATCTTATACTCCTTACCCATTCACATAGTACGAAATTACTTAAGAATATATCATCCTGATCTCAGCGCAAATTCTAGTAACAGGGCATTAGATAAGAATAGATCTACTCTCTTTGAACATCTCAGCTAACAGAACGATCAGATTAATTGACGTCGAATAACCATATAGGAAAATAAAACCAATTGATTTTGAGGAATGCTAAAAGGGGTTAAAAATCCATGACACACGAGTATGCAGCATCATAAACTAAACACGTACCGTTTAGAGAAGTTGCTGTCGGAGGTGACAGTGATCTTGCTCTTGTCCCGAGTAACAGTAACGGAATCACCGAGTGCACCGGCCTTGCCACCGACTTTAATCCTCTCCTGAAGGAACTTCTCCAGCGAAGCGATGTCCATGATCTTATCTTCCACCGGCTTCGAACACTCGATCACGAAGCTCGCCCCCTTCTTCTTCCCCTTCGCTCCAGCTCCTGCTCCTGCTCCTGCTCCTGCCCCGCGGCTCATTTTCGCGTCTCTATGTGCTCGTGGCGATACTGGTAGCGGTAGCAGAGACAACGGGAGAGAGGCTCAATGTTCCCAATATAAACTAGGGTTCTTTCATCTAGGGTTTCCATCTTAAAAACGCCAACAACTGATGCCGTTTTATCAGTTTATCCTGGCTCAAAGTCTTGTGGGCCATAAGTATTTTGGTTTGGGCCTGTCACAATGGGCCCGGCCCGAGATGGGGTGTAGTCGTTGGCGTTGGCGTCGGCGTCGTATGTGTCCCTACCCTACCTTACGCTAGGAGAAAGGAATGGGGAAATAGAAGATGGAAGAAGACCTGCACGGCGTCGTTCCATGCTCCTCTCTCGCCGTTGAGTCTAGCATTCGCGTCGGAATGGTAACAATGTCAATTCTAGCCTGCTTCTTCTTCTTCCTTTGCAAAATTAGAGACCGTAAAGATGATTAAAACTGTAAATTTTTCTTCAGGCCGGTGCAATCTGGGGCTTGTGTATTGGTCCCTACGACGCTCGTCAACAGGGTAAATTTTTATCATACATTGAAGTTCGTAATGTATATATGTGAAGATATAATTTCGATTCTGATTGTGAATTCCTAACTCGTAACCATCCATGTTTGGTTTTTTTTATTTTTTATGCAGGTCTGACTGGCATTGCCAAAGCTTCTTTTGTGGTAATCGAAAAAATTCCTTATTTTGTAGTGTATCAAATTGAAAACTGGTGGTGGGGTTTTGTGTAAGCTGATGGTTTTATTTGGGGTACCAAGTACAGGCAAACTCAGTCCGCAAATATGGGGTTCGATGTGGTAATTAAACTAAAGATGAGATTATGTTTGAGTTGTGCAAATTGCAATCATGTTTTGTAGCATTAACGTCACTTAATTGGGGGGGTTTTAGGACTTGTAGCCGGAGTCTTCAGCGTTACTCGATGTGGGGTTCAGAGATACAGGAGGCAGAATGATTGGGTTAGTTAGTTCTCTCTTTATTTATCCTTTAGCTTAGTTTTCATCAAGTGTGCTATGCAACGTACGTAGTAATTCTTTCAACAATTCTAGGCCTGTAATGAAGCTTAGACTTTGTACTTTGAAGATAGTGTAAGAAAATAGAATTTGTGCTTCTAGTAAGGCCAATAGAATAATGACTTTTGTAGCTTTCATTATTGATAAATTCATCAGGTAAACTGGATTCTCTTGCTGAGATTGACGAAGCCCCATAAGCAGTCATGCTAACAAAAGTTGCAAATGGTCCTTCAGTCATGTTATATGTTTCAATATAAATGTTGGTAATAAATACACCATTTGCATGCCCATTTTGTGCAATTATCAATTTTTTATTTGCATGCCTGTCTTCCATCTAGATTTGTAATTTGAGTTCTATGGATTGTTTCAATGCCTCCCCTTAGATGGAATATAAATTCCTTCTGATCATTTTCTTTGGATAGCCCCATCAATTGGGTTGAAGCACTTCTTTAAATTTCAAAATACCAAGAGTTATGGTATACTGTGGCGACTTCTTGTTTGATGAACACTACATAGCATCATTAAATTATTCTCTCCTCTGTGATCAGTGATGGGTCATTAGGGACTGGCTAGATTCTTTTTACTAGACGACTTACTGCATGTGATCAGTGGTTTTTGCCAAATATTTGTGCTTAATGTAAGAGATTATTGCTTATTTGTATGACTGTGCTGGCACCTTATTTATATATTGTAGTTTGGCCAACTTGACGCTGGTTCAGAAACCGCCATTTTATTTTTTACACTGCCAAGCATGTTTGTTGGAAGAATCGTTGTGGGCTAGACTTATGCAGTTGCATGGTTGCATATGTTGGCACTTAACAGCTATGGTTAACAATACAACATGAACATAGATCAATGAGTTGCTGAAAATTACTTTTTAATTTCCCCTTTTGTTTAAAAAAAATTCTCCAACAGGTCAATGGTTTGATTGCGGGTGCTGTAGCAGGTGCAGCTGTTGCTGCTAGGACACGAAGTTGGACACAGGTGATTGGGATGGCAGGTTTGGTTTCTGCTTTCTGTGCTGCAGCTGATTATTCTAGAACATCTTGAAGTACATTTGTTGGAAACGGTGACAAAAGAAGATATTTGTGACTGAGAATTTTCCCAGCATACATCATCAAGCAAATTTGTTTGTTATTTGGAAATTTTCCTATATCGTGATATTTAGTTATTAACAGCATATATCTGTGTTTAGAGTAATCTTAATTTTGGTTCTCTTTGTAACTATCCACAAAAAATTGACTACTTGTACTCAAAGTAGTAGAAGTTTCACAGAGTTGGAACAAAATCTAAGCTAGTCTCTATTACATTTGCTGTGTTAGCACGATTGTCTTTTTCTTGGAAGAAGGAATAATTGAAATAACATTCAATTTTGTGAAACCTTTTATTGACGTACCTTTCTGTGGCAGATAGTTCAATTGTTGAATAGCCTATAAGATTAGCTTTCATTTCAACAGAATGCAACTTATATACCCCAATTTCAAGATCTGCTTGGTGAGTCTCTCTACTTCTACATTCCAAGTGCAGATACTTGGATCATGTAATGATTCTTAGCCAACAATTACCTTTAAAAAAGAAATAGCCATGATGATCAGCATATTCCCTTTAAAAAAGCGTAGTTTAATATTGAACACCTGAATCCATTGAGAACTCATCAGGAGTATTGGCCAAGGAAGAAAGGTTGGTGGAGACTGGAGGAGGGAGCAGGTAAAAATGTGGTGCAACCTTATCAGTAAGTATAATTGTATAACTGCATTCTCATAATGTTTTGAATGAGGATTCAAGTACCATTTGCGCATTACTAGAATTCTGTATCTTCACACAAGCTTTACATAATTGATAATATGTGCTGATGGAGAAGCAGGGAATCAGTGTTACATGTTAAGTTACAAATGACATTACATCCCAATTCCCGCCTGCCTTTTCAAAGCAAATGAGTTTCCGACCTTCCTTGTATGATTATCGTGTGGGGTTGGAACTGGGAGATATTCTTGAATACTTTAATCACACTTACATGTCTAGTCAGATTATCTAAAGTAAAATGTAGATTGTAGAGTGTAAAACTTCGAGTGTATGCGAGGATCTCTTTAGGAACTAGTTAAACCCACACCTTCAAAATGGCAGTTTGGAAGGGGTCAGAGAGAGTGAACTTGAAAAGGTCAAAAATGACAATGCATTTAGGCTTAGAGTGAATTATATTAGTTTCCCTTTTAAATTATATTTACTTATCATTTTGTTCATTTATCTTTATTTTTTCACGTGTAAGGAAAGCTGAAAAAATCAAAAGACAAGATTGGCGTAATTTACTCGTAGATTTATCAATATTACAATACTCATACATTAAGATTAAAGATATATTGCAGTTACTCTACCTGGTGCAGCTAATTCTCTGGGAACAATTTCCGGTGGTAGAGTCAGAGAAACTGAAACTGAGTCACCGATAACTCGCTATGGTTATCAATGTGCTTGAGAGAAAGGGTTACAACACTATTTTTTGTGTGTAATACGAGTCTATAAGTCGTTTTGTTTGGTGGAATGGAAGGTAATTGATGCTTGGGAATAGAAAAGGGTTTAGGGTGCTCCTCTCTAGTACTTCGTTGCAGATCTTTTGCTGGTTGAGATACTCTGCTCTTGCGAGGTTAATGCGGATGACCATCAAGGAGTTTTCTTATTTGAATACATAACCTAATTATTTAAAATGTAAAAATATAATTAAAAAAAAAATAGGTGTACCTAACAGTTGACAAACGTATTTAAAATTCATGCGAAAGAAAGTGCTTTTGCCGTCGTGGTTATTTATTCCTCTTGAAAGTTGAAACCATGTACCGTGTTTGATGGATGGAGACGAAATGGAGAAAATGCTTTCGGATACTATTATTTATATTAATTTAATTATATACGAGGTTGTAATGGAACCCAAATTCAATTGTGATCAATAGTTACATCCAGTTAATCAACGGTTTTTAATTAGGGCATATATTAAATATATAGAAATAGAAGATATGGCTACTGAGAGTTGATGGTGAGTTTGTTCGTGTCATTTTAAAAAGGTTTGGATTCGAATGTTGTAGCTTTACGTTAGTAATTTTGTCCTAACCTAAATATTAGAGCAATTTATTTATTCTTGGTAAAATAAAAGAAATAGAATATATGGGTAGAAGGGGAGAGATTTAATAATAATAATAATATGTTTTTTAGAACCGATAACTTAAAATTTATACTTCACATAAAATATGACAATTATTATCCAACAAATTTATATATGAGTTAGGGATGGATGCCCTTTGAGAAAGTCCGTTAAAGTCTAATTTTAATTTATTGTTAGTGTAAAAAAAAATTTATATTATTATTTAATTATGTATTGTTAATTTATTAAAAAAATTTAAATATTATAATAATTATTTAAAAAATTTAACACTTTTAATAATATATTAATATATAATTAAATAATAATATAAAAAAAATTATATTAAAAATAAATTAAAATTAAATCCTTCAAACAACAACCTAATCGAGAGTTTTTTTCCAAGAGGGAGTACAATAATATAAGATAACAGAGCTGGCATTGGTAGAATACAAATAGCAGTAGGACCACGATGGAAGAATATGTGTCTGGTGGGTGAAGGGGGTCTATTGCCTGAAAATATTTGAAAGTTATAATTTTGTACAGGATGAGTGTAATTGACTTTTGGATAGATTAATTATATCGGTTACTTCAACTTATTTAGTAATTATTTTTAAATTTTGATAACATTCTAACTATATTTTATTAAATTTGAGTATTATTGACTCATAAATAAATAAATAATTTCTATCATTTTAACATATCCAATAATTATTTTTAAAATCTTATAAAATTTTGGTTAAATTTTATCAATTTTTTCTTGCTACTTAACATTACTCATTCCAAGTTTTGTGAAAAAGTTTATCCAGTTCTCTCTCTTACGTGGTCCCACCAACATCAGACTTACCTGTCCACGAAGAGACCAAAATTTGCTTTCATCCTCTCTACCGAGTAAGGCTGTTCACTTAAAAAAAAAAGTTTTTTTTTCGTAAAATGATATTAAAACTTATAAAGGGAGTCCCACTTCCATCACATAAAGTATTTTTTTAGTAATAAAATCGTGAGATATAATTTATAACAATAAAATGGATAATATCTCACATAAATTTATGATAATTATTTTTTTTAATAAAACGATATTATTTTTTTACCTCCATTAATAACATTATCTTTTTGTAGTATAGCATTATTCTTTTAATATATAGTTAATTGCATGTTATAGGATTTTGTGTGATTAGTTAATAAATTTTAATTTTAAGTTACAAATTAGTTGTTTGTGTGTATTTTTTATATATACTTGAGAATTATTTATCTAAAATTTTCTAATCCTGTCATTATTTTTTCCATCTTTTGCATGGATATTGTACTTAAACAAAAATGGATTTATAAGAATAAAATGTAAATGATATATAATTGTTAATAAGAAAATCAATCGAATGTGTTTCCAAAATCCATAATTTATTATATATTTTTTATATTTTAATAAAATTTAAACTGTAATTTTTAAATCAGTGCACCGTAAAATTTAGAAAATCTTGACCCGACAAAAACATTTTATGTCGTCATTCTTTCATACACATTACATTTTATCACGTAGAAAACCATCAGTATTTTGCAACTGCCATTCAACCTAAACAATTTAGCACCAGCATCCCTTTTACCTGGGTCTAGCCTTTTCGGCACTAGAGCCAAAATATTTTTACATATTTTGAGTGTATTATACTTAACACACTTTTTTTTAATTTTAATTTAATAATTTATATTTAGGCGTATTATCTTGTATCATATTTTAATTATTTATATTATTTTATTGTATTTTTTGATTAAAAAAGTTTAAAAGTATGAAAAGTTGTGTTATTTCAAGGTCAAGTCATATTACAAATTTAAAAAAAGTGTTATAATTATATAAGAATCGAATCAAACTTAAGACTTTTTCATCAATATAATTCAATTTTATCAGTTGATTCAACCATCATTGGTTTATTTGTTTTTATTATATTACATTGAAATACATTAAAAAATTCTCTTAAGCCACAGTCTCATTATTCATTCACATAATGCTAACATAAATTTTACATAACTAAAATAATTCTCAGGAAAATTCACTTTTCATGGGCTTAGTAATTAAATTCCGTACGTGAAATTTATGTTTTTAAACTTGGTATAACTGAATTACGAAAGTTCAACGTATTTAACGAGTAATGCCACATTATTAGCGTTGCTTGGAAGAAAGACGATATTGGCGGTGGGAGCGTACGTAATATCCACAAATTATGTTGGAATTGGGATTCGTAATATCCACAAATTGCAAGGAATAGGCACTTCTCTGCGGACACGGAATGGGCTCTTTCAACTAAATGCTCACCTCATTCATTTGTGGATCTTTTTAGTCTAAAGAACAAATAAGCAACAATCAAACTCCTTAATAAGAGACACTCCCACCGTTTCTTTCTCTCGGGACAGGAGACCCACCCTCCTCTGCCCCCCTTCCATTCTCACTCAAAGCTTTCTCTGCCCCCACCCCGGCCATCTCTCCTTTACCATTCCATTCATATAAACGAAAAAAAGCATTTGCCCCTGTATGAAGCAGAAGTTTCTTGCTGCTTTCAACTTAACAACTTTCATCACCACCTCCACGTACTTGTACTCTTCTTGGTCTTTGAGCAAGGTGCCATTCATTCGGTCATTGTAAAAACATTAACCAGTTGTATTTTATTAGTCCAACACCCACCAAACTCTCATCGGATTATTTGGCTGCCCTTTCATGGATTTAGAGTTTGAATATCAAGAAGTAAATCCTCCCTGGCTCTTTCTTTCACACGCTCATAATTCTTCTTCTTCTGTGTCCTTATTAATTATATTAACGTGGAGATTGTATTATACTTAACATCAGGAATACACGAGGAACTCAAGGGGAGTGCAACTCTTCACCTGCAAATGGTTGCCTTTTTCTTCTCCAAAGGCCCTTGTTTTCCTTTGCCATGGTTCACTTCTGCTTTCCTTTTCCCTCTCTCCCTCTCTCTCTATCTCTTGTGAGTATACTTGGTATTCATTAATTATTTATTGCAGGTTATGGCATGGAATGCAGTCGCTTCATGAGAGGTACTAAATGTTCTTCAACGACTTGTTTTCCTTCCTTTTCCATTTTATTGTTAATTGTTGCTTTCCACTAATTATTACATGGTTCCAATAAGCTCCCTTGATGAATGATGGACTAAATCCAGTCCAGCCTAAAATGGGTTATCGGAAAGGATGGAGTCTATATATGTAGTGTCTCACTCTAATAATAGAAAAATCACAAAATGTCATACCTTAATACGAATTGAACAGAGCCAACCCCATAAAAATGGCAAACTTGCACACCCATTAGGTAAGTAATCTGATTTTCAGCCAAAACTTTGCTCACCAAAAATGGTATAAGTCAACATCGCTTGAGTTTGTTTTGTTGCCGCTAGGTCAACTTTTTCAAAACGAATCCTGTGAAATCGAAATCTCTAGTAGTTTGGTTGGTTTTCCTTTCATTTTTCTCCCATAAAATAATGCCATTGCCTTATATTAGGAGAAATTTTTAAATACACCTAAAGTATTACTCTAAGGCAATAAAAGAGTAACATGTAGTTAAAATAAATGAGTCCTATCATTTTTTTATTTTATCTTTCATTTATTTTAATCACATGTCATTTTTTTATTAACTTATAGTAATATCCGTACTTAAAAATTTCTCCTATACCAAGAAAGGGTACCGTTGAACCAAACAAAATGATGTTATTGGTACTTAAGTACATGTCATATAGGTATAGTACTAGCGTGATCCAACTAAATTTTACAGCACTCCAATAAATAAAATGTGTAGCTCAATTAATCTTTGAAGAGAAAAGTGAGTATACAATGGATCCACCACAAAAATGAATGTACTCCTATCAAAATCAAATCACGCATGGTAACCAATTGTCTTTTCATCTGGGTAGCCATGTAGTGCACTAGCGAGGGGTGAGGTGGTAGAGATGACCTGATTTGTACGTGGTGTGGAATTTTAGCAACAAGCAGACGATACCATGGAAGATAAAGCTAGCTATATGATTGGTGTGTCTTATCTGCGACTGCCCATATCTTATCTGCCACTCTTGTCAGCCAAATGTGACCTCATTGAAAAGCTTATTTTATAGCTGGTGGCGGCGGCGGTGACACTATTCTATCTTATCTCTTTGCTAATGCTCTCTACTCTCACTCTGCCTAGCTTTTTCTTCTTGACAACATTACAGAATCCAGATTATAATATGCCGTTGCCTTTTCTTTCTTTTTACCCTATGAGGATAAGGATAACGCTCATGATCCATTCTGAAATCATCAGTTTCTATTGCAGACCCTATCTTCTTTCTCTTTCTGGGTTACAGATGCAACCCCCATTCTCTCTCTACTTCCTGCTCCCAACACCAGGAAAAAATGACGATTGCTCTAAAACAGTATCTAATTACATATTTATGTGGTAACAAGTATATCTCATTTAGACAACAAAGTGCTATTAAGCGATATATGATCATCGTAGTCGTCCTATCTAGGAGATGCTTCGGCTAGATAAATATGAACCACAGGATCAGTTTGGTGTCCCCTCACTTCCCTTAAAAGTGAAATTAAAAAATGAAAATAAAATCACAGAAATTGTATTAATTTATTTTCGTGATCTTACCTTAGACTTAGTTTTTTATTCTTTTACTTATTTTTGGCCCGGGGTACAAGTGTTAGGGAGAGGGGGAATGTTAGGTCTCGAACCCGCAACCAGACTATGCTGAGGGAGGCAGGTTACCAATTAGGCCCGTGCAGTTTCACTTCACCAATCGTTTTGTGTAACTTCTGTTTTCCCACATGGACTGGACAAATCTTGGGCCTTAATAGACCCATCTTAATTTAGCAGCTTCAAGCCTGCAAACATACAACTTAAGAATAGCTGAAGCTCGCAAGACCAAAGAAGAATAGTTTTTTTTTTCTGATTAAAAAAAAACTAGATAAAGAGAATGTTTATCCCCAGTTCAAGGCCAAGGACAAACCTCTAACTTTAGTGAGAGTTTATGATAAGATTATAAATTTTTTACCAATGAACATATTTTGAATTCAAACTCAAGTCATAATTACAATAACAGAAAATCAGACCAGGTGAGCCAACATCTTTCTTAATTTTGTAATTTGTATGAAGTGAATCAGTCAATCAGAGAAGAAAACTCAATTTAAGACCATTGTCCATTTCAAATTCAGATTTCAAAGACGGCACTTTCAACCTAATTACCACCATAACCCCTTAAATAATAATAATTGGGATAATGCCAGGTGAATACAATAACAAAAAAGTACAACTAATGTGCAGAGTCATTTTATTTTTTGTGAATTTATATAAAATAAAGTATTAATTTGACCTTAAATAGATCTAGAATTAAATCTAATTATGCATAAAGAGAGGTGAATCTGTGTGTGTTGTATATCTAACATTACCCTAATAATTGACGCCTCATTTTAAACTAAGAATTTTATCTCAAAATTCATTATAAACTGACTAATAACAATAGGGTTTAATGGGGCATGAAAGGAGTAAAAGAATGAAAATTTACGAGTTATGCAATGTGTATCTCAATACATGGCTCTCACCCTTAACAAGCACATTCTTAGTGATTTTAGTACTTGCCCATACAGCTACTAGTAGTGTCAAAATTGAATATATTAGAGCCTTGGTATGATAATGTAATTTGTTGCTTGCTTGATGCCTCCAGAATGTGGAGTAAGGCTAGCGTGTGCCAGATATGCTGTGTATGGTATCGATTACGAAGGACATGGACGCTCTGAAGGTGCCCGTTGTTACATACAGAAGTTTGACAACATTATTAACGACTGTTACGACTTTTTCAAGTCAGTTAGCGGTAGGGATTCAATTTCTTGCCTTTCTAAGCATTACTCTTGATCTTGAGTGTTGAAACATTTCGGCACTTCTTTTATGTTGACTCATTTGGGTATTTCAGAGCTCCAAGAGTACAAGGGAAAGGCCAGGTTCTTGTATGGAGAGTCAATGGGAGGGGCAGTGTCCTTACTATTGCATAAAAAGGACCCTTCATTCTTGGACGGTGCCGTTCTTGTTGCACCCATGTGTAAGGTATGAATGCCTTTTGCGTGGACATCTTTCAAAATTTCCTTTTTCGGTCCTTTGTTGAGTATATAGCATGGTTCATTGTTGCCCCCAAAAAGGTGTAACATGGTTTATGCAAATGTTCAAATATATGCTAGATATCAGAGAAGGTGAAGCCACACCCTGTGGTTGTAAACATATTGACGAGAGTGGAAGATATTATACCAAAGTGGAAAATAGTTCCCACAAAGGATATCATCGATTCAGCCTTCAAAGATCATGCCAAACGAGAAAAAGTGAGTTTTAATTTCCTTCTTTTCTATATTGATAAATTTTCCCAACTTTAAACTATAATTGAGGCTTTATGACATCAAATCTTGTTTGCATAGAGCCATAGTTAACTAATGTGTCTCTTCCTTTAATGATGCTTGCAGACAAGGAAAAACAAGTTGATATACCAGGACAAGCCCAGGTTAAAAACAGCATTAGAAATGCTGAGAACCAGCATGAGTCTTGAAGACAGCTTACATGAGGTGATCTGCACGCTTGGTTTTAAACTGAATCTATTTTGTAATCAAATTAGCCCCCCTCCCCCCCCCCCCCTCTCTTTTTAATTTGCTGAAAAATGGAATCACCGCTATTCGGGTCTAATTGGCCGAGTTTTGAGCAGGTGACTCTGCCGTTCTTTGTATTGCATGGAGAGGCAGATACAGTGACAGACCCAGAAGTAAGCAGGGCATTATATGAGCGAGCGAGTAGCATAGACAAGACCATAAAATTGTACACTGAAATGTGGCATGCCTTAACATCAGGGGAGCCTGACGAAAACATCGAAATTGTCTTTGCAGACATCATAACTTGGCTGGACAAGCGCGCTATCAAGGCAGGTTTTGAGTCTTTTCAACCAACTCAAACTTATAACTACGGCATTGAGAAATTGGCAACAGCTGATATACAGCAAACACAAACGCAAGAAAGCTATCTTTGTGGGTTTAAAGGACGCCGCTTGCTACGCCACTCATCAATGTAGAATTATAACCCTCTATTCGACTAGTCGGGACTGTCAACTGTGGCCATGTAGCTACAAATTGTTTCCAAATTGTGTTTTACTGTGGCCAACTTCATCTTCCCCTTGGTGCATAATCGATAGTGGTTCAAATTGTTTCCAGCAAAATGTTCGGTAAGGCTTCAAAATCTATTCCACAAGTTATCGTAAATCGTAATATTGGGTGAGATATTCTTTGCGTAGGCACTGTTTCTTAAACACACACAGTCATATGAGATTCGCGTGGGACATAACTAAATTTTTCGTATTAGGTGTGGGTGCCTTTGGAGTTAGCAGTCATGTAAAGTTGCTTTAGGGGGTCCATTTGGTAGTGTTCATAGTAGATAGACTGCTAAGTTGCTGCCCTTGATGATTTACTTTTCACTTGTCAAACATGCATGAAACTTGCAAATGGCTCATGAATCCTTTGTTCTCACGTATTATATTAGACTAGTTCGTTGCGGAAGAAATAAATATTAAACCATGACCCGGACTAATGAGCAATAGTAGAAACTTGGAAGAGATAAATAGCAAGCTTTAGTGGTCCTATGAGAATTAGATTTTGAGAGCTACATTTACAGGAAAATTCTATTATTATTATTATCAAACATGGGGGTTGCGAACTCTGCAAGATCAAAGGTTGAATTACAAAGCGAGAGGGGGGTGAAGTTCAAATGACATAGAATAAGTGAAGGTAAAATGTTGAAATAACTATAACTGTTGCCTCCTGCACATACCAACTACATCCCAAAAAAACAAGAAAAAAATAATATAGCGAGCAGGAATTTGAGAAATGTAATCATGGCTGGCTACCAACTTGAAGAGGGTAATAGCCCGCATATAAAGATTGATGGAGAACAAACGACAAAAGGGACATCTAAGGGGAGCTCATATGCTGCTGTGACTAATGGACCTTGGGGGGTATGGGAAACACCCTAACTGGTATATGCGAACTACATACTATCTTTTCCCTTTCTCACACTAAGGTACACGTAACATATTCCAATCGAGAATTAGGCGGAGGTTGCACCTTCCTTGTGGTCACCAAAAATGCGTTGGCGGAAGTCAGAAACCATTAGAGGGAGGCCCTTGCGCAGGTCCACCTTGGGTTGCCAGCCGAGTAACTCCTTAGCCCTAGAAATATCAGGCTTTCTCTTGTGCGGGTCATCCTCAGTGTTGGGCCTGTACTCTATCTTAGCATCTGGGTCGATTGTTTCTTGGACCACCTACATCAGCATCACCAACGGAGCTCATTTTAACGTATATAAACTGATGCATCCAATTAATGGGGTATCATCTGTGACTGAGACTCTGAAGCTACTGAGTCCACCAACAAAAAAACAACCCTCTCTTCCAAACCGCAATTCATTTGCATTTACCCAAAACTATTTTCACACTCCCTAATTCTTTAGGGATGAGTAGAGCCATTTGCTTGGCAGAGCTATTCATCCACGTGATAATACATGAATAAAAAATCTTTAGACTGTAGGAAACAATCAGGGAACAAAACAAATTGCACCATGCACCATCTACCTCTCTGGTTTTACTTGTTCAGGGAATTGATAATAGGAGAAATGAAGAAACTGGTATCCCATACTAAGAATGATGTCTATGTGTTTCCCTAATCAGTAAGCTTCAATTAACTTATTCGGATGAACATGACTTTCGGATTTATTAGTGTAATGCACATGATTACGAGTAATTTTCTTTTCCTTCCTAATCTATGCACTTTCCTATGGCCAGTTTCTCTCAGTCAGGTATAATATTAGCCTAGTTTAAAAATATAAAAGTTTCAACCTATATAATTGCACAAAAAACCCAACTTTACCTTGGCAAGTTCAAGCATGGTGAATTCACCCGGATTTCCAAGATTGAAAGGTCCCACATGTTCTCCTTCCATAAGGCGCATTAGACCCTCCACCTGTACCAACATAAACATCACATTAATGCAGCAAACAGCAGCATCTAGAGCTAAGTAATTCCAAAGGTAATACCAGCAATCTAACTGCGTACTGATCTCGGTCATATTGTCATGACCTAAGTAAGATTCACGATGATATTTTATTATTTACAATACACCCGTTATTTATCAACTTCATGCATTCATCTTACACACGAGGTTGCCGCTCTGATATATTTATGCTTCATTTTCAATTGTTTTCAGAGTTGAGTTTTTCAGGGGTGTTTGATTTGTTTTTTAATTTTTATTTTCAGTTTGATATGTTTTTATTATAATTTAAAAAATATTATCTTATATTTAAAATTTTATGAAAGAAATAAGAAAATAACATTTTTATAATTATAATGCAAATACATTAACTGAAAATAAAAATAAAAAAGAAACCAAACACTTCTTAAAGTTTTTACTATTTTCTCTCAAAATTTTGAAAACAAAATAAAAATAAGGTACACTTTTTGTAATTATAATAAAAACAAAAAACAAATTAAACACCTCTTAAAAGTTTTATCAATTTTTTCATAAAATTTTAAAAGATAAAATAAAATGAAAATAAACCAACATTTTTATAATTATAATAGATAACTAAAAATGACAACTTTTTATTGTGCAAACAGCGATTAGAATGGGCCTTTCAAAATCGCTTCCAGTCACATGCCAATGCTTCTTCAGTAAAATGAGCCACCAAGAACATCCCACACGAGTATGGGCAATCGAGTCATTTACACACACGGCAGAACATTTATTATGTACGAAAAGAAAAGACCCTTTACAGAAAGCCAGGAATTGTTTCTGTTAGCTATGCAGTATGCACATGGGGAAAAGTCACATGCTTTGTTTAACGAAGAACCAAGGTACTTGTAATCCAAATTCAACCTTCCCAAACATGTACTATATACGAAATTAGAAGTTATAAAGATGGAAGAAAAAACATATTAAGCATTGTCAGATAAGAACAAAGATATCTTAGTTTCATTACAAACAAAGTGCAAAGCCAGTAGCACACTGAAAAAATGATGAGAAAAGTATATTCGCTTACCAAATCAGAGACATACTGGAAACTCCTTGTCTGCTTCCCATCCCCATAAACCGTCAAAGGCTCCTTTCTTAGTGCCTGCATTAACGCCACCAAATAGAGACAATTAACAAATAAAGCCAGCAACAACCCATTCCTTTCTCCAATACGAGGTCCGTCATCAATCTACCTAAACTTTAATTTAAATATTAATAAAAAAGGCCCACCTGAGCAACGAAGTTACTAACAACACGACCATCATCTAAGCACATCCGGGGCCCATAGGTGTTAAAGATTCTAGCAATTCTAACCTGGAAAAATAATACAAAAGAAGCATTGTTTAACTTTCCATTTTCATTTTTTAAGTCCATCGAGTAATTAAGGCTCAAACAATGGAATTAATTAGCAACGAAAATTGAAAATGAAATACTAGACTAGAATTAAGATGGAAAAACATGAATAAGTGTGTATATTTTGTTAGGTTGAAGGAAAATGACCTCGACACCGGCTCCTCTGTGGTAGTCCATGGTCAAAGTCTCAGCCGTTCGCTTTCCCTCGTCATAGCAGCTTCGGACACCTGTCACACACAACACAGACAATCATAAAACGATTCGTCAGATAACGGACGAGCACCATAGTACTACACTGCAAAAATACTTGTATACTACTGAGTCTGTCTGAGTGTTGCAGATTTCGGACCAAATTACCCCTCCCCTCTCTCACTGAAATCAAATCACAAACCCACATGGTGTGGTGCCAGTGCCCCCACCCGGGCCACCCCATTCTCTCCTCCTTTAAACCTTTCACCTTTTTAACCTTTTACGGCAATGCAATGTGACCGTCGAGAACAACAAATATCTCAACTCAACCCCTTCATGTTGTGGACCCGCAAATCACGGGTTTCTCATTGACCCTGAAATCCCGACCCGATCCTGGAACTTGGTCCTCTTACTATGTTACACGTGTCTTACAAGGTAACAAAAAGCCTAGGAAAGAGTTTGTTGTTTGAAAAAGAGAACACAAGGACAGCTTGCAAACTTGCATTGCAACGCGACGGTTCTGTTCAGCCCTGAGAATTCTAATCTAAACTAAACTACTTTATTGGCTTCCGGAATGAACAGAGAATTAAATCAAAGTCCGGTCACCGGATAAAGAGAGAGAGAGAGATGGTACTGACCAATGGGATTGACGTTGCCCCAGTAGGTCTCCTTCTGAGGGTGTTGCAGAGGATCACCATAAACCTCACTGGTACTGGTTAGCAAGAACCTCGCGCCCACTCTTTTAGCCAGTCCCAGCATGTTCAAGGTCCCCACCACATTGGTCTTGTGAACATCAATCCATCACAATTAAGGATTCCAAACACAATTACAAAACAGCAATTCTCACAGAAACACTTGAAATAAAATTAAATGAAAAAAGAAAAAGGATATGATAGTCTTGACTGGGTTGAACTTGTAATGAACAGGGGATGCAGGGCAAGCAAGATGGTAGATCTGATCCACCTCCAGCAACAGAGGCTCAACGACGTCGTGGCGGATGAGCTCGAATCTGGGGTTCCTAAAATGGTGCATCACGTTCTCTTTCCTTCCCGTGAAGAAATTATCCACCACGATAACGCTGTCCCCTCTCGCAATCAACCGATCCACCAGGTGTGACCCGACGAACCCGGCCCCACCCGTGACCACGATCCGGAGCCCCTTCCTCTTAATCCCTAGAGGCACCTTCCCAACCGAATGCACCGCCATACGGTACGCCCCTGATCGGTCGCTCCTCGGATTATGAAGCCACTGGCTCTGGCTGGACTCGCGCTCGAAGTAAGAGAACGGAACCGGGTCGTACGAAGTGCGCGAGGAGGACGAGGAAGAAGGCACGAGGGTGAAGAACAAGGAGGCGATGACAACGCCGACCAGGACGAAAACGAGTCGCTGTTCGCGGAGCAAGTAGTGAATCGGGCGTGTCACAGAGAGCCATGGTTTTTGCGGCTTCGGTGAGTAAGCGTCGTTCACGGGTTGGGTCTCGTGCCCTCTGAAAATCAATTCCGAACCCATTTCTGGTTTTCGATTGTTCAAAGGAGAAGGGAAAATGAAAAATGGGTGTGAAAGAGTGGGGAAAAGGGTCTCCGGCACGGTGGCGAGACGGTGTAGTCCTGTCCCAGTCTAGATCCCCGGGTGGGTGCGTTTGGTTTTTAAAAGTAAGAGGATCTGGTAACAAAGGCAACGGGTTTCAGTGGAATGACATAGGTACCCTCACTAAGCTCAGAAAAAAGTGAACGGCTGTCATTTGGTGCAGGTTGTGTGTGATTGAGATTGGGGTTTCGGATTTTTCCAGAAACAAAATAAGAGTTAGAATAAAATGGAAAACCCATTTCATGTGCACTGAAATGGGTAATTAAGATGCTTTAACTGACGGATGTGAGTTTTAACTTTTAACGGTGGATTTTCTTTCTTAATAGGTGGCTGCTTTGACTTGGAATTAGAATTGCAATTTGCAATGCCAACTAGCCACTCGCGTCAAATCGTGAAATGGTCTTTTGATTAATTGGTCATACATAAATGGCCTGCCGCCACGGGTGATGCGATGTCACAAAAACATACTCACTGGCGCAAACCACGTATTTCTTTACCATTTTAGCTACTAGGTTCAAATATTTATATTTATATTTAACCAAAAAAAAAGGATGATGCTAGGTAAATAATGTAATTTGATTTTTATATGAAAACAGAGACAAGAAAAATATGGATAGGAACATAAATAAATTTAAAAACAAATGTAATAATACAACAATATATATGTCATATTTTGTGGGTTATATCTCTTAATCATTTTAGTTGAAGTTACGATCATATCATATAAAATACAATTTGTAGTACTGTTTTATGTGAAGATACTTCCATCGAGGCATATATTAGTTCTTTGATTTTTGTTTTCATTTTGAGACCTTATTAATGATTAGTTTTTCAATCCAACGGAAGCACTGCGTGATATATATTTTAGTTCTGCTGTCATAATTTTAGTTGGACTCGTATACTTGGAAACAAGGGAGCAGGCTGCTGGTGTGTCCACCCTTTTATTTTTAAAGGAAAGGAAGCTGGAGGCGATTGGAATGTGGCAAGAATATTCTACATTTATAATTTTAAACAAGTTGCTTGGCAAAATCACTGATCAATAGCTTTCTATTTATACGGTTTAAATTCATGAAAATTAACTCTTCCCATTCCTACAGTCATTGCATGGATATATTAATAAAAAAAAAAGTTTCATTAATTTTAAATTATAAATTATGCCCCTTTTTTTTCTCAGGTATCATTGCAATGACTACATCCTAATTAAGCCAACTCTATATACACAGTTTGATTTCAAACTAGTAAAAATTTGTGAAATAATGATTCCCACAATGATTTAGTGGATTTCTTACTTGATTGAAAAATTATATTAAACAAATTTGACATATTCTAATCAAGTTTCCTCTTAATTTAAACCCAAGCAAAAGTTTTGCCAAACTGGATCCCATTCAAAGGTTATTGACGAGCATATGCACATGTGACATTGAAGATTAATAGTTGACCTAATACGTTATTCAGCAGGACAGGATGAACTAAGCTAATTAAATTTTAATTAGTGTATATAGAAAGGGTCAAACTAATAGAAAAATAATATATATCTATATATATCCAAATCTTGTAGGTCATTCATGTATTCGTATGTTAACAATGTCCACTACCATACAGGATTTTATTTCCCTTTTCCTTATTAAATCAATTCTATAGGATATACCACGACAAAAAGAAATTGCATTCTCGAGTGACTATACTCGCTTATACATGTACAAGTTTTTTTTTAGTATTATTCATTTTGATACTTTTTTAATTTAATTTATGCAAGAATAATAGCTTAATCACTTTCTAATTTAATTATCTTAGGAAAAAGTTTAAAAAATCTCATAAATGAGCGACATGTGACATTGTTCTAAATGATATGAACTGTGTTTTATATAATAGTATATAGATAATCAGTTTCATAATTTCTTAAAAACAAATATTAAATACTTGTTGAATTCATAATCTTATTGAATGAGTGCTATGATGAAGTGGTCAAGAAGTAAATATATGCATAGTTAATTTTTAATCTTGTTGCATTGTCCTAAAAATCAAATAGATATTTTACTAATATTTAAAGATATAAGAGATAAAATTAAGAATTAAATAAATAATTTAAATTTAAATTTGAATTTCACTAATATTAAAGGCATTTCAAGATAAAATGTTGAAGCATATTATCACTTATCTCATTTCAAGATATATAACATATTATAACTTATCTCATTTAATTTGACATTCATCAACCAATATCGAAGGAATTTCAGGATAAAATTTTAGAACCACCAATTTCAATATATATAAACACAAACCAATAAAATTTCATGATTTAATTTTGAAAATCATGAATGAGTGATACAAGACGCAATATATTTAAACACAAACTTGCATCAAATAAGCAACACTTTAGAGGAAAAAATGGCATAAATGAGCGACACGTGACATTGTTCTAAATTGCATAAATTGTATTTTATATAATATTAATAATATATATATATGTATATATATTATTACTATTTTGGTGAAATAGATGGAACGTACAGAAATCCCTTTGTTTCTTTTTTTTTTTTACTAGAAGTATCTACATACCTTTTGAATATAAGATTAATCTTCTATAAAATATTATGATAAAATCTCCACAACAGTGGCGACTTCCAAAATTCAAACATTTGATCTCCTCTTAAGGTGAAAGCCACTTACTACTTCGACCATCCACTTGTTGGTACAAATCCCTTTTGTTTATGTATACATAACTTGAGTAAACATTTTCTCATTCTTAAGCATTTTTGTTTTTGATTCAATCATGACAAGAAATTGATTAGTTGATAAGAAATGACATTAGCAAAAATGGACAAGAACTTAAGATGCAAAATACAAAGTGGGCTTTATGACTTCAGAAAGCTTCGGGAAAGTACTAATTTAGCTTAATTACCTCAGCAAAAGGTTTGGCGTAATACTTTCATATGCTTCTCAAGAAGGGAAAGCAAGTCCAAAATTAATTACATTGAACTTTATTTATTGTAAAACGCCTAATAACCCACAATTTAGACCAATAGATTCTTGGTAAGATAGTGCTGGTGTTTGTTGGCAATCATGTGCCTATTTCCACTTCAAATCATGTGATTGGGGCATTTACCAAAGTGGTACGAATCCCTACTCAAATTGTTCATTTGTTGTTTAAGGCAAATCATTAAACTTGACACAAGGACCATTAGGATATTAGGAATTGTCCTATTTCCCATGAAGAAGTTCAAAATGATATGTAGAGGATAATATCCAATTTTAGTCATAACTTGCTTTCTCGTTTTGGTTTGTCGACTGAGCTTATTCACAGGTTACCAGGCATTAGCTAAAACGTAATTCAAGTTTGGCATCATGAGGTCCACAGGGTACCACCCATAAACCAACTTTCCAACTAAACTAAACCTTTCCATACTTTGCCAAAGAGAGTTTCTCATTTTGATCGATAGAAGTAGAACGAACATATTATTAGCCACATTTATCGTATGTTTGAAGGAAAAATTGAATAAATAAACTTATTTGCAGCATCTTTTTTTTTAAATAATAATAAATGATATTTTTTTGGTACTAAATAAAGATATTTATTATAGCCGATTGTGGGCCACCAAATATAAAACTCCATTTGGTTGGTCGATAAATTAAAAGGAGAAAAAAAGAGCAATTTGGTGGGGGAAATTGGAGTGATTTCGAAGCTCTTTATTTGACTAAACTACAACTTCCACTTGTGAAAATTTATTTATATGGGTAAAGAATAAATTTGTATTTTTATTCTTCTTCTCTTTCCTGAGTGCCTTGGAAAAGAATAAATTCTTTTCACGCCAAAAGCCCCTTTACGTGATAAACTAACTTCTCATTACTTCCAATGAACGTAGTCACATGCTTGCTTCCCCTTTCCACCATTAATCACAAGAACAATATACTTTTACACAAGTTAGTACTGCTACAAGAATAACCATGTTAATCGCTGGAATGAAAGATATGTGCACGTCCAAAGATACAGAGGATGCATATGTTATTAAAGAAAGGACCATCTATAATTAGCAAGCAAGGACCTCCTGGTTTTACAATTTTCAATAAACTGACCGAAAGGTAAATTTTTTTACCCCCTGCTTAGGTATTTTCATTATTTACATTTTTTTTGATATGAAACTAATTTTATTTGAGATGATATCCATTTTTACAAATATTTTTCTACAAGTTTGAACTTTTGATATTATAGAGGTACTTCATTCACAAAATTTAAATTTGTTTACTACTTACCCCTTATGGGTCGAAATACATAAAGCAACATTTCATATAAGTTTATTGTGAAAATGCAATGAAAGTTATTGTGAATTGCATGTCAATTAAAAAGATATTTGGTTTAAATTATTGTAAAATTTATGTTAAGTATTCTTAATTACAAAAATAAATACTGCAAAATTTAAATAGTATATTAGGAAAGAATAAAGTTAGAATTATTATCCACAAGTAAAAAAAAAGAATAAATTTAGAATTTAAGACAAGATAAGGGGTGTTTTGTGAACTAAAAAAATTAATTAGTTTAGAATTGTTCATATTAAAATTAGTAAATTATAAATTTGAACTAGTTTTAAATATTTAATTTTCCTATAATTTAATTTTGAATTAGTTTAATACTAAATACTATTTGTTAAAATTTAGTGTATTTTTTTTATATAAAAAATCAGGTAAAACAAAGTAAAAAAGATAAAGATAAGCAAACACGATCTCTATGGTCACCAAGCTCATAGGTCACAAATCAACAACATTTTTCTCTCTTCAAAGACGCATTTCTCGCTGTAGTAGAACAGTTACAAGAGTCCTCCTCCAGTTTCGACCATTCCATATTCCAAGGCATGACGAACGGTGACTCAAGAAGGAGAAAGAAAACAATATAATGCACAAGGGTAAGGTGAAACCTTAAAAGAAAATTTTCTATACTGTGTAAAGATTTCTTTTGGTTTGAACCATGTGTATTATTAATTATATTCTTTGAGTATAAGACTAATCCTATTCGAATTTAGGAACACAATGATTCTGAACCCTTTTAATAATGACAATTTCATAGATTAAATTTTTGTCTCGACACCTGTTATTATTGTCATTTATCACTTCAACCAACTGCTTGTTAGTCACTATATAAAAAATAAAGAAAATATAATCAAAACAAAATTTAGAGGCAGATATATTTATCTCTCTTAATTTTTCTTAAAATTAAGAGTCTACAATTTAAAACAATCAAATAAATAAATTTAAATTGTTAGATACATATAAACAGGTAACACATTTCCCACCCATATCAAAAGAAATACTACCAAAAAAAACAATAAACATAATTTTTTCTCTTTCACAGTCAAAAAGCATGTGTTGTGAACAAAAAAAATTATGATATTCAAAATCGAGGCTTATTCTACACAAAAATAAGAAACTCATAAATAAAAATGATTATATTTACTCATATGCCAAAAGTGTAGTACATGGTTTATTTCTTGTAATTAAAAGTTAAGAAGAAGAAGAAGTTATACGCGAGGATAGCTGACAATGAAAATTAAATTTTAATTTTATAAGTGAAATACTTTGATTCTTATTAGCTAAATTAACCTTGTTAATTAGTTGTTGTTCATGGTTTCTTGATACAAATATTTTGCTATTCAAATTAAATTTTTTGCATATGTATAAGGTTTTCTTTACAATTGTTCTACAATATCTATTAGCACTGCATATTCCTACCAAATGCAAAAGTATATTTTTTTCTTAAAACACAACTTATTTTAAAATTTATTGTATTATCAATTATAATTATTTTAAAAAATTGTTGGAAAAAATATCCCCTCAAATACTTGATTACGATATGTAAAAAAACACTTGACAATAAATTTTGTTGGAATTGACTTTAATAATAATGGTTAATTAAATATCACAAAAAAAAAAAAAAGCAATGAAGGCGGGGCCAAGGGCTTAGAGGGGAGGGTGGAGGCCACTCCAGTTTGAATTTTTTATAGATATTATGAAAATATTACTTTCAATAGTTTTTCAATCATTAAATTAATTTAAATTTTATTTTATAATATTTTAAATTTAATTAATTGGCATATATAATTATACAGTATTACTTGTTATATTTTTAATACAGTAGTGTATTCTTAAAATGAATAAGAAATTTTCTCTGGCCATGGTTCGGTGGGGCTTGGGCCTTGGTGTGCATGTCTCCTGGAGCTTTGATTCGTAAGCGACGTTGACTTGTCTCAACACACGCGGCGTATGACAAATGCGCACATTTCTTCGATCATTCCTGGGCTGGTTTATGTCCACCAGCCACCATGATTGCACAGAATCTCAACCAATAAGCAAAATTGTTGAATTTCTTCGGGCAGCTTCAATTATAAATCTCAACCAATTATAGGTTAGTTGCGCTTGGCACCTTATACATTGATAGACACAAATCATGCCATCAATCTGACCAATTAAATTAAGTTTCGTAACAAACACAGCGTTATATTCACCTGCTCCTTTTTTTCTGAAAAGGAAAAGAAAAACTTATTTTTTCCTCTGATGGACCTGCATGGAAATGAAGACAATGAGTAATTTTTAAGTAGACATGATTTATTTAATTTATTTAACAATTAATATATATAAAGTTATTTTTTAAAATTATTTATAAAATTTTACACATATTTAATATTAAATAAAATATCTATAATAAATCATGTCAACCTAAAAAATTTTCTGAAGGCGAATAGCATGACCTAAAAAGCTTTATCTGCCAAATTGCATGGACGCATGTAAGAGGCTCGCTCATGCCAAACACATGAGTATAGTCAAATCAATAAGAGTGTGTTTTAAAATGTAAAAAAAAAAATTTGATTTGATTTATAAATTAAATATTGTATTTAGAATATTAAAAAATAAAATAATTTAATTTTTAAAATCATATAAATTTTAATAGTTTAGATTAAAAAATCTTATTAAACATGATGTGATTTGTTAATATTTGATTTAATTTTAATTTTAATTTTAATTATTTATATTAATTATTTTATTTTTATTAACTTTTAATTTTTCACAATAATATAAAAAAGAAAGTAAAATAATCAATAATTTTTTATAATAAGTTCTAAACATAAATTTTAAATTTTAAATTAATTCAAGTCAATTTTAATCAAATTAAATTAATTTTTTTTATTATTTTTACTTGATTCGATACATTAACGAATAATTTGTAAAGTCTTGAAGTCCCTTGAATAACTTTTCAAAACAAAGGGCATTTCTAAGGAGTAGGGAATGTTTAGCCCTTGCTCAAAGTAGACTTTCAGGTACTTCGCCACTCAACAAATTTTCAGGCATAGGACATGGCGCAAGGTGATCCGTGATGGTAGGAAGCAACTATCAAGTCCAACATGGGTTTCACTTTCACAAATATAGCTAAGAAGCATCCGAAATATAATTTTATCTCTCAAATATGGAGAAAAACAAGTTAAGGCTCATTTATATTTGTCTTTTTAGAGTAGAAGTGTTTTTTTGAAGTAATAAAAGTATTTTTTTTAAAAATTAAAAAATTTAAACTTTTTAAAAAAATATTTTATATGTTTTTTTGTTTGTTTCATTTTTAAATATAAATTTTTTAACTTAAAAAAAAAACACTTTTAATATTTTAAAAAAATATTTCTATTCTTAAAAAAATTAATACAAACATTCCCTAAATATACAAGAATTTTCTTTTGCCTTGAAGATAACGTAAAGGTGTTAATGTCTGTTTAGATCGGTCTGAAACTTTAAATCTCATCATTAATGTATTAAAAATAAAATAATTATTCATTAATATCGCAGAGTATTTTGCTCATATATATATGATTGCTAGTGTTATTACTGACGTATTTTACTGTATATTTATTAGTTTTTTTCTTTTTTTGTAAAATGTTATGGATTAATAGTAACTATTGAATTTTATCCCTTGTTTGGTCCTTCTCCAATTAAACACCCCTTCTCATTCTCATCTCTGTCTTTTTCAAACTTCATGAGAGTTTTATAAAATAGATCTATTCAATTTGAATCTTCTCTGTTGCTATCTATGTTGATCTTCTGTGGTAAATGGAACTATTGTTAAAGTAAGGGGAAAAAAACATAGATGGTTATTAGAAAAGATGTTTGCTATCTATGTTGATTTTATGTTTTTCTAATTTTTTTTTAAATATTCTCATAGGCTATTATTGTTATTATAAAATTAGTATTTTTTAAGTATTGTCGCAACTCCCAACAACGCATACTTTGAGATTTAAATTTGTATCTTTATTTTAAAAATTTAACTTACTACTACAATCAACATTTATTAATTGATTTTATGTGATAAATGAAACTATTGTTAAAGTAAGAATATGTTGGGAATTTTGTTGTTCTTATCACTTGGTCATTGTCTTTTATATATATATATATATATATATATATATATATATATATATGAGGGATCAATTTACATCGGTGTAAGACTTGATCACTCTTACACCACTTAATAACTTTCTTACAAAATCTACCGTTAGATTGAAAGTTTCTTTCATGTAGATCATATTTATAAAGTTTTATATTAATTCAAAATTTTTTCGTGACTCATTGATATACATTAAAATTAACGTAATATAAACTATTTAAAAATATGAAAATATAAACTATTTAAAAATATGAAAATATAAACTATTTAAAAATATGAAAATATAAACTATTTAAAAATATGAAAATATAAACTATTTGATTATATTCTTATTGATATTTAATTTTTTCAAAATTTGACACAAATGATATACATAATATAAACTTTCAATCTAACGGTGAATTTTGTAAGAAAATTATTTAATAAAAAGTTATTGAGTAGTGTAAGAGTGATCAAGTCTTACATCGGTGTAAGTTGATCTCTCCCATATATATATATATATATATAATTAATGAGAGTCAATACTAATTGAAATTACAAAATATCAGCAAGTGCACGTGCACACCTTAAGACAATGTGGGTCCACCACTTTGCGAAGCATAGTTTTTTTTTTTTTTTTTTTAAAGTTGCAAAATTAATGCACATGAATACATGACACTTATTTCATCTCCATAATCGAGAAGAAAAAAATACCAGATCAAAATTTCAAATGTCACGTTTAAAAAAGTTGCAAAATTAATGCACATGAATACATGACACTTATTTCATCTCCATAATCGAGAAGAAAAAAATACCAGATCAAAATTTCAAATGTCACGTCGTAAATTGACGGTAGGAACTAGGAACGATTTTAAAAGCAAATTGTAAATTGAAGAATATGAATGGGTACTTTTAAAAAGTATAAACTCGAATGAAAATTGGATCAAATTATAAGAATTAAAATCATATTTAAGCCGCAAAAATATAAGAAACTGCTTAAGTTTTTCAACAAAAAATTAGTAGCATGCAAGTGTACTCAGACTGCGCAGGCCTATTGTCTATCACTCTTTTAGGGCCATACTGGAATTGGAGTTCAGCCTACGTCGCACTACAGGAGTGTAATTATTAAGGATCACGCCCAATCCAAGGGCATAACTGCAGATTGCAAAGGCAACTACGTCTTTTTCTTTTTTTGGGTGCTTGTTTTAAATTTTTTTGTTATGATTAAAATTGTCAAACCCAATAACATATTCAAAGGCAAGCACCAAAAAACAAAATTCCAAGGCTTAAAAAATTATGCATTTTATCAAACTATGAAAACATAAGGTATATTTGATTAATAAAGTGCTAAATAAATTACTATGATGAAAATATCAATATTTTAAATTTTATAAAATTTAAGCAACATGATGAGAACTTATTGATTTGTAAATTCTCCCTCCTTTGACTCATTAACTATTTTCTACTTAAACTTGTTTGGAAATTTAAAATTAAAATAATTCATTTCATTTACAAATTATTTTATGTATAAAAGTTGTTTGAAATGAATTTAAGAATTTAATTGATATATTGTAAAATTGTGTATTATGTTCGAGAATTTGTAAATCCTCTCATTTTTAATAAGATTTGCGGATCATTTCATTTAAAATGATTTTTTTTAATTCTATAATTAATTAAAGTGTTTCAAACGGGGAATGAAGTATATCTACACGAGTAGCAAAAGATCATGTCTTGTGACTTAACTTCAAGAGCCACTATTCCATGTTTCGATTCTGATGGTATAGTTTTACAAAACATTTATATATTTTTTATAGACATATACAGATGTCAAAGACCAAAAAATAAAAGTCAGAACCAACGAAGTAGAACAACTTTAATTAGAATACAGCTTTTAGGATTGCATATCATCATAATAACAGAGAGCAAGCATATCTCGGTCTGGCTAGGCTATCTTTATTCCTTCTGGTCACTTTTCCTGAACGAATGAAAAGAGCCAAGTATATATTTAGTTATACATAAAATCACTATACTAGCTACCCATGTTCACAGCTTATTCTAGTTCCTTAGAGAATATTTCTGTTACCCTCTTCAGAAATTCTATGGATCAGTGATGCTTCCCAGACCTGTAGTAGCAAGTTTGTTGACAAGAGCTAGAGCGTTACTGGTTATATAATAGACGTTCAGAACCCGATTTTGCAGCAATTTGATTTGCCTCTCCTTTTTGCCTTGAAACCCGTCAAGGCAAGTATCTTCATCAGTGAGTGCTGCACTTATCCATGTATTAAGGTCCCCCATTTGGGTACCAAATGTGCTTCTGCTCAGCCTTCTGAGCACACCCAGTGATCTGTGAAGTTCATCAAGTGCATCTGCAAAAGACTCAACACAATCTGAAAGAGCAACTCTGTTTCTTCCTCTCATACGCCCGTGCCTCTTCAAGTTTGCCAGATATGCTTGAACATTCTTAACCTCGCCTATTGTCACTGACACTCCTGCCCTTGCCCACTTGCTGGGGCTTCTTCCAGCAGTGTTAGAGAATGGTGCTAGCGAGTGGATACAAAGGTTTGGATACCTAGTTACTCTGCAAGCATCTCTAACATTATCTTTCCCTTTTGCAAATACCAATTGCCCAGTATTTGCGAGGAGTGCAAAAAACACAAACGGAAGCAGTAAAGGAAGGCGTGCTATTCTGATCATTTTATAGAAAGACCAATGGAGAACTTGAACTTGAAAGAAGATGAAACAAAGTAGGTATGCTGCTAGTTGGATACTACCAGTACAAGAACATGATGGAAGAGTTCGGAATGACCATATATAGTTCTTCTAGTGGAATTAGAGAACTGTGAGACTAGCTTTGAAAAGGGTAGGCTCTTCAAAAGCATTGTTACTGTTTTGTCTCACTTTATTGGACCTTTTCTAGGGGAGTTTGTTGCATAGGCAAGAGGCTAGTGATTGCAATTAAAAAAGGTATACGGGTGGTGAACTGAAATAGATGGGAAAAGTGAACAACATGTGAATGGAAGGTGGGTTTCTCATTAATTTTGGATAAGAATAAGATGCTGCATTTTTTTAATATATTGCGAAATTTTCTATACTCTATGATCTCATGAAGATCAAGCAATGAGAATCAAATATAATTAATATCCATAATAATCAATTGCAGCAAACTTCCAACAAAAAGAAAACGGGAAATAAAACTAATGTATTTGAGCCATCCATTATTTACAGAACTGTATTTTTAGAAGTCCTTCCCACATGAAAAATTAAAAACCCTTCGGTTAAGTAGTAGCTTCCATATCCATATTGCCATCCACCCATCAACAAGAAGAAAGATGTCATATTGCCATTAGTTGTACTTAACGTCTGATTACTTTACTATTCCATGCCAATTGCCAAAATGCTAATGAAAATGAAATGATAACACGAAGTTAAAGAGGATGAGTAAGTAGCCCAATCCGACCTTAATCTTATTGGCACACAAAGCTCATGTTGGGTTTAATTACATGAGGTCTCTCTCGTGCTTGCCTCTTTTCGACAAATTAAAAGCGAAAAAAATGCGAAGAATAAATTGATTATTATGTGCCTGCTTAAAAAGTCTAAAACTAGACTCCCACGATTAGGCCATAGGGACATTATACAAGTGGTAAGGTTTAATCTATATGATTAAAATGGGGCTGCTTATTCGGCTCATCAATATTCTCTACTTTTATTCCTTGCAAATACTCAAATTATCAACTCCATTTGGCATGGTCTTTTTTCTGACAGAAACCTTAATCTCTTCATCTTGAGAGGCCAACTTAAACATTGCTTGGCACCTTGGTGTGTCTAAGTGACAGTCTGTGATACTGTTTAACGCGTGTGAGCACCGAGTCCATCCTAAGTTTATTCTTCAACGCATTAATGAGCAGAACATTATCTGTTGGACCTAATTTGTTGCCGAAAAACCATGAATTACAAACTCTTAGCTAACTGAGGTGGCAACATTATTTCTTTTTTGCAAATTCTCGGCAGCCTTGTATACCAGCACAAATGGTAAGTCAGATTATGGTATATTTTCAGGAGCTAGCTACATCGACCTATATACCATTTGAGCATAGGATTGTTCTGCTTCTTGCAGTTCCTCATGAGAAAGAAGGCCTTCGGTTTACGCACTCAAATTGGTAACCTTGTTTATGACCTTAGCTGCATCTATAATTACATAGCTAAAAACAGTTCTAGTGCATATAAATCTCAACTGAAATTCTACCACTTTGCTGAGCTCAGCTGTCAGCAAGCCACCAAATTATCCAGCCAAATAAACCTATGCCTCTACGTCTATTAATTGTCAGGTGCATTTTCGTCTAAAAACTAAAAAATTTAATGTCTTGGGGGCACCAGGGAAGTCAGTACTAACTTAACCTTAAATTTGAAAATCTGCTGCAGTCGAATTAAACAATTCTGAAAAATAGGTGAGCTTTAACAACGTTTGCAATGACCAACTAGTAGGGCAGAATAACTCTACCCATCATCAGCTTTATATCGTGTCCATTCCCGTACCTAAATTTGAAGGGCAACAAAGCAACAAAGGTATTGAAAAGAAAAAAATTATTACCATAAAAAGGAATCTAAGTAGAAAATTTCAAGCTACTCTCTTTAAAGCACTATCAACACTACTTATTGCTCCAAAACATTTCAATAAACAATCTACAAGAGGAAACACTTCGTGCTAACCTCTTCCCTCCTGTCATTATCCAGACTTCCCAATAGTTTCTTCTGATGCAAGTTCAAGTGTTGCTCCTGCATGCTCTTTACCCGGCTTCACTACTGCAGCAATAAGTTTGTAAATAGATGTAAAGGACTTGGTCTAATAAAATACAATTTTTGTTGTATAAAGCTACTCACCACACCAAACAAAAAAGAAACAGAAGAAGAAAGGAGAAGTCAAAAAATGACCATGTAAAACTATAAGAAAGCATTTGGTGCTTAGGCGCATCTAAGATGTTTAGACATCTTGGATGCTTGCGAAAGATATTCATGTTTATTACATGGATAAGAGATGAACATAGACATCTCAAATATCCTCGATGCAGCTAAGATGCCTACAGTAAGGGCATGTGATGCACTTTCAAACCCATAGGAATCTTAGATGCCCGAGTGAGAGTTGACCATGTTTTAGAATTGCCAAGTTTACCCTCTCATTAATTTATAATTGACTAAATAAATTTTATACATAAAAAAAAACTGTAGTTAATTTTTTTAAATTATTAATACATTATTGTTATCAAATAACCATACAATATTTATTGTCATTATGTTGTTAATTATTCATACATTTCATGGTATAACAAATTGTGATATAAATATATTATTTATTAGTTATATATAAAAAAAAATAGGAAAGGATATTATTGAAAATCAAGGTTAGATGTCTAAGATCGCTAAATGCAACCAAATAAGAATATCACACATCTAAGCATCTAAGTTGTCATACCAAACATGGAAATCCTACATACCTAGAGATCTCTAAACGCCTCCTAAACGATGGGAGAAGAGCTATTCTTTAACGTACTTATTATTTTCAAGTGTACTAGTTAGTCTATACAGTTACATATGACTTTTTGTCATCAATACAATAGCAGCCAAAATAAAAAATAAAATCCACAACTAAATAGTCCATTAACAAATTGAGAAATGTTTAAAAACAAGATCGCCATACCAGAAAAAGCTTCTATCCAATGGCGTTTCATTTACAAGTAAAAAAAAAATACTCTTTATTCCAAAAAAATTATAAGTTGATAACATTTTAGTAAATATGCTATGGGAATGACAACCAACAGTTAACACCAAACAAAACTAATCCAGAACTAATGGCTGGTGAGTGGTGATGGAATTCAAAGGCATTTGTAGGCAGTGCAAGGTAATTATTAATATCTAATAGATAGTGCATAGAAGGCAGTGGCTCAAACCTATCTCAGAAATGATTGTCAAAATTGGTAATGTCATTCTCCTATTGACCATGAAACCCGCAGATTATTGCACCAAATAGCATTATATTTACAACATTTCATGAAATGAACAGTTTTTAGTTCAACCTTGGTGTCCACAAGTAAATTCAACATAAGACAATATAGGAACAGGATAGTGTTCTGTACAACAGTAATTTCTCAAGGCGATGGACAATTCAAAAGTATCATTATCCCCCACAAAATGGAAACCCAAAATACATCCTCCCCTTAATAATCAACAGAAAACCAAATTGCTATCGCATTCTTCATAAAGCTCTTGAAATGCCAGCTTATAGAGCATATTCATGTTATAAAGTCCTAACGCTAGCTTCATAGCATTTTTCTTTTATAATTATTAAAAATGTGAGTCTTTCTACTACTGAAAGATATATTTCTATGAGGATGCAGTATAATTCAAAGTTCATGCAATTGCAAAGTGCTAATGCTGATCTGCGGACAAAAAAGTATATTATTCTAATTGCAATCTGTGACTGTATTTTGACAACAAGAGCAGAGTGAAAAAAAAAAAAGATCATTTACAGGTGGCAATGGGATTAGATGATTATGATTATTGAAGCCTGTTAGCGCAAATTCTCCTCTTTGGTTTATTCTTCAAGCATTTTTAGTGCTTAAGAAAAGCCAAAAGATATATAGAACGCAAAACCCACAACCCCATCAGAAAAATGAAGAGGGAAAGACCAGAATGATGACCAGCTGATAAAAAATCCCAAGAGAAACAAATTAACAAACAGGTGGGCTGCATTAAAAAAAAGAAAAAAAAAGAAAAGGATTTTGATTTGATTGGGCCGAGGAGAAAAGAGGAAAAGATACCGTAACTGCCGGCATCGGGATTAAGCTGTGCCTGGACAATCATGTTGGTGATGAAATGGGAGGCCTCGCCAGCCTCTTGGAGAAGCCTCTGGATCTCCGCGTCGGAGGTGACATTCTTGTTCTCCTCGAACTTTTTGCGCACCTCAACCGCAGATTCCTTCAGCATCAGAGTGTCGCCGGCAAATGATTTCCGTGTGGCTTTCAAAAGCGCTCGGTACGCGCTCAGCACTTCCCCTCTCACCATCTTGGTTTTGATACTCTGATTCTGATCTCCTCCCCCTTTCTCTTTTTCTTTTTCTTCGTTTATTTCTCGATCAAATTTACTATAAATTCTGTACGACGTCGTTCTGTGTTTGTGGGAACGTTAGAAAAACAAGCTTATACAACAGACTTACCAATAAAAAATTAATCAAACTCAAAACTTTTTAGTCAACGAAGCTCGATCCTCCCAAGTCAACCTTCATCCAAACAAACTTACACTTTACGCAGCAGAATTTAAGATTTTCAGTTTATTTTGCTTCCTGTAACATTTTTTTTTTTTGAAGTCTTGGATTCATTCCCTGAGGTTGAACTTTTAAAAGATCCTGATTCCTGCAATCCCATTAAGGTGTGCTTCTCTTTTGAGTTGCAACTTCCAAGCAAGCAGGAAAAGAAGAAATGGAATGGCCGAGAGGGAGGGAGGGAGAGGGAGAGAGAGAGAGAGAGAGAAGAAATCGGCAAACTAGATGGGCAAACAAGCAGAATCTGAATCTCCCTTTTGTTTTTTATTGTTGTTATTTAAACAATGTTGTTAACAACCATCAAACAGGAATTAACTCATAACTAATAAGGTTTGTAATCAAATCATTAAGACTTAGTTTTACGGCCTTCGTTGTACATATTTTCCTCATCACAATCACAAGTCATTAAGTAGATCGCTTCAATATTTGGGTCAAAATTTACAGAAGCTGCATGATCCCACATCTATAGACTATATCCTAATTTCATACTTCATGAAATACTTAGGATATTTATTTGGCAAATGGGTCAGGACGAGGGTATGATGCATCATATGGATGCTCTAAAACCACTAAATTAGTGGAACCCAAGGACCCATGCACAAAAGAAGCCAGTCCCTTGTTGATTGATGGAAAGATAGAATTTTGACATGTACATTAGTTACAGACTTCTGCGATCGTCACCTTAATGCATCAACCATTCTACAATCATGCTTCCTGCGTCGGCATCTATGATGGGATTTTTGATCTAACAAGGCGTTCTCCCCAACCATCTCCATTTTAGAATCTACAGCTGGTTCAATGAAGGTCAAGTTAGTCTCTGAAACAACCAATTACGGTATTGGTTTTATATGCAACACATGCCTTAATAAATAATGCTTACAAGTTACAAGGACGGAACCTTTCAAGCTATCTGCTTTCAAATATTCATATGGTTTGTGTGTGCGCACAAGCACATGCAACAGAGGATCAGAACGTTTATCAGGGAAACATACCTAGTTTCTAATCCTAATGGCAACAAAGCATATTAAACAAAGTTCATTTAAACTGTCAAAGCATGCTATAGAACAGTGACATTCAGAATCTT
This sequence comes from Styphnolobium japonicum, assembly GCA_023212625.1. Taxonomy (NCBI): domain Eukaryota; kingdom Viridiplantae; phylum Streptophyta; class Magnoliopsida; order Fabales; family Fabaceae; genus Styphnolobium; species Styphnolobium japonicum. The sequence continues at coordinate 4,344,608 of JALBWW010000005.1, forward strand.
TAAGAAAGGTATTTTGCAAACAAGAGAGTATATTGTCAGAGAGGAAAAATTCAATTTTCTCGTAAATGTGATTCCTCCTAATAAAATTACCATTAATCTAACATTGTCATTGTGATTAAATCATCATCTTCAGGATATTCCATTTGCTACCCTACAACGTTACTACCAGAACAGTAATGCCATTTCAAAACAACCTCCCATTTTCTGAAAGTTATATAATTGAATTTTCATAACAAATATAACATTTAACTTCAGATTAGCGCTTCTAGAAAGAATTCTCTCTCGACAATGTTCACTTTCACCACACGATCACCTATTCTCAACTCCAGCCAAATCACAAGTTTACAACACTACCAACACAATTGTTTTGTTCCATCCATCAACTTGTGTTCACTGAGACCTCAAGCCCCAAGCCCCGAACCTCAAACCTAGATTTTGCTATTACGTTTCCATGTCAAATTTCTGACTATTCAAGGAATGCATAATTTTAAAAATACATTCTGAAAAGAAGACTTGAGAAATATGCATACAGTTTTCTTGGCTCTCTCTGTATTCTTCAAACATCTTGCTGAACATCTAGAAAATGGGAATCAACAGTCTAAAAAATTAGAAAAATTGAAAGCCTATTTAAATGGAAAACTGATTAAGCAAAATATCTTTTAGATTTGTCCACTCAGATACCACACAGTTGAAAAGGGGGAGGAGGATTGAGGCAGTAGATTGTCGCTATCTTTCTGTTGTAACTTCAAACAGAAAGGTCCTTTAATTAGTTGGGAGGCAGATCATATGATCCTTTTTTATCCACCAATCAGAAGCTTCACCAAAATCCAAAATACATGGCATAATGGAACCGAAGTATTACCCTCCCAACACCAGATATATTATCACTAAGTAATAATGATTAAACTCGCAAGTATTGATGGTTTATATTATTCCAGCAACCCAGCTTAGCTTAAAATGAGGTTGCCTTACAGCATTAGCAACACCGCAGACAATACAATATACCTATATGTCACAAATACATTTTATTTTCATTACTTCCTTCAAACAAATCGAAGCATATCCAAATTTGAGGAGAAACAAACTCACTGACCCAATGTTTGGAACACTTCAACATTAGAATTGAACAAATCCTATCAAAAGTGGTAGGATTTGCAAATCATGAAATATTAAACCAAAATGATTTGAGAATGAATGAATTAAATTCGCAAACTAAAATCATTCCAAACAAGTTTTATAAAAAAAAAAAAAGAAGAATTTTTAATAAATGAAATCAATTCTTTCATGTCAAAGATTCCAAACACAAAGCAACGCACCAAGTTCGTGATCACACACAATATCATCAATAAGAATCTCCCAGGAGAAACACAACCCCAGTAGACCAGTTTGAGAGCTTACAAAAGGAACTAAAGATAAGCATAAAGTTTTCAAGTTTTGGGCAACCAACAACATAAACGCAAAAAGAAACAGGTTTATATCACAAGTGACAACAGAGTAAACAACAAATTGAAGGAACTAAACCTAATATGAATGAAAAAGAGACACGTACCTCCAACTCCAAGTTGCTCACCCCAAAATAACAATCGCGAATCGTCCTCTTCCTCATCAAACTCATCCCCATATCCAAACTCTGCATCCCCACGATAGCCCGGTTCACTCCCATACCCAGACTCATTTCCGTTAGCATCAGAACATCCACTTACTCCAAATCCAATACCCAGATTCTCCTTCTCTCCACTCCCACCATCCCTCTCCCTCTCCCTCCTCGAATTCGAATTCTTCGCTTCGCTCACATCCGATGACCAATTCGCATCCCCATTTCCAAACAACTCCCCGCTCGAGTCAGTACCCATCGCCACCGGAAAATCAGAGCAAGTCCCATAAGCCGCCGAAGCCCCAACCGAACAGCACCGCCGCGTGCAGCTCCGATCACTGCTCCGACCCGACACGGATCTCGACCCACGGCGGCGCCTCTTCCGAGCGATCAAGCGGTAACTCCCGCTCCTGTAGTGGGCGGCTGCGATGGGCTTGTCGTCGTCGATGAGGGTGAGTTTGGACATGTCGATAGCATCGAGAGAGAACGATGCCGTTGCGCGGTCGGAGAGACAAGGACGCTTGTTGTGGATGCCATTGGAATTGGAGGAGTGGTAATATGGCCTTGGGTTTGGATTGAGGTGGGAATCAGGGGTGGGAGTGGTTTGGAGCTGAAAGGGTCTCCAAGTACGGAGCTGCAACATGCACGACTCTATGGAGTGGCGTGAATCGAGAGGCTTGTGAGACATGGATTGAATCATCACAGTAAAGAAAGGATTTTGAGGTTCAGTTATGATTTCTGAATTCTGAATCTGATGCAACGCCAAGTCAAGACGGAGATCGAGTCACCTACAGTAAATGGGGGTTCTCTCTCTTCAAACGAAAAAAATAAAGGTTTCAAATTTTCCAGTATTGTTTTGTTTTGATTGGGAATTGAGAGAGAGACTGCGGACTGCAGAATTTTGAGCTCACGGCCACGGGAAGTGATATTTCATATTTCACAAAGATTCTGGAGACGAACAATGGGACCCACTGCCACTGGCTCTATTGTAGTTTAGTCTAGTCTATACAATGGGACCATTTATATATTTCATTGAGTCTTATTTAATTTTTTTATTTGTAAACAGTATTTTTTGTTAAGTAACTAATCACGTGCGTGTGTTGAGAAAGATGAAAGATGAAAGATGAAAGATGTATAGATGAAAGATGAGAAAGATGTATGTGATTTTCCACATAAGATAAAAACCTCTACATAAATACAACCGTCCAAAGCCAATACTCCAATTCTAATGTTTCATAATCAATGGTGCACGAGTGCACCCAAATTCAAAGGATGCCAACAGATTTTGCTGTCGTTTTAATTTGGCAAAACTAAACAGGAACTAATGGAAACTTTACTGTAGAATTTACAACTAGATATCTACAGTTTAACTACTAAGCCTCCAGATAAGCTCAATTTTTCTGAATTTTATATAGATGCTTTTTAAGAGTAGCCGCGTAGTCACCGAAAAGTTTGTCAGTAGGAGGGTGTAGGCCAAAAACATATGAGATGGGTCTTGATATCCTAGGAGTAACTCTGTCATATAATGTCCCAAAGCTTGTTTCGTCAAAAGCAAACGAGTCTGTAAGGATAAAGAAACAGTCTCTTCCCAACTTTTCTACCTGAAACAACATAGCACTCAGTGAGATAACCTATCACCATTGCCAACATCATAATGATTGATTGCATGAGGAGTTCCGCATATATTCATTGACATCTACTTTCTAAGTACTACATCAATATATATGTCTATATTAGTTTTCAATGCAATCATCAGAGAGTTTTTGTGCTTCTAAATGTGCAACATAGCTCTACATACAGACCAATTAAGGGCTTTATCAATCATGTGGCTACCATAAATAACACTATTATCTTATAACCATTAGGTAGTAACAGGCTCACGGCACAAGCAATCACCTGAAGTTGGGAAAATTTGATATTGTTCATGGTTATGATAACTTCCACCTCATGCAATTCATCAGCCAAAATTCGAATGGCTAGATACTCAAAAAAGTTCTGCAAGAGATGCTTTTGTCCATCCAAATCTTCACCATAGCTATCAAAGCAAGGAAACCACAGTACACATTGAACTTCATTCCAAGGAATAGGGGTCTGCCCAGCTTTGGCAATGATTGTTTGGTATGGGTGATATAGACCCCATAAAATTCTGACTCCTGTCAGTGATGGTTCAGTCATGGTTGTCTCAGACAAACATGTAGTTGAAATTATTTTGGATGGATCATAGTAGCAAGCAAGACACGAGGAGAAATGCAAATTAGTGTCATCCAATATAAGAATGCATCTGTTGGTAGATTTGGGAAACAAATTTAGAAGGGATGCGGCGTTCACATCATTATCTTCCGGCAGGCAGAAGTTTGGCCTGAATGACAATGCTGACCGACCCATATCATGTGAAAATAAACAAGACTCTCCATTTCGGCAACCCTGTTACAATGAATAATAATCATAAATCATAATAATGGTAGTGTCATAATGAAGTCAAACTCAAACAAACCAATTACCTGCAAGGAATAGAAGAATTTGCACTGGGATCTCTTAGCTTGAGATGAGTGAGAAAATAAACATTTACTGCCTCTACTGCAGGATCCATTAATGAAATGTACACAAAGAGAAGCCTCCCCATTGACATGAGAATTATCAACATTGTATGAGCTAGAAGCATCCTGTGTGTATTGAGCTCTTATCTGTTTAATACAAGAAAGGAAAATCCTTTTTTTTTTTTTAGAAAAGGAAAATCTATTATTATAATAAATATTGCATGTACCAGAAATCCAATGGATATTACCTCTTTTATAATTGCAGCAAACATTTTTGCCACATCATTACTGTGAAAGTGATTCGAAGCAACATATGGTACAGCAACACATTTTCTTGTTTCACTTGATGGCTCAAGGCCTTCCTCATCTGCAGCAACTACATCTATATCCCCATTTAGCTGACATTTGAACAGGCATGTGTGTTTGAATTCATAAGGATCATAATAGGATGGTAGGCCATGAAAAGAGCTCAAAAATTTTGGCCGGAACCGATGCACTGAATTTAGTATATCATCATCTGTAAAGATCAGAATTATGGAGTACTAAAAGATTAAAAATTTAAGAAGAAACAGTGAAACAAACTCCACATACAAAAAATGTGGTGCATTTCCATTAAAAAAATTAAAAAGAGTACGTATTCTGACATAATAATAACATAGATACGTACATATTTCTGACACCTGATGCAGAGATGACTGCGAAAGATTATGGAAAGAACACCAATCTTCCTCAAGCTTATGCATCAATTGTGTGTCAGGATATAGATTATCAATCTTTAGAACCTGCTTCAAATGTTCAAGACGGTACTTATCCTGCGCATGGAAATAAGTTTAACCATCAAATTCATATGACCTTTAAATCTTGAGCACTATCACGCAAGTCACAAACATGAACGTTTCCAGGAAAGAAGTGGCTGCTTGTACCCACTCTCTTGTGGTGTTCCTCATGGGAAAGTCTCACAGGAAAGCCATGTGGGAGCAGCCCTCTAATTAAGTGTAGTTATTCCCCACAACAAGAAGCAGACCGTTTGGCAAGCAATAACAAAAATTCTTTCAATGAAAAAGCATCATTTCACATTTTTTTTTTGTCTTCCACCTTTCATTAGGAAGTCCTCATGCAGATACTGAATAATGCCAATGTATTTGGAAGAATATACAGAAAGGGCACACAACCTTACCCTGAAAATATGCTGCCAAAACTCAAACGCACAGAAGTTGCCCATGAATTTCATCTCCTTACGACCAGTTAAGATTGTTTTGTCACCATAGTAGCAATCAATGTACTTCACAAACTGATGAAAATAAAAAAGATTGAATTAGAAGATGAGTTGAGGCTCATAGACATTACCAAAGAATCAGGTGCAGTTGGAAATAGTAAAGCTGATTCAGCTCATAGACATTACCAATCCTTCCTCTCCAAATGGATGAATAATGGGTAAAGGCTGTGTATCCATCATTATACCCAGCAGGATGCCCTCACGTAGCATACCAATGTCTCCAAACTTGAGGACTAAAATAGAAGCATCAAAAGACAAAGGAAAACTCGCAAGTAATCGTCCATAAAATGTAGGCTCATAACGGCCCCTTGGAGGTGTCTTTTCCAGTGCACGCATCTGAACAAGCAAGTTCAGTGCATCTTCCACAACTTGAGGATCTGGTGGATCCAGAGCTTTTTGCAACAAAACTGCCATCAAACCCATCGGTCAAGGCAACATACTCAGAATTTGTAATGCATTGGATGACCAAATATATTGTCTAGAGTACAGCATAGTTGGTTAACTTGCTAGAGCCAAAGCACATAAAGGTTCACTTCACAAACTCTAATTATATTACATTTTATAATAGTCCTAAAAGCCAGTCTGATTTTAAGTACAAACTGATTACCTTTGCTTTTTTCTTTTTTTTTTCTAATAAAAACAACAAATTGCCTCCCATTGACCTCTGATAAAATAGTATATCCATATTCATTAACAGTCAAAGTCAATATGACACTGATATTATTCTCATCGACAAGTTGATTAGTTTCCAGGATTGCATCCATAGAACATGAGCAGAGTATTTGGCATATAGATTAATAAATGTGAAAAACAGAAGAGAGGAATAACCCAATAATCAGTTATAATTCAAAAAGTACAATATGTGCACCCTAATTCACCACTGAAAAAAGTGCAGCCCACTTCTTTCTAATGGTTGCAACATTAGTATAAAATATTAACAAAATTTTCACCAGTTAAAGCTCTAAGTTTACTCTACTATACAGCGCATTGATTCACAAAAAATAGATGTAATATAAGTGAAAAATGACATCTAGAATCCATATCATTTAAAGAGAAAAAGATCAAAATATCATTAACAGTTATAACATGTAAGCATAATGGAATAAATAAACTCAAAACACTACTTATAAAAGCTAGGCCTTACATGTTTTCACTCTCATTGTGAAAGAAAGTAGTGGGGGTTCTTAGATGACAAAAATTCAAGTAGGAAAAATACGTTTAAACACTGACAAAAATTCAAGTCAAAGTGACAGCCTCTTCTCTATAGTTATTAATGGGTCAAATAGAAATTTGGTCCTTGAAATTGTACCTCACTCATAATTTAGTCCTTGATGTCAATTAAGTGTATGATTCAATCCTTAAATTATTCGAACTTTTTTCAAGTTAATCCTCAAAGTTGGTCAACCAGAGAAAATAGAAAAAGTAGCACAAAATGAGTTCAAATAGTCTAAGGGCTGAATCGTACATTTTCGTAGACCGAATTATTATTTTTCTTGTTTATTAATGTCAATAATTATTAAGAGAGATAATAGTTACATTTAGTTTGTACACAAATATTCAAAATGTTATTGGGTATAAATTTTTCCTCAAATGTTCATTAATAATAACATCATTTTCTGCCAAGAAATCAGGATCATATTAACTTGCCTTTGGGATCATTGATAGCTTTAGATTCAGCACAGCACATACTAAGAACTTGAAGCCTCAAGGATAATTTCAGAATAGCCGGACTCTCATGATCCTCAAGATTGTTGAAAAATGATCCAGTAACCAACCTATAAACTTGGCCATCACAAGTTCGACCAGTTCTTCCTCTACGCTGTTCAGCCTACAAGATCATATGAAACTAAGAAAAATGTTGAAACAAATCAACATCTAGGAATAAGATCATTCATACCTGAGACTTGGAAACCCAGACAAGCTTTGTATCTTCCTTTTTCCGAGACTTATCCCAATTGACTTGTAATGATTGGCACGAATCAATGACAAAAGCCACTTTAGGTATTGTCACAGATGATTCAGCAATATTGGTAGCCAATATCACCTGACAAACAGCAGCCACAATCATAGATTATGAATCATCGTAATAGAAATTATATCTTTAAAATAATAATTTTAGAAGGAAAAAATCCATTGAAAGTAAAAAAATTATACTCTGCCGGAAAAGAATCATCAAGGAACCAATATGATAGCAAAGATATCTTATAAGCACATGTATAAGTTAAATTACATAACAAAATTAAATATTGGATATTTTAGAAAGTGAAAACAATTGCAGTGGCATATAAGTTACAATACAATCTGCAGCGTATATAAATGTTCAACAAGCTAACACCCAACTTGCAAAATCATAATTTACCATTAACAAAGAGACTTTTTTGTTTTCAGTTAACATCAAGTTATGATTGATAAATTAATAATTTTAGCAACATAAAGTTAATAACACTAAGCTATAAACACATCCCTCCATAGTCTAAAAAGCCTTCTACTATTAACTGCACAACTGGCTGAATTAACTAACAAATACCTTTCGATGTGACTTCCAAATCTTCATAGCCATAAGAGCCTGTTCAGTATCAATGCTACTATGTAAGATATGAACTTTAAAAGTTGATTCAAGTGGCTTCAGAAGGCGCCATTGCTGCTCCAGCGAACGGTAGGTTGGAAGGAATACCAGAATGCCTTTCTCAATATCTGGCTCATTCTCATGGATATGCAACACCAGATCATGAATAAGCTTGTGCAATTCAGACTGCATGTTGGCTGAGGAAGGATCTAGATCAGGAGTATATCTTGAATGCACTAATTCAGAACTTATCCCAAGAGATTCAGCAACCTGTGAAAAGAACATTAGCATTATCATCAATGTTATCACATCCATGAAAAGTGTTTCAGAAACATAATGACATGATGTGCATATTGAACAAAATCCACGTCATATTTTGTAATACATAATAATCTATGACAGAAAAGGCATATGTTCCTTCACTAATACTGGCATCACTCTTAATTGTTTTCTTTGTTCTCACTTTTGTCTGAACATATCAATCTGGATATGGTCTCAAGTCTCTTATTTAAACAAACCAAGAGATTTTTTTTTTCATGTATCATCCAAAGCCTCCATTAGAATTTACTCCCATCAACTAGCTAACAAGACACAATCAGCCAACTTATAAATGTACATAAACTAAAGCTGCTATTCAACAATCAATTTAGTACCACCCCAAACAACATAGAGATGCTAAAAGCTTTTGGTGCTTTAGTTTTGTTTATACAGAGAATATTGTTGATTAAATGCTAAGGTGTAATACAATCCTATATAGATCCATCAATGGTGCAGTAAATCACACAGAAACTCACCGAGTTAGTGAGTAATTTTTGCCAAGACCAGCTGGCTTTTATATGCAGGATATAAGGAAGCATATGGATCATGAATGTTTCAAATGTCCATTTGTTTTGTGCCAAAAATAATTTTGAAGGTGAAGCATAAATTTAAAACCATTAAATGTATATAACAAAGATAAGATATACAGAACAAAACTAGTATGAAGCTGGGATGCAATTTGTAAATAACCAACTATCCCACAAGCTTAAGCTGTTAGGTGAAGGCACATGATTGGTTTTATATCTCTAACATGCCCCCTCACGCAAGAGCCTTTTGAGTTTGAAGCGTGGACAATGCACAAGCCCACTCTACCTTGTGCTGAAATTTAACTTTATTTAGAAGAATGGGGCAGCAACGGTCGAACTCCTGACCACTTAGTCATGGAGGTTCTAATACCATGTCAATGACCAACTATCCCACAAGCTTAAGCTGTTAGGTGAAGGCACATGATTGATTTTATATCTCTAACACAATGAAACAATAAATTTTTAGTAGAGTATAATATATGCATGCCTGCTCAAGATATGAAACACTTCGCTGAAAAACAATTTTCTCATTGGAGCTAGGAATTCCAAGCACTTCAACTCGTTCGCCTCTACCAAGATCCCTAAAGTAATCCTTGTATCTTGAAATATCAGCAGTTGCAGACATCAAAACCACCCTGCAAAATCATAAAAATATTAGATCCACAGACCAACCACTTGTCTCTGACATTCAAATGAGAAGCAGTTTTTCCAACCAAGTCCAGCCTAGCAGTCAGGAATCAGGATTATCAGGTGCATTTCCAGGCCAGACTGCCCCCGAGAACCATGTCCTCTAATGGTCAAAATACCAACCCATTGGGTTTTGGCACAGATCAACCTTACAGTATACATCACTGGATATTATTCTTAAGAATTAAATATCAGGTCTTAACACCATGTTAAATAATTTATTTTGTTTAGTACTTACAATCAAGAGAGAGGCCTTAAAATTTGGACAATTATTTATTTTGTTCAGTTTTTATGCTCTTTGAGGCATATATTCACCTATTAACATTACCTGTGCAACTATAAAGCTTCTCCTTCTTGAAAAAGGAAGAAACTGACGCACAATTTAAAATAATGTAATACATTTAACCAAAAACTAATATATTGTAATACAAGCATAGCCTCAATATTTTCTAAATATATATTTGAAAATTATAAGTACCATATTTACCATCAAAACATCAAACAACAATATTGAAGGGAGAGAAAGAGCAACAAACAATAATGAACCTTAATCATAAATATTTGGCATTTTATGAAATGAATTATCAATCTGAAGTAAATAGAATTCTCCACTGGGATCCTCTTAATACTCAGATAATTGGAAAGATGCAGAGAAGTCTTTTTGAAACTAAAGGAATGGATGCTAGCAGTGCAATTAAACAAACAATTAAATATCCCTCTCCTGACCTCAAAATATACAATTAATTTCTTTCAAACCTCCACATTGAACACAGTTTGATTCACTATTCCAAGCTTGAAGAGAATGTCAAACAAGATAACAAATAAACTGAATGAAAATTAATCTAGAAAATACAGGTCTGCCACATATCAGTACGTAAGAAACTCCACTGAACACATTCATAAAATCAAGATGCTAACCTCAAGTCGTTATTCTTTAACAAAAATTGCTTCACACAAACAAGGACAAAATCAGACTCCACAGATCTTTCATGTACTTCATCAAGAATAATAGCCTTGTACTTCAGCGCAGTCAAGCCCTTCTCTCGCAATTCATCCAACACCACTCCAGCAGTTTTAAAAACAATCTTTGACCTGCAGTATGGCATTACAAATGTACAGAGACAAAAGTTAAGCATGAGGTTCCAATGCAATCAAAACAAGATAATGATAAGAATGATACCAAGAAAAGATGAGTGCCACATCCCTTCATTAAAATGGCTTCTCTAAGACAAATGTAGTCAACTTTGTTATATCATGCAAGTTTAAATAATTAATGTAATATTTTCATAAGGGGAAACATGCATGTTAGTATGATATAACATCCTTGTCAAACAAATATTACTTTTATTTTATTTAAAAAAGAAGTCCTCTGTTGTGATGACTGACAGAGCCTTTCTTATGGATTCGAGTCAAAATTTACACTCAATAAAATATTTCAAGCCTTTGAATTTACAAAGGCAATGGAGAAACAGGACAAAGGACAAGATGTAAGAAGTGATCAAATAACTATCACACTCAACAACATTGCTAAAGATATAAATATGAACCAGTTTGTGTAAATATGTGTCTGGAATACCCTGGTGAAAAGTGCCTTGAATGTCCAATATGATAACCAACTTCTCCTCCCAATTCACAATTACGAGCTTTTGCAACCATTTTGGCAACAGCAACGACAGCAAATCTCCTAGGCTGTGTACACAAAATGGGTGCCATGTTTTCTTGCAGAAGAAACTGTGGAACTTGTGAACTTTTCCCTTGAGAAGAAAGGAAGTAGAAATATCAGCAACATGAAAAAGAATAATCAACAACTACAAAGTGGACCAGATTCCTTATAAATAGTATCTCTAACAAACCAGAAATGTTAGCCGAAATTAGCCAGTTGATTCCCATTCATATACATAAATCATAGAAGCACACAAAAGGAACAAGTAACAACCCTAACTTTTAGTTATGCACAACCGTTTGACTGAACTAGGCCAGGATAGATGGAGGGAGGAAGGCATACAGCTCTACAGCACAGTTTAGAACGAGCAAAAGGTCCATGATCTTCCTGGCTTCTTATATTTCTCTCATATATGCATGTGGTTTTCCTTTTCTTTCTTTTAATTTTCTTTTTCTTTTTAATGTTTACTTCTTCAGATTTTAAAGGTTTTTAGGCACCATCTTGGGTAACATCATTTCCAATACGTTATAGTAACAGTAACCATGTTTATGGTATGGTAAATGCACAAATTTGGTGCTATCCACGGTATTTGAAGAGTAGGTAACAAGTCTATCTAGAAGCTTACTAAATTAGTATATTTAAAGACCAAATTACTAAAATTCAGCATAATAATCATTTACAAATACAATGTTAAAATATAGAATGAAAATCCAATAATTGGCACCTCTATTTACCATGTAACTTTTTTTTAATAGGCATAGCTGAATTTAATTTAATAAAAAAAAATATAAGAATGGTAGGACTTCTAGTTGAATTTTCATGCAAATATATACACTAACAATTGTTATGTCAATTCCTAAGAGATTTTCCGAGTCGGTTGACAACTTAAGCTGTTTTCATTTCATAAATATCTAAGATGATCTCCTCAGTACACACCTGCGTTTGGCTCGGCTTAAATTTATTCATTCTTTATAAACACCAATTAATTTTGGGAACTATAAATATTAATATTTTCCTCCGTTTTACTGGCAATGAAAAATCGAAGATCGCGCAACTGAAACTATCAATAAAACTAATTAACACCAAAAAGTATATGAGACATTCGATTAGATGAACATTTTAAACAAAGAAGAAAGAAATGCACCAAGGAACAAAACTTCTAATTTTCAGGCAATATTTTTCGCAGTTGTCCAGAGAAGACAAACAGAGAGGATTTGATTTCTCCTTTCATGCAAAAGTGAAAAAATCATATGTACAAAGGTAAAAGCTCCAGCAATATAGTAAATGCATGTAAAACGAAAGATCAAATGTAATCATACAATGCAATTCACTTCAGAGTTCAGACATCAAACAAATTACAACAAATGATGCAGAAGAAAACGATGCACAGTTTTTAGAAAGGTTCGAATACCGCAGCCGGTCTCGCCGACGATGAGCGTGACGCGATTTTCTTTAATCTTCTCGACGATCTTCTCTCTGAGAGACATCACAGGAAGAGAGGAGAAATTGGAGGCCGATATCGGGGAAGTGTAGGAAGAGATAGGCGAAGGAGATGAAGAAGAAGACGACGACGCCATTGTCAGAATTCAGAAACTCTCACACAGCACGTTTCCTCTTCTCTTGATTCTCTCAGCTTTTGGCAGAGGCTGGAGAAGAAGACGATGGACTGAGGACTAAAGAGCAGGGAGTACAGTCCCACGTCACAGGCTCCTTTAATATAAAGGAGGGGTGGTACGAGAAGGGCGGGTCCAGCTGAGCTCGATAGGGCTAACATGGGCGGGTTGACTGCAAGTCAATGATTTTTCTTTTTTTAAGACTGCTATCTTTAAGTTTTAACCAATCATGGCGCTGGTTCGACAGTGGAGATACTTTGTGCGGAGTACGTGGAAGCCCCCCACATTCCTTCTCTCGCAAGTTAGTTGGGAAACTGGGAAAGAAAGGGTGATTCATTCTCCTTGCTTGGCAAGTGCGGAGAAATTGGGTCGTGCCACCGTTTCGCTCTACCAATAATAACCGTATATACACCGCGTAATTTTTTGCATTTAAGATTACTTTTAGTAAGAAATATTTACTTGTATAAAAAATTTTAAGTCATTCAAAAAATAATAATAACTTGCATAATAATATATAAAAAGTGTAAATATCATTACTCTTTAGTGTCATAAAATTATTATTAGAACTAGAATAATATTTAAATGTAAATTTTAAGAGCACAAATACTTGATCTCTACAAATTTAAGTTTTGTTTATACAATTACAAAATAATAATAATAAAAAAAGATCTTCTAAGTCCTCTTAATCCACCACCACGATTTTTTTTTAAAAATAACTTCTTTCTCTCTACTGTGCTTCTTCTCCTTCTCTGCTACTTTGCGTCTTGATTTTCATGCATATAAATAGAGGTGGTGGAACTATGATGGTTGAACTTTCTGTCTCTACCTCAAAGAGGAAAAATAATAAGTTGAAGAAAGAGAGAGAGAAAGATGTCAGGGCAGAAAGTTCAACCATCATAGTTCCACCACCTCCATTTATATGCATGTTACGAATTGGAGTTTTTCATACACATGCAGATAATCATGTTGCTGGTGTTGTTTTGGGGGATTGATGTCAGGGCACATCTTAGATCTCATGTTTGCCTTGTTGATCTTGAGGTTCTTGCGAAGTTGAGTATCTTTTAGGATTGCATGCCGGTATCGGTAATTTTTTATTCAGTTAAATGTACGTAGCTATCTCTAGTAAAGATCTAAGGCATATTTGGCTTAGATACTCTTGAACGCAAACGTGCATTCAGAAGAATGAATAATAGTTTTACTTTGTAAAAATGTCATTGGAATTTGTGAATTGAGCGTTTGCTATAGGAAAACTTTAAACCAAACAGGTTGCTAACTAATAGGATGATTTAATTGACAGTTAGTTCTTAAATTTTTATATGTCCCGAGTCCATTAAGAGGTCGAGATCTTTGATGTCGGCCAAAAGCTTCCAAGTTTGTTTCGCCAAGTAACAACTGTACTTTAAGCATCTTAAGATTGCATGCGTGACGTAATTTTCTAATTCTGAAAAGAAAAATAGTATTATCTTCCAAAAAAATCTATAGTATGTTTAGATTAATTTTTAGAGAATCACAAACTATAGTTTGAGTTAAAGTTTCTCTCTTGAGCTTTTACTTAAATCATAGTTTAAAACTCTTTAAAAGCCAAAATATACTACTAGTCGTTATAGGAGGATTCGAATGGTGTTAGTTCTTAAATTTTGAGAAAATTATCTAGTCCATTAAGAGGAGTTGATCTTTGACGTTAGCTGAAAGTTTTTTTTTTGTGTAAATCAGGGTATTCATTAGTTTGAAAAAGAAGACACTATTTCACGGAGTAAGGTCAGGCTTGTGAAGCGATGACTCATCCTAATTGTGTTTTCTATATATAGACCGTCATAAGGATTTAACTCCAAAGTAATGGGAAATATTAGTCATAAAATTTAATCATTTTTAACTAATATACTAAACATATATTTTTTTTTCATAAAACATTATTCCTCTAAAATTAGCACGTACCCCATATATATATATATATATATGAATTTAATTTGATATTTTATAAATATATAATTATTTTCACATTGAATTAAGCTTGAAATTTATAGCACATAAGACACCACATAAATGTGGCACGGTACAATAAAATTTAGTGTTGCATGAAAAGTAAATTCTTGGGATGCATTTAAAATGTGTTTGGATTTGATTAATTATTTGAAATAATCATTCTTTATATCTATAAAGCTGTTTTTAGAAAAAAGTAATATGTTTGAGTTTTGTTAAGAAAAATTGTTGATTATTTTTTTATACTAGAAAATGTTTTTTTTTTTCAAAAGTTAAAATTTTAGCATTACTTCAAAAGCTAATTATTTGATTTCATATTATTTTAAAAAATTTATGATAGAAATATTTATTTGTCCTTAATCAAATAACTTTGTCAATCATTTCATATTTTTTTTGATAATTTAATACATAAAAGTAATTATTTTATACAATTCAAACAAAATTTTTTATTTTAAAATCGCTTATGAATTATCATATCTTAACATAAATCAATGTATTTCATAATTGATTTTCTTGAAAATTGATTATACACATAATCGATTTTTAACATAATCTTTTTTTCACAACTAATTTAAACACACACTTATACAAAAAAAAAATGTTTCTTAGGATGCATTTAGTTGTGAGAATGCAAAAATATTTTTGAGAATTAATATTTGATTTAAAGTTTTTTTTTTTTACGTAAGGATATCTTCTTCGAACTCAAGCAGTTAAAGTGAGAAACATATATCCTTAAACCACTAAATTAATCCCTTAAATTGTTTATTTTTTTTAATAAAATGTTAAGACATTTTGTAACGATATCCTTATTAGATTTAATAAAATAATTCATAATCACATATGTTGTGACAGAGAAATACTATAACAGGAATAAAATAATAAAAAACTAGTATCTTAAAACATAAACTATTGTAAAGTATATATCTAAAAAATATTGAGTTTAAATTTTATGACATGTTTTATTGGAAGGAATAGAATGAAATGAGAATGAGAATGAGAATGAGAATGGGAGCACGTGAGTCCATTTTCAGGCTGTGTGATTAGTTCGGGCTATGTTGAAATTGTTTGACTGAAACTATTTTTCAGACCAGGTCATGTTTTATTCGGCCTGAAAAAATCAATTTAAAAATGTAGTATGTTTGAATATGTTTAGTTGAAAAAAATTATTTTTTTCGACCGAAATCAATTTTCTTAGAACAAAAAAAAATGGATTGGCCTTGACAAATTGGGTCTAATCAAGCCTGTTTGGCTAAAAAAAAATATCTTTAGTTAGGCACAAACCCGGCCCCGCCCAAAAAATAACATGAAATGAAAGTCACTGCTTGATGGTGTTAAGAGTTTGTGATCATGAACTAGAGGGGAAAAAGGAAAAAGGACTGGCATTCTGGTAATTAGACCCGGCACTAGCCGGTTAGATTTGAACCACGAATCTTCTGATCAGACCCGTCCTGTGGCAGTATCAATAAGAGAGAGAGCGCGCGCGGAGAGATGGCGTCAGGGTGGGGAATTACAGGGAACAAAGGTCGGTGCTACGATTTCTGGATCGACTTCAGTGAGTGCATGTCTCGCTGCAGAGAGCCCAAAGACTGTGCTCTCCTACGTGAAGATTACCTCGAGTGCCTCCACCACTCCAAAGAGGTCATTCCCGCCCTTCTATGCATAACATAACCAAACACATTTTCTTGCTACACTCAATAAATGCTTAATATGACATCGCTAAACTAAACATCATAAATTTGCTTTCATTTATGAAAACCCTAATTATTGTTTTGAAATCGTTTATAAACCCTATTTATTTCCGTGGACTTTTTGTGGTCTTGATGGTATATGAGCTGCAAATGTACTCTATATTACAATTTAATTAAACAACCTATTGATTTTAAAATGAATTAGCAATTTCGCCCTCCTTGTTAGTCTCCACACCAGAAAATGAAGTTGAATGCAAGAAAGGTGTTTTTAAGGGGAATTTCTAATACTAACTAAACCCTTTTTATTGTATAATAAATTATATATGATTGCAATAAACCACGGCTATCTTTAAAACCTTTCATTCTTTGTTGTAGAGTATCAGTTTACTACGACAACACATTTTTTGAAGTCCTTTAGTACTACACGGGGGATTGAGCTAAACAAATCATATCTAATTTTTATTTTTTTTCCTCATTCATTCTCGTTTTAATGCACTCCTAAAGTTGAACAGAAACATCTTGTGGTCAGGTATCACTATGTCTGTGACACTATTAAATATTTTCTGCTTTGAAATATATATATATATATATATATATATATATATGAAGGCATTTGACTACATTTGAGTAAACCCATGCGTTCTGTAAATTGGAGACTTGAAACACTATAAAGCTTTATTGTTGTTATCTTTATCTTTTATTTACTTATGTATATGGTCTGTGTATGAATTGTGAAAATGAGAGGGATGGTGTGGAAGGACTGACAATCTATCTATAGTAATGCACATAATGTCTTTATGCATTGCTAATTTCATTCCATCCACCCACTCCGTTTGTCCCACGTTTACCTCTCCCAAAATGAAGCCAGCAGGATACAGCGAGTAAACTACATCTAGTGATAGTATATTCCATGTCTCCCTTGTGCCGTGACCCAAATTTTGGATTTTTCCCTGTCTCCATATTCATGTTGTGTTATTATGGTGGCTTTAATATCATACTTTAAAGGTGTGTTTCAAGACTTCAACAATTTTTGTTTCCATTAAATCTTAAAACTATTTGTCTTTCCCCTGTAGCAATCATTTTAATCTACAATACATTTCAGTCTTTTGGGTTGACTTTGAAAACAACATAGGGTTTGTGCTGATTTCTTGGGATTCTCGAGTTCTAAGTGCTTCTTTTTGTTGCCATCTATGGCACCCCTGATTTGGCCTGGTACCAAAAACGTGCTACTTAACAGAATTTGGTCATGGATTAAAGTAGTGAACTTTGAATTACAACTGGACTGTAAATGTTTGGTCTGGCTGCAGGCCTTTTTAGAGTTAATTTCTTCTTTTGCTTTTGCAACGTTTTACATTTATATCTTTTTGTAGCTTCATACATATACAATGGTTATACTTAAATAACAGAGGATATGGGATATTGATTCTTAGCTATTTGGCCGAATGACTTCAAAATTATTCAAGGAACTTGTGTTGTTCTCCAATAGATTACAATCAAGGCACAGCTGTGAGGACATATACTTCTGTGGTTGACAATAATATGATAGTTTTAGAACTTTGATGTTGACAAGTGTGAAATTGAAGTTTTCTCTTATTGCTGATCAGTCCAACTTATCTATTTTGTCAAACTTATCATATAATACTGTCTAATTAATGGTTAAAAACTTTCATGTGGATTGTTGGACTATTAGTAGCTCTAGTCTAGTGCATGAATTCCAAACTTCTAGTGAAAAATTAAACATACTATCATTCATTCACAGTAGTTACACATACAGCACAGATATGAAGACCTATAATGGCTATATGATTGACAATAATATTATAGTTATAGAAACTAACAGCTTTTGGGAGGAACCAAAATAATGGATGAAAATCATAGCTTGTCTGGGAGGAAACTTAAGAGGAATATGTGAGGAATGAAAATGAAGGGAGTATTTGACTTTAAGCATATAGAATTCTAGATTACATAGTTACCCTTCTTAAAATATTATTTTAATAAAAAGTAGTTATGGATGAAAATGTAATTATTACAATTTTATTTTATTTTTCATTCTCCTTATTTATATGACAGCCAAACAAGAGAAGAGATTTTTTTAATTTTTTTAAATTTCCTCATTTTCATTTTGCCTATTGTCTTCCCTCCCATGTTCATCCCCTCATTTTGTGCCCAAACAAAGGCTTAATGACAACACTTATTTCAAATGTACATAGCTAAAATGTTACTTTTGTAACAAGAGGATATCCTGGTATTTTTGCTCAGACTCAAAAGCAGTTGTAACCCCAAGGTGTGGCTTAGTTGGCAAATTGAGCTCCATGTAGGTAGACTTTACGTGTAGGGGTTTGAATTGCACTGGAAGCACCTTGTGACCAAGGCCAAGCCAACGCCCAAGCGGGAATAAGTCCCACTCCTCTTACAAAAAAAAGCAGTTTAGATGCTTGTGTTATAAAAATCTTGTATATTTGCCCCATAATTATGAAAAATATATGACATATTGTTTCACATTGCATACATAAATTTTATGATATGATGATGATTTGACTGGCAAATATAACCCCCTATTATTTTCATAAATTATTCATATTGATTTTATTGCTTATCTGGATCTTAATTCAGTTCCAACGAAGAAATCGAATTTAAGGAGGAGCAGCGCAAACTAAGAGCTGCTGCTAGGAAAGGCCAGGAGGATGGGGTTGTTAATGAACATCATTAGCACTCGTACTTAATTGTCAGTTTAAGCTTCTGAATAAGTATTTTGATAAAACGCTGTAATTTTGCTTGGACTGGCATTCATGCATGTTCTATGTGCTCTTCTTTTATACCTCCAATGTTAAGGCTTCTTAGGTTCTTTTCTCTTGTGCAGTAACAATGGTCAACTTTCCTTGGGACTGCGAACTACACAATACGTACTGAGTGAATTTCGAGTAGTTAATTGGCCTTTTGAGTTGCGAACATGCTGGGTCTATTAGTTGCTACTTATTAGTTTGCCCAAAATGGTCGGTGCTGAAAACCCCTTATATATTCTTTGGGAATTGAGAAGTTGGTTCAGATATTTTCATTGTTGAGGTGGAAAATGTTGTAACGATGCTGGTTTTTTTGTTTTTTGGGAACAAAGAACAAACTATGCTGGTATGAAACAGTGCAACAATCCGCTTCGGTGTGTACTTTTTAAGAAATCAATTTAGTTACTAATATGTCATATTTGTACCCAATTATTATAGGGATAAAAGTTACTATTCAAAAATCGTATTTCAGTTTAAATAAAATGGCACTTACCTGTATACCTCCAACAGACTGGATCCTAATGCTAATGCAGATATCGAACTCTACACTAAATGGGTCACCGTCATATTAAACGTACAGAATTATTTATTTTGATGTTTTTTTTTAAAATTGTTTCGGAGGTACATACGAAAACTAAGCATAAGTTATTGTTTAGGATGTGTTTGGTATCTCTCAAAAAAATTGGAGTGAAATGTTAACAGCATAATTTTTCATATGGTAAAGATTAACATCCTAAAAGTTATTTTCTACCTTAAATTAGATGTGTTTTGGTATACAAGTATATTTTATGTAAGAATTCCATCGTAATATTAGTTAAATTTTCAATTCATGCCCTTCATATTTGTTCTATTGCTAGGTTTCTAATAGTTTCTATCTTAAGATTAATTAATTAATATTGTTACTTTAAAGTTAAAGAAATTAATATTTTAAAACAATTTAAATATAATTTTTTTAGAAAACCTAGGTCAAATTTCTAGATTTAAGCATTGTTGAAAGAACTGAATTAGGGATTAATCAAGTTAGATGATCGAGTTACTAACTTGACTACTAAGTCTATCAGTAAAATTAATCTGATAAAAAAGTTATAAAAGAAGAAAATTTAATTTTTACTCGGGTGTCCAAATTTTTATCTCGTTTAATTTAACTAATTTGACTAGATTTTGCTTGGATAATCAAATTTGAGTGAAAAAAATAAACAAATCTTTCAATCAAAATGATTAAATAATCAGGTTACTCCCCCAAATTTTCTTATTTTCATTTCTCTAAAGTATGTTTTAATTTTGCAACGATTTTTAAATTATTAATAAATAAAAAAAAGGAGACACCTTTTAGTAAATAGAGATTCTTAAGTATTCTGAAAATATTATATCACTTCACTTAGAATATAACACGTAACTACAGGATCATACAATCGTTAAATTAAAATTAAAATATTTAAAAATATATATTAAATCAAATCTAATAGTTAAAGATTAAGGAGAGTATTGTATTAGAATTTCGTAAGAGAGTTATACACATGACGGGCACGAGACGTGACCGAGAGGCGCACACCATAATAATAATATCTCCAAGGCGTCACAAGTATATCTTAGTTTCGTTTCCGACCCTACCCGGTCTCCCTCGCAACTCCTCCTCTAAAACCCTAACCTTCGAATCGAAGCTTTCACTGCAACACCAGGGATCCCACTTCCCAACCCAACTAATCAAAGGTAACCTTACCTGCTCTCTCTTGATTCAAACTTAGAGGAAGAGAACCAGAAAAATCGAATTCTTAATTTGTATGCTGTTTTTTCTTTTCCCCCCTTTTTGTCTTATTAAGAATTGAAATTGCCCGCTGAACGAGTTAAGGGCTGTTTTTAGCTTAACATTCGCCCTGTATTGGTTGCCAGGGAATGAAAAATTTCAAAAAATTTATTCTCTCCCCATTCTCATGATTTGCTGTTTTCCTGAGTGATCGAGAGAGGACTCTTGTATTTCTATAGTAACTTGCTATTTCTTTTTTTTTTTTTTCCTTTTAATTAATTTTTTTATATTTTACATGTAGCTGGAAAAATGAGTAAACGTGGTAGCAGAACTGTCTACGTTGGGAATCTACCTGGTGATATTCGTGAAAGAGAAGTTGAAGATTTGTTTCTCAAGGTACTTTGTTTTTCTTTTCTTTGCATTTTGGTGTGGAATTGTTGTCTTGGTGGTAAGTGACTGATGATGACATGAGTTTTACTAACATGTAATCTAGGTCATGTTTCTGATTTCGATGACTTTTTAGTAATCAACAGCAGTTTGTCCCCTATATAATTGGTGTTAAAATATGGAACAATTGATAATTTTTGAACAGTTAATGCACGCTATTGCCTATTGGACTCTTAGTGGCTTTATTTCTTTTCCAGATTTATGCATATGAGTATTAGTTGGTTTTGTGGAATTCTTAGTTCTTATATCCTCCTCCAATTATGAGATTGCTTGTTGTTAACTTATCTTGTAAATTTCACTTCGCAGTATGGACACATAACTCACATTGACCTAAAGGTTCCACCAAGGCCCCCTGGTTATGCATTTGTAGAGGTGAGTATGTTGCTATGTAGTTTATATAACTTTTCTTTGTTTTTCTTATCCTAATTGAGGACTGATTATTGCAGTTTGAAGATGCTCAAGATGCCGAAGATGCAATTCGTGGGCGTGATGGCTATGATTTTGATGGGCACCGGTTACGGGTTGGTTATATCTTACAATTATATGCTTTAGTGATATGATAGCTGCAGTGCTTTCTATCAAAAGGAAAAAAGAAGATAGCTGCAGTGCATTACCAATATTGTTTAAACTTATACCTTTACAGGTAGAGCCTGCACATGGTGGGCGTGGTCATTCATCTTCAAGAGACCGACATAGTAGTCGCAGCAATGGCCGGGGTGGACGTGGGCTATCTAAGCGCTCTGAATATCGAGGTGTGTAGATTGAAACACTTGTTTGGTGTTTTTTTGAGGATGTTATGATATGCTTCTAAAATTTTTATCCTTCCACATGCAGTTCTGGTCACTGGGTTGCCGTCTTCTGCTTCCTGGCAGGATCTTAAAGTGAGCTATTGTGTTTATTTCAGTTCTATAAGATAATTTTGTGGGGAGTATTTGGGTATTATCTGAAAACATTGGTTTTATAAATTCAGGATCACATGCGAAAGGCAGGGGATGTTTGCTTCTCCCAAGTTTTTCATGACGGAAGAGGTGCAGTGCATTCAAATATAATTTTTTGTTCTAAATTGTACACAATGATTTGGATTCATTAGCAACTGAGAAGTTTGAAGTTGTTGGTTTATTTTTTGTTTTCTTCTTTTCCATCTTCTCTAATGTCTTAGTTCTCCTTGTATGAGGGTAGAATTTGAGGCTTTCGAAAGAGTCTGCGATTTTTTTATTAGTTTCTTACTTTAATGCTATTTCTGGGAATCTTTGAAGTATTATTGTCGGTTTGTAGGTACAACTGGTATTGTGGATTACACAAACTATGATGACATGAAGTATGCTGTAAGTTGCTTCTTTACTTGTATGGTTTTATTTATTCCAAAGGAACATTATGGATAACCTATCATGAGCTTTGCATTGTGTCATCTCTAATCAATACCTAAATATTCTTGAAACATGGGCAATTTTTTCTCTACAGATCAAGAAGCTTGATGACTCTGAGTTCCAGAATGCATTTTCCAGGGGCTATGTTCGCGTAAGAACTAAATTTGATATTTAGAAAAATTATATTTGTTCTGTGCATGCTACTTCTTATTATTTATCTTTCTTTCCCTGTAGGTGAGGGAATATGATTCAAGGCGGGACTCCTCTAGAAGTCCTACCCGTGGCCGATCTTATTCAAGAGGAAGAAGCTATAGTCATAGTCGTAGCCGTAGTCACTCCCGGGGCCAGAGCAAAAGGTTTGTCCATCACATATTTTAGATTCCATGTTGTTCTTTATGTGAGATTCATTGTTGTTTTCTTATTTCTTATTTCTTATTTCTTTTTTTCAAATTTTAATCTTCTTGCAGTAAATCTCCAAAGGGTAAATCTTCACAGCGTTCACCAGCTAAATCTCCTTCAAGATCTGCTTCTCGTTCTCGCTCGCCATCAAGGTCCCGTTCTTTATCAGGGTATGAAATTTTCTTTTGAATGTGTATCATTTGTTTGTCCATTTATGGTTTTTCCTTTTTAAGTATTATTTTTATGATTGGTACTGTTATTTGGTATCCTAATGGCTGGTTGACCATTTACCAATCTATTTAGAGCTTCTTAGGAATGTGCAAGGACCAAAAGAGCCCACCCAGAAAAGGCATATGGAATTGGGGGAACATAGAGAACCATGGGTATCAATAATGAACAGAATATAAGTAATTGGAGTTTCAATTCATGAATCAATTGATTTCCTGTGTATCTTGTCTTAGCAAACTTGGTATAAACAACTCAAAATTTCAATTACTACATCCTAGTGAAGTCAGTAATGTGTACCTTCTGGTTTTTGTTTGATAAGAAAGTATTAAAGACTAACTTGTTTAGTTTAACACTGTTCCTCCATCAAAAGTAAAAGACACAGAATCTTGTATGTAAATACAACATTATTTATCTGTTTTTCTCTACGAATTTCAGATTTAATCATTTTATCTTGACACAAACTGTTGCTCTCTTGCCTTTCGCTCCTCTATCAATTGTTTCCTATTTTCCCTTCATGATTTGTTCGTGGGGTCCCTAGTAGAGCATGCCTCCTTGTCGGAGTGTTCACTTTCACTTTCCTTTTGTTTTTGTGAAAATTCCTTTGTTTGTTTTTTCTTAGATATGGATACTTGCAGCAAACTGGGAATTGGAAAATAGAAACTTGGTGGGATTTGGTTCAATTGCCTGCAACTCAATTTGTTGTGGAGGTATGATATTTTTTAGATGGGAGACTTTGGATACCTTCACAGTACATCTGTTCTAATGCTTTTAGCATGTAAATGTCCATGGGTGCTAGATTGGGAACAAAGGAGATCATCGATTGCTATTTTAGAGCTGGATGTCTTGTGTATAAAGGCAATTGGGATTTGGAAATCACCACCAATGAGCAATAGAGACAATTTCATTACAATTGTCGGCTTCAAGATTTGCCAAGCCAATAGGGTGCACTATCTGGATTCTCTGGATTTGGTGCAGTAGGGAAGATTTCTTCTCTCCAGTCCACTGGTGTCTTAATATATTACCTTGCGATGCTCTATTTTGATTCGCTTTTCATAATATATTATGTGTAGAATGTCTACAAATTTACCCCCTTTTTTTGCCTTCTCTCTTCGTTGGGCTGTCATATATTTTACAATGTTTGTTTTTACCTCTTTTGGATATGATAACTGTGACTTGGGAGAGGCATCAAAGCTGTTGGATCCAATTTGATAAGGGAACTTGTGGATTTTAAATTCTGTTTGTGGAACTTTTGCAGATCACGATCAAGATCAAGGTCTCCATTGCCTTTGGTGAGTGGATTTTTTAACTGATTAAACATTATTTTGCTGCCTGTATCTCATGTGATTTGCAACATACAATGGGGAGCTTGACCTTTTGGGTCAAACTATGCATTAAGGCAAAGCATGAGGATGTTGAACTATAAGAAGTCTCATTTTTCTTAGTGAATCCTTATTCCTTAAGACTTTTTAGAAATTGTTTGCCACTATTTTGGGGGGATTATATGGTCAAGTGTGTTACAAAGCATATTTGAAGTTTGAAGCACATGTTGTAGATGCCTTCTTTTTCCCCCCCAATTAATAGTATTCTTTGCCAGCGTAATAAAAGCCCAAAAAGACGCAGTGCTAGCAGGAGCCCGAGCAGGAGCAGGAGCAGGAGCAAGAGTTTGTCCCGGTCTCTCTCTTAAATTCTGTTATTTCTCTCTTGATGATTTTGCCTTGCATTCCTTAACTTCCTTAATTCAAAAGTTGTCAATGTTATACTCAAATGAAATCTATTCGAGTTATTTATTTTGGATCTGATTGGATCTTGGCTTGACAGGTGAGCTCTGATTGATGTCAATCATTTCAATTCATGAAGTTGTGGATGATGGTGAGTGCTGCCAAGAGCCTAGTAAATTGGCATTGGCCGAGAAAAACACCTATTTGGCTTGAAGAACTTGTTGATTGACCTCCCTTGAATTGAACTCGTAGACTTCTAATTTGTTATTTTGCGTTAGTCTATATGAGAATTTAATGACTCTTACCTTTCTGTAATAGACTGTTGAATGTCAAATTTATGCTATTTGGTTCCTTTTGCTGGTATATAACATTATTATAACTTTTTGAAGTTTTTATTATGGTTTATGTATCATTTGTTGCCCCACTCTTTTGCTAAGACTTTATTGCCCACTTGATTAAAGGGGCAAGAAAACTTGATATTTTGGGTTTAACTGGGTCGTCGTGGCATGAGATTTGACTGCTAGGGTGAGTTCTTATGGTTACTTGGTAGCTCAGAACTGTTTTCCTTGATTTTTACAATTTCTTTCTTACCAAGAGCCATGAGTCTGCATTATCCTATGCAATTTTCAATTTAAATTTTAAAAGGATTTAGGACGCATGTTAAAGTAGATGAGTGCTTGATATCTAAATTATTATTTGGAATACTATGTGGGAAGGCATTAGGACCTTTTTTAAAATATTGATTTTAAAATTAAAAATGCAGTCTATTGGCTTGGCACATAAGTTTTTCTTTATAAAAATACTCGGGCAATGCACTTAAGTTTAAGAATTTAATTTTGATACATTAAAGAAATTTTATCATTATTTTCATTATATTACTACAGTTTAAAGTTTGTCTATATTCACGAAGGATCAAAATTAAACTCAAGTATGATGAAGTCCGGATAAGGAATTCTTGTTATTCATTCAACTTGATAAAATAGCGGATGCCCTTGCCATACAAGTTGATTGTGAAGTAGCATTGAAGTTGCCAAAAGGAATTCATATTATTCATTCAACCTGATAAAATAGCGGCTGCCAGTGACACACAAGTTGATTTTGAAGTAGCATTGAAGTTGCCGACAGAGATAAATAGGTGATCTGAACTTTGACGAGACGAGCTATTAAAAGGGATACCAGACATTCGTCAATCCTCGTTTTTTTTTTTTTTACTTCTTCTTCGATCTTCCTTTCCTTTCTTTTCTTTCATTGATCCACCTTAGTTCTTTGACTTCTTTTCTCTCTCTGTCGCGACACCAATTCCACACAAAATAAATAAATAAAAAAAACCAAGTGGCTTCTCTTACGTTTTTAGCATACCAACCTAATACAACTACTGTTGATGACAGCTCTAACTTGCCGTGCTTCGTTTTATCTGCCCATCTCTTCCTTCTTTTTCTTAAATTTCTTGGACTGAATGTTAATGTAATAATTACATTATTTGAATTCTTACAATTTTTTATGAAAAAGTTACACATAGAAAATAGAAATAACAGCCGGCTGCAGAATACGACTGCACCGCCTTGTATTTGTATTCAAATTTGCTTGTGGAGATAAAAGGAAAACAAATAAAACGGTGCTGCATAAGTCAATCAATAGCGGGTTTCTATCTTCATTTCTCAGTACACTTGTCACCGAATAACAAACCTCTCTCTCTTTGCGACTACGCCTTCGATTCGATGGCGGAAACCGTTTTCTCATTTCTCGCAGACGATATCCTTCTAAACATTTTCGTTAAGCTCGAAGACGATCCACGTCATTGGGCTCGCCTGGCATGTGTCTGCACCAAATTCTGTTCTCTGATTCGCAATTCTTGCTGGAAGAACAAGTGCTCTCAGACCCTCCCTTCCCTTGTCTCCGATCTCCTCTCCGATTCTTCTGCTCCCCCGGGAGGCTGGGCTTCCCTGCACAAGCTCGCCGTGTGCTGCCCAGGCCTCGTTCAAGCCGGCGTCACTGATGAGAATTACCAGCCCCGAGCTTGTTCGGGTCGGGTTGATTCGGATACCGTTTATGACGCTTCTGCTTCTGAACCCCAGTTCTCTTCCTGTAAAAAAAGAAAGATTTGCAGATCGTGGAGGTCGCATTTGGCTTCCGGGGTTTGGAGTTTGAGTAGGGAGCAGGGGAGCAAGCTCCTCGCGAGGCAGTTTCGAGATGATTGTCTCTATATTTGTGAGTGGCCTGGCTGTGTGCACTTGGAGGAAAAGAGAAAGTACATGCTTTTCAGAGGGGTTTTTACGAATTTTAAACGTACCCGGGTGTGGAGGACAATCAACGATGGGAATCGGAGAAAGCTTGATTTGTGTTGTGCGTTTTGCCTTTGTAGAGACACTTGGGATTTGCACTCTGCATTTTGTCTCAGGCGTGGCTTTGGTTACCATGGCGATGGGGAGCCTGTTGTTCGAGCCTATGTTTGTGAAAATGGTCATGTCTCTGGGGCATGGACCGATGTGCCCATGTACTCTTGATTCAATTGTCTTTAACTTTCTCATCAGTTATGGTTATATGTTGTTCTGTTTTGTTTAGTAACTGACTAGTCTACATTTACAACGCTATTTATTCTTTCTTTTTGCTATGGCTTTCCAATGCCTTATTCCCCCCTCCCCCCTTATGTATGTGATATTGTCCAAAGAAAGAAAGATCCTCCAAATGTTGAGAGTTACATGAGAAGACACCAAGAAGGAAAAGTATCGTCATGGAAGAAGACTTGAATTGAAGCTATGGCAACACATATCCTAGTATAAGGGTGAATTGAATTATGTGTTAGGTTGTAAAAATGTTTGATGGGCAATAACACTTCTGTTTCTGTTTACTTTTGGATTACATATGTATGTATGTACTACATTTAATCCTAAGTTTATGTCATGTAAGAGTTGTCTTAGAATGTATTGTAGCATCCCATTCATGAGAAGAGAATGTATTATAGCATCCAATTCCTGAGAAGAGAGTAGGGCATGCTAGTGCTCTATAAGAGTCTATATAGTATCTTGCTATATTTTTATCCGTGTCTTGGTTTCATAACTTTCTTGTGTGTTTATATCTTGAATTTAAAAAAATAGCAATTGCTGAAAAGAAGTGACTAAAAGTTAATCTGGTTTCTTCCTTTATTGTTCTCTATTCAGATGGTGGTCCATTGCATTTTTTTTTTTCCATGGAAGAGGTGTTTTAACAATTGCAAGTGGTCATTCTAAAGGTTTATAAAGAAGGAAATTGTGTCCATATCAGATTGCAAAACTTGCTTGTGCAATTGGGATTGGGATTATCCTTCTGTTTGCAGGGTTTATGGCCTTCGATATTGCAATCTTTATGTTTTGCGAATATGTACAACTAAGTGAGGTGTTGAATCAGCATGCACTTCTTAGTGCTTGGATTTAATATGTTATGGTTGCTAATGTTGTTAAATTTTTCTCATTTCTCTATAGTTGGAGGATTGGAGAGGAAAAGCATTTAGGTATATTGGGATCTATTCAGGGTTGGCACTTTGGTTGCTCCTACATAAATCTCTTGTTGCTTTTTTGTCTGCGATCTTTAGAATGTTATGTAATTCAAAATTGGTGCTTTCAGCTTATTTTATACGAGGTTGCCAAGTTGTAACAAATGTTGTGGGACTTTCAACTGATTTACTTCTATTTATATTCACCAAAAGAAAGAAATTATAAGGAAAAAAAAGGGAAATTGGGGTGAACTTCTATGTTGCTTTCTCTTGATACTAGAAATACGATGAATGCCAGTTTGCAATTATTAGAATTTTGAATGTCTATATATGCAGTTTGTATGCAATGCTAACTTCAAATCTCTAGTTTAGATAGGTTTTTTCGAAGGAATATGGGACATCTAATGCTACGACGGATCTTCACTCTTTGGTATACGATGCTCGTAGCATTGTTCTTCCCTGGCTTTACAGTTTGCGATTGATTTTTTTTCTCTTGTGAAGATAAAGATTAACGCTGGTCCAAGTCAAAGGCCCGGATTTGTGGGATATTTGGTTGATAGTCTTCAGACCTCGGATTTTTAACTATGATGCTTGATAATCGAAGTGTCATACTGGTTTCGAATTCTCTTGAAGCTTATTTTTGAGATGAACATGCCTGAAATAGAGCATGGGCGTTAGGCAGGTCTCCTGTTTTACCTGCAATTAGAGTGAGAAGCTGGGGGTAGACATACTAGAAAATATGAAAGTGCTTTAATTAGTGAGTTTAGAGTGCGTTTTTATAGGCTTTTTTAAATTAAAAAAAGCACTTCTATGAAGAGATAGACTTCTCATGAAAATAAGCGTCATTGGTTGAATTGTTGGTTCAAAAATTAAGGTGGAAATCTCAAAATGCATCTTATGATAAGAAAACTCAAAACGTTTTATGGAGTCAAGTAAATCATGTTAGTTATACCGTAACATAGTATACTAATTTAAGTAAAGACATCATTCGCTGTGTATATGTTAAGCCTCCCCTCGTCTTCTTTAAAAAACTATTCTTTTTAATAGGTGGTTTTCTGAAACAACAGAGTTGTTAGTACTATACAATAATGGAGGTCTAGAGGACAACCATGCGGAAATTCAAGGATGATTAAGCAAAGAAGAGGCTTCGTTACACACACAATACATATTTTTAGTTGAAATGAGAAAGATCCATTATATCTTTCTATTACTCACTTGTTTCGAATAACAAGTCGTATGTATGAAAATACGGTAGTGAGCAAAATGAATTAATTAGAGATGCTGTAATGGGCACAAGATTAGCTTCCTAGTGTTGTTCTGCTTCCTTTTCATGTTGTTCGACTTGTTTCGGGATTTTGCTTTTAGCAATAGCAATTACTGAGCACAAACGAGGAGTTATTTCATTCATTGTTTTGTATATTTATTTCAGTTGGGCTTCTTTGTTATTCTTCAGTCATATATAGAATATAGAATAAATTTAATTTTAGTCTAATGTCATTTACACTACCATCCAATGACGTTTTAACACATCATTAAAGAGTTATATTTCTTAAATAATTATTATGATAGTTAAACTCTTTTAATGGTGTGGCAATACATGATTAGATGACAATGTAAAATAACTTTACATTGATAATGAATTAAAATTAAACTCATATAGATTTATCTAAAGAAAGTATTAATATAATAAGTGGTTATTGACTATTATAATAAGCGGGTTGAGTCTTATATAAGTGTGAATTCATCTTTACCCTATACGAAATGATTTTGATAAATTTAATTATTAAATTATACATGATTATCATATTAATTTTGCATGTCAAATTTTAAATTTTTAAATAAAATAAGTATGTGATCAAATAATTAATATTTTAATGTAGAAAACTATATTAAACAATAGTTCTAAAATATTTTGGATCCAATGCAAAATTTAAATTCTCTAAGCATCAGTGGATTTTTTAGGCCTCGAGATACCAAAGAGTTCATGCTTTGTATGTTCATTTTTTGGTATAAGATCCAAGCAATATTCTCTGTTTT
This sequence comes from Styphnolobium japonicum, assembly GCA_023212625.1. Lineage (NCBI taxonomy): Eukaryota > Viridiplantae > Streptophyta > Magnoliopsida > Fabales > Fabaceae > Styphnolobium > Styphnolobium japonicum. Next base: position 4,375,246 of record JALBWW010000005.1, read on the forward strand.
GTGTTTTTCAACTTGATGTGGTATCTTTAAGCTATATATTGAGATGGCCCTTAATCTATTTAATGATATTTAGGTTTAATTATAAGAGAATTGATGTTAAGAGAGTTGATGATATAATAGATTTTAAAAAATTATGAGTTTCACTTGTTACATATGATTTCATACCGTTGATTATATTAATTTCTTGTTTTTTTAATGAAAAAAATCAAGCTGACTGCCACATAGTTCGAGAGAAAACACAATTTGGCCTCTTCCGCCTCCTTCCCATCTCCTCTGTTCACTAGTTCGTTGACATATGCACTAAACCCCTTGCTCTCACTCCATTTCACAACATTCATTCCAAGTTGGGACTGGATCAAATATGAGAAGGCAAGTCGCAGACAACGTTAACGACGAACCACATTTGAAGTGACATCGAAATGCAAAGATCTCCACACAATAACGCTCCCGGTTGTAAAATGACAGAAGCACCTCTTTACTAGTTGAAATGAGAAAGGTCCATCATCATCTCTTCCTGTTGATCACTTGTTTCGAATAACAAGTTCTATATATGTATGAAAATACGGTAGCAAACAAAGCCAACAGCAATTGGCGATACTGTAATGGGCACATAAGTAGTCTCCTTGTGTGGTTCGGCTTCCTTTTCATGTTGTTTGACTTGTTTCGGGATTTTGCTTTTATTAGCAATAGCAATTACTGAGCACAAACGAGGACTTATTTCATTCACCGTCTAAATGCGTGTAATTTTTTTTTTGTTTTTGGCTTTTAAATACCTAGCCTGTAATTTAGTACGTGTTTTAATACTAATTTCAGTTGGGCTTGATTGTTGTCCTTCAGTCAAATATAGATTTCTTTGAGGAAATATCAATATAATAAATAGTTACTGAATAATATAAGAGGGTTAAGTCTTATGTAAGTGTGAATTGATATTTTACCTTATACGAAATTATTTTGATCAATCTAATTATTAAATTATCATATTGATTTTAAATGTTGGATTTTAAAAAATTTAATAAAATAAGTATATGATTAAATAATTAATATTTTACCAAGTTTAAAAACTATATTTTATAATAATTTTAAGATATTTGGATAGAATACAAAGTTTAAATTCTTTAAGCCTCACTGGATTTTTGAGGTCTTAAGATATGAAAGAGTTCATGCTTTGCATTTTCATTCTTTGAACAATGCAAGCAATATTTTATTTTTTGTTTTTTTTTCTTTGTGTGATCTTTGTTGGGAAAATTAGCTCATGTATATCATGATACGATTGGTTTTATTTATTTTTAGTAAGTATCCTTGCTAATTTGGGAAATCTTAAGGATTTTAAAAAATTTATAAGATTTAGAAAATCTGTTAAGTAACTTAGAGGTCAATGATCTTGGTTATAAATAACACCACATCAATGGCCTAGGTGTGTGATTAAGAGAATGAGAGGAGTTATTTGGGTTATAAGAGAGAGTGTACAAGGGGCTTTGAGTTTAATTTAGATTTTAAACTCATTGATTATTCTTGTACTATTATTCTCTTATAGTGAAATTGTTTTATCTTCTAAAGTGCACGTAGGCATGAGATTTGTTGAATCACGTTAAATTCTTTTGTTTCTATGCTCATATTACCATATGTTAATTTCTCTTTATTGGTGTTTTTATGCTATATTTTATTTCTTGAATTTGTATGAGTATTTGAAGTTCTTCTTTTGCCGCAACTCTTGTCCTTAACCCGACAATGTCTTTAAGCTAAATATTGATATGGCCCTAAATTCATTTAGTGGATATTTAGGTTAAATTATGAAAAGAAATTGATAGCATAATTGATTTTAAAATCTTAAATTTGTTTGAATGTAGTAAAATAAAATTACTTTTAAAATCTCACAAAAAAAAATTATTTCTAAAATGTAATTATATGAATACTTTTGAAAAATGATGAGTTTCACTCCAATTTTGTAGTGTTGATTATAAGAATTTTTTCTTAAAAACAATTGTGAGGCTTCACCTCAAATTCAATTCTATTCCCATGAGTTTTGATCTGTTAGCACATAACTCTTTTCTCCATCCATACTATGTCTCGTGATCATGAAGATAATTCCATCACATGATATAACTTATCAATTTTAAACATAATATATGTATATAAATCTTATCTTACATGCAACAAATATATGTAAATATTTCACACAAAAATTCACATATAAATCTTTTAAACTTGAGCAAAAGTTTGGGGTTAATCAATTTTGAACAACTTTAGAAAAAAAAAACTATGGTTATGAAAGTAATTCTGGGACTTGATTTCTTGTTACATATTTATTTTATTTTATTTATAGTATATATATATATATATATATATATATATAAACTTTATCTTACGTATAATAAATTGATGTAAATAGTTTAGTCAAAAACTTAGAAATACGATTTCAAGATTGAGGAAAATTTTTGTGGTTGATCAATTTTGAATTCATTTTATTATGCATGTATAGATATATTTTATGATGTTTATTATATTTTGAAAAAATTTACAATAAAATTTTAATTTTTACAAATAATTGTCTAAATAAAGAGTTTTGTTAATTAAAAATTAAATTACCTTATATTTTAAAATTTCCGAACCAAAAACAAATAATCCTGCCAAACTAGTCGTAGATAATGATGTTTCCATTCCAAACAGTGTCGCATTCAAAGCATACGTGAGCCGTGACGGCTCTTACACGGATGAGTACTCCTTTTCATTGCGTTTGACGCAACTGCTGTGCACCACAGTTTCATTGGATGGAATTTGATACTCAGCCAGCATTAGAAAGAAACAATGATAGATTAAAGTGGAGGCAAAGTCAAAGCAGCCTCAATAGAATTTGCCATTAATTATTTTGATTTTGATTTTTTATATTGTTCAATTTATATTTAAATTCATACATATTAAATCAAAATAATTTTTATAAAAATTTACATACAATTTAATATTTTACATATTTATTATTATGGTGAGAATTCACTTACTCTAAAAGTAAGTCTTAGCACATTTATTCTATTAAATAAATTTTTATAAACTTTAAATTTCATCAATTCAACCGTTAAATTGGAAGTTTTCATTAAGTAGATCAAACCTATAAAGTTTTATATAATTTTAAAATTAATTGATATATCATTTAACTACTTTATTTTAACGTATAATATATATTTTAAAATAGAAATAAATATTGACTATAAGATTAGATACATTGAATGTTTAACTTATCTTAAATTTAGTATGTATGATTTTTATGATAATATTATATGATTAAAAGGTTGGATTGGTAAAAATATAATCTTACAAAAAGTTATTAAATAGTATAAGTTTACGAGAGAGTAAGTGAATCCCCACCCATAACTCTAAGAGTAAGTCTTGACACATTTATTTCATTAATAAATTTTTATAAACTTCAAATTTTATCAATTCAACCATTAGATTAGAAGTTCTCATTAAATAGATTAAATCAATAGTTTCATATAATTTAAAAATTAATCGATAGATCATTTAATTATTTTATTTTAACGTATAATATACTTTTTAAAATAGAAATAAATGTCGGCTATAAGATTAGATACATTGAATGTCCAATTTATCTTAAATTTGGTATGTATGATCTTCATGATAATATTATATGATTTAATGGTTGAATTAATAAAAATATAATTTTACAAATGATATAAGTTTATGAAACTTATTCCCTGGAGTAGGTGAACCCTACCCTTTATTGTTATTATTATTTGGGTACATCATATTTATTATTTTTATCTTAAATGTTTTTCATAGCATTATACTAATTTTTTTTTAATATGGACAAACATTTGTTTGGATAAAATAACCATCCGAAGAAAGAGAGCGCGTCATTGATGACAAAAAGGAATTCGATGTATTATATACATGGCCCACCCTTGGCACTGCGCTTTGCTCTGTCTATATCGTTGCCGGTTGTTTTCTTCGTTTGTACTTTCTTTGCCTCTCTGTCTGTAATGAATGCAAGGATAGTTGAGGTGGCCACAGAACCAGAAACATAGACGCCAAAAAACAAAAAAGAAACAGAAACATAGACGATGGAACCAGAAACATCTTTGAGCCTTGCTTTCATGCTGGCTCTTGTTCTTCTGAACTTGGCTGTGGGAGTGCTGAGTGCTGACAAGTATAGCAGAGATGACTTCCCAGGTGATTTTGTTTTTGGTTCAGGCACCTCTGCTTATCAGGTCGGTCTTTCTTCATTCTGAATCTTTCTCTTTTCTACGACAGAAATTTAGTTTAGCAAGTTGGCAAGTATGGTCCAAAGATGAATATATATATATATATATATATATATATATATATGTACATTATTATACATGTGTTCATACAGGTAGAAGGAGCTGCTAACGAAGATGGAAGAACTCCTAGCATCTGGGATACCTTTGCCCATGCTGGTTCGTTCTTTTGCTCTTGTTTCTTCTTGTCATCTTGTCATCTTGTCATATTAATTATGGATTTTGATAATTTTGGAAGCTTACTTAGTTTCGAAATTGAAGGCTCTTTCACGTATTATATGAATTATTAAGTAGCATATCTCTCTAACAAATTAGATGGTCTTCCAAGCTTTTAGCCACTAGTATCGGAGGAACAAATTAAAGATCCAAAAGTTTATTATTGATTGTTGTTATTATGTGCTGATTTTTCTGAAATGAGAATCAATGATTGAAAACTGGGAATAATATATATAATACAGTTTAATTATCCAGCTTTGCTTCTTCATCGAGTGGTTATCACTTTTAACAAACAGGGTATGTACGTGGAGAAAATGGAGATGTAGCCTGTGATGCGTACCACAAATATAAGGTGAATACACTACGCCTCAATCTTTTTTTCCTTTGCCTAATGCAATCTTTGTTGCTCACCCAATAATTTGTGGAAGCATAAGCTGGTTAAGACAATACAAGCTGTAGTTTACTGTTTTAACTTTTAAAGTGGCACAGTTAAGAAGTATAACGAAGTTTATTTGTTTCCCCAAAAATCTGTATTGCAGGAAGATGTGCGGCTCATGGTGGAAACAGGCCTTGATGCCTATAGATTTTCCATTTCTTGGTCGAGACTGATACCAAGTATATTCCTGACCTCAAACTTGTGTACACAATAAGAACCATCGAATTTTAAGGTTCTCTATTTCTTTGTCCAGTAAAACCTTTTTTAATGCCCTTGAAAATGCTTTTCTTTCTCCCCAGATGGTAGAGGACCCGTCAATCCCAAGGGATTACAGTACTACAACAATCTCATCAATGAACTCATCAGCAATGGTTAAATACGAGTTTCTTAAAGTGCAAAATAAAGCATAGAAATTCACTCAAATAAATAAAGAAAGAAAAAACCTTGAACTCAATTCTGCTTCTTCAGCTGATATAGTCCACCCTTTCCCTTGAGCAGGAATCCAACCACATGTCACACTGCACAACTTTGATCTTCCGCAGGCACTTGAAGATGAATATGGAGGATGGGTTAGTCGTGACATCATGTATGTTCCCGAGCTCTTGCACCATAATGTTGTTGAAATTAATCCATGAAACTTCTAGTGTATGAATTACTTTCCATGAAATAAAGCACTACACCCTTAAATCTAGGCACTAGATCCATATAAAAAGGCACCAAGGCACTTGATGCTTGAAATAAGGAATTAGATCCCTAAAATGAGGCACTATGTAATTATCCCAGTTATTGGTTCTCTAGTTAATATTTTTCAGTTACAATATGTATTCTAGAGAGTTACTAAGAGTACTATATTCTAGTTGTATAGGTTGCAAAATAACCAAAAGGAAAGATCTTTCAGAAGATTAGAAGATTTTTTACATCCTTTCAATCCTCTTGTTCTTTTATAATATTCTGATCTTGCTTCTTCATATGATCCTAGGCCTACCACACTTTCGTGTTGTGCCAAAATTCTAGATATTCCAACTCGTGTGTGTGCGTGTTTACTTGTGCTTAGGATACAATTTCCTTATAGTAAACCATAGACAGAATTGAGAAATATTAATGGATAAATTACTTGGATGTGAATGCAGAAGAGACTTCACAAACTACGCGGATGTGTGTTTTAGAGAGTTTGGTGACAGAATCTTGTATTGGAATACTGTGAACGAGCCCAATGTGTTCGCCATAGGTGGTTATGATCGAGGAAATTCCCCACCTGGACGATGTTCTCCCCCATTTTGTGCTACAAATAGCACTAGGGGCAACTCAACATCTGAACCCTACTTGGCAGTTCATCATATTTTGTTAGCGCATTCTTCAGCTGCGAGATTGTATAGGAGAAAGTATAGGGTATATCACCTAATCTTTTTTGATGTTATGTATTTTACTTTCTGGATTTCTTTTATTATTACTTTCTAGATGTTTAAATGGCAAAAACTTCAACTTATATACTTAAGATAAAACTTAAAATCCTTATCTGGTTCTCAGTCTTTTTATATTGGATTTTAATCTTCTCGTACATATGGAAAACTTTGTTGGTAAAGAATGTTCATGATTCGATAAACACGAGGTCACATTGCAGGACAAACAACATGGACTTATTGGTATCTCTGTCTATACATTTGGGTGCCTTCCTCTAACAAATACAGAAAAAGACAGGGTAGCATCTCAAAGAGTCCGTGATTTTTTAGTTGGTTGGTAAGTTACAGACCCAACAATGGGTTGGTTTTACTTTTCTCTTCCCCTTATGTTCTATGTTTTTTCTCTTTATAAGACAGGTGAATATATATGACTGAAGTTTTCATTGATGTTAATCCTTTTGGTATTCTCAGTTCCTTATAGGCCTAAAACTTGGTCTTTCTTTCATACTAATATTTTTGTTTGGTCTGAACTCCGAGCCTGTACTTGCAGTTTCAATAAGCCATTTATACTGCACTCGGAAGTTTTCTTTTGGGGAAAAATTTTCAAGACTTCTCCTGTCGATTTTTGTGATGGCTATGATATGATGTGAAGGATATGGCAGTTTTATGTGCCTGCTTTATTGCAGGATTGTGGAACCCTTGGTGCATGGAGACTATCCCATTTCCATGAAGACAAATGCAGGTGCAAGAATTCCTTCCTTCACAAATCGCGAATCCGAACAAGTTAAGGGCTCATATGACTTTATAGGCGTAATTCACTACACCAATATCAATGTCACAGACAATTCTGACGCCCTGAAGAGCAAACTGAGAGATTTCAATGCAGACATGGCTGCACTGCTACACTGTACGTACTTTGGTTTTAAGGATAGTGAATGATAAAAGATTCAAGTTGGTCATATAAGCTTACTGTACTAATTGCATTCACAGCATATTTTTCATTATCATTCTGAAATTTCCAACTAGTTGAACTTTCACATCATTTTGCATCTGACTCTCCAATAATTTTCATTAATGCGTACAACCATGTCTGTCACTCATTTCTGGATAATTTGTGGAGCAAAGTGAATAATTCACCGCATTCCTGGTTTTGGCAGATGGACAGAGTCTGTTTTCAAATGAAGAGGTAACGGTCAAAAAACAAATAATTATTTTTGTCATAATTAATTGGTTCAATTATTTAGATTACTTCACTGTATCACTAACTGGCTTTACTTGACTCAGTACCCTGTCACACCATGGGGTTTACGGAAAGAACTGGATAAAATCAAGCTCCTTTATGGAAATCCTCCTATATTCATTTATGAAAATGGTCTCTCTCTCTCTCTCTCTCTCTCTCAAACACACACACACACACACACACAAAAGGATAAAGTAACATTAATAACGAAAATGGTTAACAGAAGTTCAAGAAGATTACATACAATTGCAATGAATATTTTTGTGGAAACTCATCTCTTGATGTTGATGGAGGTTGAATATCAAACTGATTGCTAAGCTTTTTTGTTGACATGGACAAAGGAACTTAATAGCATCAGACATTTGGCATTTCAATCATGATGATTCTTGCTTATAACCCCCCTTGGCATTTTATTAAAACATCTAGGCAACAATAACATTAGTTTGTTATGGCATAGTGATTATCCTGTATTTTCCAATATATGGCATCTTCAATTGTATGGAATTTTAAACTGAAGCCTCTGAGGGGTTTATTCAAGATTTGGTGAACCATTTATAGTACATGTTGTCAAATGTAAACAAGTGAGTCCTGTTAATGATATCTATGCTGCTAGTGTGGCACAGGGTGAGTTCAAATGGGTTGAATTATTGATCAGAATTTGGTTTGCATTGTCTTGTTAGGCCAACGGACAGCAAGCAATTCATCACTGCAAGACGTGTCAAGGGTGAAATACTTGCATGGATACATTGGTGGCGTGCTTGATGCCTTGAGGTATGCAGTTGCTGCTCCAATTTATCTACTTGACACTTAGATCACAAAAATCTTTTTGATCACTAACTACCTTAAGAAGCCCCATAGTTGATGGATTAGTTTTTTTATTATGACTTGGGAATCAAAATTATGGATTACGAATCCATTGAACTATATGGTTATTAATTCATCTTGAGTGCAATTTACTTATCTAATGAGTCAAACATGTCCATAACACACACACAAGCTGACAAACACAACAGAAATAAGTCCTTGAAATAAAAAGAAGAAAGAGGTTGGCATTCGAGCCTATTACAGCGGTTTCTTTTTTCGAAAGTGTCCTGAAGCACCTATGCTTCTGATGCGTTCTCTAATTTTCTGTCTCATCCTAAATTTTCACAGAAATGGATCAAATATAAGGGGTTATTTTTCATGGTCTTTCCTGGATATATTCGAGTTGCTGGATGGATACAAATCGAGCTTTGGCCTATACTATGTTGATCAGGAGGATCCAGACTTGAAGAGATACCCAAAGCTCTCCGCAAAATGGTACGCCCGGTTTTTGAGGGATGGAAGCACGTCTTTAGTTGGAGCTATTGAACTTGAGAAGGATCCATCAGTTGTTTCTGTTAGCCATTTATTCCAGTAGGTTATTTAATGTTTGCATTAGAGCATCATTGCATAGTAGCGTTCCTAGCTATGCTTATTTATTATCCTTATCATGCTTAACTTTCCCTTCTATTATATAAATAAAATAAGAATTTATTTGGAGAAAGCCTGGATGCCTGGCCAAATTTTCATTCAGAGTATGGAGGGAGAGAGCTGGGAGGTAGAGGGAAATGTACAACAGAAACAATTGACTATGTCGTGTGCAATAAAAGGAAAATAAGAGTATCCTAATCTAAATCCCCGTATAAACCTTCCACAAGGTATCACATGCCCCTCAATTTTCTCCATCTCTCTCTGCTGTTCTATTCACACGTCCTTCTTTCCCACTACGGTGGTAAATTTATTACTTTAATTTTTAGAAAAATACAATACATAGAATTATTAGATTGTGTATTGATTTTTGCACAAAAAAAAAGCACACAATATATAGCTCAACACAAATTTAGATATAAATGTGATGATACAAAAAAAAGAAAATCTTTGCATGTGTAAAAAATTTGTATATTTAATATTACTCTGTTCACCACCAGGGTTGCGGCTGAAATGATCCAATGCCTACATCAAGTTAATGGGGGTGCTTGATTCAAGTCTTGACTTGGACACTTGAGGGATAAACATTAGACTAGATCCTTAGTGAGGTTAAAAGTAGGAAAAATGATCCTTTAATGCAGTTTAACAAAGATAATGTTAATGTGATTTGTTTTGAAAATTAACTAAATATTTAATTACATTAACTAATAATTTATATATGATTAATTAATAATTTATTTTTATTTTAATACTTAATATATGATTAATTATATATAAATTATTAGTTAATATAATTAAATATTTAATTAATTTTTAAAATAAATTAAATTAATATTATCTTTGTTTAGCTGACCTAAAATATTCTTTCCCCTTAAAAGTACCCTATGAAACCGTGGTGAGCCATAGACCCGAGTAGTGTTGTTTCCCCCGCCCAGGCAAAGCCTCTACGTCCGAGCCACCACTTTGGAATTGCATTTTTTGTACCAAAAAATATATATTACTCTGTTCTTAAATATTCTTTGTACTATCGTTGTATTAATTTTTCAAAGAGTAAATCAGAAATGCTTAATAGCCCGGTAATTTTATACCGAAAGTTGCCCGAATGTAAAATGAATAAATGAAATTTGAATGGACCTCATAAAAAAATAACAATTACTTTTTATTTTGTTAACTTTCATACTTGTTTTTTAACTTCCGTGCTCATCCTGTCTATAGAGTCTCGGACTCTGTAACAGCACTCCTAAAAAAATATAGAATTGAAAAATAAACAGGATTTTCCTTGCAACAAAAAGAATTCAGCCATGGTATTAACCACGGCCTATTGTATTTTCGGACTGGAACTCAATTTAAACTAGAAATGAGGTAGCCCAATTCTGCCTTGGCCCAAATGACCCAGACCCATGCATAACCCATGTTCTCTAAGTATGTGTTTAGTTTAGTTTTGAAACCTCAAAATAATAGTTTGAGCAAAAGCATTAAACGACAAGTTTTTTCTCAAATTATGATTTGGGAGTTTCTAATAGCTGAACCAAACATGTAACTCATATACTCTCAACCCATGACTCATTTCCTCCATCAAATCTTTGCCCTTGGATCTAGAAGGAAAAAGGAGGGCAGCCCATTCAAAAACTCTAGCACATTCTCAACTCATTGTGGTCATGGATGGGTCTAAAAGAAGATTGTCAAGTTAGCAGACCAATTGATCATTTATCGAATAATGAAGAGTAAAAGTTAAATGGCTGAATGAAACACAATATATATATATGTGTGTGTGTGGGTGTGCAAGAGTATACATATATATATACTCGCGCACACACACACATAATAACAAGTAAATTGAACCCTTCCTTAAAGTATAAACTATAAACTATAAAACCAACATGCCACAGAACAAACATCGTTACGAATTTTCTAAGAACATTATTTTTTATCTTTTGCTGAAAGGATTGTGCCCATTGCTGTACTATTTAGACGCAGCCAATTTAGATCAGTGTTTGGTTTTTGGCTTCTTCACGATCATCACAGTGCAGTGAGCTTGATGAGCACAATAGTCACTCACACTACCTAAAACCGCCCTGCAAATAAAAATAGTGTGGAGCATAACTGAATTAGGAGATTTTGAAGTGAAGAGTTGGCTTCTGACAACAATGTATGCACACGTTCCACTCAACTATAAATAAAACGAAAAAGCCAAATGAGCATGAAAAAGCAGATAGTGTTACCATAGGTTAAAGTGAAAATGATCATAGAGAACTGGAAAAGATGTGCACGAAAACTGTATGTGAATACAATAACATACAGACCACACAAAAACTACTGCCGGGATAATTTCTGCAGGAACAAAAACAAAAGGAGCCGTTTTGGACCTGCCAATACTTAATGGATTTAAAGTATGGAAATTACATTTTACTCATATTCTTGGCAACTTTTTTTGTGATTGTGATGAAATTGGTTCATTTGAAAATGCTCGAACTTAATTCAGTATATTCATGGTATACCCCATTCACAAGTTTCAGAAAAGTGTTTATCATATCATTGCAAAGCAAGGACGATAACCTAGGACCAGAATGAACCTGTACCTTTTTATGGCCCCATAACCATGACTACCCACAACCAATATTGAGGCATGGTGCTTGTCCACAGCATCGCAAAGAACATTTCTAGGATCACCTTCCACAACTTCCACTCTCACGTCATTTACCTGAGAAAAACTTAGCTATCAGATAATTAGTCCACAGGTGACATAACCTACTTAGAAAGTACTGAAACATCAGAAATGAAGTAAAATGATAAAGCATCATATTATATCTGATTTTCCTTCCATCACAAACTGGAAAAAAATAAATTCACAATGATACAAATATATACCACATCTTTGCCAGCCCTAAATAACAGAAATATGGATATGCAATATATGGCAAATTTCAATAATTTCACTCCAAAAGAAGAAGAATGAAATTGAAGCCATTAAAATGAAATTCACCAAGAAATGCAACTTGACCCTGGCTTAGGAACAAGGAATTGAAAGGTCTTGATAATCATATCTTGAATTTAGCTTCTTTCATTGAACAAATGAAGAGAAGAACTAGCAGAGGTAATGCTATTTGTACTAGTCTAGCCCTGAGCACGATGCATCATTGTTAAATTTGATTTTTGTTCAGCCTATTAAATGGAATAATATCATAATACATCTTGTTGACACCAAAGAGGGTGCTCCAAGTCCCACGTGGAGAACAGTCAAGATTATCAGCTAGGAAGGACCCTGAGTACCATAAGCCAGAGGATACGGATACCTCACAGGCTCACAGCATAAATGCAAATAGCAGGCAGGTACCATACAAACCACAGAGAAAACTCAGCATCAACATATCCAGACCGAAAATTGAGCCAAAACCTACCTATGAACATATGAGAAAGAAACCAAAGTAGCATCATTGATCATTTGAAGTACCAATATGTTGTCACAGAAATTAATTTTAGTTAATCATTAGACTCCTCCTTTCATCTTCTCTTTCATTTCCTATAAGAAATTTCATCACAGTTTTAGACCTTATGAGATTTTTTTTATTTTTCAATCCATGGAAGATGAAAATTTCAGAAGAAATCAGATAAAAGATGATTAATTTAGATGTGGTGTCATAAATAATGATGCACCACGTTATATACAGATGGTTAACGGATTGAAAAACATCCAAAGTTGCAAACAAAAACTGATAGAATAAAATTAAATTACGGATTTCTTGATGCAAAGCTCTTTAGCTTTTTCAACAACTCTAGCAGCAATCTTTTTCAAATCCGAATCCACAATAGGCAAAACCTCAGCGGCTCCTGCATACACTAATTAATGCATTACAACATCAACATCAACCCAGTCAAATTATTTATATCATCCCTGTTTGTTTCAGGCAAATTTAAATATACAAAAAATAGAAAAAAATAAAAAATTGATGAATGATGAACAGGGATAGGTAGCAGAAGCATACCAGGGCCGGCGAGGCCGACAGCAGAAGAAGGAGAAGGCTTGGCATGAAGAAGAATAAGCTTGAAGATGGGATTGGTTGCAGGGGTGAAGAAGTGATCGAGAGTCCATTTGAGGGCGTAGGTGCTGTGCTCGCTGTCGTCGATGGCAACCAGCATCACTTGCTTCTCTGACTCTGAAGATGAGGTCGCCATGAAAATGAAACTGTAACACCAACAACAATGAGTTTACTTGCTTGGAATACTAATCCAAACACCAAATAAATGGAGACAAACGAAGGTGCTGGAACAAGCAAATCAAAATCATTTGAATTGGATGCTTGAAAACGACAATAATCATATGCAATACCATGTGCTATGTTAGCTTTTTTTTGTATCCTTGTCTGAACATTCACACCATGTAAGTGTAAGAGATTCATCTCGTTAAGACTATTGAATATGTTACTTCCTACAAATATTTTTTTTGTGGGCTTGAATCTTGACATTATAAAAATGGTTGAGTTTAAATTTATTTATTATTATTTATGTTGTATGAGGGAATGGATTAATTATTTTAAATATCTTGTATCAAGTTTGATTTTTAAGATATTATGTATAGAAAAAATATATTTGAAAAAGAGTCTTACTTTACGTGTCTAATTATATAATGTGATATTATTCTTTAACTTCTCAAACGAAGAAATACTTTAATTTACGTAAAAAAGAAAAAAACAATGTCATTTTGTGAGTCACCTTATCTCTAACTTCAATTATCTTATTTATTTATTCTATTGAATGATTCGAATTACATAAATTATAATATATCTCCTAGTCAGTAAATGAGATTCTTAACTTATTTTTTTACTTTATCCTTTTGTAAAATGTAGTTTTAATGGCATTAATAGCCTTATTTTTTAGACAACTTGTTAATTTTAGTCCTTTTGGCTCTTAAGGTTTAATATTAAGTATGATGTGATATAATATATTAAATGTGTTGTGATGTAACATGTTAAATGTGATGTAATATAGTTTGTAATATTGTGAAATGTTCAGTTATAAATACCTAAATTGTTGTCAGAAAGTTTTATGTGAAGTTTGAACAAAATTTCCGATTCTAAAAATCATGTTCTATTTAAATTTTTAAATTCATATTATAGATATTTCGTAAAAATATAAGTATATTTTACACTTATTTCAAGAAAAGACCCTGTGCATCAGTGCACATAACGTATCAAATCAAAAAAAATTATTACAATCTTTTTTATTCTGGAATCCATATTTTATGAGATACTTAACTTAGAGATCTCTAATAGGACAATAGCTGTTATATGATCTTAGTTATGAAACAAATCATAAATCTCATAATATTATAGCTTGAAAAGCGGAGGTGTAGACTGGGACGGGTATTACTTGTCACAAACCTTCAAGAGTCATGATTGAATCATAGAATGCGAAACTATTGTCCTTTACTATCAGGCCAAAATGGAATTTCATTTTATTTTGTATTTATAGATTGAAATAAAAAATGCCATTAAATGAATAAATTTTATGTGGATCTCTTTTCTATAACCAGTGATTGAGTTCATTTTGGCAATGTCAATTAATATAAAAAAATAACAAATAGATCAAACAAATCATATGGGAGTTCCAGAGATATCCATAGCTGTTGAGGAATAAACATATATTATCATGTCGTTTGACAACCATGACTCTTCCTTGTCCCTTAATTTAAGAGTATGAAAAATGTACATTAAGATTAAATTTAAATTAAAAAATACTGTTTACTTTAATATAATAATTTATTCTCATATAGAGTTTGCTTATTCTGAAGTTTTCACCTAAGAAAAAGATTTGTCACCACGTATAAAATATGATGTATCTCATTAATAACTTGTCATTATGTTATTACTTATTAGAGTTCCTAAATTTATATATATATACATAATTTTTATCTTATCTCATTTATTTATAATACGTTTAGGACTATTTGATGTTTAATCATAAACAGTCTATGCTAATGCATTTAAAAATCTTAACTTATTAGACATTTTTTAAAATCATGTACTCATGCGTGGGAGGATTTTTTCAAGCTCAAAATCTTATAACCATTTTATGGTGTTTACCTATTATTATGTTTTAATATAATTTATGGGTTGGTATTAATTGAAAACAAATATAAAAAAAAAATTAATCTTAGAATTCAAGAAGTGTGTTTTGGGAAAGTTGGAAAAAATAGATTATGTTGATAATCGATTATTTGTATAATTGATTATTGTGATAATCGATTATAATCAGAATCTGTTTTTGTTTGGATATGTTTGCTGAAAAGTAATTTTAGGATAATTTATTTCGTTTGGATAGTGTAAAACTTAATCACTTTTTCATAATAAAATACGAAAAAAAGGTATGAAGTGATTTGTTTATATTAATAATATTTGATTTTTTTTAACATTAGAACTTGTTTATTTTTTGTTATGTGTTATCATAAGAAAATGTGAAAATATATTATTTTTTAGAATAGTTAAATAAAAACAATATATATTTTTATTTGAATAATATAGAGAATTTTAAGATAAAAATATATATTTTTTAGAGCAATATCACAACATGCACTAGTTCTTAAAGAATTTAAGTGGTAAATTCTAAACAAAAAAAAAATGATAGTGATAGACAATATAAATTTTAATAATAAATGAGATTGAAATAGACAACATAAATACCAAATTCCATATTCATCTATTTGCTATCTTTCTTTCCATTTTTTACATCCTTAACATCATGGCTATTAAACTTTCAGATGTAAGTCACATACCTTTTTCTCCCACCAATCACCCAGAAGAAAAAATGTCTCTTTCTCCCTCAATCTCTCTCTCTCCCTTTCTGTGCATACGGTGTGTCATTAGATGATTGGCTAGTAACAAATGTTTGATAGAGAATAGTGGATTGAACGAGGCATTAGGATACGGGAAGAAAAACATCTTTCCTTAAAAATAATCTAACAGTTGTATGTTGGAGATGTTAGGAAAACAACGTTTTTAAAAAATAAAAGCTTTTTTAAAAATTTAAGTCATTTCCTAAGCACTTTAAATTATTTACAAAATAGCTTTTTAGGGGAAAAAAAGCTGAATGATAGAAAATCTATCTTTCCCAAACACACACGAACTCTATTACAATTTACAAGATTGCTGAAAATTATAATTATTAAATCATATTTGTAAAATATTATTTTGACACAAACTTATTCTATAATTTATCATATACATAAAAAATTAATCTATAAATTATAATAAACTTTTTTTGGAGTCAATTGGTAATACACTTTTAAATATAAGTAAATATAATATTTGCTTTAAAAAGTTGTAATGTCTTTTTGAACGAAAGACATTAACATTGTGCATTATATTATACACGGAGATTAGTGAGAAATTTAAATAATTTGCAGGATCTTTTACTTAATGAAAGAAGACTTTAATCTAAAAATGACATAAAACTATTTTTAATAATAAATATAAATTGTCTTATTAAAAAATCATAATATTCAATTTATTTTGATTACGAAGGAGGTCTTATACTTGTGAGGAGAGAGAAATAGACTAAAAAGTAAAGGTAAAGAGACATCATTAAAATTTGATCACGAGAGAAGTCAAAGAGACTTCGACTTTGTTTGATAAAAAAAATCGTCTTCGTTTCTGAGAAGATAATATTACATACACTAAATAAATCAAATTATACATGTTAATATAATCTAAATTACCAATTGTGGAACACTCGTGTAGATTATGGATTTGGGCCTAATTTCTCCCGGCGACTTTGTAAGGTACTCATTAAAAAAATATATAAAACAACAGTAAACTAGGTTTTAACGCGTGGTTAGGTTTTCAATTTTTAGAATGAAGTATGTATCATATAAGCGTGGATGAGTTAAACAGGTCCACATGTTCGGGTTAAATGGTTTTTTTTTTATTAAACTTATAAAAATAAAATATTAATTATCTGGAAAACATTTCCTAAAAATCGATTACGATTGAATTGCAGCGTGATTTAGTTTTTTTTTTTCGTTATATTTTAGCTAAAAAATAAGTGAAGTGTGTGGTAGCGTACCACATGATTCTTATAAAATAACATAAAATTTTACTATTGTTATGGTATTTTTATTAGTATAATATTTAAGATAAATTATTAAATATTAATTAATAAATAATTAAAAATTTATTAAATATAATTAATAATTAAAAAATATTTAATAACGCACTTGAATATTAATACCTTAAATATATATATATATATATAATTACTAGAATAATCCTCTCAAATTTATTATGTTTTGGGAGAATGACTTTTTAGTTTTTTTTGTAAAAAATAATATTAATTTGATTCGTTTTAAAAATTAATCAAATATTTAACTACATTAATTAATAATTTATATACGGTTAACTAATAATTTATCTTCATTTTAATACTTAATATATAATTAACAATATATAAATTACAACCCAATTCATTATTAATTTTATTCATTGTACTAAAAACTAATGAAACAGTATCAGTGGGGCCTATTCTGTTACTTAACTTGCAAGTTTTTGTTTCTCATCTTTATCGATATTTTTGACTTTTTCATAGAGTGAGAATCGGAGGTGTCATCTTTCCCAGTTTACCCTTTTTGCACACGTCAAAGTTCAAGCGATCAACATAGGCAGGACAGCTAGGATTCGTTCAGATTATTTCGGAAATAATAAGGAGCCACAAACTGAAAACTCAGCTACGATTCATTCCCATTCTTATTCAGACTCTCCTCTTAACTTGAGGTGTCTATTTTAAGGGAGATTCATCCTTTGAACAACAAAGGCAGGGAATTGTGTTCCTCCATGTTTCTGCGAAAAGATGAAGTTCTGCAAGACATACCAGGAGTACATGCAAGGCCAGGAGCAGAAGCTCCCTGCGGTTGGCTTCAAGAAGCTCAAGAAGATCATGAAGAAGTGCAGGAAAGGCTGTCAATCCCAGAAATCCCTTAATGGATCCCTTGGCGTTAAAACATGCCCTGATCATTGCCCAGGTCACCAAAAAGTTTTCTTTTTTCCTATTGGAAGCTTTTGGTTTTTGAACAACCCCTTTTTACTTTTTTGGTGGGGTGGTTTGTTATTGTAGAATAACCCAATGGTGTACGGTTTCTTCCATTTGGCATCCTTTCTAAGGTCTCTTTCTGTCTATTATATTCCTTCGCAATTGTATAACCAAGATAATTACCAAAAAAAATAAAAATAAAAAATTTGTATAACCAAGATCGGTGGTGGTAATGTAGTAGTACTAGCAGCCATTGATGTTTCGCCCTTCCTTTTGAAGCTTGCATTAAGACTGAATTCAGTCGTTTTTAATAAGACAATCGAAATTGCATTACCGATTTGGTTTTGCCTGTGCCATGTCTGTTGCTCACGATGTTTGTATATTGGCATGCATTTTAGTCCTGTGTGTTAGTAGAGGTTTTGCATTGCCACTATATCCATTGAACAACAGAGGATATGTGTAAAATTGAATTAGCTAACAGACTTGTTTCAAGGGTCTCAGTAATTACTGCAAAAATCAATATTCTTCAGCTAGAGTGGAGTTACCCAGAAATAGAAAGAGGGAAGGAGGAAAAAGACCCTTTCCTCTGTTGCCTGCTCTGGCATGTATGATCTGTTGTATATTCTGTAAATGAATTCCAAATTATTTTTCGGCCCCATTATGAAGTATCTTATGGTAGTAAGAGACCATTTTCTTTGGGGAAAGAGGGGGGCATGTTTCAACTTTCAATATTCATGCATTTCCAACTATCTCTTAAGGCTCTGAGCTAACTTAATATAATTATTCAGTATGCGATGGGACCTTCTTCCCTTCCCTTCTCAATGAAATGTCAGCGGTAGTAGGGTGCTTTAATCAGCGTGCGCAGAGATTGCTGGAGCTACATCTCGCTTCTGGCTTCAGAAAGTACTTTTTCTGGTTGAAAGGAAAATTACAAGGGAACCATACTGCTCTAATTGAAGAAGGCAAAGATCTGGTCACTTATGCACTGATAAATGCCATTGCAATTCGAAAAATACTAAAGAAGTATGATAAGGTAGGTATGTGTATGTTTTGCTTCTCGAGATAAATATTAAGATCCTCCTTATTTCTTAGGTGTGCTAATTTTAAGTTTTGACAATCCAAGTGAAAATTATGAGTAGTGTTCTTTATATACTCCTACTACTACTATGACTGCAGATTCATTATTCCAAGCAAGGGCAATTATTCAAGTCACAAGTCCAGACTA
Organism: Styphnolobium japonicum; assembly: GCA_023212625.1. NCBI lineage: Eukaryota > Viridiplantae > Streptophyta > Magnoliopsida > Fabales > Fabaceae > Styphnolobium > Styphnolobium japonicum. The sequence goes on from JALBWW010000005.1 coordinate 4,394,501, forward strand.
TGCACAAGGAAATTCTTCAGAGTCCCTGGCTTTGTGAGATTATGGCCTTACACATCAATTTAAGGGAAACTAAAGTCAAATCAAGGAAGGCACATGCTTTGTTCGATGGATGTTCCCTCACATTTAAGGATGGAAAACCATCACTTACTTGTGAGCTCTTTGATTCCATCAAAATTGATATTGACTTGACTTGCTCTATATGCTTGGTAAGTTACTTGGTTTTACTCGTTGGGTGAATTCCTCGTTTTCTGTGTATTACTCTCATTCTGAATGTTTTCATTTGGATTGCAAATACACTGAGGTTGTCTATTTGAAGATTACTGCTATTCAGATGCAAGCAGGGTGAAGTTGAGTTAAAGATTCTGCTTTGGAATTTTAAACTGAACGTCATTTCTTTTTCCTGCGGAAAAAAAGATACTTACTTATAAACTATCTTATTAGAACATGGTTTCAAATATTTAGATATATCAATGGTTTTCAGAATCCAGACCTCCTTATATTTTCCTAGCCTGTTGTCCTAATGCATTTAACTTTTTTGGTTTGGAGTACATTGACAATATCACCTTAGATTCCTCAACATCAACGATATGTTTTCTATGGGAAAGCGCTCTCTTATATGGTCCTTCACTCTCTTTTTTCCATTGATAATGTTCATCTGGCTCTACCATGACAGGACACGGTGTTTGATCCAATTTCTCTGACTTGCGGCCATATATTCTGCTACACTTGTGCTTGCTCAGCTGCATCAGTAACTATTGTTGATGGACTTAAGGCAGCAGATCCTAAAGAGAAATGTCCTCTATGCCGCGAGGTAAGCTACCAGATATAGCAAGCTTTCCTACAATTTCATTATTTGCAACGGGAGCATACAAAAGGGGGGAATATCCGTTCTCATTACATCCATAACTTCTATTAATTGGTGTATATAATACATGTTAATAACTCGTAATCTCACCCTTTACTGGTCATTGACCTCATGACTGCTGCATTGTCATATTTGCAATGACCAGAAAAAAAATTACGATACCAAAGCAACTGCTAGAATTTAAATAACCATGCCTGCTCATGAGATCAGGAATCAGGATCCTGTTCTAAGCTCCATTTGCCCTTTAATTTAATGACTATATTCATGTATGTGAAATCTTCTAGAGTTCAATTGAGGCCTATTAATTGAGTTTTACCATCAAATTTTGAGATCTTCCGGAATAAGCTAGGCCCACGCCTGTGTAGCCCCTCTGTCATTCTTCAGCTTCTTTAATTTAATCTTGTGATGATTAAGAAATTGCAGTTTACAGGAAGAACTGTTAAACGTATTTTAGGCATCTTAGTGCTGAACCACTATGATTGATCCGTTCTTTGCTTCTACCATAAAGAGTGGGGCTGTTAAGAATTGGCAACTGAAATTTTTTAATTATTTTTTGTTCTTTTCTGGATTTGAACCTATTAAAATGGTTGGAAACTTATACTGGGTTTTATTTTGTTGATTGCAGGGAGGAGTTTATGAAGGTGCCGTGCACTTGGAAGAATTAAATATTCTGTTAGGCCGAAGGTATGGTACCATTTTTTCCATTATCAAATGGGTGAGTTTAAAATGAGGTGTGGTAAAAGGAAGAGATAGATGCAAAGGCCATCATATAAAACTCATTTTTGGATCATCTTGGCTGTGCTAATATATCCTTTGCAAGTCTCTTAACCTGATAATTTTCATAATTTTTACAGCTGCCAGGAGTACTGGGAGCAAAGGCTTCAGACGGAGAGGGTAGAGAGGGTTAAGCAAGTAAAGGAGCACTGGGAATCGCAGTGTAGGGCGTTTATGGGTGTCTAAATAGACAAGCAACTTATCTTCGGTAGAGCTCAATAGTAGTTTTAGGCTGAAATGTCGATGTGCATTTATTTTATTGTTATTTTGTATGTATCATTCTGAATAAGGTGTAGCTGCCTGTAAGCACTTGAAAAGGTTGTTAATGGTAGTGTTCTCACCTGACTGATTAAATAAGGGCTTCTACGTTATTAATGATAACAGAAGAAGGCATTTCTTTGTTATAGCTGAAATTTCATGCAACCAATAGAGAACAGAGAACCCAGCATCAGATGTCAATTATTATTGGATTATGCTATTTTATTGGTATCATTTACATTGCAACTCTGTACTGCTGATTGTGGTTGGTGTCTTTGAAGTTTGAACAGGAGTTGCTTATATTTAACTTTTTTCCATTTTGATTAAGAGGTTTTAGCCTAGCTATACAAGACATATTATAATAAGACTTCCGAATATGTTAGATATGATCGACATGCCACTGTAGGTATGTTGACTCCTGGCTAGGCGGAGCATCTATGAAATAAACGAATAACGATCCATGAAGCCTTGCATGAAATAAAATAAGGATAAAAGAAACAGGTGTCCGAAATAATGTTTTTCTTTTATCAACATCGAAGGTTCATTTCCTATTGTTGATTCGATGACAAACCAAAAAACCTCATACAGTCAATTAAATGATCTTGATATGAACCATCTGTTTCTTGGAACAGAGAAATTCCAACTTCATCCGATAAGTAATGTGTTCAACGATAGGATATCCCACCAAAAAAGGGACGCGGGGGGGTGAAACCATAGTAATATATATTGCAGTATCGTGAATAAACTTAGTTACAAACATATTCCATCCAAAATTACCGGTCATATACGGCGGCAGCAGGTTAAGGGGGACCAAAATGCTTCATCTTCACAACAAAAACCCATACTTAAATTTGAAATGAAAGCAGTGACAAAATTTCTTAATAATCTTACATGAGTAATATTTAAAGTGTTGAAGCATACATGCAAGATTATAGAAACACATCACAAAATTTTGCTGATTTCGAGCCAAAATGATCCAATCATTTCTACGTGCAACTTCAGAAGGTTGTCCATGGATCAAAGTTACAACTTAACGACCTTTAGTATGCAATCGCCATACCAGTCCAGAGGCAAAATATTTCATTTGGTCAAAATCAGGGGATTCTTATTTTTATACATATGATACCTCGTGCATAGTTTCTGTAAAGTTCCAACTGAATGCTGCATGGGATTTAGCTTTATATCCATCGACATACTCTGAAAAAGGAAGACAAACATGTAAGCACCCAACTCACAATTTGTAAGCCCTGAAACTGGAAGTCTAAAAGCAATAACCAACCTGATAATCATCTCCATATTTATCTACTAGCAGACCAATATGAATACGTTGCATTGCAGTCAAGGGCTGAGGAGGTGCACTTTTTCCGTCTCTTCGCTTCTTTCCTAGGGCTGATTTCAAGTCTGCACAAACCAAAGAGAATAAAAATAGAATAAGACAATGAATGACGGCCAGTACATATGACCTGCCACTGTATTCAATTGTAACACCATAATAGTGAAAGTTAGGAACTAACAACCATATAGCTGATATGCGAATAAGTTCTATAGACCAAAACAAGTCAGTCAAAACCATGTTCCGAAGTGAATACTTGGAATACTCAAGTTTCAAGCACAAGCAGGAAAGTTTGCTATCCTTGAGACCAGAGCTCCCATTTAGAAAAGAAAGAAAAAATGAAACACATCTCACTATTTTTTGATAAAAGAAGAGGCACATCTCATTATCTACAATCACTTAAATTTTGCTATACAAGCAAAGTGTAAAATCATTTGCATTTCAAAATTTCAACTCATCTATTTTCTACCATCTCATTTTCAGCTGCACCAAGCAGGCACTAAGTATATTACTTAATAAGTTAATACATATCATATCCTTCAAGGGAGATGCCTTCAAAGAGGAAGCAATAATCTTGAAGTTAAAATCACAATATAATTTGTGATACTAGACAACACTTGAAATCATCAAACTAACCATCCGCTAGTAAAGTGTTTATTAAATAAGGCTACAAATAAATGTTAAAAAGAAGCTAATTAAGGATATCACAACCAACAGATCACAAAAAAAAATTCTACTGTGGCGTTTCTCAAAATGAACTGTATTGTCGAATTCAACATTTTTACGCCTAACAAAAAGAATAAAAGAAATTTTAGCTACGCTAATCAGATATATTTTAACTAGTTCCCTTCGAAGTCCAACATCGTACCCAAAAAAGCACAAAAAGAAGCATGTGAGTGTGACTAACCGTCTTCTTCGAGATCGCTGCCGGAATCCACGAGCTCCGAGACAGCGGGGGTTTCATCGGAAGGAGGAGGAACCTGAAGGGAGTCGCTTTCGACGATTTGCGGAGTGCGAGATCGAACGCTGAGCAAGTTAGGGTTGGAGACGACGCCGAAGGACTTGTAGTTGTGAATGACGGTGCCTTTGTCGTCCCATTTGGGGTGATGGTCGAGCACGGAGTGCAACAGTTTCGGCGGAAGGGAGAAAGAGGGCTTGAAAACCCGAGGGTTTTTCTTTGGCAGTCCCACTCGGACCTTCGGTCTCGATTGCTTGTATTTTCTTCGCGAACCTCCCATCCCCTCTCTCTCTGTCTGCGGCTAGGGCAAGAAAACAGATGAACAAGGAGCAAGGACCAGTACGGCTGCAAATAGGCCAACGGCTTACAAGTTATATATATATATATATATAATCGATTTCTTATATACTCATCTTTTTTATTTTTGTTTTTAACATATTTGAATAAGTTATCAAGTATTTATGAATTATTATTTATATTTAATAAATTTTTAAATATTTATTATAAAATTAATTGTTAATAAATAATTAATAACTTATTTTAAATATCAAATTAATTAAAGTATCATAATAACTTTCATATAATATATAAAATAAAAATATATATATAATTCTATTATTCCATTTTATATATCATATCGTTATTTTTTATTTTTATAAAGATATTGATATTTATGATAAGTAGTTGTTAATATTTAATTATATATTTTATTTGATTAAAATATAAAATAATATTTATTTATTTTAAAAAAATAAAATACATGATTAAATATGAATCATTAATTATAAAAAAATATTAGTATTTTCATAAATAATAATTAATACTAGAGAAATCTTCTCTTATTTATTATACAAATTAACCTATTTTGTTATTAAAAAGACGTGTTTGGCTTCTTATTTATTTATTTACAAAATAATATTGATATAATTTATTATTTATTTATTTATTTTAAACATAATATAATAATTTTATAAAATGTTAACATTAATGATAGTGTTTTATAAATTGAGCTTAGCCTATTAAAAATAAATCCTAATTAAATTTTAACTCTATAATTAATCATGATCATATTTTTATTATTGTGTTATTGTTAGCAATAGTTTTAGACTTATTTTGAATAAATAGTTTATATAAATAATTATTTGAATAAAGTTATGATCATAAACGTAATTTAAAATATGTTAAATAACATTTAAATAATATTTTTTATAAATCATTTAGAATAATTGTAGTATATTTGAAGAATATATTATGTATTATGCCAATTTATTAAGATTAATTTGTAAAAAAAAATTAATATAAAAACATATAATGCCTAAATTATTTTTAAATTTGGTAAAAATTTATTTTTATAAACTTGAATTTTTTTACTTATGAAAATAAATTTAAAACAACTTATAAGAGTTTTTAAAATTATTTTAATAAATTTATTCAAATAATAAAAATATTTCATAAGTGTCTATTGTAATAAATAAGTAAAAATAAATTGATTATAAACTCTTCTAAATTGAGTTTAAATTATTTTAAGATAAAGCTCTAATGCAAGTATTGAAAGTGAGAAATTCGCATACTGCTTGAAAATATGATATGCTTCTTGATTTGTTCGCAATCGGTAGTAACTTTGAAACTTTGTTTCTTCTTATCTTTCTATTTTAGCATGTCCCTATTTATATGCTTATAATATATTTCAAAATAAATATAATTTTATGACTAATAATAGTCTTTAAAAAATAAATAAAATTTCTTACTAAGATAATATTTACACAAGTGGATGCTTTTATTTTATATTCAATATTTAAAAAAATTATGTCATAATAATAAATTGATATAATTTTTTTGAAAGAAAAAATAAGATTAATTCAAATTAGAAGATAGTTTTAGTTATTTTATTTATTTATAAAAAAAAAATCCCATTTGCCTTTGTAAGGAGTCGAGAAAGATGAATTTAAGCATTTAGGTTTAGAGCATTAATGACCTGCAATTCATTATCATTATCAACTCAAATGGTCGAATAGTGTTGTCTACTCCTGCTATGTCAAAACGGTGCATTTCAATCCCAAATAAAATTAAATATATACAAATAATCTTGGAACGTGTGATGAATGAATAAAATAAACTTTTTATGTTCAACAGTTTAAGAGTTTAGTATATGTTTAAATTAGTTATAGAAAAAAAATTATGTTAAAAATTGATTATATATAATTTTTTTAAAAAAATTAATTATGAGAAAATTAATTTATGTTTAAATGTATTAATTCATAATTAATTTTAAGATAAATAATTTTATATAAATTGTATAAAAATAATCATTTTTATATATTAAATTATTAAAAGAGATATAAAATAATTAAAAAAATTATTTTATTGTAGACAAAAGAATATTTATCTAGGCCACTTCTACAATACATTATGAAGAATATAGTGTATGAATACACTACATAATATCTACCATTAATTTTTAGAATGAAAATGTGTACGATTAAGATTATTTAAGTATATTAAATTGTTTTTGTTATGTTTTTATCCCTTAATGTTTGTTTTAATTATACTCAGCCCCTGAAACATAGTATTCGACGACCTCATTTGGGAAATGTGATGAGGATATGAGAACAAATAAACCGGAACGCCGAATGTGAAACTGATTGGAGGGGGCACCGATAAAATGAAAATGTAGGTGAAAGTGAGAAGTAAAACACTGGAGATAAGTAGCATGGTTAGATAAATTGCTAACCACAAGACCTACGGCTTTGTGTTAATTTCCTTTCTTTAATACATGTTATTGTCACTTTTTCTCTCCCATGGTTACCATTAACAAAAAATGTAGATGTTCCAAAACATCATCTGACAAGTTCCTGAATTTAATACGCTTGTTTCCAATCTAGCCCACAATAATGATCGGTCACCAGGGTTCTATTTATGACGAACATGATGGTGGGAAAGGAGAACAAAAATAATGGTGGAGAGGGAATGCTTCATGGCTTTGGAGAGGATAACGAAAATGACGGCGAGGGGAAAAAGTAGCAGTTCAATTTTCATTGATAACAGATTGAGTAAGGAAAGGTTTTAAATTTTGTTTCAGGGGCTGATTATAATTTACATAAAAATTAATGGATAAAAACATAAAATAACTAATTTAATACACTAAACACACAATCTTAGTAGTACATATGTCTATATTAAAAATTAATGACAAATATCAAATAATATATTTATACATCATAATATCATAGGGGATTGTAGAATTGGCCATTTATTTATAAATTTCACATAATTAAAAGTTTTAAATATAAGTTGTTTTAAAATTTCTTTTAGTTATAGAAAAATAATCTTAACTTATAATTAATTTTACATACTTTAAATAAATAAGATAAATTTTAGATAAAATAAATTTTTATTAACAATTATTTTTTAAAAGAAATAATCTTTCTCAAAAAATCAAATTTTCAAATTTTTTTGGAATTATTTGATTATGGGGTTAAATTTCGCTAAGGCAATTTGACATGAATTTCAACTTATCATCTTTCTCTCGTTACTAAATTTTCAAACTTCATTTTATCCATAAAAAACCTATTGACGGTGCTTTTATTTAAAAATATTAAACTCTCACTTATTTTATAGGCTTATTTTTATAATGCGAGTTAAAGAAAATGGTTAAAATAAATAATTGATCTCTATAATTTCTAAAATAAAAAAAATGGTATTATACATTAACAGAATACCAATTTTATCCTTTTCATTAACAGACCAACCCTATTGGTATTACCCATTAAACATAACACCATATTACTCATTAAAAGAGCAACCCTTTCGATCACAATATTGGACACATTATCACAAGTTCGTGTAATTTTTCAGAAGCTTAGAAAGATTTGAGTCCACCATTGGTATAATCACATTTTCCAGCTCTCTTAAACCAAAAAAATAAATAAACACAAGTGGGTATTTTTCATAAACTTACAAGGATTTTGGTCCACAATTGGCTAGTCAATTACTAATTTTTCAGCCATCCTTTTCTTTCTCATGGCTTAAGTATCCGACAAAACTGAGTTTCACTAGCTTACACAAGAAGGAAAGCACTTTGAAACTTGGGGTTGAATAAAAGTACATCGAAGAGGTTGGATGTGATGGTTACCTAATAAGGTGGACCGAAAATTGGATATTTTGAGGTCGTAGAAAAAAGTTTCATTTTAGCACCCTTCCATCCCACATAACGCATAAGCTCCTAGCTCCTAGCTCCTAGTCAAACGAAGGTAGAGGCCAACTTGTCTTTTAAGTTCCTAGTCAAATGAAGGTAGAGGCCAACTTGTCATATAAGGCTAACTTGACAATGTTAAAAAAATATATGGACTTGTATCAAAAATAAAAATAAAAAAAAATTATAGGGACGAAATACAAATAAATAAAAGATATAAATGCCAATCATTTATTTTAACCGATAATCATAGACTTGTGATATAGTAAAAGAAGTTCATTATAACCCTTTTGATAACTCAGTAACACGAAATGAAAATTTTCTAAATTTTAAAATATATTCAGGAAAATGCTAGCTGAATCAATATAGGCATATTTTTTCCATTTCCTTTTGCCATTCTCCCGCCATATGAATGGAACCAAGATATAATGTTATGAGGAAAGCTAAATTAGCGGTCCAAAGTACATACTAATGCTGTGAAATTCAATGTAATGCTACGGCAAAGGCAATGGTGCGAATTTATTGGGAGTAATTAATTTTTAAGAAAATTCATTATAAAAAAATTAATTTATATTTAAAAATACTAATTCACAATTAATTTGAAGATAAATTTTTTATTTAAATTATATAAAAATTTTATTTTTATATATTAAATTATTAAAAATATATATATATATAAAATGATTGAAAAAATTATTTAGTTGAAGACAAAAAAATATTTATTTACTAAAAATTTTAAAATAAGTTAAAATTACTTAATCAAAAACTCAAAATAAAAAAAGTTTTAAATTTTTTTTTAATTAATGAAAAAATAATCTTAATTTATAACTAATTTTATATACTTTAAACAAGCAAGATAAATTTTAAATAAAATTTATAATTAAAAAATTTATTTTAAAAAAAATTAATATTTTTCAAACATACTTTTTTTTTATGTTATGATACTAAATCAAAGACTTACAACGACAATTTTGTATACCATCAAATGTAATTAGAATACCATTTATTAAGGCTGGCAAACAGCTTGACCTGACCTGTTTAGGCTCGTCTGTGGCAAGCCGCAAGTTAAACAGATTAGACGCTAGCATTTAAATAAGTAAATTAATTAATTTGACTCACCTAGCATCAACTCGTACATCTAAACATGCAGACTTGAAAATCTTTTTTTTTTACTTATAAATTTTAAAATAAATTTAAATTTAATAAAAAAATATAAATTTATTAATTTCAAATCAAATATTACATTACATAAACATAATATTAAATATTTTAATCTCATTAAAAAAGTCAAAAAAGAATTCAAATAAATAAATAATATAATTTATAAATTTTAAAGAATGCTTTTATGTAAAAGTTGTATCACTGTTAACATGCACAATACATAAATTTTATATTTTTACTTAACAAAAAAATATTTAATTAACTTTTAAATTATATTTTTTTAAATATAAACAAATTGAAACTTAAAAAAATATAAAAATTTATGCAAGGCCACATGTTAACTCGTTTAACTTTTAACTTATAATTATACGAATCAATTCATAATTATCAACATTTTTATAAATTATTAAATTTAAAACCCAACTCACCTAATTTATACAAATAAACAAATTAACCCAACAAATTTACTGCTTACTCATGTTTTACTTTTCAAAATACATCGCTATGACGCAGCACATCTTTAAATGATTGGCAAAAGTTCTTTTTTTTTTATTCATATGATTGGCAAAAGTGACTGCACATCTCTACGGTCTACACTAATTTTCCACGTCGACAAGAAACCGCCATTTTGCTTCGCATGGTACTTCTAAGATCAATCAAAAGGCTCGGCCTTTAGGAAGATATGTTTTATTTTTTTGTTTTTTTCTTGCTATGTGGATGGCGTAAGCATAACGATTTCTTAGCGTTACGTTTAGAAATTTAAGTGAAGGAAGAAATTATAAAATATTTGTAAAATAAAAATAAAAAATATTAAAAAATTATTATGTTATTTTATTTTATTTATATGTTATTTTATTTTATTTTATTTCTCTCATTTAAAAAAACTTTCAAACAAATCCAGTGTTTACTTAAACATTTTCTTCATTCTCTTTTAAACTTCTTCATCTAAACATACTCTTAGGATATGTTTGAGATAAAAAAAATTTTTAAAAAAAGAACAAGGTATAATTTTTTAACTTTGAATGAAGATAATTATAAAATATTTATAAAAATAATTAAATAATAATCTCTCATTTTATTTCTTTTATTTTAAAAATTTCTTAAATAAAAAAAATATTTATTTAAAATAAAAAACTACACCTTCCCTCTCTTACTCTCAAAATCCCTTCATTCAAACATAGCCTTATATTCCGGTGGAGCGGTTGGCATACTCTTGAACTAACGCCGCAAAGAGCGATGGCCTCTGAAGCAAGTTTGAAGGTTTGTCAAATTCTTTCGCCCGGCCTATTACCAAAGGGGAAAAAAATGGTCAAAACATTAAAGTCCATGATGATATTTTAATGAGAGAACATGCAAGAGAATATCATACCTGCATCTACAACTAGAACTCTATCGCAGTCCATGACTGTTGGTATTCTATGAGCAATGCTGATGATGGTACGGGCTGCAAAGTCCTCTCTGATGATCTTTTGAATTACAGCATCAGTTTGAGAATCAACAGAGGCTGTTGCCTCATCCATAAACAAGAGCCGGCTTTGCTTAAGCATAACCCGCCCTAAACAAAGCAACTGCCTCTGCCCCACACTCCAGTTATCTCCATTATCAACCACTACAAAATAAAAATAACATTGCCATTAGTAAAAAAAATAAAAATGGGATGGAAATGGAATTCAAGCAGCTCAAAGAAAATGGTAAGAATCTTTTATACCTAGAGAGTCGAGTTTCTCAGGCTTAACAGCCACTACATCTTTTAGTTGACAACGTTCCAGACTCTACAGCAATAAAAAGCTATTAGAGTAGGCCAATGACAGAAAATCTTCAACCATCTAATCAAATGAAGTCTAGCAGGAAGGCAAATGGGTTTGAGGGTTTCAGTAGAGCACAGCAGAAAATATGAGGGACTGTGGCATGAGTTTTAGCCTTTAGGCCTCAAAAAGACAGTACGGCATATTTACCTTCCATATCTCTTCATCTGTATATTGTCCAGTTGGATCAATGTTACTTCTGACGGTTCCTTCAAAAAGAACAGGCTCCTGAGGGATAATACCAAACCGAGATCTAAGATCATGAAGCCCTAAGGCGGATATGTCAATGCCATCAATGACTATTTTCCCTCCTGAAGGTTCCACCAGCCTGAAGAAAACTTGAATTAAAGTTGATTTTCCACTCCCTGTTCGACCAACAACACCAATCTTTTCTCCTCCACTAATGCTTAAAGTAATGCCTTTAAGAACCAGAGGAGTGTTTGGACGATATCTGACCTGTTTGCCAGAAGTTTAAGTCATTACCACAAGGAAACAATGCGTTGCTCAAAGCAGATTAGTAATGAAAAATACATCACTGGGACTATTGTCAAGGATAGTTGCATAAACAAATAGACCAACAACTTGTTTTACAAATATGTCGCTGGCTTTAGACAAATGGCCTCTCCTTTGATACTATAGCCTTGAGCAGGCATATACAGAAAGGCAAGACCCCCCTGGGTATAGACTGCACCTTCATGTATAATTAATTCATCACAAGATATAATCAATTTGGTCATATTCTAGTTACCTGCAAGTCTTTGATATCAACATTGCCTTGACCAGGCCAATTTGAAGGAAGCAGACGATCCTTAATATTCCATGCTGCTTCTGATGGAATATTTGTAAACTGCTTTATCCTCTCAACAGATACCATTTTGTTTTCAATGAAACAGCTCATGTATACAGCCCAGAACAGCACGGCATTTAAGGACAATCCATAAGAGAGAGATAAACCAACATTTTCTACATCAAGCAGAACGTCCCATGTCAGTTTATTATATCAATAAAATTTAGACAGCAGAATAAATATCATTTGCTCTACAAGATATGCTACTCATCGTCATCCAAGATATAGTATATACTTCACAGTCCAAGCTACTTGTATTTTCGAAATGTAATTTTAACCAGACAGTAGATACACAACGATAACAGTTTGAGTAATTTAAAGGAGCACCTTCTTGAAGTCTTCTTATTTTTATATTCTGTTTTACCTATTGCACTCTTTGGGAATGCTCCGATTGGTGGCATGTGATGTAATAGAGTAGGATGGCAAGTGAATCCACCATCTAGAAGCCAAATCTGGCAAGGGAGGGGAGTGGGATAGGGCCACTTTTTGTTGGGGAACAGGTGGGACCCTTTTTTTCTTTAAAAAAGAATTGTTATTTTACTGATTTGTCCTTTATTTTGTTTTATATGTTTTGTCTTATGTAGAGAATATTGTAATTTTGAATTTATAACTCAAGTTATTCCATTAGTTTCCTCATTAATCCTCAAAACAACTTCCAAATAAAGGAAAAGCGATACCATTCCATTCCATCCCTTCACACTCCATTTTATTCTACTATACCCAAAACATTCAAATATAGCCCTAGTGCTACTTTTCCTGATATAAGAAGTGCTAATACCGGACTGATTAGTAATCAAACTACAAATTTACAGTTATAGATATTATAAGAGTTTTGCAAAGAATTTTGTATGGAACAAGTACTTATTCCAAGGGTTCATATAGTGACAGAAAATCTTTCAAGTTTCAACTACTAGGAAAGCAAATTAAGAACCACCGTTTCTTCTGCTGAGGACCACTTAGAAAGATGAAACCGGATATATAGTCAAGGATCATGACAAGGCAACCATGTTAGAAATCCTTTTAAAGTATAGTGTCACTTTACCTGGCTTGATGATACTGCTGGGTAACAGGATCATGAACATAGCAGAAATGCAAAACACTAAGCTTCCAAGCAATTCTAAGCGGAAACCCAACCACGCATTGGAACTAAAGTTGTGGAAATCCATTCGCAAATTAGAATTCACCCGTTTAACATTTTCTTCACAAAATTCCTTCTGCTTTCTGAATGCGCGGATTGTCATGACCCCAGAAATGCTTTCAGAGAAATGATGAATGACAGGTGCTTTTGTAATTGAATCCAGGCGAGTTAATTCACGAGATGAAGCGAGAAAATAACCCTGCAAGACCAAAAAGAAAAAAGAAACAGAGGAATTGTTAACATAAAGTGCACAAGATATATTTAGTTGTGAACAAATTAGATTCTGACTACTATGGATTTCATCTGTCAAACAAGTGAGTATAGTGGTTATTGTTCTCTAGATTATCTAGCTAACCCTTTTAAGAAAGCATCTGTACCACTGCCATTCAATTTACTTTCATACTTGAAGTGAAAAATCTGTCAATAACTTTAAATATTGGAAGTTATAGAGTAAGCCCATTTATTCATGTTTTCAGCTGCAACAATTTTAAGGTTTTAGACATTGCATTGGCAATCTAAGAAAGACAAAGCATTGGGTCTGTGTCATGTCTCGTGATGTAAGTCTTTAGACACAGATATATAGAATTATGTGAGTAATATATTTGACTAACTAGGTAATCATATCCATACCCGGTACCAAATGTTCAACCAAATAAGAGGAATTAGCAAGAAAACTGTTGGCCAAGAATTTTGACATGTGACTATGATGATGCTGATCACTGTAAGGTACATGGCCATAACAAATCCCAGGAACAAGGGGAGAAAGACATCAACATTGGTCTGATCAGTGGATGCCTGTAGAAGTTAAACATAAAGAAAAACAAAAGTCATTATATGTAATTGAAATATGACAGTAATATAGAAGTTTATATCAATATGGATTAGGTTATTCCATATAACGTTTGACACAGCATACTTGAGTCCTTAAGTTCTTACCCTACTGAGAATTCTCCCCGATGGTGTAGTGTCAAAGAAAGACATGGGGGCATGCAAGATGCTACGAAGAATTTGTGAGAAGAAAATCTGTGCTGTCTTTAGCCCCAAGATTGTAACGGAGTAGGATCTTAGCACTACCAAAATAACTGCAACTGCAGCAATAATTGCGTAGATGGAAATAAACAGAGCAGGGTCAAACAATTGAGCACGCTCTTCTGCGGTTTCATATGCCAGCCAATAATCACTTGCCATCATAGATGCTTGCCACAACAAAGAAAAAAGGAATATTGCTGTAATGCCCCACCACCCAAAAGCTTCAGTGCAGTAGAGTTTATAGATATGAAAGCTCACTTTCCCAGTTTCTCTCTCCTCTTCTTTGATGAGTTTAGAACTTTCCTTGCCAGACTTGGGCTGGTCAAGAGAATTGCTTTCACCATTGGTTTCTCTGTAATTAGGAGCTGCCTTCGGAGATTTCATTGGTTTGTTCAAATTTTCACCAGGCATGACCGCACCCTGTTCTACTAGTTCCATAGAGGTCTCATGTGCAGCCACCAGAGCACTAAAATCCAGTCCAGAATCGAGTAGATCATTGTACTTCCCTGATTGGACTATCATTCCATCCTTCATCACCTTTTAGCACTCAAATATAAGTATTCGAATCATTCACCAAGTTAAATTGAAGATTGAAACAGACGAAGCATTACAGGATTGGAAAGAGACTTACTAGTATAAGATCCACATTGTGTAGGAAGTCTACTTGGTGTGTTACAAGAATAATGGTCTTGCCTTTTAGAGCTCCCCTCACACATTCCTGTATAAAAGGCATACCACAAACATCAAAATTTATTTTGGCTAAACGAACAAAGAATACTTATGTAAACAAACAACTAGATTTTTCCAGTATGGCCAT
Organism: Styphnolobium japonicum; assembly: GCA_023212625.1. Lineage (NCBI taxonomy): Eukaryota > Viridiplantae > Streptophyta > Magnoliopsida > Fabales > Fabaceae > Styphnolobium > Styphnolobium japonicum. The sequence continues at coordinate 4,409,678 of JALBWW010000005.1, forward strand.
TGGCAGCATATCTCGTTTGCTCATGGCGACAAATGCATTATTTCATCTCAAAAGTACTTGACTAGGTGTTGAGCTCAATTCACTTAAATTAGTAATGACTAAACAAACTGAATTCTATTATCATTTCTTAAAATAACAATTCTCAAAATTGACTTTAAGCAACAAACTAGCACTTGCCAACTACTGTCCTGTAAAATATGAATCAGTCAAAATTATAGAATGCCGAGAGTAGGAAACTGTAACTTAACCACCTTAAATATTTCAGAGCCAGTATGTGCATCAACAGCACTGAAGACATCGTCAAGGAGATATATATCACAGTCTTGATATACAGCCCTGGCAAGTTGTATACGCTGCTTCTGGCCTCCACTTAGGTTTATGCCACGCTCTCCAATCTCTGTCTGATCCCCATACTCCATCATTTCCAAGTCCTTCTCCAAGCAACAAACCCTGATAACTTCATTGTACCTCTGTCTGTCCATTGGTAAACCAAAGAGAATGTTTTCTTCAATGGTCCCATTTTGAATCCAAGATGTTTGTGCTACATAAGCAATACTCCCACAAACCTGAACCTGTTACAGAAATTTATAATCAGAAATGAACATCATGGTACAAATTTTTAAACACATGGTAAATAATAAAGGGTTTGAAACATGGACTTGTGCTCAATTGGGTATAATATCTCAACCATAGGGACAATATGTAGAATTACCATCTGCATACCTCGATAAGTGGATAAAAATGAAAAATAAACGCCTATGTAATTCTCATTTCGAAACCAAAAATTATACCTTTCCAGAAATTTTGTACATCTCGCCAAGAATTGATGCAAGGAGAGAAGACTTTCCGGACCCCACTGTCCCAACAATAGCTGTAAGCTCCCCCTTATTGATCTCCAAATTAATTTTTTTCAAGTCCTGCTCTCGGCTCTCATCATCCCAGCTAAAGGTCCCATCTTTGACCTCCACAGCAGTTTGTCCACCACAGCCTTCCTCTCTCTCAACTGAATCATCCGACAATTCCCTGCTCGACATGTACCTATCCAACCTCCCCAGTGATATCATTGCTTGTGAAAGAGATATCATAGACTGTGGGAAGGTCCTAATGGGTTCTTGCAGGATCTTAAAGATAGTTGTTGTGGTGAAAACCGTCCCTGCATCAAGTGGAACTCTAAGCAAAATCGCAGTACCAAACGTGAGAGTTGATATCAATAATGGTGTGCTCCACAACACAATAATATTGCCACAGATTGAGTACATAAACTTGGAAAGCCACTCAAACTCTGACTCACGGAAACCCATAATTCTCTCATTGAAATGTTCTTCCCATGCCTGAAACTTGATCACACGCATGTAATTAAGCATCTCATTCACAGCTTTCATTCTTGAATCACGATTCTTCATCACATTAAATTGGAAACGGTTGTTTCTTCGCGTACCCATCACAACAAACGCAATAACGCCAACAATTCCAACCAGCGCCGTAACTACTGAAGCACCTAAACAATTGTAAAGCAAAATTAAGGCAATACCAACTTGAAATGGCATCATCCACACGGCATGTAACTGAAGCATCATATCAGAGAGTTGCTGGGTATCAACAGCCATGTAATTCACAATAGTCCCAAGACCATGATCCTGCCGAGCAGAGCATGATAGCCATAGCCCCTTCTTGTACAAAGAAGTGATGAGAGTGCATCTGATAAGCATCCCAAGCTTCTGAGAGTTGAAGTTGAAATGGTGAGTCGTCAAAACTTCTACAAATTTAGCACACAGAAGAATCAACACGAGGTAGTATCCCTCATATACAGAGCTTCCCTTCCCTGCAGTGAAATCAACAAAACTTTGTATAAGAACAGGCCCTACAAACATGACAGAGAGCCGAACAACAGCAAGGAAGGCAGTGAAGGCTATATTCTTCCAGAAGCACCGAAGCAATGTGGTTCGAACTGGGTGCTTCGACCTCTCTTGTGATTTTGGCCATTTTGATTCAAAGATAGCTGACATCCTCTCAGCTCTATGCTGTAGGGAAAGAGATGGAATTTCATTAATCTTCAGCGGTGACTCGTACCCTTTACTCAGTAAGGGATTTAGCCAAATCCAAAAGGCCTTGGATACTATAGAAGCTGAAGCAAAGCCAGTAACGTTGGATTTGCTCACAGTAGGATCATATAGTTTGATTTCCTCGTCAATAACCGGTTGTATTTCTTCGCTGGAACTAATGCCAGTGGATCCTTTAATCGCAACACAAAGCAGAAAAAGTGACAGAGGTAGAGAAATGAAAGAGACTACGTCATCCACCATAAAGCTGTAGTCTTTGGTTTCTTCGACGTCCACAGAAACCAAACGTATAACCCCAGACGCTGTGAACAAAGAAACGATAATGAAATTTGCAATCCAATAAATTCGAAGCGATAGTGGGTGAGTAACAGCTTCAAATCTTTTCTCGTGGATGATTAAGATTGCAAGTACTGCTTGGGTTATGGCCTGAACTAACCAAAATAGTCCATCAACTTGCTTCCATGGCAACTTGGTGGAACTGCTGAATACCAGAATGCAAGCGACCGTGTATAATATAGCCAAAACAACCGTTGCAGTTAGAGTTAGCTTAAACCATATACTTGTTCTGACAAAAGCTCTGTTATTTCTGATAAGGGGCTTGTTGAGCTCGGAGCTGGGGGTGCCATTGGAGGTGAACCTAGACCAGAGCTTCGTAACAGCAAACACAAAGAGAATGAGCAGGAGTAGGACGTCAACAGCAGATAACATAGCTCTTTGGGGACAGGGGGAAAGGAAAACAAATCTCAGCCATTGAGGCAGAGTTGACAAAAATGTATCCCCTGAGGTTTTTTTCACAGGGGATGAACATGACAGGGACGTGATCCAAGTTGCAGCTGCAGAAGACATGTTCGTACACCCAGAAGAAACTTCAGCTGTATTGCAACGAAGTCTCTCTGTTATTCTTCAGTGTCACCAATCTCCTTTGTCTGCACCCAGAATATGATTGCAAAATAAAAGAAGAAAAAAAAAGTTAAAAAGAATCTTTTTGAGCAAAACTGGAAAGGACCAGAATGTCAGTTCACAAGAAAACAAGAAAAAAAAAGTATGAACAAGAAAAAGAGGCAAAAGGGTGAAATGATCGCGGGAAGTTGAAGCCTCGAAAGGCCCGCAAAAAACACGTTCGCTCTTTCTGACATGCTAAAGCACGTTTACCTTTTAGAGCTTTTCCCCGAACCCAGAAAAGCGAATCTGCAAACCAAAACCCAGAAGTGGGTCCTGAGCAACAATTATATGGTGCACTGGACTCTGGAGGAGTTTCTTACTTTCTGGTGAGAGGAGGTATTTGTATTTTGAATGAAAGCGAGTTTCACGAGTTCTAGCAATTATTATTTTTTAATTTAAAGGAAACTTTTTTTAATGAAGATGGTAGGAACTAGGAACTATTTCCAACAACCCATGGCACATGTTAGTATCTAAATTTAAATACTGGGTGTAAAATTCACATTAATTATTAGTGTGGGTTTACATTAGATATGTAAAAAAAATTATATTAAAAATTAATTTATGTTTAAATATGTTAATTTATAATTTATTTTAAAATAAATAATTTTGTTTAGGTTGTATAAAAAAATATTTTTATATATTAAATTATCAAAAGATATATAAAATAATTAAAAAAATTATTTAGTTAATGATAAATAAATATTTATCTATCAAAATTTTTAAAATAATTTAAAATTAAATAATTAAAAGCTTAAGATAAAAAAATTTTAAAAAAAAGATATTTTTTAGTTAATAAAAAATAATCTTAATTTATAATTAACTTTACACACTTTAAACAAATAAAATAAAATAACTTTTAATTAGAAAAAATGATTATTTTAAAAAAGTAATCAAATCTAAACATGCTCTTAATAGTATATGGTTTTTTTAACTTTTTTTTTTAATTATTTTTTTTATTAAATTCTCTTATAATATGATTTATAAAACATTATTTTAAGAGTTAACTTAAATAAAAGTTAAAATTTATCTGATGATAATTTTTTAAAAACTTTGTTTACTATTAAAAAATAATGAGGCTTAATAGTCAAGTTACTGTATTATTTGAGTAAATGAGTATGTCAAAATTATTAACAATAATTAAGTTTAAATTACTTAAAAATAAGAATCAACTTTTAAAATAGACAAAGAAAACAGATATTAAAACAGAGATAATACTCAAGAAAAATGATTCTTCGTTTTATTTTAACAAATAAAATAAATTTTTTAAACTTGAATCAAATTAAAGAAAAATTTAATGAAAAAAAAATATTTAAAGAGGATAAATTAAAAAAGACTTATAAAATAAGAGATAACTTGTATTTTACCTCATATATTATATTGCTGATTGGTCAATACGAAACACTCCCGTACAAAGAAAAATTTGATATCATTTTGAGAGAAATTGAGAGACGGAGCAAAGAAAAAAATTATAAATAAATTGGTGACGGAACCTTGTTTGAGGAAACAACTTGAAAGGGACTTAGTTCTTACAGTCAAAAAGTTAAAGTCCAAGAAGGCAATGATGTCAAACCAAGGCCGCAGGAAAAGGGGCCCTGATGATGGAACCAGGAAACAATTAATCTATAACGCTAACCACCAAAGTTGAAGCTCTCTCACCTTGACCGAATAAGGAATCATGAAATGAAAGGAACAACGAACAGCTTCGGCCTATCCTCCTGCTGAACAAAAAGTATATTGTAAATAAAGAGAATGGCGTTCTTGAATTGGTCTTGGCATATAATATTATAATGAAATTGAAAAGCTTGATTGTCAAGAACGGAAACGGTGCCCCGTGGTGTACACGGAAGGAAAAGATTGACCGAGTGAGTGCACAAGAAGACAAGGTCTCAGTGCCTGGTGTTGGAGGGCTGGAGCAAACTCAACCGCCTTCGAAGAAACGACCTGGAGAAATGGTTCACTCTATGTCGACAGATAGAGCTAATCAGACTCACAGCATGTTTGAATTAATTTTTAGAAAGTTTTAAATCATAATTTGAGCAATAATTTATCTCTTAAATTTTTATCTAAGTCATAGTTTAGAGTTCTTCAAAAATTAATTCAAATGCTATCAGACTTAGCTACCTTCCTATTTGAAAATATGAACATAAATTACCTGCTCTTGACTTCTTTATTTGGCGGGCTGCCCTCTCCCGTTCATAATTGGAGGCCATCAAAACTTCAGGCCTCGTACTTAGTGGAGGCTCGTGATGAAAATTCTGACCTATTTTTTAAAGTAATATACTTAAATATTTAAATTTTATTATAAAATATTAAAATTACTTTAAGGATAAATAAATAAAAATATAACTTTTATATCACATGTTATTTTATAATGTATTAATATATTACTATAAAAGCATATTAAAAAAATTTAAATACACTTAATCTAAGATAATATTCTCATACTACACTACTCAATATATTATATCAATTATGTTATTTATCATTATCTCATCTTTCCTTCTATTTTCTTTTTCTTTCTTCTCATGAATTCTAAATTTGAATATTTTATAAATGAATAGCTATTAATACTCTTAATTATTTATTTACATTTTTTATTAACTACTTTTGATTGAAATCTTATAAATTACCCTCATTGATAATTTCATTAAGTATAATTATAAGTAGTTAATAAATAAGTTAAATTAATTTGTAGATCTATAAAAAAATATTATTATCATTAACATTTTAACCATCAAATATGATTTAATTTTAAAAAACAATAATTTTAACCTAAGAACATGTATGAGCATATAGTATCACATGTTATAGTTGAGTAAAATGGTATAAAACTCTTAAAGTACTTAAAAATCTCTCTTTAATACATAAAATCTAATTATCATACTAAATCTTAGGAACAATATCATTATTGTTCCCTGCTTCTTTCTTTTCACTACCTATCGTTGCCTCATATTTGTAATAATTTTGCTTAGTCCTAAACCACAAACAAATTTTTTTTCTAAATTTTTTTATTTGTGTACAAACTCTTCAATATGCAATTCTTCAAAATAATAAAGAAAATATATTTAATTTTTTCTTTAAGTTTTTATAATTAATGTGAGTTAAAAAAAATCTCATAAAAATGTAAAAGTAATTTAAAACAAAAAAAACTTTTACGCGTGTGTTTGGATAAGTTATAAAAAATAAATTATGTTAAAAATCGATTATATGTATAGTTGATTTTTAAAAAATTAATTATGAAAAAATAAATTTATGTTTAGATATATTAGTTCATAATTAATTTTAAATTAAAATATTTTGTTTGTATTATATTAAAAAAATTTACTTTTATGTATTAAATTACTAAAAAAGATAGGAAATATTTGAAATTTTATTTAATTGATGAAAAAAGAGTATTTATCTATCAAAACTTTTAAAATAATCTATAATCATATAATTAAAAGTTCTAAATACAAACTTTTATACAAAAAATTATTTTAAGTTATAAAAAATTAATCTTAACTTATAATTAACTTTACATACTTTAAACAAATAATATGTATTTTAAATAAAATATTTTTTATTGAAAAAAAACTATTTAAAATCTTTTTCCATACATGTTTTACGACTTGATATAGTTAAAATCTTCAAGAAATTTTTATCAAAATCATGTATTTATTATAATTATTTAATAAATAATATCTTTTAACATATAATTAATATTATTATAGATTAAAAAAATTAACTTATACCATAAAATAATAAAATTTAAATTTTATATAAAAATATGTAATATTTAACTATTGTCAACCAATGGATGGCCCATCTTTTTCTTCAACGTCTAAATCAATCGGTTCAATCCTTTGTTTGTTTTTTCTATTACTTTTTTATTTATTTATTTTAAATATTTATATTAAAGATGAATTATTAAATATTTATTAATTATTATTTATATTTAAAACAAATTATATATTTATTATAAAATTAATAATTAATAAATAATTTATAATTTATTTTAAATATTAAATTCATTAAAATATTATAATAATTATTTTTTCTCTCATTTAAAAAATTAATATAATAAATCATTTAATAATAATACAATTAGTGTAGCACAATCGCAAGTTCGTCAGGCATGACGTCAGCATTTCCCTTCATCAATTGAATTTATTTATTTTTTAAAATTTCATTAATTGAATCTTCTAGTACCAGTTGTCGTTTTAAAATTGACTTAGGTTCACTGTTTTTTAAAAATTTGACTTAGGCTCACTGTTTTGTACCAGAAATACTTTCGTAAATATATATGCCATAGTTTGGGTACATTAAACAATAAATAATTAATATATTATTACTTTAAATATAAAATAAATATGTGTCATAAAAATATTATAAAATTATTTAATTTAAAATAATAATATATCAATTATTTAATAATTTGACATTGTTTTGGTACAAACTAATTTAACATACACAAGTTATATAATTATAAATTATGTTTACCTAAGAATCCCTCGTATTTGTATCGATCTGATTGTGAATTTGTGATACAGAAACATGAATCTAATTGATCTTCACGCTTCACCCAACCGGCTAATCCCATTCATTGGAATGCGCCACAGGTCCACGCTATCATGTCACCGTTACTGACACTGAACCATAGGCAAAAAGTTTAGCCATCCCTCAATCGCTTACGCAATCTTTTGATAGGATGATATTAGAGATAAGAATAAATAAAGTAATTGAAAACAAAATCGGACCAGTTCAGTTCAGTCCTTAGCAGCAGACTATAATTTTATAGTAGAGTTCAATCGCTTACTTGATTACTAATTGGGGAGTTTTATCCTGCGCTTCTTTACCCATAACTAAAATAATAGAGTTTTATTTAATATATTTTATTTTTATAAAAAATTAATAATTTTAATTATTAATGATTAATATTTATTTACATATTGTAATTAATTAAAATTAAATTAAATAACTATATTTTAACTTTTAATTAATTAAATTATATGATTAAATATTGATTATTAATTATAAAAGAGTACTAATATTTTCACACAAAAAAATTCAAAAATATCCTAAAATAATTAAATAATATTCAAAACAAATAATATATTTTTTATAAAATCATTTGAAGGTAGGATAAAACTCCTCATCAAGAAAATCACTTTGATACTTATATTTTTTAATACTAATATTTAAGGTGTGATACCAATTATTTATTATTTATTTCTTATATTTAAAAAAATTAAATAATTATTATGAAACTAATAATTATTACATATTTAACAACTCATTTTCAGTACTAAACTTGGGTGCCAACAACTCCCTTTACACTATATTAATATCAAAATTGAGCATTACTCAATACATTAAAAATATAATTTTATAAAATTAAAACTATATAATTATTATTGATTAATGTATGTATAAATATTAAATATTATTTATATGTCTATTTTTTATATATAGAATTCCTTTTTTACTCTTATATAAGGTAAAAGGTTGAGCTAAAATAAAAAATCTCAATTTAAAAAATATTATATGGTCAATGACAACTATAATAAAAAAGAATTTTACTAACAAAGGAAGAACAATTTTCATATGAATATAAAGTTATAATGAAAATCCATATGTGCTATACTTTGAATAAGATGAGAGATTATTATTTTTTAAATAATTATTTATTATAATTAACTTGTAATACATTTACACTCTTTTGTATTTATTATTAATTGTAATTTCTTAAGCATTAATGTTATTTATCATAAATGATTTCTTACAAAATCGTTTACAAAAACAAAAAGAAGTTATTCTTTTTATTATTGTCAAATGTAATAAAGTAAAAAAGAAAAGTTATTTCACAAAACAAAAACACACTCACTCTTTTTTTTAATTTTGTGTCATTATAAAATATATTTTGTAGAATTTAACATTTTTCTTTAATTAAATATGTAAATAAAAAAATAATTAAAATTCTTTAATTGATCATGATATACAAAATTAAAAGAAAAGTAAGTAGTGGATAATGTTAATAGATTATTGAAAGTATCAACAACCTAACCCTTCACATGTTATATAAAACGAACAAAATTACTAAAAATATAATGTAATGTTCGTGAGGTCCAACCTAAACATTCTATTAGTATATTTATTATTTTAAAAAATTATATTAACCATTTAATTTATTATAATTTGTTATATGTTATTTTCTAATCAATAGTATATTTTAAAAATTCATGATTAATTCATTCATATTAAAAAAAATGGATCTATTTAAATTTGGGAAAAAGGAATTTCTTATTTTTGGGAGACATTTTTTAATATTGCAACTGAAAGAATTAAACTAATTTCTTTTAATGAAATTATATTGATCTCTAACTTCAATCAAATCAAAATACGTGAACAAATTTTCCCTTTTTTTTGTTTTTCAAAGGGGAATCAAACTTACTTTATCATATTTTAGTGGCAGCAAACCCACCTCTTAAGCAATAACTCAAATTGTTGTGAACAAATGATTTTATTTATTCATAACTTGTATGATTTGCAATTTTAAAAGTAAAAATTATGTGTAATTATTGATCTTTAAACTTGAGATAAAATTATACTCCCAAGAAAAGGGGAAAATGAGATCAGATTTGTTATTTATTTATATTTGATAAATCTTATTAGTCTATACACAGGATTGTGTATTGGATCCCTGTTATGAATGTCTTATAATGAAACTTTAATATAGGATTTATACTAGTTAAGGTTATGAGCCAATTGAAATATACTTTGAATGCTAGTATTATTTTCATATTCTTTTAGTGCCTTCTCAAAATTAGTGTTTGAATGTTATTTATTATTATTACTCTTTCATATTCACAACGAGAATGAATGCAAATTTATTTTCAAATTTATGTATTAGTTATGAAGTTTAACACATGTTTGTAATTTTATTTTATGTTCTTTTATATATTTTTGTTACTAATCAATTGATTCAACCATTAATTGATGTTTTTTTTTTTATTATCAATTAATATATCTCTTTGATGCATTAATTTTTATATATTTAAGTGACATTTGTCAAAATTTAAGACTAGACACTTATCAAGATTTAAATGTGATATTTGTTAAAAGTTGCTTTCATTATGTTAACTTATATATAAAGAGAGAGAGATAGACAGACGGATTTACTTTGAAGTAATTTAATAATAAAATTATCTTTGTTATGTTTTATTATTAAAACTATATTGTTTTTGCATTTTGTCATCTCAGAGAGTCATGAATCCCAATATTAAAAACCATTTATATACTCATCCATTGAATATTATTATTTATAGTAGTTGGAGATTAAAACTCATTCAATGAATAAGAGTATTTAAAAGATTTTATTATTGTTTAAAATGCCTTTAAAAGAGCATTTCAACAATTATTAATTATAACTAACAATTGTCACATGTAACACTTCTCACTTTTTATCTTTTTTAAAGGACACATGTGTCTTAACTTTTACATTTTTGTGCTCACACACGAAATTATATCAGTAAATTTTATTAATGTTTTTAACCAAGTTAGTAGTTAGACCAAAGCACATAAGAAATTATACCAGTAAAATTTATTAATGTTTTTAATGAAGTAAGTAGTTAGACCAAAGATAGAAGTGGGGGCTAGTAGGCGCCCCAATGGTCCTTTAGCATTAAATAAATAAATAAGATTTTTCATGTAATTTAATAGTTGGCCTGCACAAATAAATGTAAAATTAATCTTTGACATTCTAAGTTAAAATATTAAATGTTTTAAAAGGACCACAATTTTCCTCTAATAATCATTAAAGCAATTCAATTTTTAAACTTACTAATTAAGGACCTAAGCTCTAATTAGAACATATTTTGATAATATTTATCAATTGAAAAAATTTAGGTCATATATGTCATGTGTTTTGTTTATATTGCAAATTGTTTTCATGTGTCAAGTTGGATTTTTTTTTTTTATATTTTCTATTAATAAAAAAATTCAAATTTAAATCCTTAATTGGCAATAATAAAAGTTTAGTTCCTTAATTAATTTATCATAAACATTTTATGTCATCAAATAATACTTCATTCAATAAAAATATATATGTATTTGTTTAGATGTACTTTTCTTATTAAAAAAAATATATTTGGATGAAATTTTGTAAAAAAAAGTTGAAGCACACAAAAAAAAGTGTTTTTTAAAGCTAGATTTTATGGATTGGTTTAGACGAGCTTCTAAAAAATGAAATTTTTTTATGATATGTTATAAAAAATGAAATTTATTTTATGTTTAGATGCAATATTTCAAAATATCACTTTTTATGTTTGAATAACTTTTTATGTTATAAAAAATTTAATTTTTAAAAAACACCAAGGGCTGGTTTAGAATCTTTGTATGAGCTTAAAAAAAGATTATTTTAATCATATTTTTTTAAAAGATCTTTTAAAACAAGTAAAATATATTTTATGTTAAATGTAATATTTGAAAAAATATTCTTTTATGTTTAAAAAATTATTTTTATATCGAAAAAAATGTCTTTTATCACATGCACCAAGGTGCTTTATTTGAATGTACTTTTTTTGTTAAAAGAGGATTTTTTTATATTAAAAAAGTAATTTTTCTAAATTTTAGTATGCTATGTTGAGCTTTTATAAAAAAAAAAAAACTAAAGCACTAAGAGAATCTTATTTAGGGGTACATTTATTTTATGCTTCAAAAAAATATTTTTTAAAACATAAAAAACTATTAAAACGTTAAAAATAAAAAAATTCTCAAATATTTCATTCCAACATAAAATATTTTTCTTAAAATTCATCAAAACCAATTCAAAATCTAGCTAAAAGAAACACAAAATTTATTCTATTTTTGTGCTTTATTTTTTTAAAAAAATCTCATATAAACACATTAAAATAAAAAAAGTTTATTTTTTAAAAGTAAAAAATATTTTTTATAAAAAAAAAGCACATCCAAAATCTAGCTTAAAAAATCACAAAATGTGTTTTTTTAATGCTTCATTTCTTTTTAAAACACTCATTTAAGCACACTACAATATAACAAAAAAATACTTTTAAAAAATGTTTTTAGAAAAATGCATCCAAACGAGTACTTTGTGCTTTTAAAAAAATTATAACATAAAAATCCATTAAAACATTTTAAAAAAACTTTAAATAGTGCATTGAACATTAAATAATTTTTTAAAAAAAATATAAAGAAAACTATATTTTTTTGTAAAAATTCTTCTGCACCAACCTTAACTATATTTTAATTAGGAAGATTTTTGTGAAATTTTAAATAATATAATGTAATATAATTGAGAAACAAAAATGGAATAAAATAAAGATAAAACTCAAATAAAATTAAAGAACAAAGGTTATAGTTTTACCAAAAGAATAGAATTCGTGTCCGTGGATATCAATTCAAATATAACGTCATTTGGTTTCATTTTCCTCCAATCACTTTAATGATCATGACTCATGAGTTTATTCAAATATATACATCATTTGGTTTTGTTTTCCCTCGAATTACTTTTCGGTTTCCAAAACAATTATGATACGCAATTATTATGAAATCAATCAATAAGTTTTTTTAGTGCTTCATTTCTTTTAAAAAAATTCATTTAAGCACACTAAAATATAACAAAAAAATACTTTTAAAAAATGATTTTTTATTAAAAAATTACATCAGAACGAGTACTTTGTGCTTTTAAAAAAAATTATAACATAAAAAACTATTAAACATTTTTAAAAAACTTTAAATAGTGCATCTAACATTAAATAAATTTCTAAAAAAAATTATAAAGAAAAATAGATTTTTTGCGAAAGTTCTTCTAAACCAACCTTAACTATATTTTAATTAGGATAATTTTTGTGAAATTTTAAATAATATAATATAACATAATTGAGAAACAAAAATAGAATAAAATAAAGATAAAACTAAAGAACAAAAGTTATATTTTTTCCAAAAGTAAAAAATTATAAAGAAAAATAGATTTTTTTGCAAAAGCTCTTCTAAACCAACCTTAACTATATTTTAATTAGGACAAATTTTGTGAAATTTTAAAAAATATAATATAATATAATTGAGAAACAAAAATAGACTAAAATAAAGATAAAACTCAAATAAAATTAAAGAACAAAAGTTATATTTTTACCAAAAGAATAGAATTCATGTGCGTGGATGTCAATTCAAATATATCGTCATTTGGTTTCATTTTCCTCCAATCACTTTAATGATCATCACTCATTAGTTTATTCAAATATATACATCATTTGGTTTCTTTTTTTCCTCGAATTATTATTCAGTTTTCCAAACAATTATGATACTCAATTATTATCAAATCAATCAATGATTAATAATTCATCGTCAACTCATCCTCGATACAAACCCATAACAACTCTAGAATGGTAAGGAAAACGAGCATATATATTCAAACATAAGTCTCAACCTGTAGTACGTCAAATGTTTTATTCCGAATCTGATGCACAGATCCCCGCACGCGAACGCGAAATTATTAGAAAAACTTATAGAATTGTTCAGCCCCACGTTATCTGCGGTACATACGTGCTCTAGATTCCACACTGAATGCGGAGACAAAGGAGAGAGACTAAACAACCTATCAGTTATCACTGACATAAATAAAAATAATTAATTGAAACAGAAGCGACTAAGTATTTGTATAATGCCGGATACAATTTCCATAATTTTATACAAAATAACTGCAATATCATTTTTGTGTTACTAAAAAATGTTAACGTCGTTTTTACATTACACGGAAAATATGCGTTTTTTTTTTCATATACAAATATAAGATTACTGGAATGATTTTCTGATTTCAAATTATCAGTTATTAAAACATTCTCGGAAGTTTCCATAGTTGAAATGCTCATAATTTAAATATGTATTTAGTTTAATTTTTAAAACTTCAAAATTATAATTTAAGTAAAAATATCAAGAGATAAACTTTAACACAAATCATAATTTAAGAGATTTTAAAAATTAAACTAAACATTTTATAACTTCATCTCCTCAAGTCCTCAAGTGGAAACATTGTCCCGTAGTAGAAGAATAGATAGGGCAAAGAAATCTTGCTGTGAATTTGTTATTTATTAACATCTATTTCTTATTTACTTATTCAAATTTGGTGCACAAATCAATCAATCTAATTATAGTTATTCTACAAGAAAAGCAGAAAAAATTTCAATATTTTTGGTTAATTATCTCTTGAGTTATATAGTTTTTTTATTGAAGAAAAAAGCTAATTAAACTACATAGTTCATCAAAAATTATGTGTTTGGATTAATGGTAAAAAAAAGATAATGTTAGTGTGAGTTATAATTTTATTTTGATTGTATGCAAATAATTGCTTTTATATATTAAGTTATTAAAAAAACATATGAAATAATTTAAAAATTTATTTAGTTGATGACAAAATGATATTTATCTACCATAACTGTAAAATAATCACAACAAATTATAAGTAAGATGTTCAAATTCTAACTTTTAAAAAAAAATTATTTTTAGTGAAAAAATTAATCAACAACTTTTAATCTAATAATTCAAACATGTAAAAAAGTAAAAAGCAACTTTTATGATGAAAAATTTTATTTTTCTAAATAGTTAAGCATCCCCAAATACGTATTAAATAAAATAAGCAAAAGCTGCAGCATAAAATAATTCTTAAGGGTTTTGCTAAAGCATGCGATTAGTTATCTTAAACTAATTAATTTCAAGTGAACAGCTGAAACTGCAAATTTGTAAAAGGCCAAAATACAAAACCGGAATGCATCACATGTTCCCTGAGAGCCACTTGGAGTCAATTGCTGAAAATAATTCCCCTCAATAGCGCTAATTTAGCAAGCAAGTTTGTGTCAGAAATTGCTTCTAAATGTATTTTTATTATTTCTCTTTATTAAATCTTGAATTTAAAACAAACACATAATTATTTGATATAGTTAAATATTTAATATAAATAACTGATCATTAAAATATATATTTAATTTTATCTATACAATATTACTACTATAAAACACATTGTATGTCTTTCATTAGATTGCTACATGCCCCTTCTTAGTTACCATCTTCAATTATTCTTAATTAATTTTTAAAGTATTGTAAATCAAATATTTTCTAAAAACTCAAAAACTTCTCACTTAAGGCTAACTCAGGTGAATGGACAGAGAGATTTAAGGGTATTAAATTGAGTTGAGCTTGATAAGCTAACTCGAATAACATAACAAAAAAAATAAGGGTTAGAGTAAGGAAATTTCAACTCGAATATGTTTATGGGCTGGGTGGTAGAGTGACAATATTTTTTTTTATGTATTTAATTTTGTTATTATTTATTTATGTCTTTGCCTAACTAGCTTTCTTTGAATAAAAATAAAAGAAGAATCAAATTTAGTAAATACATCTCAGTCTTTTTTTTTATTATTTGTATATGATGTTCACTTTTTATAATTTTTTAAATTGATTAATTTATGGTTTAAGAGATGCTTCACGGATATATTTTAAGTCATTTATATAAAAAATAATGAAGTAAATCTCCATTGTTTATGTTGATGACATTTAATATAATTCGTTATACTTATATCTAATTTGTATACATAATTTTTGTGAGTTTAGATTAATGTGAAAGTTTTATTTATCAATAATATATTATTATAGATATAAAAAAAGTAAATAAAGACAAAAAAAAAAAGCAAGAGTGAAGGACTTGACCCATATCTTGCTGCCCGTATAAGGTTGGATTGAGCTAATTATTTGTTTGCTTGTACGCATTATAAATTAACTCAACCTAACTCAAAATTAGCACTCAACGCATACTAACTCAAATCAACACCTTTAAGAGATCCGATGCATACTATTAAGAGATCCGATGCATACTATTAGTACTCGGTAATAGTTTTAAAATAATGTATACTTATTATTATTTAAAAAAAGAAAAAAACTCAAATTTGTTCTTTTCAAGGTACTTATCTTATATTTTTACATAAAATATATATTTTTAGTAGAATAATAGCACAGAAATTTAAACTTATGAATTATTATAAATTACCTAAATTCGTCACTAGTATCCTAATTCTAATGACTTTTATTAAATACAAATATTACTTCTCACTCTTCCTATTATAATTCACTATATTTTAAAAGTGTTACATTTTATTAATAAAATTATGTTTTATTTTTCGATATTCTATTGACCCTTTTTTTCACATTTTTATCACTTTATAATTATGATGTTATGATAATTAATTTTAAATCGTGTTATTTAACAATAATTTATTTGGTAAAAATTAACAGTAAATTTAACCTGAATTAAAAATAACGTGAGATATATACCAATAAATAAATAAATAAGGGTCATACACAGGCAAATGCAGTATTTATTGGTATATCTAATAATTAATAATTATTTATGTATTTAATTAAAATATAAATATTAAAATTAAATTAAATATTTTTATTTTAATTAAATAAAAATGTAACTAATTATTAATTATAAAAAAATATTAATATCTTCCCAAAAAATAAAAAAATAATATCTTTATATATATATATATATATATATATATTAGTAAAATGATAAGGCGATTTTATATTTTTTAGGGTGAAATTAGTCGCCGCTTGAGTATCAGTTTTATTATTGTCACAAGGTATTCGAAACATAATTTGCCACACCGTATATATAACTATATATAGTTATATACTATGAAAAATTTGTAGATACTCCGTGAAAAAGAGATTTCTCCATTAAATATGTATCAGCTACTATGCACTCACTACTACACAACAGTCAACGGTCAACAGTACAGGTCATGTATCAGGCTGCACTTGTACATTACTGTTTTCCATGCATTGACCCACTTTTTTAATGTGAAAACTGAAAAGTCTTGTATAAAAGTTAAAATTTTTTTTATTTAAATAACATGCTTTTCATATATGATTTAATTTTAATTTATTGTTGGTGTAAAAAAATTTTACACTGTCATCTAATCATGTACTGATACATTATTAAAAATGTTAGATTTTGGAAGTAATTGTTATAATAGTCAAACTCTTTTAATGAGTTAATAATACATGATTGGGTAATAGTGTAAAGTTTTTACATTGACAATAGATCAAAATTAAACTCTATCATATATTATCCCAAAAAATAGTCATGGTCAAATAAATAATTTTTTATTAGTATCTATTAATGGATTATTTTAAAAAAAAGTCCACATTAAATAATTATTATTTATTAGATAACATAAAATAAAATAATTAAAAAATTATATATATGACATAGAATATTAATTAATATATAATATGTATATACACTATACAGGTATGAGGGATGCATTGACAATTTTATTTTTAAAAGTTTAATTATTTGGCGAATTCGCACTCTTATTTATACCCGCACACAAATGTGATTGTTGGTATTCATAAACCATTGTAGATAGATGAAGTTTTTTTGTTTTTTGGTATTTTAGATAGATGAAATTTTAGTTAATCAAAGATGGTTCATAGAGTTCGAGAGAGAAAATGGGTCTCCTTATAAGCGCCCCCCCGCCCCCCACATGTACATAGGGTTGTCGATGGGCTGTGATATTGGGCATAAAGACTTTAAGCCCATTTGATATATGAAGGGTAAGCTTTCTGAAACAATCTTGTAGCTTGAAAAGCGTTCAGTTTACTTGTTTACTGAAATAGGTAGAGGAGGTTTATTCGGTGTTTTTTTTTTTGTGATGGTATCATACTTATTCATAATTGTTATTAATATTTAATTACGTATTTTATTTAATTAAAATATAAATATTATATTCATATTTTTTTAAAAAATAAAAGATATAATGAAATATAAACTATTGATTATTAAAATTATGTTTGAGAGTTTTGAAAATGATAAATATTAACTAATAATTATTAAAATTATATTTGAGAGTTTTCAAGAAAATGAAATGAAGTTTATAATGGAGTGGTTTGAAATAAAATAAAGTGGAAAGGTAAAAATATATCACTTTATTATTTAGAAGTTTCAATAAAAAAATGGAAGGATATCTCACTCTATTATTTGGAAGTCTCAATAATCATTAATAGAGTGAAGTGAATTATAAATTTTACTTTTAATATTATCATTTTAATTTTTGTTGCCTACAATATTATTTAATAATAGAAAAGAGAATTAAAATTATAAATGATTATCTAAAAATAAAAAAAAGAAAAATGTTCTACCTGAAATTCTCCAAATTAGAGGGCATAATTTAGGGATTTGAGTGATACGAAATAATTTTGATTCTCCTCTTTAACTATTCTACTTTATTATTTAAAAAAATCTCAAACAATAATTTAAGGATATTTTTACCACTCAACTCCATTACTAACACTCTACCTAATCCATCCAAACATAGCTAGAGGTACCGGTATATATATATATATATCCATTTTAAAGTAGTTGAATGACATAAATCTCTCCATCTATTCTACGTTCTTGCTAACGCTATACAAATGAAGAATATAATTAATAAGAATAAGGGCATTCATAACAGCGCCAAAAGACTACACAACCTCTTCAGCTATATGCTTGTCAAGTGTTTGATAGGGTAGTTATAAGAAATGGTGTTATGGAAATCCATGTTCGCACCTTTTGCTCAAAATGGGGGCATCATGGTGAGTCATGTCTTAAATGCCCTATGTCTGAAGTCCAAACACATTACACTGTCATGGCTGATGAAGATGGGAATACAGAACTGGAAAAAAATAATAATACAGAACTGGTGAGATTGAGGATCACTACTTCTGGTTGATAACCCAAACCTTTGTTTAGTATCAGGCATGATAAGTGTTTTCTTATTTGGGCCTTTACTCGGGCTCTATCTGAATGGAACGGGCCTAAAATAGTCGAAAGTTGAACTAGAGTTAATCATAAAGTTCGGTCTCAGTGTCACTTGTGATTAGTTTGCTTTCCTTTGCGAGTAATAATAAAAGTATATTCTAGAAACTTATTCAGCGCAGAGAGAGAAGGGGCTAGAAGTGTCGCCCAACCAACAACATTTGTATTTTGATTTTCGACGTTGCCACTACTATATTATTATATTATATCGTACTTACTACTTAGTATTATCAAAATCTCAAAGTGGTCCTCTTGGGATTTGTCTAAGTTGCTAACGAACAAGGAAACTAGGGTTTTACTACAGCTGCTTCTCTCGGTTTCTGGCTATCTCATCTACTCAAATAAATATGAGGTACAAGTACAAACCTGTTTCTGGTTATCTGTTTCTAAATCCGAAGCTCTTTGCTTATCATTATGTTTTTTTTTTGTTTTTTGTTTTCTGCGTTTTCTTGACAATAGTATTATGATTTTGACATGTAATTGCATTGTCTGACTGGGGCACACCATTTTTAAAATATCGCATGGTACGTTTACGTTTGATGCTTAGTTATGTATTAATTATTATATTGGTGGAAACAGGACATTATGTTTTGTGTGTCTTCCAATTTCTTTTGGCATATTTCTAAAAGTGAATGGTTTTGTTGCGGTTGGAAATCATTTTCTTTTTCTCTCCAAATTTTTGTTTGTCCCGTTATCTTGTATTATGGAATAATTGGCCTCCGAAACCTGTCTGTCAGTGTGGGAGTATGAAACTCAGCAAAATTGAGTCCGGAAGTTTAGCCGATTAATTATTTTGTCTTTTGGGTGCGATCATGAAGTTTTTTTTTTTCTCTCCTTGTTTGATGCGTTGTCGTTTTAGCTACACTGCGACTATGAAGAGTTGGTTTGTTGAAAAGATTATATAGTAAATGTATACGGGGCCTTTTGAAATTACTAAGCGCCAACGGAAAGATACCTTTTAGGCTTTTACAGTGTTAAAGAGGTGTCCACGGCCAGTGCTGACTGAACTGTCATAGAAGGTTTTGATATTGGTAAAAGTTTCTCAGTTTTGTTCTAAATTTAGGCATAGGCTGATTGACTAATTTGCTCCGCGACCCTCATTTCTTTGACATTTCCCTTTTTGAGTTGCCTCCTTCTTTCTTTGT
The DNA here is from genome assembly GCA_023212625.1 of Styphnolobium japonicum. Classification (NCBI taxonomy): domain Eukaryota; kingdom Viridiplantae; phylum Streptophyta; class Magnoliopsida; order Fabales; family Fabaceae; genus Styphnolobium; species Styphnolobium japonicum. Next base: position 4,429,678 of record JALBWW010000005.1, read on the forward strand.
GGAAAGATGAATGTTTTGGAGGTGAGAGTTTCCCACATTACTGCAAAGAACATGAAAGTGGGTTGTGAGTTGTGATTCTTTCAAATGTTGTAACATTGTTAGTGATAAAAACTTGTATCAGGTCAATGCATCTCGGAACCCTCTCTCTTTTTCCCTTCATCTCTTTATTTTTGCACTCTGTGATGCAGTCGTCATCCTGAGATTAAGTGGGCTCAGAGGGTTGACAAGGTCTATATCACGGTGCAGTTGCCAGATTCCAAAAATGCAAAAGTGGATCTTACTCCAGATGGCATTTTTACCTTTTCTGCCAGTGCTGGTGCTGAAGACCACCTGTATGAGCTAAAATTGGAGCTCTTTGACAAGGTTAATGTAGAGGTGGGAATACATTTCCAATTTATGGATATCATTGACATCCCTAAGAATGTTTATTTTCCTTTTCCTAAAAGTTAAATAATGGCATGGCCTGATATATGCTTGCTCTTATGGGTGCTGTTTGTCCATTAACTTTATATGCTTTCTAACAGTCTTTGTTTTAAGTTCTTGTTATTTGTTTAATGTTTTTCTCTAAGTAATATTTTCTGATATGCTTCACTTGCACTGCAATTGTTTTCTTCCTTGATTTATTTTTAATCCATTTTCTTTACCATTACCTCTTGTTTCAGGAGAGCAAAATTAATATAGGAGTGAGAGGCATATTCTGTGTAGTGCAGAAGGCAGAGACAGGATGGTGGAAAAGGTTACTGAGTGGAGAAGGCAAGACTCCACATTATGTGAAAGTAGATTGGGATAAATGGGTGGATGAGGATGAAGATAGTGGTATGCACATCTGTAAACCATGTTATTCTGCTGAATTTTTTTTAAAAAATGTTTAGTTATAAAAAAGAAATTTAATTTTATGTATCATCTGATTGAGTTGTCTCTTGTTTGTTGATTAGGTCATGGTGAACCGGACTTGGGAGGGATGGATTTCTCGGTATGCAATGTGTTTATGTGATTCTCAGTTTCAACCCCTTCTCTTATTGATGTTATTTGTTCCTTTTTTTTTTATGCTGCAGAAATTTGGTGGGATGGGTGATGATGCAATGGGTGATGATTTTGAAGACAGTGATGATGAAGGTAACTATGCTGCACAATTTTGTGGTTGTCATTTATGGTGGCTGTCGGTACTTGACTATAATAAAGAATGCTTGATTTTAGTAGTTATGGATGGTAGTTAAACAAGTTGTGGCATGTGCTTCTTGCACGTAAATTATGGAAATATGCCTGTATGTGCATTTGGGGTGGTTTTCTGGTTTAGGAACACTAAAACTTTCATGTCTGAGGCAGACATTATAATCTTATGGTTGTAGGGGTGGGTGTAGGGCATATATTAAATGATTCTTGGTAGAACTAAAGATTGTTTTGTTGGTAAGATGGGTTTTGGTGGACGTGTGTGGTTGTGAAGAGTTTTTCATGGTGAGTTTAACAGGTGGAGAATTAAAGTTGACTGTAAGACAATTGTGTCCAAATCTTGAAATATTCAGTTATGTAGTAAGTTTATTTTTGTTTGTGTATTTTGGAGCTTCATACACTCTAGTTTGTGGTTTTTCTAATGATCAGAGGGGTAGCTACTAAATCATGGGACTAAACTATTAAAACTGATTAAATTAGCTCAATGTATACCTGGAAGTACCCCCCCTCCTACATGGATGAATTAATAGCTTATAACCTTTGTGACTAATGGCACCTTCTCTGAGGGCAAAGTTGGTCACAATTTAAGATTTCGAATTGGTGCATGTAACTTTTTGATCAGAAAGAGAAATTGAATAAAATGTAAATAGGAATGGATACTTCAGTTCTATTCCTCATTATCTAGCATTTATAAGTTGTAAATCTCTAACCAATGGCTTTACTTGGAATTGATCTTATATCTTCATAGATATTGTGTGAAGCACCCCTCAAAAACTTTAAAAAATTTGCCATTTCTAGTCTCATTCATAATGTCCCATCATTGGAGACCCTTAAACTACAATTCAGAGAACTTCAAAGTTTCTAGCAGTTAGGTGTTTTTTTTTTGTATGCACTTTAATCCATCAAACAGAGAAGGCGAAAATGACTGGTGGTCTGTGGGGCGTAATTTGGGTGCATGTTGCTTCAAGAGTATTGCAACTTGGAAAAGGGGAATAAAGAAAAGAGAGTTTATCTTCAACTCTCTTAACATCATCAAGTTGCATCTTACCCTCTTTGATTTTCCCTTGTTTTCTTTCTTTATACATCACTTGATATTGCTATGTGGTTGCAGGCTCATCTGTGTTTTTATAATTTGTTTTGATGAACAAAAATGCCTATGAAATTTTGACATACATGAATCTGAGGAAGTGGAAAGATATCCCGCTCATAATATCCTCAAGTTATAGTATTCTGGACCTTTATTGTCAGTTCATTTACTGGGCTAACCGAAATATATATTTGTTTGCCATTGTAATAGAGCAAGAAGTGTCAAAACCTGGAGAACAGGAGACTAACAACGAGGAGGGAGGTTCAAAGGTTGGAGAACAAGATGCTGGTAAGAGCGCCGATGAGGCTTCAACAGAGAAACAAGAAGCAGCTCCAAGCACATAATATCCTTGCAGTTCACAATGCTATTACACTTGAAGACGCTTATAACTTTGTGAAGTGAAATTTTCAGTCTGATTGTGCTATCGATTGATAGTTGTTGTAAATGGAGAAATTCATATTGCTCTTCTCGTGTCAGCTAAACATTAGCACTTTTATTCACCAGCAAGAGCTCCGTTTAGTTGAAGTAGGATATTATTGTACAATTGAGAGTTTTATTTCATGAATGAATGGCGGTATCTGGATTTCTATATTTTGTAGAGATTATGTTCTCCCCCAAGAGAATCTTAGATCGGGCGATCACTTCCTCCCATTGCAGAAGTTTCTGGTTTATTCCTGAATAGCTTTTATTTTTCTTGGTAGACATTATCTTGCGATGTCTAGACTCTTAAGAGTAGGGGTGGTATTTTTTGTGCTTCTGGCTCCTATTGATTGAATTTCAATATAAAATTTTCCACGTTTTTATAGATGGATATAATTTTGATTTAAAGTATGTGTTTTTATATTATGTAATTATGAATTATTAAATTATTAAAAGAGTTTTATTATTATAAATATTGAAGAAGTTTATTTTTTTTCTAAAGATATGTTAACATATTATTAGTTAATAGTATAACTTTTTTTACATTGATAATAAATTAAATTTAAACTTTGTATAGAAGGATTATTTTTGTATTTTCATTTCAGCAGTAGTATTTAGGGTTTAAATAATAATTAATAAGGATCATATTTATTTATCATAATCAATAACGTACCCCAAGTCAACAGGTACAGCAATTTTCCTTTATTATAAATTATATACTATTAGCCATTAGATTTTATAAGACTCGTTCAAATAACCATTCAACGAAAACGATACCGCATGAAGAGGAGTATCACGGAACTCTTCTTTCAGTAATAATTTAATTATTAAAATAATTTATAATTATCCAAACATCTTGTTTAAAAAACAAACTAAACACAACTTTTACCTGCTACCAAAAATACTCAAAAATAGTTTTCGAAACCAATTTCATGAAAATCATCTAACTGCTTGGGATTGGAAGCACATATTGGGTAGGGAAAAGATACAATAATATGCACAATTTAGATCATGTGAATAGTATTTAAATAGGATTTAATTTTAATCTATTATAAAAAAATTTTATATTATCATTCAATTATGTATTAATATATTATTAATGTTAAATTTTTAAAATAATTATTATAATAATCAAATTTTTTTAATAAATTAACAATATATAAGATAACAATATAAAAAAATTTACACGATGAAAATTAAACACATATAAATATAAATTTGTCTATACACCTAGTAATTTCACAACATAGGCAGGTGATTGGGTATTAGGAAGTGGCTCAAGTGGACTTCATCACACGTGATCGAAGCCTTAAAACCCTCGCTGATGCCAAAGAGAAAGAAGTGCAACGTATAGAGAGAGAAGGAGAAAAATGGAAACGAGTACCAGCACGGCTATGGATGTCGAGGAACAGCCTTCACCGAACCCCAACAACGTTAAACGCTTCGGACTTAAAAACTCTATTCAAACTAACTTCGGCGACGACTATGTTTTCCAAATAGTCCCAAAGTACGTTCTTTTAATTTTCTGTTTTTAAGCAGTGGATTCTACAGAAAGTGAAACTTGATGAAAACGAAGAAAGCCACCTTTTTTTGTTCATGTGCTTGGAACTGTGAACTGGGTTCTAATTATTATTACTTTTTGCTGCGTTTTCTTGATGGAAGGGATGATTGGAGTACAATGGCGGTGTCATTGTCTACCAACACTGTGAAGCTGTATTCACCAGTGACGGGTCAGTATTATGGAGAGTGCAAGGGTCACTCTTCAACCATCAACCAAATTTTGTTTTCGGGTCCTTCGAATCCCCATGTTTTAAGCTCTTGTTCTTCAGATGGAACTATTAGAGCTTGGGACACTCGAACATTTCAGCAGGTACATGTGATTTGTTGCTGTTTGGTTTTCAGTTTTGTTAAAAAATGTGGGCAATTTGCTATGTGAGTGATGCTGACCATCAAACTGCAGGTGTCTTCCATAAGTGCTGGTTCTTCTCAAGAGGTCTTTAGTTTCTCGTTTGGAGGACCTCATGGGAATTTAATTGCTGCTGGTTGTAATTCGCAGGTTTGCTTTCGACTGCAGCTACTTCAGTGATACTGCATGAGATGATTTAAACTAGTATGTAAGCTATATTCTGCTGTGTAATTTTGCTCAGATACTCTTCTGGGATTGGAGAAACAAGAAGCAAATTGCATGCCTGGAGGACGCTCATGTGGATGATGTTACTCAGGTTTGCTTGAATCACATAATTGACTTGAGAAATGCTATGTTACATAGGCGTAGTAAGTATCTGAAAGGAAATTGATCTAATATCTTGTAAAAAAAATGGTAGGATTGTTAATACAGGCAACAAATTAGGATTCACAGTATCTCTGTAAGAAATGACAATGTAAATCTTGTTAGAATTGAAGAGAAGATTTATGAAACGATGTACTTGATTCCTCAATTTCCTCATATTCTGGGTCTGAAATTGTTAGTCAGACCCGTTGGAAAATTTTCAGTTCAGACTGCAGCCATCTTCTTTAGTTCTGCATGGCTGTAGACTTTACTAGATCAATTCAACTCAAACTGGCTATTGATGTAGGATTGAAGAAGAATTCTTTAATTAGACTGGCATGAGCAGAAGTCTTCTGCAAATGTGATGGGCATGATATTGATGACATGAAGGCCTCACATTTATGTTATGGCCTGCTTGGCTGCTGTATTGTTCTTTTCATCGTGTTTCTTGACCTCTTACCCCCTCTGCTCCCTGCGGTGTTTATCATAAGTAATGTATTTGTATTCCTGGTGGGGCTTACCTCATCTGCTTGTGTCCTGTTATAGAAGGATATGATGTCAATATTTGTTACCTGGTATATTGTGTGCATTAGATGAAGATGACAATGGTGATACTTTTTATTATTTAAGATAAAGCTTGTTACATTAACAAGTTTTTGTACTAAATTTTAGTCTTTCACTAAATGAAGAGATTTTAATTATTTCATGTGAGGCATGAAGTCATGTCTGATTTATTTAAGTGTATGATTTTTGATAGGTTCATTTTGTCCCTGACCAACAAGGAAAGCTTATTTCTGCTTCAGTAGATGGTTTGATATGCACATTTGATACCACCAGCGATATCAATGATGATGATCATCTGGAATCAGTAAAGTCTGGAACTCTAATTTCAATTCCCTTTAGTTGATAATTCTTGCAATCATCTTGAATGACTAAAATAATTAAAAGACAGCTAAGCAGTCATTGCCAAACAAGGAAAAGTGAACATTGATTAATTTGATATTTTTTTTCTTTTTTTGGTGTGTGTGGGGGGTGGGGGAGTTGTTAAAACTATCTGGTTGCTATGACTTTTTTTTCTTGCAAGAGGACATCAATTTTTAGTCAGTTATTTTTTATGTTTAGTGGTTGAGTTATGAGCTATGCATGAAGAAAGCTGCACCATGTGCTTTTCAAATTTCTCTTTTTTTGGTTTCTTTTTGTTACTGTTTAGTTTGCTCTCATATCCATCCAATTTAATGTTAAAGTTGATACTCATTAGTCTATCTACTAATATGATGGTGATTTTGAAAAATAAAAAGGTTTCTTTAAGTCCTTTATATTTTTGGACTATAAGTTTCTCATACAAATGTAATTAATTTTCTGCTTACAAAAATGTAGGTGATTAATGTGGGGACTTCAATTGCAAAGGTGGGGTTTTTTGGAGAAAGTTTTCGGAAGCTTTGGTGTTTAACAAACATTGAAACCTTTGGGTACAATCTATCTCCATTAGTTGGTTTGCTTGACAGTTAGATACAATTTAATCATTTTCTATCTCCTTTGCTATGCTGCATGTTATGGTGGTGTGCTTGGTCCTGCATTCAATCTTGTTTTAGTTGCTGAAGAAAGGCAAATTCATACAGACACGAAATAACTATTATACAGATTCATACTGCGGGTGCAGATAGTACTTCCAGCAATACTGTTTATGCTGTCTATTAGATTATTATGCTCCTAATATGGGTTATGTGGATTTGCATTTGTATACTAACTCATCCGTCTTTCTCAGTTAAAGTTTCATTTACTGCCTGTTTATGTTCGATTCTAACATTTCATTCTACTCTGCTGCCTTATAGTATCTGGGACTGGCAAGATGCTAGAAATGAAGTAAACTTCTCGGATGCTCGTACTTTAGCTTCTGAAAGTTGGACTTTGGGTCATGTGAGTTCCTCCTTATTTGATTATGCTTAATTTATTGAACTGGAAATGCATTATGCTTTATAAACATGTATGAAAAAGATGTGATGTGATGCGATGTATAGGCATCTTATGCAAATGATATATCATTGCTTGTTATGGGAAAGTTGTATATATTGAGAGGATTATAGCTTTCTTAAAGGTTAATCTTAATCCTCTGGACTCTGGAGCTTTCCTTGCAAAAGAGGCCATGCTTCTTGTGCTTCTATTCATATCATGTGAGTTTGTGCTGCCCCCATAGTGAATTGGGAGTATGGAGCTTCTAATATGGTTGAGCCTCATATAACCTACTTTTTGGTCAACTTACACAAGCGTGGTGAATCGCAATTGCTGCCCAGCTTTCCGGAAAATTCCATCTGAAGCAAAGGCCATTATAACTATATATATATATATAATATATATATATATATATTCATGATATGGATAAAGATAGTGGGCATTGGCTAAGTAAATTGAATAGATGATCTTCCGAGTATTGTGGCAACTGCAGCCCAAAGAAAAACTAATATACTTCTCCACAATGAACAAATATATTTTAGTCACTCCTATCTTAGCCCACAAAGTGATGTTTACTACTTTCTTTTGGCAGGTTGACTATTTTGTTGATTGTCACTACTCTGGGGAAGCTGAACAACTATGGGTGATTGGTGGCACAAATGCTGGTATTTTGGGCTACTTTCCCGTAAATTATAAGGGAGTGGCAACAATAGGATCTGCAGAAGCAATTCTTGATGGTGGCCATACAAGTGTTGTTAGGAGTGTATTACCCATGTCAAATATTCATAGCGGACTAGCCCCTAGCCTAGCCATTTTTGGGTGGTCAGGTGGGGAAGATGGTCGGCTATGTTGTTGGCTGCCTGATGACTCCCCTCACTCAAATCAATCGTGGATTTCAAGCACGTTGATTATGAAGACTGAAAGGACTCGCAAGAAAAATCGTCATCAGCCCTACTAGCAATGCCATGCCATTAACGACTTCAATGCCAACGGAGCATTTCTTTCCTTAATTCAGTTAGTTTTACTTTTCACTACAACTTGGGTTGGGATCGGTTTGGATTTTGACAAAAAAATAGATTTGTACCTTTTGTATTGCATGTAATATTTGTGCCAGGGCATTTTACATGTGCCTTTTTTTTTTAACAAATTACTTTGTGTAATTTGTATGGGTTGTCAATTTTAATGTTAATACTTTTCTAGGTAATGAATAACTCTCTACTCATTTCTACTACTAAAACGTTTTTAGATAAATATTTTGGTACAACTTTTAATATAGCATTTAATCCTTTTATATTATTATTATTTAATTAATTGTACAAAATAAATACAAATACATCATTTCAATATTTATTACTCTTTAAAAAAAAATCTCAAATAATAAAACTTTATTCTCCCCCCACCCTTTATTTCTTCTTCATTCAACATATTTTTATACTTTATTTTTCTGCTTTTATTTCACTAATATATTTTTAACTAAATTTAAAATTTTTCATTTTTTTATATACATATACACATGCATGCTCCCCCCCTCCCTATAGTGTAAATTAAATATGCATATTTTTTTGAAGAGCTTATAGGAGTTTCATTTAAAGAAATTAATGACCTGCAAGATAGTTCCATTATTACGTTTAGGAACATGATTGTGTCATATTTATAGAGTGACGTTCTTACAATAAATAAATAAATAAATCCAAATCCAACCCCAGCAACGCCAAAACCTAAATCATCTTAAAATAGATATACAATCGGAGTATACAAGAATCGATGGCCGAACTTGGGGCAACACAAACTATAAACCCCATCGGGAAAACGACACTACGTGGTCAACTTAATGCCTAATAATACAGGTAGGGAAATATTAGATGCATGAAAAACATTAATCAGTTCAAGGTGTGATCCAGCATAACATTCAAAACTACTAAAGGCAATATGCATTCCGGTAGTAATTCATTGGTGACAACTACTAAAAGTTAATGCAACCAGCCCTCAACACACAAAGAAAACCAAAATTTACACGTATATTTGCATAACAAATCATAGATATGTTGCTTTTTTAATTTTTTCATTAGACTATAATTCTGCACTTTACTCTCTAAAATGCAACCTTAACTTTAGAGATCCAAATGCAATTTATACACAGGTATATCCCTGAGGGCGACTTACTTTTATGATTACTCGAGGCTTCAGCCTTCACCAGTGGCGAGAATCAAGATTCAACATGAGAAAAAGAACAGTTCATCTTTATACTATGCCTTGCCTTCAAAATTACTAGACCATGAATTCAAGTTAAGACCACCCAAACGTTTCATGTACAGGTGTGAAAGGAACACATCTAAATATATCAAGGTGAGTATTTAACACATTGTATCATCATTACTTCTCATTGAGCGAACAGAACACAAAAGCAAGTTTGCTATAGGGAAGGCATTAGAAAATGATGATAGTATAGAAGCTTTGGTCGAATTCTATAATATCACCATTTTTTGTGACCAAACGCAAGAAAAACATTGGAAAGCTAAAATTCAAGGATGCACAAGAAACACAAGCAGTAATCTGGCTGAACGGGCACCAATGCCTCTAAAAGTAGCAGCTGGCCCATCTGAAGTAGTACCATATCACTTATTTGAATCAACCTCTACCTCGCCCTGCACCTACCACAAGAAGCAATAACATTGGATGAGATTCATTGACAAAATTTATGCTTTGTTTGAATGGGAAGTACGGAGGGGACATTCCTCCTCCTTCCCCCCTCTGAGCGCCACTCTGAATTGGTGTGTGTGGGGTGAGGGGGGGGGGGTGTTCATGATTTGTTTTAAATTAAATATATATTAAATTACATATATACGCTTAGGCCTGCATTATAAGATTGCAACATAAGGACTATACTGGAAATTTACTTTGGTAACTTATCCTTTCTCTCTACTTTAACTCCTAGACAACAAGGGGAAGAGAGTTCCCCTTTTTTCCTTAATCATCCAAACAAGGGAAGGTAACTTCCCCTCCATCCCGTCTCTTCTTTTCCCTTCCCTTCCCCTCCGTTTTAAAACTTCCAAACATAGCATTAAGCTACCATCTAAACAGAAGGCATATATACAACCATATGTAAGACATTCCTAATCCTAACCATAAATTTCAACACTTAAACCAACAAATTAAAGAAATAGTAATCTCAGTTCCTTCAATAATAGTTTTACGTTTTACATTGAAGAAATTTTTTGCTCATCAGGAGCTCATCTAGGTGAAAATAAAAGGAACCTCTTTGCACTCTTTCATGGTGAATTTACGGGACAGAAGCCAACATATGAACAGTTGGTATACATGCAATGCGTGCATTTTGGGAGGATGTAAGGGATGATTTACCTCTGTTTCCACCAGGCTTTCCACCTGGGCCACCCCTGCCTCGGCCTCCTCCTGGCCCCTTAGCACCACCATCATCAAAGCCACGCCCAATTCCTTTTGCTTGACGTCCACCAGCACCATCCTCCCTACCTCTTCCCCTTCCACGTCCCACACCAGGTGGTTTGCGATCTGAAAAAGGTCATATTAATCAAAGAACTTTCTAGTTTTTTTTTTTTTGGTAACTAGAAGACTACATGAATAGCAACTCATACTATACGGGTAAAAATAACTTGTTCACAGTGATGAAATTGTTATTTGTGGATCTAGAAAAGAAACAAGTCAGACTCTGAAACTACTAGGTTCAAGAGCAAAACAATATGCATCTTTATTATGAAAAGCATAGCAATCTGTCTTAATTTTTTCTATCTCTTAGATCACCTAGTCAATTTAACTATCAATATGAACAAGTAGGTCCAGCTAGATGTTAAAACAAGGCTTACCCATGCGGCTCTTGGTTTCTTCCTGAACTTTGTCAATAACCTAAAATAACAGGCAGTAAAGCTAGATTAGTGGATAAATATATGTATGGCTAAGACATACATTCACTGAAAAAAATTCTGAACCTATTAATCAAAAGGAAAAGAAAAGAAAAAGACTGAACCATCAATACACACCTCATCAGGAACTCGAAGGTACTTAATTGTATTACCACGTATGTAGCATTCAGGCATACGCCAAAATCTATCTCCATCCTACAATGCCAATTTCAATCAAACATTGTAACAAAAAAGATATTAGAAGACGATAAATAAGAAGTAAAGCGAAAAGGGCAGGTAAAAGAACATTACTTTAGAGGTACAAATGACTTCTCGGAGATGGATGTTCATCCATGTATCGCAATTCACCAAATGCCCGTTATAAGTCTCCCCATTTTTCAATTCCACCAACTGTTACAACATGTCAAAAAAAGAAAACAAATTTCACAAGTTACAAATCAAACAGAACAACACAAATTGTATTATATATATATATATATAAAGGGTAAAATAGAGCAAACGCATCGCTCACCATTGGGTGCCCTTGGGCAGTCTTGAGAAGGGAAAGGGGAAGCTGCAACAAAGAGTAAATAGTCAGAGCAGAAATAGAGAAGCTACGAATTGGGGCAAAATTAACACTGAATGTAACCCTATCAGTAACCTTAACCTAATGCTTCGATTTGATAAGAAGAAGAAAAAAATCAAGTCGAAAAATACCGACACGACAACCTAGGATCAGTTGGGGGAAGTTGAAAGTTGAAACCCATTGAGGTTTCCGTTGAAAAAGTTTATGTTAGGAAAAAAGGAATGAACTTGGGTATGGATACCGGAATGAGAAGATCTGGGTATATATTGTTTGTACTGATAGCGTTTGAAAGGAATGAACTTGGACAAAGAGAGAGAGAAAGAGAAGCAGTGACTTACCATGTCGCAAATCGGTGGTCTGTGTCGTCGATTGTGATTTGTTATATGTAATTGTTGAATAAAAGGAAAGAAAGCGAAGATGTAAAGGAAGAAGAGGGAGAGCTCGATGACTGGCTCTCACTGCTATGCCACCTCTCTCTTTATTTCAATCCTATTCATATTTGTATATTTGTAATTTTGTATTTTTTTTGGAAGGGTTACAAGTAATAGGGTAAAAAACTTATAGAATTAAAGTCAAATCCTTTTTTAAATCAGGTTATCTGTAAACCCAAAAACATCTAAATTTATTTATTATCTAAGTGAATAGAAACCTTTTTTTTTATTCTTACCCTTTGTTAAAAAATAATAATATACAAGATTATTCATTTTTTCAGTGCTACTGTGATTAATTTTTTTCCCCCAAGGCAACATATCATATTTTCTTCCTATTCATTTTCTATTATTAACTAGAAACAGCAGGAGAGGTTAATACAATTTTCTTAGTTATCATTAATATTTGTGGCTAAATTACTAAGGCTTTTTCTCCTTTGTTTACCATGTACGACTTCTGATGTGGTAAGCGAAATGAGGTTGCTAAGTGTAACACAAGCCAATAATATATTTGTCATTTTCTTCTTAAAAAATGCTCTTGTAAGCTCAAGCGTTTGTATGTTTGAGCATTTATTGGTTAACAATAAGATTTACACAAAACTTATTTATTTTGCTAAAAGAACTCGTAAATATAAAAAGAAAGATTAAAATATGTTCTTTTGTTGAAGACTCGAGCACTTGTGAGCTGGAACGTATAATAACATTATCTTTCTTCTTTTATTCGCAATTAATATCTATTATCAATCAACGATGCTTCATTTAAAAATAGAACTAGCATTGATATTGTAGTTGTCTGACAGAAATGCAATGCTTAAATGTTTATTTCTAATTTTAATTGTATTATTTCATTTTTATAGGCCACTTATTGAAAACTGATTTCATAATTATTAATTTATTTGTTAAGATTAAGTGTGTGTTTAGATTAGTTGTAAAAAAAATTATGTTAAAAATTGATTATGTGTATAATTAATTTTTAAGAAAATTCATTATAAAAAATATAATTTATGTTTAAATATATTAATTCATAATTGATTTTAAGATAAAGAATTTTGTATGGATTGAATAAAAAAAATTATTTTTATATATTACATAACCAAAAGATATATGAAATGATTAAAAACATTATTTGGTTAAGGTCAAATAAGTTTTTCTTTCTCAAAGTTTTTGAAATAATCTAAAATTAAATAATTAAAAGTCCAAAATAAAAACTTTTTTTAAAAAATTATTTTTAGTTAATAAAAAAATAATTTTAATTTATAATCAATTAAGATAAATTTGAGATAAAATAAATTTTAATTAAAAAATAATTAATGAAAACCAAACACTCTAAAGAAGACAAATCAATTCCCTTTGCAAGGTACATAGATTTTTTTTATTATGTAAATTATTGATTGAATTCTCCATAAAACATATATCTTATTATTATGCATATGAGAGCTTATTTTACGTAGTAAAATGCATAAAGATAGATAATGATATGTCTCCTAATTTTTTTTTTTGTATTTATCAAGATATCCTCATATGCTACTAGCACTATAAAACAAATCTCTCTTGGACATTATTGAGACTAAGAATCCCTCTCAACAAATGTCTACTCCAACATTTAAACTTGTATCTTTATTTTAAAAATACAACTTGCTTACTACTACATCCATCACTTATTAGTATATCTTTCTTAATTTTTATCGGATAAGTATGATTATGTGATAAGGGTTCAATTTCTCATATACGACCTCCTAACAAAAAAAAACATAAAGATTGTTGCGGTTTTCGTCAACTTCACTTACTTTTTATATAAAATAAACGAAAAGAAATAGTGAAAATGATACAATGTTGTCAAGAGTACTGGACTTAATATGGAAATCAATACGACAATATTACAAAACTTAAAAATATTCTATTAGCATTTTATGTATTATCATGGAAACAATGCCTTTTTTTTTTTTAGGTATCAAATGCTTCAAAGGAACTGGATCATAGCAAAGTCCATCGTAAATACAAGTTTATGAACAAAATTGGAGAAATTTACTTTAAAAACAAACTAGAAGAGCAATACATTTTTTAAAGGAGTTAATTAGTCTACTAAGTAGCAACCATTCCACTTAGCTCAAAAGATGGAAGTTATCTCCAGAGCTAGAAGAATCTTGTGTTTCTACATGATTCATCAAGACTTCCTGAGGTTTGAAAATTTTGTAGTAAGACTTCCTGTGAGGTTAGAAAATTTTGTAGCAAGACATCCTCTGATTTTGAATATTACACTATCTTCTTTTATTTTGAATTCCATAATACAAATGCCTCCCTTGTTTAAATTTTTTCTAGACAGAAACAAACTACAAATTTTCTTACAAGTGAAATGACACTATCAAGGAAGGTCAATCATCAATGTGATATCCAAAACTAGGGGAGTGTGATTTTGTAAGTTTCACAAAACTCAAGGGAGGTAAATGTGTTTTACTCAGAATTTATATATAAAAAAAAAATCGTCAAATATAGGGTTGTACTAAGGGGGAAGACTAGAATCATAGGAACGCCTGGAGGTTATGCACCAATAGCATTTTGCAGAGACCCTTAGCAAAGTAACGCAATGTCAACCGGGAAGACTGTCCAATTAGAAGCTCAGCATCAAGCATGCTCATGCAAAGACACTCAAGACATCCAGACTCCAAATGAAATTTACAGTAAGATTACAGAACAAGTATTTTATACATGGCATTTGTACAAAATAAGTTAGATAATTCATTGACCTTCAGATAGCAATGGCGATTACAGTACAAGTCCATTATTAATTTACATCTCCATTGTTAGTTCTGACCTCTTGTGAATTGTTGTCAAGTCGGCTAAATGGCGCATTGTCGGCCTGCCATGAGGACAATTCCATGGAGATTTCAGCTCAGCCAAATGCTCAAGTATCTGAAACAATTAGAGTAAGCTACAAACTCAGTCTGTCAGAGTGAAAGGTTTGAAAGTCAATTTCTTTAGATTTAGTGTCCACTAAACACGATGCTTCTCATTCCACTTACGCATTTTTTCTCCCTAGTGTATGTGCGTTTGTGTTTTGAATGAAGGGGAAGGGGGGGAGGGGTGCTTAGTAATGTGTTTTACTACCTTCTGCATTTCGTTTCTTCCAAGTGGATCACCAATCATAATCGATGATCGACAAGCACGTGATGCCAACATTGCACGAACTCTTGAAGGGCAAATAGAATCTGAGGTGTCCAGTTTATAACTACCAACAATGGAGCATTCCCCATGACCATCAGACAGGGTAGAGATCAGATCCTTGACATCTGTTGGGAGAAATTGTGATTAGTAATCACTTCAATACATCATTCTCTGAGCAAATAATTCCCTCTGATTAGATAAAATCTCTAAAATGAATGATTAGGCACAAGAAGAAATGCCCCACACGTTCACAAGCATTCGAATATGCATGTCAATCTTTAGATCAAAGCTTAGGCCCTGGGGTATATTTTGAAAAAAAAAAAAATGGTATCATGGAATGGACAAAATCTCAATTCAAGGGGCATTAATAAGTGCATCATAATGATTTCTACGGTGAAGCAGGAACCAGAGAACTTTACAGGGGCTGAGGGCTGTTCTTAAGCTTAACCACAATGTGAGTATCAATTATGCATCCTAAAGCATGTTCATGCCAAACGGTAATGAATAATTGTAGATTTAGCACGTATTATAAGTTAGTTGAGGATGTTTACCAATTCTTCAGTTTCTGTTTTGAAGTACAAGGCCATCGGAAGATGAAAAGGCTATATTAATTGTTAAGATCCTAAATTGTCTTCTTGATGCTAGCTTGCATACTTCGTCAAATTGCATCATATATAAACTTGAGCAATGTTAGTTAATCTAGACTTTCCAGTTTCCAGATTGGGCTGAGCCATCTCCCAATATAAATACAAACTTAGAAAAATAAAAGGAATATCGTAGACTAAAATTTATGTATCCAATGCACACAAGATTTTATGACTGAGGCTTTTCCTTGACCTACCTTGATCATATAAACCAATAGAATCCCCTAAACTAATCATAGCTAAAATCCACAAAATTTAAAGATACTACCTTCAATTCCAAAGATTGTGTTTTTACTGAAAGGGACAGCCTTTAATTTATAATGGCATCCAGGTGGAGCATTTGGATCCTCTTCCAAAGTAAACCCATTCTTCCTGAAAATGGAGATAATGCAAATGCATGTTACAAAGTACACTAAAACCTTAAAGATGGAGGAACAAGACAAAGTAAAGCATGAAAGTTTGTAACATTTCTGTACAGGCTATAGCAAACAGGAAACATAAACAGTCTGTTTGATGTAGGATCAATATCAGGATCCTTTTAATGAAATCTAGTTTCTGACAATAACCTGAAATAAGTCAAAACAATATATCACCACTTAATCAACATGGCTCTATTTATACCTGATTATGTCCATGTGCATTGAAGCAACTATTTCTTCTTCAGGGGATAACTCCAATCTTATTGGCCTACATATGTAATTTGGGACAACGTGGTTCAGACCTTGGTTGAATTTAGATCATGAATAAATAAAGAAAAGAGATCATATATATATATATATATATATATCTAATGATTGTAAGTGAACAATGATATAAACTCCTCACCTAAGCAAAGGCTGTTGGCTCAAGATGGTTGATTGCGCTAGACGCTCAAAATTGTACTTCTCATCAGCAGCATGCTGAAAATAGATGATTCTCCGTTACAAATTATGTTTAGCTAAAAAATGAATTTTGAAATTTAGCAAAAGGATGCATTTATATGGATTAATCATTCAAGAGGATGGAGGAAGAAACTGAAGATTTAATAGTTCCAAAAAAATATATTGGAAATCACCTGATCCACAATGAATAAGTCTTGATCCAATTTACCAATGATAAATCCAAGATTGAATTGCCCAATCACCTATTAAAACATATGGTCTAAGTAGTCAGCAAGTAATTACAGTATGTTATCTGAAAGTGCATGGATAATCTAGCAGTTAAAGGATTGAATGTAATTTTGGCATGGTAGATTAGATATGCGGACTATGTATTCCAAAAACAGAATGACTTGGGTCTTATGGTGGGAAAAAGCCTAAACAGCTTAGTTCACTACTTACTAAGATACCAAACACCCAAACAGCACAGTAATAACCATTTAAAAGAACAGCATCATTACATAAGAGACCTAGCACTGTTAGAAGTATTACAAGCATATAAAATGACAATATGAAGCATACTAACAACCTTCATTCTGTTGAAGTCTTCCTTTTTGAAATGTCTTTCCAATTCAGTGGTTGCTGCAGCTAAAGCTCTTTCTTTCTGCTCTTCAATTTCCGGTTGAGAAAGATTCAAAGTTGCAGCCATATAGCAACTAGAATAATTATGAGAAATCAAGAGTCAGCACGTAGAAAACTTTCCTATTTCATACAAAGGTTACTGAAATAAAAACCTTTTGACATTCACTTTTCCACATCCATAATTACTAGATCGCAACATAGAAAGCCTCTTCTCTCTCCTTGTCTTAAGGTCTTGAAAAGAAAACTGCATGTTGGAGCATATCTTCTGACCAGAAGATTTAGAACAATCAAACCGTACAGGAGATGAATGTAATGGAGGATCTGAGACCACAACAGGCTCTGTCACATTGATCAGATCATTGCTAGACGGATCAGCTAGAGATATATTATTCTCTTGATCTAATTCCTGTAAATAACCACATGAATATATGAAAACTGCATCAAAAGAGAATAGCAAGCTTTTTTTTCCTTTTCTTTTTGGATAAAAGAAGAAATTTTATTGGAAAGAAAGAAGCGGTACAAAGGAAAGGAGGATTGGTCTTCTCCTTAGACAAAGCAACAAAAAAATGCACAATGAATACGAGGCAAAGACATTAATGCAAGAGAGCTCTCCAATCCAGAGACATACACCAAGAAGACTCCCTGAAGAAAACCATGTGAAAAACACCAAAGAGGGGTAATGAAACCTACCCTATCCCACAGAAAGTCTAGGGTCAATTATATAATTTAAATACCAACCAAAGACACCAAGAGATGGCAACAACGCACACAACATCATCAATTTTTCCTCATTACTCCAACCAAAACCTCAGAATTTAATCAAAAGCAAACACCCCAGGTTTTGAGAACAGACACAAGAATCATCAAATGTACCAAAAAGCCTACTCCAAATTAAGCTAGCCGCTGGGATACACAAATAAGTGTGCAGCTGTTCCCAGATTAGAGCAGCATATTGCACACATATCAGGAAAGAGAACATAAATTCTAGTAAATCATAAATAACTCATAATCAGACAGACTGTTGCAGAATACAACTCATAAGGCAGGTTCCTTCTCTCAAATAAAGGTGCCAGTAAAATCTTCAAGATTCTGATTCATGAACTTATGACTGAAAATTTGTACTTGCCAGGTCCCAACAGAACATCACCCTTTGCTCTAAACAAAGGACAATTAATGTAAAAGGCATAATACTCAACAGAAAAGCCCAATGTCATTATGGTCCTTACACCAATATTGCAAGAAGGTAATGTTATTAAAAAATTCACTTTTAAACTTCAAAGTTTATTTTACTTTCCTGTTTTCGGAGCTATATATGATACACATCGGACAAATGGGGACAGATATAATATCACTATAGGTTTTAGACCATTCTAACATTTACAAAGGACCATTTCAGCCATAATATAAAAATAAAGAGCAAAAAGTAGATGAACCTCATAATTTCCTGTAAAAATCACTCAAAATCCTTTATTTTCAAAATACAATATAACTTCTGTGTCTCTCTAATGTACTGTAATACACAAAGTGTCTTCCAAATAAGTAAAATGGACATAGTTCTGAAGAAACTCACCCCAAATCTTATTATTAAATAAAATGTTACTTGTTGAAAAATAGATTAGGGTTTCAGAGAAACTAGGAAAACACAGAAGCGGGGCTGCGGAGAGGAAACAGGAATGTTATTACTCATCAGTGATGATACACACAGGTTGTCTACATCTATAGAGAGATTTAGGGACAAATAAGGCACCAATCATGGAGGTGATTGTGCCACTAATCAAGGAGCTAATTGGAGCAAATCAGTAGCCTAATCACTAGCTAACAATCAGTAATCATCATAATTGCTGTTGACCATATATTCTAACATAAATACTAATATTCTAACATTACTCAAGAACATAATTTAAGGTAAACTGGAATAATACAAAGAAAACTTCAAAATTATCTTATTCTCTTACCTTTACTGCATGCAAAATTTTTATTAAAATAAATTCAATTATAAGTTTACAATTTGTGCTCCAGTTTTAAGTTATGACTAAATTTATCACCATAGAAAGCCAGGGCAAAGAATTATCAGATCGTTCTAAAAGTAATATCCAATAGTCATAAAATTTTCTAATATTTGCTGAGAAACTTTAAGAAATCTTTCCTTGAACATGAACAATGTTTTCCAATTTAAACTTACAAGTACAAATGTCATTGCCCATTGCACAAATTATATTCATAAATTCTACATCACACAATTGGACATTTACTTCTCATCATTATACCGTTTATAAGTTCAATCATTTGTCTCCTTTAAAAAGCTGCACAAAAATGACAATGATGTTTAAATAATATGATAAAAATACTCATAAAGTTATAAATACAACATAATGACACAGAATACAAAAGACGTTCATTCTTTGCATATTCATTTATGTTACGGCGGTAAACTGTAATTTTTATATAAAATAACTTGTTTTTGTTCTTTTGTAAAACGAACTCGCATCTTTATCCAAATAAAATACATGTATGTTCAACTACTTTGCTCTTTTTTTATTAGTATATAATTTCCTACTTGAAACTTAAGTAATCCCCAATAGAAATTTCTAGAAATGCCACTATTAATGATAAAATATCAAATAATTTTATGAATCAATATGCAGTATAATCACATGCAATACCTGGGTCTGCACTTAATAAACATATACTTCAAGAACTAAAAGTATAGGTAAATAAAATTGTAGTAATTCAAACAAACTTTTTGGAATGTTTGACAGCAAACCCACATACCATTTCAGAGTCTCTGTCAGTAGAGTCACCTCTAAAAGAAACTGAACTTTCACTTCTGTTGTTGATGTTATCAGGATTAAGTTGCTGCAAAGACTCAGTCTCATTCACCTTAGCAGTTCCATCAATTTGGTCAAAATGAAGTGATGATCTCGTAATCAAGTCATGTGTTTCAGTATTTGCAGTCTTCAGTTTACAATGAAGAGCTTGATTTCTAAGGACAGGCACTTCAGATAAGGCTGTAATGATGTTATCACAATTTCTTTTACTTACAGAAACAAATTTGTTAAGAGTTGACTGAACATGTCTTGAATGATTATATGAATATTCATTACAAGTGACCCCACTCTCAACTGTTCTTGAGACAAGAGGAGCTTGATCAGGTATAATACTACCAGTGTGTGTTGATTGTCTTCTACTTTTATCATCCTTTAAAGTGTTGTGTGCTCTGAGTGTGAACTTCTTGCCCATTAAACTCCCATCGTTCTCACAAATTAACCCTTCCTCAACATGTGAGCACTGATAATCAACAACAGATTCAGAAGCATTGTTGGAATCAGTAATATGCTCCTCCTTATGCTCAGCCTGAGAAATACTACTATTGTTGCGCTCAGTATTATGCTCCTCCTTATGCTCATCCTGAGAAATAATACCACTGTTGCACTCAGTATTATGCTCCTCCTTATGCTCTTCCTGAGGAAGAATGCCATTTGGGGATGATTGTATCAGTGTGATACAAGATTTCCTATGAGAAGAACACAACTCAACACAGTCTTCTTCCACAGCAGGCTGCTCAACTTTGTTAACAGAATAACAGGCCTTACTAGGAGAATAAATTTGTTGTAAACCCTCTCTCAGGGCTTGCAATATGGCACTTTCTTCGGAAAAAAAAATCTTCCTCTTATCAGGAGTCACATTGACATCACATGCTCTAGCAGGAACAGTAAAATTCAAGATTGTTATGGGATATTGCCTAGAGTTTGCACCTTTATATAACTCATTCACAAGTTTGCTGACTTTAGGCATATCCACCGGTCTACCATTTACAAAAAAATACTGCCTATCTCCCAAATTGCGTCCACTACCCTGTCCAGACTTGGAAAGAAAACCATCAACTTTGCAACTATCAGATATACTTAATGTCACAGGCTCTAAGCAGCTGAAAGTTTTCATGCCAAGCACTGTTATGATGTTATCTTTAAGAGAACCACTTCCTTGCGTCTTAAATACCACAGACCTTACATTTTTTCCAGTTGTGTTGGTGCAGACAAAACGAACGCCTTTTGCTATAAGGGCATACGCCTGAAGAGTTGTTGGTAGAAGATTATGTTAACAAACTATGGAAATAGGAGAAGGAAGCAAGGATTTCAGGAGAAAAATAAACTAAAGGAAACCCAAAAGCATAGAAAGGGATGAAATCACATCAGCCATACTAATCCTGGCCAATAGTAAAGGCCCTGTACAGAGTGATATTCCTGAAGAGTAAATGAGGTTTTGGTGATACGTAGTTACCAACCCCTTAAAGACGTTAGCTCTAAGAGAACACAAGAATTTAATTACTTGTAATTAAAAGAAAAAGAAAAAACAAATGGACCTAATATTTGTGGGCTGTAGGAAGAAAGACAATCTAGGATTCAAACTTACAACCCTGTCCTCTCATACCACTCATAAAATTGTCAACTACAAAAACAGCTTAAGCTATTAGAAATATAAAATTGTATCTGAAATATGTTCTAATAGATATCACAAAGTAAGTTAAGTAACTTCCAATCATGTTGGAAGGATGCAGGCTCTTGCAAAATTGCATCTAATCTATAAGGAAGAAAGCTAAAACATAAATTGATGCATAAGCTTTATTTTTCATTTCATGATGATAAGAAGAAAGTGAATTAAAGTTAAGCATCAGAGAGTATATAATTACTAAACTTTGTCACAGAAAATAGAAACTCACATTCAAGAGAGAAACTAACTTCCCATATTCCTTGCGTATGTTACGACTAAATTCTTTGCTTCGGACTGGCAGATTGGAGAATAACTTTTTAACAGTGACAGTGGTACCAATTTGGCGTGCAGTTTTCCTTTCAGCTACTAGTAGTCCTGAATGGTCAAAAGTCAAGTGTGTAGCAATTGACTCATTCTTTGTTCTTGTTTCAACAGTCAAATTCCCCAAAGCACAAAGGGAACTCAGTGCCTCCCCTCTAAAGCCAAAAGTGGCGAGAGACTGAAGATCAGGAAAATCTACTAATTTTGAGGTATGATGCTTAAGTGCAAGAACCTGCAATGGTTTCCAAAAAGGCAATGATAACCTATTATAAGTTGATTATCATATCTCAACACAAGCGCACAAATCATAACTCCAACAACCACAGAAACATGAAATTGAGTGAAAAATATCTCGATTGGATCAATAACACACTTGACATCCAAGATACCAATACAAATATATTCCGAGCTACACATGTGCATCAGTAAAACCAAGGGGATGAGAAACCCATCTCTAACGACACCAAGGTAAATTGAGATATAGACCATTGCAATAAACTCAGCCAAGTAACTAAACTAACCATTGCTAACCTAACCCTACTACAATTTTACAAGTAAAGTAAACCTTCTCTTATGTTAGAAGCGTGAAAGCATTACGATTAAACCATTTAAGCGGTGGATAGAAAATACCTTGAAATTATTGGGTGAAATGCCGCAGCCATTGTCGATGACCTGAAACCATTCTTCGCCGAAGTCTTTCAAAGCGATTTCGATGCTGGTGGAGCCAGCATCCAAGCTGTTTTCGACCAATTCCTTAACCGCAGAAGAGAGGTCCAATATCACTTGACCGGAACAGATTCTGTGAACAACCCCCTTACTGATAGGCTTTATAATCTGAGATTCAACTGCCATTGCTGCTTCCACTCAAACTCCTCACTCCATTAACCGTAGCAGTGTTTGCTCTTATGATCCGAGTCACAAAACCCCCCACAAATTGTACAGATTTTACCGCTAAAACTGAAGCGGGAATGAAACTGCAACTTTTATTTCTTTCGAATACGGCATCAGGTTTTTGCGTTTTATCAGATTGTTGCGGTGTTGCGGCTAATCTTCTTCATTTTTCGGTTCCCAATTCCCACCCACCATAGCCAGCTTTTGCGTTCATCTTTTTTATGGCATTTCAAGCCTAATTATTCTGGGCTGGGCTGATCTGGCTGCATGAAGGACCAATCCAGCACCCTCATTTACTTACCCGGCCCCAAAAGTACTGTTGAAAATTATAGATTAAATATATTATTAAAAGGGATATATCCAGGCTCGCACTTTTATTGAATGGAAGAAATTGAAAAACTATTTTTCCAATGATTTTTAGATTAATATTACGAAATTAAACAATATATCTGCAAAGTTATAACCCTCGCACTTTTATTTTATTCTTTTTGGTAACAACCCTCGTACTTTTATTAAATCAACAGAAGAAAAATTTGAAGACAAGTACAGGATGATGTAGTAAACAAGGTGAGGTGCATTTCTCCAGCTAGGATAAATAGAGAATTAGATAGAACAATAATAATAAAGAATTATAATACAAATGGGAGAGAAAAGTTTGACATACGAAAAACAAATGCAGGGCAAGCGTACAAGAGTAAGACACACTACGATCTTTAAATTATTATTTTTCAATACAGGCAACTATTACTTACTAAACAAGCAGTAACTTAGCGAGGAGGATAATTAAACAAGGGAGGTCCTTCTTTAGAGACGGTAGCTTGGCCACTCAATTAGCAAGATCAAAGCTTACACCAATTGGCAATTTTCACAGTTCACACACTTGAATCATGGAAATGACACCAGGCTTCCATACGGACTGTATAATAGACCAGAATGAACGTAGGACAATTTTATTTTTTATTTTTTATTTTAGTTAAAATCCCATATAGTAATAGAAATTTACTAACCGTTTCACCAAGTACTCAACTTCTATCATCTCTTTCTAAAAACTATCGTAATGGGGTAGCATACCGTGTCATAAATGGAACATGAAACATCCATCTCAAATAGTTGATAGATTGCTAAATTGCCAAGTCCAATCTGATTCAAACGTAAAAGGTAGAGTCTCCGGTGCACAGGGAATTAAATGGGTTTTGAAATCCATGTGATGTGGACCAATAAAATAGAGACAACTGCTGACACCAAAGCAATTCTTTCCCGTTGGAAAGAAAACGTAAAAATAATTATTCATCCTCTTAAATTTTATATTTACAAAATGACCCAAACTCCAAATAACTCACTTCACTTTTAAAATTAAAAAATCACCAATATGCCTAATAACCTTTTCGTGCAAGACCAAATTAAAAATGTTCAGGATAGAACAAAGCAAGCTTCAGTCCCCTTCATTGAATTTTTTACTTTTCGTGGTGAGGCAAGCTAAACGAAGGGAGAGGGAAAGAGAATAAACATGTATGATAACAAAATCATAACAAACGGTGACGAATCCAGTGGAATGCAATTTACAAGGGAAACAGAACGAGCCAAGCTCCAACGCAATTAATTGAACTACCCATGAAAGAAGCAATGCACAGAACTTCAACGATGTACTGAGCAGCAGTAGTGCGATTTTTCAGCGCAGCCCACTAAAGCTCGTAGTATCCCAACTCATCAAGCTCGGAGACAGAGCAACCCTCATGCCCCTCCAATTTGTGCAGCATCTCCAAATCCCCATAAGTCGTGCTACACATCGTTCTGCGGGTTGTCCTCTGCAACGTCACCAATGGAGGCAGTAGCGGACGCCGGTGATTGGAGATCATGAGAACCAATCTATAAAAAAGGTTATTTGGGATTTGACTGATTTTATAATTTTAAAAGTTAAGTGAATTATTTAGGGATTGAGTCATTTTTGTAAATTTTAAAGTTAGCGTGGGTGAATAAATAATTTTATGTTTTACTTTCTCAGTTAAAATATTTGTTTTAGTGTCACTAACTGTCTCTACTCTATTAGATCACCTCACAAGGTTTCAAAACCCACTTAATACTGTGGGCACCAGAGACTCCACCAACATAAAAATACAAAATCATTTTGATAGTGAAGATTCTTAGTTGGGGGGTCATCATACCACTTCTGAATCATCCAGTCAAATAATTCCACAACTAAACCAGGCTAAGAGTCTGACAGCCAGAAATAAAAAATCACAAAAATAATTGACTTAACCAGATTCTATGCTTGTCACATGAAATTCATGGAAGAGATGCCACATAAAAATCGAGAGGGCCAACTTTCCTTCGCTCTGTCGCGCTGTGTAGAACGCCAACCACCCCAATTACACCCGCTTCCTTCTCTCTGTCCTATATGATTGAGGACAATAACAAGAAGTCTTCTGAATAAAATTTTACACATCACACCAGAATGAGTCATTCCCCTCCTCTTTCCCATTATTCATACGGTAAATAAAAAGAATGAACTATAAAGAAAGGTCAGCAGAAGCTCTGGCGTTTAAATGGAATATGACCCCAGTCTATATAGTATGATAGGTCTGAAAAATCAGTGCAGTAAGCAACATCTAAAAAACTAGGGCTTCTTGATAGAAATAGTCCAAAGCAGATCTGAATCAGACTTTACTGTTACTATATCTCCTTTTACAATATTTGATGTGCTTACTAAACCACCAAATCTCATCTGTGTGTCATCTGAAACAGACAAAATGAAATGTTACACATCAGGCTCCACTGACAAACAAGATTACCACAGGGTGATTAAAAAGACAATGAAAAGATAATGAATTCATCAGAGCCATCACTGCCCGATCACACAAAGCATCATATTTATACTGTCGTGTGTTCTGATACACTACTAATTAATGTATTAATTTATTCACAAGGAACACAGGATAAGTGAGTCCGTCCAATATACCGATTAGTACCAGCCATATAAGAATCACATTTTTTATGGTGGCATATCACAAGCAATGATTATCATCCCACTCAATGGAAGCCCCAGGAAGCACCTAACAGTATTATTAAACAATGATACTTACAGAGGTCCCACTGGAGTCCGGTGGTTGTAGAACTTCCAGACGGCATCCCAATGGGAATGAGTCCACAATGCGGACCCTCAACAGAAGATTGAATAAAGATCTTATGACAGTGATTCCTTGGAAGAAGGTGAATCAGGCAATCATCAGACAGAAGGATAATTTGAGTGTCAGAGAAACGGCACAGCACATTGATATTTCCAATTTCATGGTCAAACCGCCCACCAAGTGCTCCAGCAACAAGAATGCGTAGCTGCCATCACGTTATGAGGAAGAAAAAAAACAAATCAAGAGTGCCCAGCTGAGACTAATTCCACAAAAACTCAAAAGCAACGGTACAGTTAAATACACATAGCAGTTCTTTAAAATAAAAAAGAAATAAGAATTGATACAGCACCAGACTTAATTTATTTCAATTCTTGCAATATTAACTAAATCCACAGTTAGAATTGACATCAGAACAATTCCCACGCCCCTCAAAATATAGAAAGTATAACCTGATATTCAACTTACTGTTGATTTATCAATATCTGGTGTGAGGTCACGTATGTATACTATACATTTGTGTAAATCTGTGGTATCCTGATCATGAGATTCATCTATTATCTTAGTTCCCTGCAGGCAGCAAACTAGCATAAGACCCTTGACATGATCTATGGACGATTGCATATATGAAAGTAACAAAACAAATGCAATTTGTGTGAACCAGAAAGTTGAATGTTGAACTCATTTACTCCACTACATGCTCATAAGAGCGTACACAGACACCAAAGAAAAATGAACATATAGATAGAGAGAAATACCAGCTTTGTATAGAAGTCAAGTACTTCTGTCCGGATTGAATCCATGTCACCCTTGATTACATCGGGCTTGTACCTGATAGAAACCTAGCAAGATAATGTTAAAGGAAATCTCCAATTGAAGAATCAAGATAGTAAACCATACTGTCACTAACAAAAGCAAAACGTTAATTTCCTGTAGCAGACAAAACGATCAAAATTGCATTGTTTTTAGTCTAACCCAATCCTCCAGCAACTGAACTCCTTGGACTAGACGTAGAATAATGACAAGACTAGCTAACAAAGTTCATTTGGAGAGCTTACACCATCGACATCAATCCCAAAAGCAAAAATGTATGAAAAAGCATATTTTGGAGAAAAGTTAAACCAATTAATTGAAAGATATGGTTGACTGCCACAGATAGAGGAGATATAAGATGACCCACATATTCCCATGAATAAATTAGTAAGCACAATTACATACACTATGGAAAACTGATAACTCCATCCCAATACATATAGTTGAAAAACATGCATGAGGAAATGGTTCATAACATGGAAACCTTTAATATCAAATATGGTATATAGGAGTTCATCCCCGCCATGAGAAGAAATAAACAAGCAGGAAGCGCTATTTGTCAGAGAGTACCAGAGGTCAGAGTATTATTTCTATTGAGCAGTTTCAGCACAATCAATTGTACGGATGATAACATGGATGGGAATCTATAGCACAATGATTGGCAAAATGGTTCCCAAAATCTAATTAATGTAACATACACAAACTGATAATCTATATAAACCCCCTAAACATGATCGCTAAAAAATCTGTTGACATTAAGGCTGTGATTACAACGGAGGGATCCACAGTGGGAATGGGACCTTCCTATTTCTATATTTGGATAGACCGATAGAATTAATTAATCAACAATATGATTAAACTTGGCATGCCACCCAGAACTATTCTTTGTACGGCAATTTGTCAGTGAACTATTTAAAACTTTAGAAAGGAAAAAAGTTACTATTTATATTTTGAATCTCAATCCCTTTTTTCTGATTCCACCACCGTAAATAAAACAACTACCAAAAATTTAAAGAATCCTCGTTTTCTGATTCGACCACCGTAAATAACACACCTATCAAGAATTTAAAGAAACCGTGCACTACAATAAATATTTCATTGAAGTCATGAATCACAAACAACAGGGATTTTATCATTTGTGAGGTTATGCCAAATCATCAAGTTACAAAACTTCAAACCCTGACACCATTAAATGCCGATAGTCATTCACGCTAAGAAAGTCTGAACTTTGAATTTAGCACCAAAACCGTCTTACGGAGGAAACAAAAATACACAAACATACTCCGAGGTCAGAAACCAAATTGAAAATAAATAAATAAATAAATAAATAAATAAAGAAGATCTAATAAATATGAAAGAAGAAAGAAGAGAAAGAACCTGGTTCGAAGAAGGGAAGCATCTTGATGAGGCAAGAGAAGAGGCATTTCATCATACAGGCGATTGGCACCTCCATCGGCGCACACTCGCAGCTTTGCTGTACTACACAGAAGCGCGTAAAATGAAGAGCCAAAGAAGAGAAATAAACGAGAATCATCATGAAAAGAAGACAAAAGAGCAGGATGAAATACCGTGGTCCCAAAGCAGAGGAGCGAATCTGGGAAGGTGTTGGTTGAGAATAACAAGAGCGTAGGTTAGAGAACCACACGAGCCGTTCTCCGTCGGCGGAAGGAGGAAGCTTGAACAATGATGCATCCACGCCTCCATCATTTGCTTCTTCACACACCCACCCACCGTTTTGTACCACTCTTCTAATATGTTCTTTATCGTAAACAAACCAACTGGTGAGGTGACGTCGACCAATGATCAGTCAAATCCACGCGCTTCTCAAAATTGACTTTATATTTCTCTCATGTGTCATCACATCAATAAATCAGATTATTTACCTGAACTTAATGCTGTTATATTACTCTCACTTTGACTTTAAGAAAAAAATCTCCGACTCATTCGATATTTTTTTTTTAAATCATTGATATTTAAAATTATTAAATATTTATTAATTATTATTTATATTTAATAAATTTTAAAATATTTATTATTAAATTAACGAGTAAACTAGCAACTTAGTCCCTGAAAGTGGCTAACACTTACAATTTAGTCCTTGAATTTATTTTTACATATAAGTTAGTCCTTAAAATTTTAAAACACACAACAAGTTAGTCTTTTTGTTATTTTTCCTTCTCAAATTAAACGGTAATATGTTATCTTTCCTTCCTAAATTAAATGGTAATATGTGATGTGACATGTTAAGTGTTTACATGTATTATTAAATATCACATATCTGGTAATAACTGATCGGTTAAGTGTAAGTTCGGTCAGTTAAGTTGATGAAAAAATTGTTAAGGGGATCGGTCGTTGGTGAACTGACGGGTAATGAGTTAGGAGCAAGGTCTGCTCGGTCGGTTAAGAGATCTTAAAGGGGTTGGGTTTCATATTTTTCACCTAAATGACGTAGTTGAAAGGGTTAGACATGTAGAGTAACCTACCATGTGGCATTTAACGGTACATGTAAGTACCTAACACGCCGCATCACGTATTACCGTTTAATTTTGGAAGGAGAAATAACATAAGGACTAAGTTAATATGTGTTTTAAAATTTTAAGGACTAACTTATATGTAAAAATAAATTCAGGGACTAAATTGTAATTACAAGTTATTTTCAGGGACCAAATTGCTAGTTTACTCTTAAATTAACAGTTCATATAACTTATCTTAAATATCATATTGGTTAAGGTAGTATAAGAATTCTATTTCTTGAATTAAAAAATTATCTTTATTGGCAATAATTTTTCATTTTAAGAGTATAGAAATTTTAAGAAAATAATATTTTAAGCATATTTACTAAGATTATAGGTTTTCTCAAAATAAATTCTTAATAAGAATCTTCTTACAAGTTATAAAGGCTTATTTTAGTCTGCAGTATCCAAGTTAGTTTTTACAACTAATTCATCCTCCAGCAACGAATGTCAAAATAAGCCACGTTCATATAAAATATCTTCTAATATTACATTTAAGAGAAGATTTGCAAATAGTAGCTTTAAAGGTGTCACATTTTCATGCATTTCGCTTATAAGGATCCAAGTCAGCAGAATATTATCAATCCTTCAATTCCATTTGTTTTGTTCCTTCCGTGTAGTCTTCTCATGAAATGACTCCTCAGGTAACTCATTAGTATTAAAAGAGTTGTTATAATATTTTTATAAATTTAATGTTTAAAAGTGTTGTGAATTATTTATTAAGTATTAATTTTATAATAAATATTTAAAATTTTATTAAATATAAATAATAATTAATAAATTTTTGATAATTTATTTAAAAATTAATACTCTAAAAAAATATAAATAACAAAATAATCTGAATTGTACTCTACTTCTAATCCGTTTTTCCCACATGTCTTTAATATTTTGAATTAAACTAAGGATAGAAACCCTTTCCATGCCCTTCTTTTTCTACATTTTCTTAATGGTTTTATTTCTCTTCCTGAAACCAGTATTCATATTCTTAAGAAAATATGTGTTCGAACCATAATTCTCATCAATGACCCGCTTTTGACTTTCAAATCTAGTTGGCATGAGCTGTTATCATAACCTATTTTGAAAAAGAAATGTTGGAGGATAAAAGTTAGTGTTCTTCCTCTTCCGGTGGTTTTCTCACTTCCTCTCTATTGTCCATTTCTCTCTCAATCTCATGCTTTCGTCTTGGTTTTGAACGCTTTTGTTCGTCCATTCAAGAACTAATTTGTCATGTTCTTTGCAATTGGGGTTTTCATGCATGATAATGCTTCTGTTGCCAAATGCAGGGAAAATAGTGCAGAGGAGCTAATGGAATTTGTTGAGTTCTTTTGGGATATCATTACAGGTAAACAACGTTAAACATGCTGCATTTTGATTGTTCAGTTTTAATGTTACTGGGTCGCAAGTATTTTGGTTGTAGGTTTTGGAATATTTTTCCTAATTTTTTTGCCATGAGTTTTAAATCTTTAGTTTCTTTTTCTAATTTTGTAGCTTTCTTCATTTTATTTGTGTTTTTCTATCTCTATTTCGTTTAAATGAACCTTTATTTATGTTCAATGGTGAACCCCAACGTCTTATATTCCATTGAGATGGTTTTAAAGCATTAGTCTATGGATTCAGATTTTTAATATTTTGCTTCTTTTATTTCTTATTTACTGAAACTTGAATTTTTTTTATTTGGGTTCTCATGCCCCTTTTGATCATCTTCCATTTATGCTTAGTGATAAAATGTTATTGTTATACTTTTCGATTTATGCTTTTGTTATCAAAGCATATTGTACCTTGAATTTGAAAGTTGGCTACCAAATTATTGTTCTGAAGATGCTTTCACCACCAACGTGAAGGTATGCTTTCAATGAGTTTCTTCAACAACAAATTTTGGTACCTCTAGTTTTGGTCTTTAGGTTCAATTGCTTGAAATGTTCAAAAGAACTAATATTTTAAGACTCCAAAGCTATAATTGTTATTGAATTGAATGTATAGAGTTGTTTATATTTTATTTTATTCAAGTTTTGTCAAATTGATAGATGTCATATTTCACTAAGTTTAATATAAATTTATGGAGCTTTAGAGGATTATTAGTCATTAAAATTTGATGAAACAGAAGATAAAAGGAATCTGCAAATAACCTGTAAAGCCATGCACTATTTTATAATTATTCTAAGTTTTGCTATCATTTAACAATAAAAACTTGATGTTTTGAATGATCTCCAAAATAGCTATATTTTAAGACGCTAGAGCTATAAATGTTATTGAATGGGATGTATAGAGCTTGTAATAACTTTTGTTGTTACATAGATAGAAGTTATATTTCAAAAAGTTTAATATAAATTCGTGTGGTTATATTATCAGTCATAAAGTTTGTCGAATCAATTTTGAATAATGATGAATATATCCAAGATTCTACTTCTAAGTTGGCAATAATGCCCTTCAGGAAACTACAATTGTAATTTGATAAAACAAAAGATAAAGGGAACCTACAAAGAATGTGTAAAGACGTGTTGTTTTAGTTTTATTTTGTTTTTCTTTAAAAAAAATTGTCAATGATAGATTTTTGTTTAATATTTCTTTTCTTAGCTATCATTCAAGGGTGAGAAGTTATGTTTTCAATGATACCAAAAGTCATATATTTTAGGACTTTAGAGCTATAATTGTTATTAAATGAGATGTATAGAGCCGTTTATATATTTTTTATTCATGTTTTGTTGTTAACTAGATAGAAGTTATATTTCACAAAGTTTAATATAAACTTTTGAGGTTTTATAGGATTAATAGTCATTAAAATTCGTAGAACCAATTCTAAATCATGATGAATATATTCAAGATTCTGTCTTTAAGTAGGGAAGACTATCTTTATGGAAACTCTTGCTGTAATT
Source organism: Styphnolobium japonicum (assembly GCA_023212625.1). Classification (NCBI taxonomy): domain Eukaryota; kingdom Viridiplantae; phylum Streptophyta; class Magnoliopsida; order Fabales; family Fabaceae; genus Styphnolobium; species Styphnolobium japonicum. The sequence continues at coordinate 4,461,792 of JALBWW010000005.1, forward strand.
TGATAAAGCAAAAGATAAAAGGGACCTGCAAAAAATCGTAAAGTCATGTATTGCTTTAGTTTTATTTTATTTTTCTTTATTATTATTATTATTATTATTATTTTTGCCAATGATGATTTTTTCTTCAATACTTATTTTCTTGGATGACATTCAAGGATAAGAAGATGATGTTTTCTATGATCCCAAAAGTCTTATACTTTAGGACTCTAGAACTATAATTATTATTGAATGAGATGTATAAAGTTGTTTATATTTTGTTTTATTCATGTTTTGTTGTTAACTAAATAGAAATTATATTTTACAAAGTTTAATATAAATTTCTGAGTTTTACAAGATTATCACTCATTAAAATTTGTTGATCAAATTCAGAATAATGATGAATATAAAGGGAACCTGCAATGAAACCTTATTGCCATGTCCTGTTTTAGTTTAATTTTGTTTTTCTTTAGTTTTTTAATGCCAATGGTGTGTTTTTCTTCATTATTTCTTAGTTTGGTTGTCATTTAAGAATACAAAGTTGATGTTTTGTATGATCCTAAAAGAGCTATATTTTAAGACTCTATTGTTATAACTGTTATTGAATGAGATGTATAGAGTTGTTTATATTTTGTTGTAGGCAAGCTTTCTTGTTAGATTGAAAGAAGTAGTTTTTCACTGAGTTTAATATAAATTATTGGGGATTTACAGGACAATTAGTCATTAAATTTTGTTGAACCAATTTAGAATAATGATGGATTTTTTTAAATATTCTGCATTTGTGATTAAAGATTATTCTATTGATTTTAGTTTTTAATGCAGAGAAATTCCTTGTAAGAAATTATAATTGATGCCATGTTTGAACTATGAAGATACTCCATCAGATACTTTATGATGAGAACTTGCAATGTGAAGTGAGATGGCAAGACTAAGACAATAAATTGTATTTGAGCTATGTTGATTGAATTCATGTACATGCTTTTTTTTTTCCTATTATGATTAAAATTCAATAACATTTAATTATGATATCTCATTTAAATATATTTGTTTTTCATTTTTTTCCAGTACAAGCTTCTCAATTTTTTTTACCTTTAATTAATTTCTTTTGAATAACAATGATCTGGCATTTTCAAATTAAGTTATATATATAATAAGTTGAGCACCTTTATTAATAGAAAACAATAAACTCACACTTGGTTACTATAATTTTTTCATTTTCATTTTATGTGTTATATATATATATATATATATATATTTGCAGGATTCAGTTTTTTATGTTATTGCAACAACAGAAGACGTGTTTGCTCGATTAAATTATGATATTAACATATAAAATTTATTAACGTAAATCGATCGTATTTGGATTTTATTTTTTTATTCTCCTTTTTGTCTTTTTTTTTATTTGAAAGCATGTATCTTTTATTCAATTCTTTTATTAGAGATATAAAATGTTCTATTTTATTTAAATGATTCATCTTTGTTAATTACTTTAATTAATTACATCTGTGCACACACACACAATATCTATAACATATGACAAACTATCAAATCAATGTGTAAAATTACAAATACATCTTCCCTACTAAAATTTTAATAGTCTTAGTTTTTCAATCCATCATTTATAATAATCTCATTTTACACTTCTAAAATAGAAAGTTATAAGTACAAGATCAAAACCAATAAAAGATTACAAATGTTGATATGTCGCAAGTAAACTTTTGTTATAACCAATGTTTGAAAAACTGGATCGGACCGGCCGATCTAATCAGTCGGACTGTGACCTGCATGCCTGGCCAGTCTGGTCCGTCTAAAAAGTCATTTTGGCCATTGAACCGGAAAGAACCAGGTTGAACCGACGACCCGGATGAACCGGACCCGGTTCTTGAAAACCAGCCGGTTCAATCTTTTTTTTTTTTACTTTTTTGAATTTTTTATTACTTATTCAGATTTTTAAATTAGTTTTTTAGGATTTTTTTCACATCTATCTTCCAAAAGTCATAACTTTTTACTCGTTCGTCTGATTTAAATGCATTTTATATCAATTTCACGTAACTTTTTAAGATTTATGTGATGGAAAATGAACTAATGAAGTTGGACCAATTGATTTTAAAAAAAATTAATAATTATTTTCATAGTAATGAATATTTTTAAAAGAAATAATAATAGTTATTTTTTTAAATAAAGATTAAACCCTAATTTTTTTTCTTAAATTCCTATTATCCTCAAAATAAGGCTATTTTAATTAAATATGTATATAAATAATTATTTATATAATTATATTTATAATTATTATGTCATCCGGTTCGACTAATCGAACCATGACTCGGAAGTCTTGTCGGTTCGATCTCCAGTCTGGTTCTTAAAACATTGGTTATAACCCTTAATTATGCTCAACTTTTTTTTTGTGTGAATAAAAACTTAGATAAAATAAACAAAGACAGCTAAACAAAACTAACACTAAATGAAGAGAATTTTTTTATCATGGTTACCCTTAGTGTGGACAAGAGAAACTAACCATGGCATTTAGAGAATTGATTAAATATCTACAATTATTCCTTCACACTAAGGGGCTCAAGACTCGACCCAACCTGCTAACCTGACCCAACCCAAGTTGCTTGGGTTGAATTAGACCTAATTTCAATAGAATAATTAGGTCAGGATCAAGTTAAATAGCTTTGGCCTGATGTATTATTCAGGTCAAATCGTGCCATTCCTCTCGTCACTAGCCCAACCTGAGATATATAAATATTTATATTTCTTGACATGAAAAATTTAAGTAACGTAAATTAAACATTTTAAATGTATATATTAAATTATCTATATTTATGAAGAGTTTAATAGTCGTAAGAGTATTAACATACAATGAGTCATAAAATACATCGCATAATATAACAGTATACATATAATTACATTACAGTCTAAATTTTAACAAACTTCAAACCAGTTCGGTCAATCACAAACCTTGACCATGACCGATTCTGCTCGTGTTTAAAGTTGGATTTGGACCTAAAAAATTGGCCCGTTCAAAATCTTAGACTGAGACCAAGATCAAGCTAAGCCAGACCCGGCCCATGAGCACCCATACTCCACACTTTTTTTTGGGTCAAATACATACACATGGAAATCAGTATCCGCATCATGCACAAGATGTATAGTCTCAGCCCATATGAATCTGATTCCTCAACTACAAATTTGTAATCCAACTTCTGCAGCTCATAAAGGAGACTAAGAGAGCTTGAGACACCACAAAATCGAAGGCCTAGAAACATCATGACATAATTCACAAGATCCAGCTAAGCCCCCACTCATGAACCTGTTATTGATATGGAAGCAGCCTTGCACATTTCAACAGAAAACGAAATTCAATTTTACAAACATGAAGCAAATGTAAAAAGCAAGACGAGGAAATGTAGACAGAATCAAACGAACTTCAAACAATTTCATTGGTAACATTTTCTTGGACGGATTAAACCCACTAACACTGCAGAAACATAACCATGTCCAGTTGTCCACTGACAAAAAGGGAGTATTCGCCCATAAACTCAGAATCCTCGGACTACTGCCAGCGTATTCCCTTTCCATGATGTATTTGCAGAGGATACCATAGTAACAAAAATTACAGTACCTAATTTTCCACTTGGCTACACAGGTAACATGCAAATGATTTTTTTTTTGGGGTGCCACGCCATAAAATTTATTTGAGAAATTTGCAAAAATAATAATAATCATTTTATTGCTTGAAATAAATAAAAAAAAACTGGGTATTTACAAGCAGAAAGCCCAGAACAGGGCACCCCATAAGGCCCCGGGGAAGACCAAAGAGAGAGAGTTGGATCAGCAGGGCACCTAAAGATAAGCATTATCGCCAATGAAGTATTGTCAACAATTCTACCAAGTATGAAAAAAATTTGTTGAGGCAGAAGAGAGGTCGGTGAGGGTCGGAGGAAGGAAAAAAAGGAAAACCTATGATATAATACAATGGGGGCAGGACCAACGATGGAATTTCCATATCAATTGGTCGCTGACCTTGTCACACCATTTAGGTGATACAAGAATAGCCTAAAGCAAGAAATGCTATACAGAGAGCTTTACATGAAATAGCTCAAAGATCTCATTTTTCTCGATCCACCTTCTCCATAAAGGTCATTCCATTGGAGTAGCTCATTCATATTAGTTGACTCCGATGACACGCTTGCACACACCTGCATAGATGCATGTGAAACATTATACATTACCCTTGCAGGCTACAAAAAGGACTCATGCAATTCGTGACCACCATGAAAAACAAATAACTGATTTTGTAAGACAGAACCCTACAAATGCAGCTCAATGTTCAATTAAGTAACACCCTCAATTTTAATACTTCTTCATCCCCGGTTTAACTCACCTAATTCGGCATCATTCTCCCAAACTTCCATCCCCCAGACTCACATCTTCTTATTCAAAAGTCATTTAACATTGAACGCCATTTGCTAACTTATCTTGCCTTGGTTACACATGTATGGTATTGTTTCCTAACAAAATTTATAGCTCATTAACTTATATTGCCTTCATAGTTTTTCATCTATGACGATAACAAGTACCCAGCCAAATAGCCAACCCCAAAATTATCGAATACAGTGGCATCCTCCCCACCTCCCCCCCCCCCCTTTTTGTAGCGGAGATTACATGTGTTTGTTATAAATGCCATCCAACAACAAAACATGGCTTTGCCTCCAAAGTTAGTGCACGAGGCTCCCACCACTGTGAAGTTTGAGGAGGGTCAAATGTATGCAGCCTTACTGGTGGGCAGAGAGGCTGTTTCCGTGGCTACCGTGACCACCAGGTCACAAGGCAGCAACCTTACCGTTGCGCCAAGACTTGCCCTCTACTCCAAAGTGAAAACATTTAAAACAAAAATCTTGGATAATGAAATGAAATTAATTTACCTGCTCATGTGCATATCTAAAATCCTCCATCTTTAAGGGGCGAATGTCAGCACTGCTACACAATCCAGGTAAAGGTTTGTTCTCAACCAATGCTAAACTTCTCTCCTGAAAGACATTTGATGTCAAAGTGTGGAAGAGATCACCAAGCCTCAACTATTATGCATGCACAATAATGTGCACTGGTCCATATATCAATGTCATGCATAAAGTATACATTCATATTCTTTATTCAAAAAGGCAGGGGAGGGGGGAGTACAGCTTTAGCACTGAGCTTAAAGAATTATGAAAAATTCAATCAGTCCAATTGAAACAGTAGTGCTGGCCTCAAAATGAAAGTGGACACCAAAGCTGACCTCAGAATGAGCTTCAGTGACACCATTTACACTATTTTTCTTTAAATTGCAATCCAAACTCACTTAAAAATAAATAACTTATTGAGTACACTTATCTGCCAAATCAGAATTTTCTCTCACCTTCTAACCTCTCCTCTCTCTTTTATACTGTTCACATTTCAGGCTAAGGCTAATGCAATGATGATTCATCCCCCCTCACTCCTCTTATCAATATTGATTTAACTTTCTCCATCACTCCATGTACTATAAATAACATCACCTATTAATTTGGTACTTCACCTGTACACTCCATAGAACAGGCAGATTCCTTTTGTTTAATTATTGTTTTTAATAGAAAGACTATTATTTTGTTTTTACGTTAACTTATTGAAATTATATGATGAGAAGAAACATAAGTTTGACCAGATAATTTTTTATTAAAATTAAGTGCAACATTGTAATGTGAATACTTTCAAAGTTCAGTGCATAAAATTTTCAAACCGTTAAATTGAATTAGTGCTTAAGGCGAGAAACTTTTTCAAAAGCCATAATTCACTGCATTCAGCATTTAGCACTTAAAATCCAGTGCTGAAATATTGTGTTATCAAATGCACCCATACTTTTGAAGGTAAAGGAACCAAAAGATCTTCATTTACTCAAACAATGTGTAATAAAGAGGGCATAATAAAGTCCACAGAAAAAGACAAGCAAACAGCAAGGCAAAAAATGCAAATTTATGGAGATAGGATGAATTTCAGCTAATGTAAAAGCAGTCTTACCTAGTTCTAGTGACTAGTTTAAATACTCCACAAAATGCATATCAAACCAATAAAAAGATGGGAAAATACTTTTAAAAAAACAGAAATAAACAGTGCAAGGTACGATATATAGTTTTTGGGATGTAACATTAAAACTTGCATTATATCTTTATAATGAATTAATGATTCAGTCAGCACTCACAACTCACAAGAAAAGAGTTTAAACTTCAAGCATTGTCTACTTCTAAAGACTTAAAGAGGCTATTAGGATCCAATTACAAAGTATGGGACTTGAGTCCCACATCGGAAGTATGAGATTTAGATGTGGGGTTTATATAACATTGGGCTCTCCCACCTTAATAGCTAGCTTTAGGAGTGTGGTTCTCCCAAGGTTCTATCAATTGGTATCACGTGGACATCACCTACGTGGCAGGCTGACCAGCGGATGCTGAGGTAAAGAGGCTGATGTGTACGTCGGCTGCAGAAGCGTGGTGGAATGTTAGGATGCAATTGCAAGGTATGGGACTTGAGTCACACATCGGAAGTATGAGATTCAGATGTGAGGTTTATATAGCCTTGGGCTCTCCCACCTTAATAGGCTAATAGCTAGCTTTTGGGGTGTGGTTCTCCCAAGGTTCTATCAGAGACAAGTCATACAAGTATACAACGGTAATAGAACTTAATACAATCCCTCAGCATAATGAACATAGAACAAGGAAGACAAATAATGGGGACTTTAACCAAGAAACTTCTAAAAAAAATAATCATATCAAACTAACCTTCTTTTCCTTCTCCAAGATCTCTCTTATTGGGCAATGAGCTGTTGTGACACACAGATTCTGCAACCAAAACATAACAATGAGAATATTTTATGTAGAGTTAGATGCTACCTTCTCCAACAACCAAGAATGGAAGTGGTAGATAGATAGAAAGACAACCTTTAGGTCACTCCCTGAATATCCATCAGTCATATTTGCTATTGCTTCCAAATCAACATCAGGTGCCAAATCTTCTTTTGCTAAAATGACACTGAGAATCTTTTCTCTGTTTGGAGCATCTGGTAAATTAACCATCAATCTAATATTTGTAGAAGAAAGGTCATGAATTAGAATAGGTCATCTGGTAAAACATAAAATAGAAGAGGGTGACGTCAAGCATAACATGTTTACCTTCGCGGAAGCCTCCTAATAACAGCCTCATCAAGATCAAAGGGCCTATTTGTAGCAGCAAGAACAAGTACACGCTCTTTATCTTTTGTACGCAGACCATCCCAATTCACCATAAACTCATTCTTCATTTTACGCATAGCCTCATGCTCGCCAGGATTTTCACGTCTCCCTAACATACTATCAACCTGTCACAAGTACCACAAAACAAATCAAACACAGATAATTGAAACTAAGAACATCCATAGTAGCTCCCATAATAAAAGAAACAAGGTTTAAATATGTTTATCCCTTTATTACATCCAGTTTTTTCATTTGTCCTTATCTTTTTAAAATGTTCATTTGGGTCCCTTAAAATTTCTCAGTATCAATTATGCCGAAAAATCAAAAGTTTGGAGCTGATTCAAAGAATTACCTTTGTAGCAAAAAATCACAAAAACCATATAACTGAGGTGCAGTAAAAAATCACCTTAAAGTTTAAACTTTTGGTTCAAATTTGTTTGGAATTTATTCCAAATAACAACCCACCAGCTCTTCAACCCGAATTTAAATCTTATGTCTCCTTTTCTTGTCTCCTTCACTGTCCCCTCAATTAAATGCTGACAACTCAGCAAAAAAAAAATCTTCTCTTAATTGGCAATAAATTCTTTTTCAGTTGTTAGTTTTTCTTGCTGAGTTGTCAACATTTAATTGAGGAGACACCAAGACAGGGAAGGGGAGAGGAAAAGGAGATAGGAGATTTGATTCCCCTCAACCCCCCCAATGTATTAGCCCATTCACAAACACTGTTGGAGGTACCATTGCCTCTCTCCTTAAACTTCAACAATTTCCCTCAGTCCTTTTAACCCACAATCCACTAACAAATGCCAAACCCAAATTAGCACTTCGAAGCCTTCTATTATTGTCCCCAGCACATTGCAAGCCTTGAATGCCTTCTGTACATCTTAACATCATCGTATAGATCACCGCTTTGTTTCCCCCCATTTGATGGGCATACATATATCCTCTCAAACCAATCCAGCAATGGCTTAACCGAAGTAGATTTCTTAATTTCTTCTCGCAATGGCTTGAAAACTCTGGACCCATTGGGAAAATTAAACCTATTTGGATTTTATTGCTCTTCATCATCACTTGGAACTTTAATGGTTAAGAGTTTGGGTGAAGGAAGATGAGAGAAGTGGAAACTCTATGTAAAGCCTAGCCTTCCCAATAGTTAATAACCTCTAGTTTGGGAGGCCAAGGCGACTCCACCTGAACTAGGGAAGTTCAGGAATTTGTGAATTATGTGGATAGCAGTTGAACTTAATCAAAGATTTGGGAAAACATTTTTCCAAAATTACGAGCCTCAAGCAATTAGATTTGTAAATAAACACTGGCAACAATCCCAGTTGCTTGTTCTTGTTAAGGAATTTACAATTTGTTTCTTTGCCAAGATATATTGTATGGCAAGCTACCCATTTCAAAGGCACACCAGAGAAGGCAGTCAAATGAAGGAAAATTGGGAAAAGGGGATCATGAGCATATCACATGAACCATTTAGCCTCCTCAGATGTTACATGTTTCTATGTCACACTGATAATGTCATGTCAATAAGCATTAGTTACGCAAGGATAACACCATCCTTTAAACGATGAGAATTATAATAAAAGAAATTTAGAATTTAATGGACACAAATGAACATTTTATTTGGGGAAAGAAGGGGTCAAAATGTAAGGAAATATAAATATATTTAAAACAAGAAAAGAAAACTTCAAAGGAAGATATGCATATGACATGTTATACCAACCTCATCAACAAAAATAACACTTGGAGAAATTTTGCTGGCCAGAGAAAAGACTGCTTTGACATATTTTTCTCCTTCACCAAACCACTGCAACAAACAAAATAATATGAACTCTCACTAAAGCATAAAAGGAAATAGACAATAGAACAAAAAAGTACCAATTTGTAACATTAATACCTTTGAAGTAATGCTGGACATTGAAATGTTAATGAAATTTGCTCCAGCCTCAGTTGCTACAGCCTTTGCAAGCATTGTTTTTCCCGTGCCAGGGGGCCCAAAAAGCAATATTCCCTTGCAAGGCTATATGCAAAGTAATTGCAATGAGGTGCTAAACACATGGCATGATCTACTTAAAAATGTGTAAGTCATTAAACGTAACCAAAAAAAAAAACAACTTTCCACCTTAGTCAGCTGTCCTTTGCAAAACAACTCAGGCCTCTGAAGAGGAAGCATGACCAATTCCTTCAAGGTGTCCTTCACATTTTCTAAAGCTCCAATATCATCAAATGTGACCCCAATATCAGTTGGTGGAATAACATCAGCAAGCAGTTTTTTCTCAAATTCGTTCTCAGTAACCACATCCTGGAACAAAATTCAATAAATATAAAGGATCAAGGCACAGCGCCACAAATTTCAGTAAAGAACCCATCAGACAACTGATTGAATTTTCATTATCTTCACATCAAAGATTAATTTGACACAAAATTCAAGGACAGTTGATACATGGGTAACAATTCCATAATTCAAACTGTGACAGTGTAAAGAAACCAGATGTAAAGTACAGCTAAATTCTTATTCCCAGAGAAAGGGTGGGAAAAGGAATAAATTTGTAGGAGCTTATGTTAAATTACCTTGAGTGATTTTTTTAAGTTCTTGTTTTCACTTTGAATGCCCTGTAGAATGTTCAACCCATACTTAATGCTGCACCAATGAAATGTAAAATAGCATTAACAAGAAATTATATTTTGTTGCACAATTTTTTAGGGTTGACATGATGGGAATGATAAAAAATGATGAGAACAACCTTTCTGCAGATATCACAAGCTTAGAGTCTTTGATAGAACCTTCAGACGAATGCATAAAATGGTAACTTATAGCCCAGCCAATGATCTTTTCGACACCTAGTAAAAGGAGTTGACGGGATGTTATCGGTAATATGGCAGCAAATCTCAATATAGCATATTTAGCAGGATAGTTAAATTCAAACTTAAAAAAACTGACTTTCAGTTGTTAGGGCTTGATCTTTAATGCAAAGAGTCTCAAGGTCAGGGCAATCCAATCCAATTCTGTTGAGAACCTGAAATCATTTGAAGAATCTCATCATTAAGTTTGACAAATAGCAAGGCAAAAATAAATTTTAATATTGAATAAATCAAACTGTAGCCACAGACACGACAGAATGAAACTTGTCACCTTGTTTGAAAAACCAACCTCAAGTGGATCATTTTATTGTTTTAGGAAAAGGTTCTTGTATCTAAGATAGCAGTTCTAGGCCCTAGTAGAAAGGCAATGAGAACCAAACAATGGATATGGACAGCCAGGCTTGAAAAGCAGGAAACAAAAAAGAAATTGCTCCTTGTAATCAATTTTTAAAATGTCATTAAGAACTGTTAATCACAGTAGGGGGAAAATTCACAAAACAAACGCGTGCAATGCCACCCACTCCAAAGGCACACGATAACTAATCTCATCCAAGAACAAGCACAACATAAAAAAAATGTGCAGCAACAAAAGGAAGCATAGAATAATAAATAAAAAAAAGGCACATAAAAATGATCAGGAGATGTTGCCAGACTCACTGAGCGAATGCTGACAATATTGGACTGAGCTTTCATAGTTTCAATGTCACGTTCTAACTGCTGCTTCCAATCAGAAAGTAAAGCCTCATCCTGCACAAGTGTGGAAGTAAAATTGATATATGAACTGTAAATAGCAACAGTATAAATTGCCCAATAAAATTCATCTAACGTGATACCTGAGGCAGCTGTATTGTCACTCTGTTTGGGAAAAGGCGACTAAGTTGCTTCATTGCTTTGGGGATTTCTTTGCTCCTATCATGCAGTCTACTGAAGTTATCCTAAACAAAGGACCAAATTGTAGTAGATTAATAATTAATTCGTGAAGGAACCAGAAACAGCCAAACTACCAAAGTATATATAATAATATTAACAAATCCATCTAGCTCAAAGTCACAAAAGTTCCAGGAAGATATTCATCATTTTGCATTCCCAAAAAAAAGTAAAATGATTACAAGCAAAGTTGTAACCTTGGAATAATAGGGAGCAAGGGAAGCACAAAAATAATACAAACAATTAGGCCACTTACATGCCAAGGTTCTACTTTGGATTTACAATGATGCTCAAATCAAATATCATTGCCCATCTTAAAGGCTAACTTCAACCATACCAAAACTGCTATACTACTAGCACAGAAAAGTGTGGGTATAGACAAAGACAAGCACTGTAACTTCCAAACTAGAACTACGTCATGGTTTAAATCAAGGTATGCAGAGCAATGACTAAGATTATCATACCGGAAAAGCAAGATCAAGTAGTGCTGTCTGATTGCTCCCAAACTTAGTAAACAGAAGGCCGCCAGGTTGGCTCTGGAAGCATAAAGATCCAGCATCCAGGCATCAAAAAACAGCAGCAATAACTTTTCTCAAATCATGAGATCACTACAATCAAAAGCTAGATAACAAAATACAATAATCAAACAGCACCTTCTCCTTACGATTGTCCAGCTGGGCATGTGAGCCAATTACAACAACATTCTGTGGCAAGCTTTCAAGTTTACTTTTCAAAATTTCAGAGTTCCCAACCATCGCCTTCTCTATATCTTTAATGAACAAGACTAGTGCACCACTTTTACTCTGATTGGAGGCAACCTATGCACACAACAGCAGAGAAGGGTGTTAAATATACTTCTCCAGGAATAAAGAGTAAAGACAACTTTTGGACAAGTATAGAAATGAGGCCACCTCAAAGATTTCATTAATTGCAAGCTTGTCAATGTCATCCCCTCCAGAACCATCTACCCGTAGTAAATGATTTGCTGCAGTATGAGTTTTTAACACACAATAGCCAAAATTATAGCATACAATAAATCAATATGCAGCTAAAGGAACAGAAGTTCAAACAAATAAAGTGAGTTACCAGAACAAAAGAAACCGCGATCATCTTCGCAAAGGCCTCCAAGATCATTGCCATCGGGAATTGATTTATCAAACCTAACCCCAATTTTTGAAGACCCATTATCTTCAAATGCAAGGAGAACTTTTCCCCGGGAGCCATAGCTTGGTCCCCTGTCCAATACAGTAGAATAATAAACTCTTAACTTCCCACAAAAACAAAAAATTAAACAAAAAGAATAGATAAAAGAAGTTTTATTAGGGAGAAACAAGGGAAAGTACAACTAGGGGAGAATAAAATATCCTCCAAAACAGGAAATTAAAAAAATGGAAAAGGAGAAAAAAATAAAGAATACGGCAAAGCTGTCTAGTCTACTGCATATCAGAAACAAAAACTCCCTTGAAACAGCCATGTGCAAAGCACCAAAGAGAAGCCATACACACAATTCTAACCCAAAGTAAATCTAGGGGGAAAAAGACACCCTTAAATCGCATTCACATGCATTCAGCTCCAACCAAATACACGAGAACTGAAAATATCACACAATGCCACAAATTTTTTGCCTCCTTATTTCTATCAAAATTCCAAAACCTCTGAACTGAACCAAGAGAAACTGCTCCCAAGTGAAATTTTGCAAAACCAAAAGTTTTAACCTCAGAAACAGAATCATTGTATTCTGCCACCAAAATTTTATCACTCTTTATCTACAATGCTTTTTAGAGTCCAATTAGAAGAGTTTTTCTGCATACCCTCCTCAACAAAAAAGACTGCAGAAAACCTTGCATCTCTACAGGATCAGATCAACCTTTACTACTCAAACAGTAAAAATATCAATATGTATAATTCTCTCATAACACAAATTACCTTGAAGGATAATTTTTTAGAGAAGGGAAGTTACCAACAAATTTTACTTTGTCACCTGCAAGTTATGTAAGCATCGTGTCATTAAAGCCTTCAAAATTCCACCTAGCTTACATAAGAGAATAAGACAATAGGAAGTAAATTTGCAGATAGGCATTCCTTTTTTGAGGACAAAACAGCATACCTGTCTTAAGTGTAGTGCCTTTTGATGATGCAGTAGAAGCCTCTTGCTTTAGCATAGCCTGAGAACTTAACGTGGATCCGCCTATCATTTCAGCATCAACACTAGAAGCTGGTTTCTTATGCTGTAATGTCGTAGCATGGGCACTTCTCTTTGCAAACACAGATGGTCTTTCAGGCCTTGACCTTTCTTTAGCAGAATCAACTTCTTTTAATGGTGTTCCCTGAAAAATCTATTGCACAGTAAAAAAATATTATTATGTATGTATATTAATGCCAATTTAGCAAGAAACCATCTCAACAGAAGCAAGCAGATAATGTCAGGAAAGACCATCAAACAGGAAAGAGTTATAAAATTCTTAGACTAGTAAGGTATAACCCTACAAAACCTCTTAAATGTAAAAAAAGAAAAATATCTGAGAAAACATACACCAGGCAGTGAAAGAGAATCCACAATTAGTAGTCTGGCACCAAAATGCTTAGCTAGTGCCTTGGACAAAGTTTCCTGATATATTTCCGAACCTACACAAGAAACATAAAGAATGGTATCACTTCTCCATTACTGAAAAGGGAAAATAAAAGCATAAGCAAGAATGGAGGAACTACCTGCAGGACCAGATAACAATATCCGTGGGAACACTGATGGGAGGTCTGAAGCGTATTTTCCAAAGCCATTGCACTTCAAATGAATATACGTAGAAGCAATCAAAACATTCTTTGTTGTATCACTGTATCAATACAAAACATCATAACCAAATAACCATAAATTATATCTAAAAAGCAGTAACTACAAGCAATTCAAACCGGCAATATAGCAACAACGAAGATCAACGTAGCTGTAGCTTACATCTAACTGTAACCACACTAGAGGTACTACATAGTTAAGGTAGCAAATATTAGAAGTCAAGTAAGAGATAAATTAATAACAAGAAGCAATTGTTTGCACCTTAGATAATATGGGAAACTTTCAAATGAGACATCAATATTGTCAGCATTGAGAATTCTTTGTTGTAAACTGTCCTTAAATGCTTGTCGCCTGGTTGATGCCAATATTGTTGGGGTATCAATATCCTTAAGGAGTTCTCTTAATTCCCTTCGCTCTTCCAATATCTTGAAAATGCTACCACTTAAATCAAATTCAGGACATGAGCCAGCAAGCATTCGCAGAAATGGCCTTAATTCATAAGTAGATCCAGTCATCTTCCCAACATCTGCATCCACAATAGCATCCACTTCCACGCTGTCAAGGCTAGGATTTTCATTAGAGGATGCAAGAACAGTTTTCTCAGCAGACACAACTCCAACCGGTTCATCATTATTGGTGGTATCCTTCATTTCGTTGTCTGGAGTATCATTCCCACTGCCAGAAGGTAGTGATGAAACCTCAGTGTTCTGTTGGACATTCTTGCCAGTTTTAGCAGGAGGTGGAAGGAGAGATAAATCTTTGTGAAGATTAGATAAAGAAGCTAATATCGATGCTCCAGCAACAGCTGAAGGGTCCCCAGATCTAGCTTCAACATGCATTCCATTTATTGGAGCACTCTGGGCTTCTAAAATACTCACAGAAGAAGGTATACCAGTAGTAGTAATATTATTATTTGTGAGCTGCTGAAAGATCTAAATTCCATGCTAAGGAACCCACAGAATATCAATAAAAGAAATTGAAGTATGAAAAATACAACAGTTGATAATGTAACTACACAGAAGACACGACTAACAGGTTTCCTCCTAAAAGTGAATACAGATGCATGCAAAGAAGGAAGGAAGGAGCAAACAAGAACTAAAAGAGGAAAGGGATAAATTCTTCCCAGGATGGCACACTGACACCTGAAACATATGTAAAAAGGATACATAAGCATGCCTGCCAGAAGAACTGAAGACCACCTCATCACCTCCACTTAAAATCAGACGGGCATTCTTTTGATAAGTCTTGCCATTAACTTGAACAGCACCTTTACCCCCCGTGATTTCCAGTAATGCAACAGATAAACCTCCACGCTGTGCAGAGTTAAAATAACAACAGTGGTCAGTGATCTACAAAAAACACATAGAAATGCTTAACAGCAATTCTCTTCAGTTGGGACATTTTTAGGACCCATCTACAATAGATTAGCAAAAATTCATTCTTTTCACTGTAAAGCAGAAGGACCCTTAGTTATTCAATTTCTTGTTTTAAGTTCCAAAAGACAAAAGAGGAAGCTCTACCTCTATGTGGCTCAACTTGCACAAAATATTACTAACAGAGGGATCTTTAAGCCGTAAATCACACTGACAACCTTGACCAACCGTGAAGAGAGTATCGCACATGGACAGGTGAGGATTCTGGAGAAGCATGAATAACAAAAAGATTAATTCCAAACCTACAATAGTACAACCAGAAATGGAAGAGTTAATAAGAAGACAGATGGATAAATCATCTCACGTCCTCCCCATTTTAACCCAACGACAATTCAAAGTATGACGTGAATATTACTCCTGCCTACCATCAAGAGATATTCTTTTTTCATTTTATAAAATCAAAGACAATATTTGTTTCCACCAAGTAACACCAAATCTTCTGCACAAAGTTGACGATGCAACCTCTAATCTGAGATAGTAATAGCTAAGTGTATTATAGCATAAAACAAGATCTTCTGTTGTTGGCAGTGCACTATAAGAATTTCAAATTTCCCAAAGTTACAAATTTTAAACCCCCCGCCCCTAAAAAAAAAAGGATACAGAGACTGCTTTTAATTTCTGTCTCATAATTATAATCAGTTCCGTTCCCACCAATTTGCTTCTCCTAGATGGATTGTTATTTGCTACGGAAATGCAACATTAAGCTCCTAACAGATGTAACTAATTCAACTAATTAGCTCTCATTACTTCTCCTCACAAGTATGGGACCTGGACAACTAAGGACAATATTATAACTTATTGCACTCGAGCATGCAACATGAGGCACTTAGGAATTTTTAGACAACTTGAAGAATCTCAGAGCCCAGAATGCAGAAAATACTAAGTATCAATACGAGAGTATAAAAATGCAATACTCAAAATAAAATCGAATAATCAAATTGGACCAAATTGGACCACGCACTCCTCTCCCATAATGTGAAACGGAAGTACCCCTTCAGTAGAGGCGCGGGAATTGTATTAAGAACATGCATTGCAAACACTCAACTAAGAGTGAAAGCAAACCTGAGAGCACTGAGAGAGGAGTTTTCCCCAAGCAGACTCGGGGCTCAATTTTGTGGATTTTGTTGTGCGTTTCTTTGACCGACCAGGTGCCACCGTGGCAACCACCTTTGATTTCTCCGCATCCACCGTAGTTTCACCTGAGGTCACCACAAATTCATAAACCTAACCAATCCGAAAACCGCATGCATGCATAAAAACGATAATCCATTGAACAAATGATGAAAAAGGAGGTAACTTTCGCACCTAAATAGTGAGGCGACACCAAAGCCTCGCCTTCGACCGGCACAGAAGGAGATTTCTCAGGTAACATCGCATCACAAACGTCCACGGCCTTCAATGAACCGGTATCTGGCAGATCAGAGGGACGTAGCTCCGGTTCACGTGTTTCATTTCCAGATTCGTTGACCGGACCAATAATTTCCGCAGAAGATGAGGCATCCTCGGACACCTAGGTCATCAACAACAATCGATCAAGACCCATAAAGGAAAAGCGTGAATTGGGATGAGAAATCACATACCCATAGGAGGAATAAGGAAATTTACATGGAAAGAGAGGGGTGGGAGAACAAAAAAGGAGTAAAAAGAGTACCTTGGATCGTTTGGCGTTGGAGGCAGAGGGCGAAGAGAGAGAGCGCTTGGAAGAAGAAGAGCTGCGTCTGGTTTCAACCATGATGTTCTGGGTAGGGTACCTGTTCGTGTATGATCCAAGGAAAAGGAGGGTTGGAATTGGAAGCGATAGAGAGAGATGGGTTATGACTAAGAATGATTGCCCGTTAATGTTATCAAGGTTTCTGTGTTGTTGTTTTTATATGGGGAGAATGAACGAAAATTGAATGAATACAAAATGCAAAAAATAATCATATACCTAAAAATATATATAAGATTTTTTTTATAACTTATATGATAGATTTTTTATTAAGATACCGTGAAGAGAGAGAGGAAAATAGGTAGGAGGAAGTGATGTGAAGAAGAGGTGGGAGAGGGTGGGGTGGAGTGGGGAGTAGGAAAAGAAAACAAAGGTTTTTGGCTTTGGGCTGGTTGGGAATTGCAAATGGGAATGGGATCGCTATCACTGATGGGGAATTGAGGATATACCAAATGGCAAAATGGGAATATTGATGTGGCTGTGGCAAAATGGGAATATTGATGTGGGATGTGGCTGTGGCAAAATGGCTGCAAAACTAGGAAGAGACGCAAAAGTGTGTGAGAGAGAGAGGTGTAAGTGTGTAACTGTTAAGAGTGTGTGTGTGAAAGGCGGACCATGCAGCGAGCAAGTGAGCGGCGGTTTTACGAGGTGTTTGGTCAACGGGTAATCTATTCTAATATTAATGGATTTTAATTGCAGCCCACCAACAAATAATTGCAGCCCACCCACAAATAATATTAATAATCTGGTTCTTGCTCTTTTGAACTCGGGTGAAAATAGGTCAAAGGGTTTAACGGAAAATTACAATTTAACTTATTATTAATTTAATTTAATTTAATTTATTTATTAAATAAGTCATATTTAAATTTTAAAAAAAATTTATTTAATTAAATAGATTTAGGCTTTGATTTTTAAAAATGTCTATTAGGCTTAATATAACGGCTTATTTATTTATTATAATAATATATAATTAAATTTTTATAATATTTATATGATTTAATGATTCTATATTAATATAGTTTATTTATTTTATATACAATACAATAATTTTGTTAAATGTTAAGTATATTTGAAACCTATAAAATTTATGCATGTTAGCTTATTTGAAAATTTTTATATAATATAGACTTTTAAACAAGTTTTTAAGCTAAACTTTTAAGTTTTTATAAAAAAATCATGCCAAATTTAAAAAAAAACATATAATAGGTAACAGGTTAGACTAAAGCCAATATTTTTTAAAATAGGTCAAACTTACTTAAAGTAAAGTCTAGTCTATTTCCATCTCTATTAGTAATTGAATAAAGTTATAATCAAAAAGCTACATTAGAATCTTTTTTTAAGAGACCAAAATGAAAGTAAATACTTATGCGAGGAATTAAAATAAAAGACAATAAATTTGATGGTATGTTTCGATATTTTTAAGTGAGGGGAAGGGATAAGAAGAAAAGGAAAGGAGAGGAAATGAGAGAAAAGGAAAAGGAAGGGAAGTGGATGGAAGGAGAATTAATTTCCCTTGTTTGGACTTTGGATGTTTTAGTGAGGAAAATATTATTTTCCTCCTCTTATTTGTGAGATATATTCCTCTTTATTTAATTTAAAATAAATATTTTCCTATTTTTATTCTTCAATTTGAAGGAAAAGAATTTTAAAATTTTGAGAAAAAAAGAAGAGAATGACTAATCCCTCATTTCCTCTCTTTTTCTTTATTAAAAATCTTTTAAACAAGAATTCATGTTTTTTTTCTTTTCCTTTTTTTCTCTTTACCTCAAATCCAAAAATAGAAAGAAGAAAGTAAAAGTGAGTACATTTGCAAGTGAATAAAAAAAAAACTGAAAACTTTTTGCAACGGCCAAATCAATGTTTTACTCAAAAAATAAAGTGTGTAACTGAGTGTGTGTGAAAAGCGGGCCATGCAACGAGCGAGTGACCGGCGGTTTGACGAGGTGTTTGGTCAACGGGTAATCTATTATAACATTAATGGATTTTAATTGCAGCCCACCAACAAATAATTACAGCCCACCCACAAATAATATTAATGGTCTGGTTCCTGCTCTTCCTCTACCTTACTAGTAACTGAATATTATTATATATTTAAGCTATATTTTACATTAACATATTTAAAGGCCAAAAATAAAGAAAAAGGAACAATTTGTATTGGCCAAAATTTAAAAGATTATAAATTTAGTTTATTTTATCATTAGTTTTATTAAGCTATACTTTACATTAACAAATTAAAAGGCAAAAAAAAGAAGAAAATATAACAATTTATGTTGGCAAAAATTTAAAAGATTATAAATTTATTTTATTTTATCATTATTTTTATTATCATTGTATTATTGTAACCACAAATAATATTCATTGTATTCAAATGTTTTGGGAAGTACTTTACTTGTGTTTAATCTCCAATGAATTTCAATGTTCTTATTATAACCTACATTTCGCGCATTTATTCACTATATTTTAATAATTTTTCTGTCACAAATAAAATAAAATATATAATAAATCTAATGACTTGAAACTGAATCCATTATTACTATGTAAGAAATAGTTTAAGTAACAAACACTTTTATCTCTCGTTATATAATAAACTAAAAAAAACATCTCATATTTTTTGGTTGTACGTACAAAAGCGTAATTTTGGTTCAATTTTTGTATTAACTGAAATTAAGTACTTTTTTAGACAATCTTAAATGCACATTTTTTTACATTGGTTTAATGCATTCGGTCAATACATAGTCAACAGATGATACATGTCACAAATCAATTTATAACAAATAGATATTAATAATTCTTATTGAGATCCAAATTTGATTCATGATGTCTCCCTTTTCCTTTTAGAAGACTATTAAAACAATCATGACATTGCATAATTAAAAACTGATATTTAGTAGGAGATGTAGTATATGTGAATATATATTTTTTTTTAGATGTGCGAGTATTTGGATAAGAGGGAGTATAAATGATATAGTAGATGATTAAATTTTAATTTTGACATTATTACCATACCATAATTTTAAAAAATGTGGCCTATACTAATTAAGTTACAAAGTCAAAGACATAAATTTATGATTTTATACAGGTATATATGTCCTTTCACTAATTATGTAGAATGAGAACGTTCTAATAATCTTTTTTGCACTTACTCATTAACTCAACCCACTTAGTTTATTTGATGCAGACCATCACTTATTTTGTAAAAATGCACAAATTCTCATTGGGTCAACATAAACAAAATATAGATATTTTTTTTTTAAAAGTGCACACCCAAAAGAGAGGGCATCTGGACACTAATTTGCACCGAATATCAATTTTTCCAGTCAATTCACAGTGCTAATTTACGACAGATAAATCCACCGCAAGTAGCAACGAAAGCAAATAATCCGTTGTAAATAAATAAATCTTTGGCAACTTTGAGTTTGTCATAAATCCGACGCAAATTTAAGATTTGTGGCGAGAATTTCCACTGCAAAATTTTTTTAAAAAAAAACTTGCAGTGGCGGTGCACCAACAAAAGGTGGCCAAATTTTAGTTATTGAACATCACAAATAGTGGCAAGTAGTGGTTGATAGCAGTTGTAGATAATGATGTGATGATAATTAGTTAATAATATGACAAATAGAAAAATAATTATTTTGGACATTTAAATGACAAAAATATTTTCATACTATAAAAATGTAGTAAATTCACCTTCTCATAATAATAAAAGTGTAAAAATATTGGACAAAAATATTTTTAATAACCAATTTTTTATGGGATATTTTTTGAAATCATAATAAATATGAGAATTTAATATTCTTATATAAAGATTTTCATAAAAAAATCATGAATCAAACATCACGTTAATGTTTATTTTATTTTCTATATGGGTTTGGACAATCCAAGAATGTGTAGCTTCTTTCAAGACTACAAACCCACTTCTTGCGAATATACAAGAAGGTTAGATATAGAGGGGACAAAAGATGTACCCAAAAAAAAAAGGGACAAAACAATTTTTTAATAATTCTGTGTAAAAACTAGTACATGTTTGGCGTTGATTAGTTTTTCCATAAAAATAGTTTTTCAGACAAAAATTCCATTTATAACATTTTAGTTATAAATTTTTCTAAACACAAAATAAGTTAATTTAAACGCATAATTATATATATATATTGTAAATTTAAAGAGACATCACATGTCTATCAATGAATATCTTAATTAATTGAATAATGATGATTTAAAATGCCTATAATTATCTTATATACCTGTACTAAACATAAATATTTTATCCAAAAATCTTGAATATTACTATCAAATACATGCAGATCAAAATTTTCCTTACACTAAACATTTCGTTACATGTAATATAATAATAATTTTTGCACATCATTTTCTTATATTACTTTTATACTTGGTTAATAATTAGTAAAAATTTGATTAATACAATATATCGTTTGGTTAATGATTTTGGTAACCAATTACTTACAAGCTGATAATCTATTAATCAAATGATATACTTCATTAATCAATAATTTGGTCATTATTAACTAAATCAGTGAGTAATCGATTACCAAAACTCATTAAAAGTCAAGGTCAATCTCTTTCACATGTTGGTTTATTTCTTCAAAAGCCAGTGTTTAGTCATGGTCAACTATATGTTGCACTATCAAGAGTTCGAAATAAAGATGGTCTGAAAATTTTGATTATTGATAAGGAAGGTAATTTATCTACATCAACTGAAAATGTGGTTTACAAGGAAGTGTTTCGGAATCTGTAATTGAGAGGTACTGCAAAATATATATATATATTGTTTTTCTGTGTATATAGCTAATAGCTGCTTTATTCAATTTATTATTATATAACTTCAATTTTCTGTTTATTATATTCATTTGAATCTCCATGTTCTGTCTTACCAGATTGCTGTCAACATTGCTGTTATGACCATTGAGATTTGATACTGAAGAACAGGTTTTACAACCCTTTGTCATGTGCTCTTTACAATATACAATGTCTTTACTATTGCATCTGCATATCTACTGTCAGATAATATTGTAAAACATGTTATCCCGAATGGAAATGATAGACTTCGTTCTATAGACAATTCTTTTGTGAAATAATTCCTGCTAATACGTGTTGAAAACACTGTTTTATATTCTTTAACATTTTATTTTCTGTTATATTAGTTACGTTTATGATTCATACTTATTTAATTTCTGATGTACTTGCTTATATTTTTGAATGCTTATATCTCTCCTTTTTTGCTATTGAATTAGAACAAACTAATTGTTCATTTCTGTTAAAGAGAGTTCTCTAATAGATCTTTAAACTCATATGAAAGGGAGCATGTCATGATGGTTGCTGGACCATAAATAGTAAATGAAAGACAATTTGGTCATATTTTGATATGTATAATTTTAAATATTATATTAGCATTTATTTATCTT
This sequence comes from Styphnolobium japonicum, assembly GCA_023212625.1. Lineage (NCBI taxonomy): Eukaryota > Viridiplantae > Streptophyta > Magnoliopsida > Fabales > Fabaceae > Styphnolobium > Styphnolobium japonicum. The sequence continues at coordinate 4,484,153 of JALBWW010000005.1, forward strand.
ATTATATGTGAAATTATGTAGTATTAATCCATTTACTAATATATTGACCATCCTTTTATTTTAGTACACATTTACATTTGTACAAAGTACATTAATCATTTTTTATGTAATATCTTTTAATATAGGAATTAATGAAAAATTTTCATTTTATTATAAGTTACTGATAATGTTATTTTAATGTTTTTATTATTCCAAATTAATGAGATTAAGATATATATTTCGTTATAAGAAAGTATTTTTTATTTTAGTAATTTTTATTATATTTAAAGTTTTATCATTTATGACATATAAAACTAAAGTTATCAAAAATTTTAACCGTGCATTGCACGGGTGAAAATCTAGTAATATATTATATTAATTAAACATTTATTAATTATTAATTAAGTCTAAAAATAATGTGAAGAAAATGATATGTCTGCATGTAATATGAATGATTTGGACTAAAGTACAACCCGCACTACTTGCAGGCGCAGTAGTATAAAATAGGAACACTAATTTAGCTTTGCAATCGCGTAAAGTTAACCTAATTTTCTTGCCCTGGACCCACATGCGCTTTCATTCACATACCCCCTTTTGTCGTGCAACGATGGTTTGAGAGATTCTGAATAAAAATTGTGTATATAAGTTTTTTTTTGTACAAATTGTGTATATAAGTTAATATCAATATATCATCATTTTATATTAAATATTACATAAAATTTTGCTTCACATAATTGTATTATATTTAAAATAATAATGTGAATTAATTATTGATTTAATATATACAACTTGTATACACTAAAGTGTACACAAGAACTTCTCATGATAGTTTCTCTTTCTTTCATCTTCTCATTTTAGAATCTATTATGGTCAGGTCAATCCATTAGATGTCCCCGGACTAAAAACATTAGATTTTGAAAATTAGTACATAATTCTAATTTATAGTTTAATTAAGAGGTAAAGCATTAATCACATGCAACCCTCTAAAAAAGTTGAGAAGGAGATTAGGTCAAATCATTGCCATGTTTACGTGGATCTAACATATATATATATATGTGATGACCTGATTAATTATAATTTACAGAACACCAATTTGATCATTAAGCATGGGATACATATATAATACAGTGAGTTTTATTTTAAAACATAAAATAGAAAAGAATATTCTGTTGTCCATATTCTTTCTCACGCCTATGTTATTTCCCTGATTTTCTTTCTTTTTGGCTCAGGAGGCTGTGAGTACATTAATTTTTTAGAAGACAAGTTCATTTTGGACTCGTGGGCTGCTGTGGGCCTGTGACAGCACTCCAAGTTAACTAGTATTGCTGGTTTATTACAGCTTCACGTGTATAAAATACTTTTTTATTTAGACTTTATCAATTTTCCTACAACTCTAATCGAATTGGATAGTTTTAATAACGTATGACCTTTAAAAAATTAAAATGATTTAAATAACCCATCAAATAATGTACTTCGGATGATGTGGTAAAATATGTACTCTAGGAAAAATATGTAAGGAAAAAATAATATACAAGACTAGTTTGGATGAGCTTTTATTTATTTTTAATTATTTTTTAAAATAGTTTTTATAAAATTAAAAATTATTTTATGTTTGGATGCAATACTCAAAAAGTATTTTTTTAATTTTATTGTTATTTAGATGTAAAAATATAGAAAATTTACTCTGTTAATGGTAAAATTACTTAAAATGATATACATAAACTGTATGTCTATATATGTATAAGAATAATACTATCATCTCATATATATTAACACTTTGTATAAGTTTCAAACCATATTTTTGGATCAAGTCATTGCATAATTTTTAAAACATTGGCTTTTTCATTCTTAATTATTCAAAAAATTACATGTCATTTCTTTCCTTTAATTTTAGGTATCTTTCCTTTAATTCTAATACTTACAAATATCTTGAGATTTTAAAGTCTTTTTTTTTCTTGTTAAATCACTATTTTGACAGGGCAGGAACTCTTCATTTGTGGTGATGTTTGTTTTGAACTTGGGATCTTTTGTGCAACAGACATTAGTCAAATTCTTCCCTGAAAGCCATGAAAAGTAGAAATTTGTTTGTCAACACTTAGTCCAAAGCCAAAAGCAAACTTTATTCTTTACTTTTAAATTTATCTCTTCATAAATTGTAGGATTTCATGGAATCCAATTAATCAATTCAGAGATCAAACAAAAAAATAAATTATCTAATAACTCCATTGCAATTCACAAATCAACCTTGAGAAATAATTTTCACTAACATAAATTTCATTATCCTTCTGAAAAATATGTACACAACCCTCTAATGTTGGAAACATTGATCCTAATCTCAAACAGAAGCCTTAAAACAAACCATGAAAGTGTGAGTCTAATATTTCAAAGACTAAGAGCATAATAAATTAAGCAAAACAAATAAACATAAATTTGAAGGGAGAAGAGCATAAACACAAAAGCATATATGAGAGCTTATAAGAAAATTAAAAAAGCATACATGAGAGCTTATAACAAAAACACAAAAGCATATATGAGAGATAGCACACATATTAGATAGCACAAATGACATATATGAGAGCTTCTAACAGAAACACTAAATTTAGAGGTATTGGAGAAACAAAAAGGCATTTGAAGTCTAGAGACCCTTCCCATCCCAAACAACCGGGCAATTCTGCAACTTCTATAAAGACTCACAAAGAAAAGGGAACTGTAAAATGATAATATTAAGACAACTTCCTCATTTGATTACCTGAACTATCCAAGTGCCATAGTAAACCAAGCTTTCTTAAGATATCATACCAAACTTTTTTCAGAAGATCAATGCTTATACCTTTAGTTCACCTGATGCCGCAATCTTGGCATCTGCCATCTTCCTACTGTTGCCATTCTTCTTCACCTTGTCACCTTCTTTCTCGTTGCTTACAAACCCCCTCATTCCCAATTGGTCAGATCAACTTGGTGCCTTACTTCCCGTTAACAAATGCAGAATTTGGGGGGTTGTTCCCTTCTTATGGTGGTTCCCATTTAATAAATGCAGAATATTTAGTAATTATTTTATTTTCACTTTATTTTCCTTTAACCATTAATATGGAGAATTGAGTTTTCTCAATGAAATACAAAACTAAAAGAAAGACCATTTATTTTTCTTAGAAAAATGTAAGCATATTACCAAGTGATTGGGTTTGAAGGCCCTAAAAGATTAGGCTAATACTTCAATTCAAACAAAAATCCCCAAATCCAACGATAAAAAAAGTAAGAAAACATTCAGACCCCGAGTATTAAAGAAGTAAGAAAACATTCAGACCCCGAGTGGAAAGTGATTGTTTTGGGGCTTTTGCTTCTTACTAAATTTGAATTTGAATTTCATTTAAAGGGTTTCATATGAGAAGAGAAAAGATGACATTAACCTTAGAGTCGCTAGTAATAAAAACCATAGCCTCATATTCAGACCCCGAGAAACTTAGAGGTTAGTAATTTGTACCCAAAGTCTGAGTATGCACTGTTCTGCAAAGACAATCGCATTAAGCGTGTTTCTTTGTTAATCCGTCATACCAAACCTTCAAAAATTTAGCAAAAAATAAAGTACCACCATGAGAAAAAATTTCAAATTAGAGTTCAATTGTACAAAAAACAGAGTTACTTGGCGATGGAGACTACGACATCTCAACCGGGCTGCATAACACAGATTTTAACGTTAACTGGGTTACGTCAACCAGGTTTCGCTCAACAGTTTCTAATATTTTGTTTCTTCATATTGGACTGTTGTGATCATACCACTTAGTAAACACCAAGCAATCACAGCAAGCACACATATGCAGAAATAGAAAGGTTATGTAGAAACCAATCCCAAGAAATGCAAAATAACAAATTAAGCAAGATTAAAGAGGAGTAAAGAGAAATAATACACAATATTTACCCTGGTTCAGTCAATATAGCCTACATCCAGCATTAGAGATCATCCACTAAGATTAGAACAAGATTACAAGTGATTTGGATCAAACTTACCAATAGGAACAAACTTTCATCAAGCTTTACAAACTCTCCACTCTCCCTTACTCTACATACCTTAGCAATCTCAACCTTTCAATTGTGTTTCCTCTCAAGATAACCTTATTTTGATGCCTCTCACAAGTCTATCTCGTCTCTGCCTCAATTTTCACTTTTTTACCTACTGTTTTATTGAACCAGAAAACAGAATTTATATATTAGAACTCTGTGCCGCGGCATGTCTTCTTCGCATTGCAGCACCCAACCTTCGGGACCCTGAGAGCAAACTTGGCCGAAACTTCCGCACTGCGGCGTGGACTATTCCATGCTGGGGCGTGGCTCCATGTCGCGGTGTGGTCCTGCTGCAGCTTCCAAACTGATTTCCAAAACTTGTCCAACATCCAAAAGCACCTATGAGACATCCTCACCTGGACTATGCCAAATTGCAAGCTAATCATTAAACAAGTAGGGCTTTGCATTAGTAAACTGCAGGTGAAAGACAGAATCAGAGAAAGAGAGATAATTGAAAAACCTAGTTACAACCATTGCAAGTGAAAGGCAAGAAATCAATTTGCTTGTAATGAGAAACAAAAAAAGACTATCGATCTGGGATTTTTGGAGTTGAGGGAGACGACATAGAAGAAGTAGTTGTAGCAGTGGAGTTGTAACTGTTCTGTAAGTGGAACATTTTTTAATTTACAATTTTCACCCCTTTTTAAATTGTTTAAATAAATAGTAATGGCAAATTGGGTAACTCGAAAATGGAGACCAAATAAGAGGAATCCCCTTTATTAGTAGTATTTTAAATTTTATATGAATTATTGTAATGTCCATTTGTGATAGTTAATCCTAATTTAAAAGGTAAAAAATATAACAAAAGGTAATATTAGAATGTGGTTAATTTTATAAATTAACAGGAAAAAGTATAATTGAAAAAGTGTATTTGCTCATAACTTTTATGTAATGAAGAACTAGCCTATTTATGCTTTATTCATCTCATTAAAATGTTTTTTTTTTCCCATCTGAATCAGGATGTCCTTTACTTAATTGAGTATTGATATTTTCTATATAGTTGAAAAAATGGGCCTAGGTTGATTTCGATAAGCTTAGTATTAATTGGTATTATTGTAGAATAATGGGCTAAGCCCAAAGGGAAATACTTTTTTTTTTTTGAAAAGTTGTGCGTGCCCCTCACGTGTTAACCGCGTGACATAAAGCAACCTTCTTTGATGCAAAAGTGGAGTGTAGTGGCCCAATGATGTCATGACTCATGAAGTATTCAAATTTGGATATCCATTGATAAAAAATATTTGAATGGAATGGCGGTCGAGAGCCAATAGCATAAATTCAAAAAAATTATCATTAATACGAAGGAACAAGATTTTCAAAAATAAGGAAAGAGGAGTGGTACTTTTGTGATTACACCCGTAGTAAGCCATCGGGTCGGGCCACCAACACGGTTAGATTAAATGAACCTGAGTCCTCACTGGTGGAGTTCGAAACTTGTCTCTGTTGAAGAAATCTGAAATCCGAGCTGCATTTGCTTTGCATTGATCATGGTTAGGGTTTCTTTTGCTGCCGATTTCCTTTTATTATTAGATCCGTTTACCTTGTTATATTCTTCGTTTTGTGCCTTTATCCACAATGTTTGCATATTTAAGAGATTAGGGTTTACAAAATTCAGCCTCTTAGACATCTCGATGCCCAATATTATGGCCGTATGAGAAAACTTACTAAGAATTAGCTTCTAATCTTTGTGCTATGCCCTTTTTTGTTTTTTTGGTTTTTAATATAATGAGGTTCATTTGTTTTGGTGATGAGCTATTGCGTATTATATCTGCGTTCTTTCATTGGCTTTCTAACGTTTTTTTTGCCCTTCCCTTTTTGATGGCAGGACGGGCATGATTCAGAAGACCCAAAGCAAAGCGCTGCTGATATGACCGCTTTTGTAAGTCGTTCATCACTTTCAAGAATTAATGGTTTTTTGTTCTCTGATTGCAATGCACGTGTTCGGTTCATGTCAGTTCTCTCAGTAACTAAGTTGGGTGCCCATTCCATTGGCATCCCAAAGTCCATGATGAATGAGAGTGGGAATATTGATGTTGACATTTGGGAACGATTTTAGTTTGATGATTTAATTGTTGTTCTTTTATGTCAATCAGATCTGACCTTTGTCTATCCCCTTTCTCTCTCTTCAGGTGCAAAATCTTCTTCAGCAGATGGTGAGTTGTATAGTCTAGACTCTCTGCATTGCTGATTTTCAGAATATATTCCTCTGCCGCTAACTAGAATTTTGTTTGCAGCAAAGTAGGTTCCAGACAATGTCTGACTCCATTGTTACAAAGAATATCCTTTTTTCATATGCTCTTCTAGTTGATAAAGTAAGCTAATCCTAGATAGAAATTTGTTAAGGAAATTAATTTCAGAAAATATTAATTCATGGTAGTGATTTCTTTTTTCTTTCCAGAAATAAGTTATGATTCAAAGAGGTCAGATGATAGGAGATTTGATCTTGCAAGGAATGTCTTCGGACGTTTGGTTAGGGAGTTAAATGGAACCTTCTAAGTTTGGTATGTGGTGTTTAGATCATAATTGATGTTGGCTTCAATCTCTCATTGTGTGTCATTTTATTGTTTGTGTTATTATCAATATAAATCTACTTCCCTTTGTAACTCACAGGGCAAGCCTACAATACCTATAAAAATGGGTATCAATACTCAAACCAATAACATGATGGCATGTATACACAATAGCACAGGTGTTAAATTACAAACTGTGCACGACTGCATCTTGACCCTTTTCTTGTTAAACTCAATGCGGTTACCTGTGCAGTTGTGCACAATTTGTGACTCACGACTTAGTGCAATTTGTATAAGGTCGTGTATATGTGGTGTCATGTTATTGGCTAAGGCAGGCAGAATGGGCAGTGATACCATTTCATTAGATGGGTATTGTAGTTTTTTACCCATTACTCAAATTGTTGAAGTAATGTTTTTCTTGACGTCAATGCACTTGATGATATGGGAAACCGCATAAATGAGTTGGAGCAGAGCATCAACGAGCTAAGAGCAGAGATGGGAGTGGAGTGCTCTCCATCACCTGTGGCCCCTGCTAAGCCAAAGGAAGAAGAGTTGAACAAAGAAGAGGGTTCAGCTTAAGTCACGTTCTGAGTTCAAATGCTCTTTGTTATTGTCTTGCATTGCATCAGGATTTTGGTATTGTGTGTCTCTCTTTGTCTGCTGTAGTGGTTAGTGGTTCAGAAATCAGATGTGCTGTGCTGTGTCGCTATGAGCGCATTTGCACCTGATCCTTTGTAGCTAAATTGCCTTACTGTTCGACCCCCAAAAAAAAAAAGTACTGCTGACTAACTTTGTTTTTTATAATTTAATTATACTCCTACAATTTTATATTGCAATTAGTTACCCTCCTGCTCCTTCTTCCCCTTGCATACTCTGGGTTGTCTCTGCTCTCGCTAGTTTTCAGTTCTCACAACACCCTGGGGCCATGAATCCATGTTGCCAAATCTAGAGGCTGCTGTACTGCTACACTTTTTTTCTCTTGCACTTTCTTCCAAGATTTTGAACCACGGTTACATGGATTTATTTCCCCCCAAACTCCTCTCTCTTTCTCCAATGTGTTGGGTCTGAAGCCGAGACAATCGTGTTTCAGATGGATAAATTAAGTCAGGGTTTTCGTGCGCTTTTCAATTTCACATCTACTCACATGCTGGCACGAGTAGTCGACTACCTTGCCCCCCCTTCTACGAGCGTCTGCACAGCCATTTTAATACTTATATATAAAAAAATATAGGAGAAAAATATGTACTTACCCCCCCCCCCTCACATTCTCCAAGTAAGTTTTCCTCTAAAATGATAGGAATAGAAGCAATTGAAGACTTGAAAGTTGACGCAGAATCAAAAGAGCACCACCACCACCTCCAAGCCTATAAAGATACCAACAAGGAGAAACAATGGCAAGCGCTTCTTTTCACCAACCCTTCTACTTGTTCATCGTGGCTATGTCCATCTTTCCCCCTACAGCAGATGCAACTGGTGACCACTGCCTACGGTGGGTGCCCATGACAACAACACGTTGCCAAGGCTCCATAGCAGACGGTGAGTTCGGAATGGACTCAGAGACCCACAGGCGCGCCCTAGAAACCTCACAGTATATAAGCTACAAAGTGCTGCAACGAAACACCGTGCCATGCTCTCAGAGGGGGGCATCCTACTACAACTGCAAGCCAGGTGCGGATGCTAATCCTTATAGCCATGGCTGCGCCACCATCACTCGTTGCCGTAATGCTTAGAAGAAAATCAAGTTTCTTCTTACTGTTCCATTTGCTTCCTCCTTTGCTCTGTAGTTATTATAAGGCTTGTTATCTTTTACTTCTAAATTGTGTTTTCCCCTCATTTTCGTGTTTTTATGTAACTTTCAATTATATGATTATTGTTCTAGTAAAATTTTTTTCTTTCATTAGCTAATTCCACCTTAAATAATAGCTTTCCATCATAAAATGGTGGGGGACAGTTCAAAAAGAGTGAGAAAAAAATGAAGGCATTTGCTAGCCCTTAATGGATTGTTTAAAGAATTAAAATAGAATATATTAAATATAAAAGTAATACATTTAATGTCATAAAAACTTTAAGTAATTAATACTTTCTTTATTAAGTAATTAGGAGAATTTATTTTAAAATATTAAATGTTTCTTAAATAATAACTTAGACGTTAGCCGGACGAAAAACAATTCCTGCATTCATAATTATACACAATTATATAGGTGGTTTTATCATGAAAAGGTTTAAACGGTATCACATAAACTCAGATGGAGCTGAATTTAAATACAGAATTGCAAATCTCAAAATTTATGTGTGTATCTATGCAACTATTGGTATTGGGAACTCCAATTCAATTGTGGTAAAGTGAGTCGTCCATGTTAGCTTTGTCAATCCATATCAAATTAGTCATCGTCTGGAACTCTCAGATTCCATAGCTCCTTACTGCAGCTCCTGTGCGAATAATAGTAGTTTAAGATGATATGTCTAACTCAAGTCTTCTTTCAAAGATTTGAAAATAAACAAGATTAAATTTATCTACCATTTGGATCAAGCATCAACGTAGAATGACCATTAATTGCCCAAAAAATATTATTGACATTCAACTTCAGCTTGGAAAGTTTTTGTTTCGGGAAATGTTGTGGGATCCTACTCCATGAGACTTCGTCTCCATAGGGATGTGAGTCGAAATTCTTAGAGCACAATTACAACAAAATACTACGTGCTCTCGGTTAGTGTGTCAGCTTGGAATAATAACAACGAGAATAATATCTTAACAACAACAACGAAGAAAAATGAAAATCAATAGTTTGATTGGTTGTACCTTCTAGTAATTTTCAAGTACAATTGCGTTCCAATTGCTGTGAAGAAAGCTGGGTGCATGATACATGAGACTTCAAAACATTGGCAGCTTTGTCTCTCCAACAAATTCCATTCTTAACTCTCATAAAAACTGAAGAACCACTACCATCCTTATGCTTCTATCGACAAATAGAAGATTTTACTAAATCGTTTATCTTCAAAAGATTGTACAGCACATCATGGTCCATCTCTTATCAATCTAAGCAAAGCATAAATATAAAACTCCTATATGTGCTAACAGAAGAAGATCATTTATCTTCAAAGGATTGTAGATCACATCATGGTCCATCCAAGAAGAAGAGGAGCAGGAAATGAGTAAAAATTGAATGTTGATGTAAAAGAATGGCGCTGTAATTAAGAAGGAAGGCATGGTCTTGTTCTAGTTCTCCAATATGATTCTGAGAAGCAGACCGAGGAATTGCTGCTGCAGAGCAACTGCAACAACAGCCATTGACAAGTTTCATGTCATCATCAGTTACTGTTTTTTTTCTTTCTTTCTTGGAATCATCAGTTACTGTTATTATTGTTAAATTCATCTATCCAAACAAGTCACAACACGGACCATCCCTCATACGACGTCACAAATTCACAACGGATATAAATCCTCTTTTCTCTTTTTATCAGTTTCTACAATTAAATGATAATTCAACAATTTTCTTTTAATTGACAATAAATTCTCTTTTCGTTATTAATTATTCTTATTAAATTATCAACATTTAATTAAAAAGAAAGATAATAAGACAAGAGATTTGATTCCCGTCACAATATGGATCATGTACTCCCTATATTAAAGTTGTTTGAAGAAGAAAGTAAGCATATATATATACTTACTTACTTCAAGAATAACTATTGGTACAAGGCTTATATCGTTAAATATTTTTTTTTATAAGTATTGAATTTTATTAATTCAACTATTGATTAAAAGTTCTTATGAGATAAATCAAATTTATAAAATTTTATAAAATTTAAAAATTAATTTATACTTTATTTAATTACTTTATTTTAACGTATAATTTTTTTAAATATAAATAAATGTCAAATATTAGATTAGATATGAATTTGATTTATTTTAAATTTAGTATAAATGATCTTCACGATAATATCACATGATTTAACGATTAAATTGAAAAAATTCAATGTATATAAAAAGTTATTTGACAGTATATTTGTAAAATATTTACTCTTAAAGTAAATGAATCATGAGTCCCCACCTATAAGCAATGAGGATTTTGTTTTTCCTTTTCTCTATATTTTCCTACAGTTTTGTAGCTGGATGAAATTGATTTATTTTAACTTTGGCATCTTGAATGGAGAATCAAATCTTTTGTCTCATTTTTTTGTTCTCTTTCCTATTCTCAATTAAATGTTGACAACTCAGTAAAAATAGTTGATAACTAAGAGAGAAGTTATTACCCATTAAAAAAGAGAGATTTTGAAGCTAAGTTGTCAGTATTTAACTGAGGAACAAGAAAAGAGATAAAAAAATTGACATTGACAGAAAATTTAAATCTCTTGAATGGAAACTTTCACATCGATACTAGTTGCTTAAAGTCAAATTGGGTGAATCATTATTCATTCACCTCTGCCTTAAATTACAAGCAAATGTTAATTAATTGCTTTAACATGTTTTTGTTTCGTAGTGTTGAATCATCTTCCATTTACTGAGCTGCTAAAAAACACTATCTGAAATGAAAATAAGTTCATAAGAGAATTTTTTTTTAATAAAAATGGGCACTTAAAATTCTGCCACTATTATGATCTTAAGTCTAAGTAACAGGTTTCTCATAAAGATTTAATTTTTTTTTTTACATTGTCATCCAATCATGTACTAACACATTATTAAAAGTGTTAGACTTTTAAAGTAGTTGTTATAATAGTCAACCTCTTTTAATGAGTTGGCAATACAGAATTGGGTGACAGTGTAAAAAAACTTTACACTGACAGTGAATCAAAATTAAACTCTTCTCATAATACAGAGCTGTGGAAAAGCTTAAAGAAAACTTAAAGGAATATTAGGAGTTGATAGCTGAGGGAATGGTTTTGCACCTTGCAATGAAGATGCCAACTTGTTTGCTTTTGATTTGAGGTGTGTTTTTTTAATTCAAATAGAATATATAAAGAAGTATCTTGACTGCAACTTGCTAACTTTATGGCTTTAAGTGACTCAAACTACCAGTAGTCGGAGAACACATTTGCATTTGTGAATGACATAAAAGAGGTTGTTATTCAAGAAGAAAAGAAAGCAATGTAAAGCAGAGACGAACGTGGTAGTTATTGTAACTATTCTAGTATAAAGGCAGATATTTTATAAATTCTCTTCACCCCACTTATACGTAACCTAGAAAGTAGAGACTAGTGTAGTTTTGTCTAGTTTACTGATTGACTAATTTGTATAGGAAAGGTTTATCTTACATGAGCTAGCACTGTGAAATTAAGATGCATACTTTTATCCCAGATGTACCCTACAAACCTCCATGCAAGTTGTATGAGTGTGACAGTTTCCATTCGCCGCATTTATTGGTGAAGGCTAAGGAAGTATTTTCACAAGACTGCACACTTCAATAATGAACTCCACTAAATCCATATTTGCCAAGAAAGGAGTTTATAGATGTTGAAGATACACAGTAGCAATGCATGTTCTACCAACAATATCAGACACCTTGATAGAGCAAGGAGTAAGCATTATATCATTCACCTACCAAGTAATGGTATACGTCATGACACCCATAATTCAAAACAAAAGATGCCTACTTTCCTTGTTAAAGATGGCCATACTCCTCATTTGGCACATGTTTCCCTTCCATCACTCTGCCTAAAGGTTACATCCACTGAGCTAGTCGTGGACAAGAATGCTAACCCACTCATCCAAAGTTTAGACCGACTGTTTTCATTTTGTATTGAAACGTTGTCAAAGAGAATATTTCCAAGAAGCTTTGGAGGACACACAAATCCTGAGTGATGGTAAGTAGGCTATGTGCTCCACCTAGTCAAGGAAAACTGAGTCCTTGTAAATTTCACTTTCCCCAGCACTATCAAAACTTCCTAGATTTAGGAAAATAATTCCACTGCCTTAGCAATATTTTCTTGCTAGATTTTTCATGTGGATAACGAGTAGAGCACCTTTACATTCATAAAGCATCTAAAACACAAATGAATAAAGGCGCTGATATGACATGCAAAGAGCGTTATGGTACTTTACCTTGATGACATCTTGACCCTAGTTGTTCTCCTTGTGGATAAGGATACATGCATGCTGTTATTTGGCTAGCCTTGGTTCTACATTTCATTGTGCTGTTTAATCATGCCCTCACAATTATATGACACGGGCTATTCTTTGTAAGCTATCAAGAATAACTTTTTTATTATTATTAATGGAGGCTTACCTTTTGATGCCTGCAACTTGTTTTGCCTAGATGATCTTTCTAGGGCATGCATCTAGTTAAATATAGGCATGGTTATTGAAACAAATGACGTAATATTTTCAATTTCTGGTAGATCACCTTCAATTTGAAAGATTGAGAGAACACGAACATATCATATATAGAAAAGCATTTTATTTTCTTATCTACTTAATCCCATGCTTTAAGAAAGTGCAGAAAAGAATATAGGCATGGACAATCATGAACTGGAACCAGATACTAGTATACATATATCCCACTACCGTCAATGATATTTGATCATTCGAAACTGTCTGATGTTGCCCTGCTATCAAATTTGAAGAATAGACATAATATCCTGCTTGTTTTAACCACCAATCCATTATAAAAGGTATAAAATTGAACCTTACTTCCAAATACATCCTTGTCCATTAGATTATTCAGAAACAAGAGTACTGCTATTTTATACTTTAGCACATACTTTGCATTTATTTGTCTTTTACTCAAATGATAAAAAAATTACAAAAGTCCCTGACATAATTGTGGGTCTCAGTAATGATACTGTAGCAATTAATTTAATCTAATCTGATTAGTATGGAACATCTTGTAGTTGTAGGTCAACAGCACCATGTATATGATGTTTTCACATAGCAATGGAAACAGGTGACGAGTGGAGACATCATAATCATCACGCCATAAAAATTAGCAGATCATGTGCACTTTGGCTAATTTTTAATATTGCTACTTGGCACCGCAAGTTTTAGGGAGATATTTTGTCTTACTAAGCAATATTTTGCATGAAGTTAAATTGTTTTCTTAATTAGTACCTCTATTCTGAAGTCATTAAGCTGAAATCAAGTAAAGGTTTTATGGGGACCACATCATGAATGGCATCAGCATTAATTGTTTCCAATCGGGTTGCACTGATGAGAAAAGGGGGAAAGGTAAATTTGAAAAAAGAAAAGGAAAAGAGAAGATTTTTTAAGAAGAATTGTACCTGGCCACATTAATGATATACATATACCTATCTATATATATATATATACACATCGATGCTTTTCAAACCATGTGAACAAGTAGTGTTATACTCTCTACTCTAGTGAGTTCTGCTACAATTATCTCTTTTGTTGTTCTCTTCCCTCTTTGGGCATGGACGGAAAGAAATTGGAGTACAAAGGTAAGGAAGCACTGAAGGAGATAGAGAGGCTGACAATGAAGGCTGCTGAAGTTCAGGAAAGCCTTTTGAAACAGATCTTAACTCAAAATAGGGAAACTGAGTATATGAATAAGTATATGAAGGGAGCAATACATATAGCAGACATAGCAGAGTTTAAGCGCCGTGTTCCAGTCATCACTTACGAAGGAATCTTTCCATATATCCAGAGGATTGCAAATGGGGAAGACTCTTCTCTCATTACTGGTCATCCAATAACAGAAATGTTATGCAGGTAAGCTCTGCTACTGCTAGTATTTGCTCATTCCTTTATAAATTTCTGTTTGTGTTTTATGTTAACAATCTTAGTGATATGATATGTGCAGTTCAGGGACATCAGCCGGAGAGCCTAAAATGATGCCATCCATTGCCGAAGATCTTGACCGTCGAACCTTCGTGTATAATCTGATCATGCCAATCATAAATCAGTTAATACTAACATCTATACATATATTTTTCTTGGCCTTGATTTTGCGTGTATACACCTATTAATCATACCCTTTAGTTGCATTTAAATTAATATTTCAATGTTCAGTTGCTTAAAGTCAAACATGCATGGTTGATTCTTTTGTTGTGTTTAATGTCATCCCGCTTGTGTTATGATTCTCCATTCGAAGTATATAGCCTAAAGAAAAGGATAAGATGAAAAAATATGATATCACAATTAACAATTGTAGGTGGAGGACCCGTTACCATGCATCGGTTACGTTTATATTCAGACAAAATGACTCTTTGCTTGATAAATTTGCGCATTCTATAAAAAGATCATAGTGTATGCTATAGTGCGCCTTGACATTTATTGCATCTAGATGATGCATATACTTAATCGCATTAAGTTTACCATGTACCATGCTAATCACCAAAAAAGATAAAAAACCAAAAGTAGAAGAAGAAAGTAATCATCTATTTTTACTAGTTAAATTCGTACTAGTACCTACTTGATCTGAGCACTTGCTATAACTGAAATGCATGCTGAGGGCATCGTCAATGTAAGCCGTTTCCCCAACCATACCCATGATCTCTAACTTGGATGTGATTAATTTTAGGTATGTTCCTGATCTTGATGAGGGCAAGGCAATGTTTCTCTACTTTGTCAAGGCAGAAATGTCCACCCCTTGTGGCTTACCTGCTAGGACTGTGTTGACGAGCTACTACAAGAGCAAGCACTTCAAGTGCCGCACACGTGACCCTTGGAATGATTTCACAAGCCCTGACCAAACCATTCTTTGCAATGACTGCAACCAAAGCATGCATTGCCAATTGCTAGCAGGTTTGGTCCACCGCCATCAAGTCCTAAGGTTGGGTGCAGTCTTTGCTTCTGCACTTCTTCGAGCCATTTCCTTCCTTGAACGTAACTGGAGGCACCTATGTGAGGACATCCGCAGTGGCCAGCTGAGTTCCACCATAACAGACCCAGGATGCCGCTCATGCATGCCCATAGTGCTTTCATCCCCAGACCCACGTCTTGCAGATGAGATAAGTGAAATCTGCGGCCAAAAATCTTGGAAGGGAATTCTGTGTCAGCTTTGGCCTAGGGCCAAGTACATTGAGGCAGTGGTCACTGGGTCCATGGCTCAATATGTTCCTGCTCTAGAGCATTACAGTGAGGGGAAATTACCTTTGGTTTGTACCATGTATGCTTCGTCTGAGTGTTACTTTGGGGTTAATTTAAAACCTTTATGTGACCCTGCGGATGTTGCTTTTACCCTCTTGCCTAATATGGGTTACTTTGAATTCCTTCCTCTTGGACATAACGGGACACTGTTGATGGACTTTGATGAAGAGGATCAAGTGCCCAACGATAAGCTCGTGGATTTGGTGCATGTTAAGCTTGGTTGCTTTTATGAGCTGGTGATCACTACCTTTGCCGGTGAGTTACAAATTCATTAAGCCATTTACTTGCTAGACCTTTCTAGGCCACACTTAATTTTTCCCCACATAAAAATGACCTTCCTTGTATATATAGATATTAAAATACAAATTTAGATCAGGCAAACCAGTTAAATGGAGGGGTGCTGAGTAATCCATCACAAACTACCTATTTAGTGGCATGGAGAAGAGTTCGATAGCATTGGAGTGGTGTTGGTGAAACAATTGGAATTAAAGTCATTATTAGGATTTTTAGGCCCAGTGTTCCTTGACATCTATATATGTCTATTTTTATTTTTTTATATCAGAATTCAGAAATATTATTTGCACATAAAAAATTTGATGTAATCTTTGCATTGGTATTAGTCCACTTTCTACAGAGTAGTTCAAATAACATTTCCCATTTTTTATTATCAATATTCCCACACTAAAGCATTTTTGTTTTTTTTCTTTTACTATACTATTATTCCAACGTCTAGGGCTGTATCGGTACCGCATTGGTGATGTGCTCAAGGTGGTTGGATTTTACAATAAAGTCCCACAATTTCGATTCATCTGCAGGAGAAATGTTGTGATCAGCATTGACAGTGAAAAGACCAATGAACAGGATTTGCATAGGAGCGTCACTATGGCCAAGAAGTTGTTAGAGCCTTATGATGCTCTCCTAGTGGAGTACACCAGTTACCCTGATACTTCTTCAGTACCAGGACACTACGTATTGTATTGGGAAATTCTGCATTACGGCTCAAAGATGGACTCAGAGGCCCCACTAGATCCAAATGTGCTGCAGGAGTGTTGCATTGCTGTGGAAGAGCAACTGGACTATGTATACAGGCGATGCCGTAGCAATGATAAGTCAGTAGGACCACTTGAGATACGTGTGGTGGAGCCAGGCACATTTGAGGCATTGATGGACTTGTTCATTAGCCAAGGGGCTTCAATCAATCAGTACAAAACACCAAGGTGCATTAAGTCTAAGAAAGCACTCAAGCTACTCAAATCTAAAGTTACAGCGTCCTTCTTCAGTCCTAGAGATCCCAAATGGGGCCCTAAGGTGTGTTGAAGAGTCTTCCTGCACAACTTTTTGTTCACTATTCTGATATTTGCTGCTACCAAAAGTTGGTAGTTGCAAAAAAAATTGGCTTTGATCAATCAATTTGTACTCATCTTTTCTTTGAGCAAAATCAGAAACTTTTAGCTTGATATCATGGGTAAATATGAAGATGATGAACTCTGGATTATTGAGAGGGAAAAAAGGGAGGGGTTTGGATCATTTTTCAAGGAATAAAAATAAAAGGGTTTTGGTAGTAGACTAGTCGTATACTGGTTGATTAAAAATAGAACACCTCTGCAGCTAACTTTTGTATGCATATAGCAAGCAGCGGAGACCTGCCAGCGAAAGCATTAGGGGCTCTAAGAATGGGTTGACATCTTGAATCTGATAATAGATATTTAACTATTATGGACGAAGGTAACCTCATGAGATAACAATGCTAATTGCATATGGGAAAAATGCTATTTATGGGTTCAGGCTGGCTGCTTCTTCACCAAAAAAATTTGGGGTGCACCCCATGAAGCTGCTGTAATGACGTGCCACTGCGTGGCATGGTCTCCAACCGTCCCATGTTATGTACTTGATATGTACCCATGAATTTCCAGCGTTGCATGTTGACCCCAGGCGGGTATTGATGGTGTAAATTGACTACTGAGAACATAATTTTTCCTGAGTCCAATATATATATATATATATATAGTAGGCGCTGCATAACGTGCCATAGCCCATATGTAACAATGAAATCAGAGCTGAACAATAGAACAGCAAAAGGACAGAAGACAAAAGGGCTACAAAGTACAAGGATTAGGCACAGTTGAGACACTCTTTTTTAACCATTATTGATGTAGAAAACCACAGAAGCTTAAACGATCACTCAATACCACAGTAACAATTTTAGATCAACACCCAATTTTCACCAACGTTTCATATGATCAATGATTGCTATAGTTCTCAGATTGACATAACACATCACTTTATTGAAGACAGTCCAATCTGAAGCGGCCAATGTTCATCAGAGACATTGAATTTAGGCAAATCCACAAGCTTTTGAATGTGTCCCACGCGTTTGAAATTTGTGCAGTCATACACTTTATCATAGTGTAATAATCGTGCCCCAGCATGCGCATGGAAAATTTTCACAAGAAATTATGGATTGTGAAAGCTCCAAAAGAGTGTTGTCCACGGAGTAGATATCACAGCATTGCAAACGGGAATTTGGAATGACATGTCTAAGAAGAGCTTAATGTTAGTGAGGCATTATCTCTTTATCTATCATTATTAATAAAGATGAGAAAAGGAAAGAAAGAAAGAAAGCTTTGTGAATGATTGGAGATTAATTAGATTAACTAGAGAGATTAACTAGAGAATGATTGGAGATTAACCACATTCATTAGGGAATGATTGGAGATTAACTAGAGAGAACATAATATTAAGCTATAAATTTTGGGTATCGGATAACTACGTTTTTGGGTCAATAGAACACTTAAAATCTTGCATCCTTTTTACTTTCTTTTGCACCTGTAATGGCTTTGCAGATTGCAGGGTAGCTGCTTCTCAGACCTCACACCCAATATGAGACACTAACTATCACACAAGTACCACAAGTACACTAATGCGCTCGTATTTCAAATCCCAGAAGAGCACGTTCTAATACTATCACCAAGCACTACAGAATCTACAAGAGAATGGCCCATGGGCTATAACTTTCACTCAGCTTTTATGGCATTGATGGATATGTGCTCTTGAAATCTTCCCACTCACACTCTAGGTCTTCCCCCGACCACATAAAGTGCTATTCAATGTGGGATAACCACTATCCGTACTCTTTGAAATGCCAAAATAACAGAAAACAAAGACAAAGAAGAATACTATACTCAAATGCTCAGGTCCGGCAATCTTTTACATACAATATTATATAGTGAGTAGTGACATGTGAGTAATACATCCAACACACAAATGATGAGAGGTGGGTTTGATTGATATGATATGCGCTGTCTGGAGGGTACTAATTTGTTGGTTACTTGGTTTTAAGTTTATGATTTTTATTTTCAAAGTGGGACCATTCCATATTCCTTAGGACTAGGGTCATGAAGTTGTATTTTGTGAGAATCAATGATGCATGAATATGGGTACATGTATCAGATACAACATTAGTAAGACATGGAGATACGTTATTTCTTAAAAAATTAAGATATGAGTATGACATGATACAACATAATATATAAATCAAAAATTATAAATATCATCTAATAAAACATAATATATATATATATAACCATCATAATACATAATAAATAAAAAATAATAGTTGAGTCATTTCATGATTAAAGGAAAAAAATAAAAAAAATAATTTTTATTTTCAACAATTAATTATTACAAACATAATAGAAAATTATAGTTTATCAATTTTTTATGATGTCCTACCTATATTGACAAAAAATATAAAAATATAAAAAAATTATAAAATATAAACTCTGAAAGTGCATTTGGGGTATCAACATTCGATATGAGTATGTATCTAATACAAGTATAGTAGATATTTTAAAATATCAATACTTCCTAGTTAGAATTTTAGATATCATCCATCTAACCAACTTTCCATCGAGGAAAAGCTTTAAATTCTTCTTGAAAATTATTAAAGCCAAAGTTCATGGGGTTAGAAAGCGATAGTGAGGATAAAAAAAAATGTAAAGTACTTTTAATTATTTCATCATGAAATGCTACCATAGTCTGTCTGTTTGTCTGTCTCTCTCTCTCTCTCATATACTGCTTACTGCGGCAAAGATATTTTTGGATAAGGTTGTTAGTCAGGTGGGGTCTGGTATAAGAGAAAATCGTAGGTGAAGCGAATTAGGAATATTTGCTAAAGGCATAAACGATAAATCTGCTGAAATCATTTATATTTGCTACTTGCTAGTACTGCTGCCTGTCGCTGCATTACAATGTGATATTAGGGAATCTGATCATGTGTTATGCTCATGTTTTGGTTCTATGCGACAAACTATGTTGCAATACTTGGTATCTGTATGCAATACGTGTGATCCACAAGAATTCCTTTGGCTACAATTCCGGTTAGAATGATCAAGGGATCTTAGGAAATGCGGCCTATCTTCTCTACAGCACCCTTCAGCAGTATTTGTGCTTTCTGGAAATGCCTTCTACCATTGTTATCTTGTTATTTTGGGCTCCAAATCTTAAACTAAACCAGAAAATCTTTGTATACAACTTTTTGTCTTCTCAATCTTTACAAAGTAACAATCAGCAGAACGTCTCACGGGCAGAACTTTTAAGGCATAAGGGAAGGCGACTGTACTCACACTAGGCACAGAGGGACAGGAATCCTAGTTAGATGACTTCATACTTCTGATATTTCAAAGTGGTCATATTAGTTGTTCATTATTAGTGGGTTTAGTGAGGAACAAAAACTCATTATTTGTTTGTCATCTAACATGTTGAACTTTTAGGATGATAAGCATAGTAATATAATTTCCTTAAATAGCAATGCACGTTTCAAGCCTTATAGATTTTCGTATAACAGTTTCCTGATAGATTTTCGCCAGTTGTTTCTCGGATCTTCTAAGAGCTATTTACCAATCCCTATCCCTTGATAAGCAATACGTTTATTTAGATGACTGAGAGGATTGCCTCCAGTAGACTTCATGTCATGACCACAAGTACCTTTCAACTAGATTATAATTAATAAATGCACTCTCCAAACTATGGGAAACTCAGATATGCAGTTCCGCACCATTCAATGAAGCTCATCGCATGTTATTTTTATCCGGTTGAAGCTTAAGCATAGGCCCTTCCCGCTTCCTATGAATATGAGGCACTATACCTTACCAGCCTTAAGTAGGAGATTCTAATGGCAGCAAAATCCAATCGAAAATATCCCTATTCCCACATGATATTAAGAATGAATGCTTCTTCTGAGATACATATGGAGGACAGGGGGAAAAGGGTAAGGAGTCAACCGGAAAAAAAAATTGGAAGCATGGTGAAAGAGCAGGAATATAAGTCTGATTTGATCAAATCTAGTTTCAAAACTGATCCTTGTGGTTTCATAAAATTCATTTATCTCCGTTAGCAGAAACCAAACTGTGGATATCACCATGATTCTCAAAGAACTTTCATCTCATAGTAAAAACATTCTTTTTCTCAAATTAAAGTAAGAGCAGTTATTCTGCTCAAGGTTGCACTTGGCACCCTCCAAAGTATTATTCAGCAACATTGTGATTCGTGACTGTCATTGGACCCACACCACCAGGAACAGGAGTAATCCATCCTCTAATTTCAGATGCTTCCTTAAAATCTACATCTCCAACAAGCCGGTAATCTGACTTCTTAGTTGGGTCATCAACAGCATTTGTGCCAACATCTATGACTGCAGCTCCAGATTTGATCGAACTGCCCTTGATCTAAAACAGTAATGAATGTCATTATGCATAACTTGAACTCTCTGTCAGGGAGAAGACAGTAACCGACATTAGATACTTGATAGTATATAAGGCCATGAACCACAAATTATTCCAAATTTTTTTATAAAGAGGCCTTACTGCCAGTTCCCCTTGTAATATATGTTGGATTGAATTGAGACTGTAAAACAATATGACTTGATAAGAAACTAGGACAAAAAGAATCCTCATTTTTTTTTGTGCAGGCATATATTGTTTACAACCATTGACACGAAAGAAAGATAATCTTTAAGTAGAAAATGCTCTTTAACAGTGCCAATTTGAAAGCTATTGTACCTGTAACAGATTTGCATGTGTACCAAGGATGGGGAGATGAAATGGAGAAAACTTTGAGTAAGAGCTAATTCTTAATGCATCCCATTTATACCTTTTATATGCGACATTTCATAGTATGAACCATCCCAAGTGCTAAAAATTAATTTGAAACTTGACGAGAATTGTGCAATGACTCAATATAGAGATGCAAATATAGTAAAACCTTTGCTAGTTACCATCATTGACTGTTCCAGTCCTGCTGCTGCAATAACAATATCTGCTTCGCGTATGATACTTTTTGGTTCACTTGTGTGTGACTGGACACTTGTAACCGCAGCATCTGCTTTCAGAGGCAGTAATGAAGCTGGTAATCCGACTATGTTACTTCTACCAACCACAATTGCCTTCTTTCCCTTTATACTTACACCACTTCGTGATAAAAGTTCAAGTCAAGACATGCCTGCATACATTACAAGTGGCAAAAGTAAACGAATGACTTATGATTTTGACAAAGTATTTCACAAGCTAAATTACGGTTATACATTCTTGAATAGCACGAGTTAATTAAATATTTCAGACATAAATCACTCTTAGTATGATTTCATCACCTCTCCAAAACTTAATATAGGATAAAACTGTTCCATCAAACACCAGTGTCTCGGCTGAAGCTACCTCACAAGTAAAACTTTTGTTTCAGCACAAATTTTTTATAAATTGCCGCCAGCATCAATGGATTTCAAGTGAATTTCAAGAAACAGAAGAGCCAGCATTAATGAAAACAATACATCAATGACAGGTTAATATTTTTGTTTTTAAAAAAATGACAGATTAGGTTAATACTATTGCAAGTCCGCCGTGAAGCAAGCAAGCCAGCCAGCAAAAACAACAGTTACAGTACATTTTTCCACATTAAAGTAAAATCCGAAGCTTAATTCCATGCCATAAATTCAGGTGCAGAGAAAAACATGAATCACTGGTAATAAATTAATATTGGAAAATCACGATTTGGGACGTTCCATTTTCCACAAACAAAGTTTAATTTTGAAAGAGAGTAAAAAAAGAAAAAAGAAGGGTTTAACTTGCCGTATTTCTGGGAGAGGATGTGGACCTCATTGGAAATTTCAAATGGCGGTGGCCATGTGATGGGTGACCGTGAGAGGCCGTGAGGTTCCAACCACTGGAATGGTGGTCTACGCTTGACTTGACCACATGTCTGTTTGACTGTTTCATATAATTTCTCCCCAAAAAATTTGTAAGCAGTGATATGGTTTTATTTTGTAACTTCTCTTTAATTTGTTTCTATCATATGCATTATCATCATCACATCAATAAAATATAGACATTATTCTTAGAGTTAAATTTGTTTAATTTTTCTTTTTTATACTATTATGTAATGTTTTATTAGTACATTTAATGTATTTGTTGTTATAGTTAATTTTTTTTTAATAATTTAACTAAATTTAATTGAATGATAGTATAAATAAATTTTAAATTAAAATTAAATTGTTTTTCTTATCATAATAGTAGTAATAAATTGGATTAATAATTTAATATGAGGCTAACAGCATTGACACTAATAAGTACATAGACATGATGGATAAAATTTGAAGTATCATGTGATGTTGTATTATGTTTAACACGAATATTTTATATGTATTTTATATGAAAATGAAGGATTTTATTATGATGTGATATATATATATATATATATATATATATTTTCCATATCATGGGTTATGTTTATTCATCTGGAGGTCCTACTTAAATCTCATACTTCCAAGAACTAGATGCGTTGGATCCGTGAGACTATAGAGAGAGCCATTCAGATCACAAGCTTATGAAAGAACGTGCAGATCAAATTAAAAGAAGAATCTAATTATAATAAAACATTATACCAGTTCTTATCTAAGTACGTACATATATAGATGCAGCCATATGCAGGTGAGTTTTTATTTTTAAGTTGCTGGTACGTGGTATCAAAATGAAAACAGCCCTCAAGCGAGAGGTACGTCTTGCTATATATGAAGGCCCTTCATATTTTTACATCACTGCTACATGTATTAACATATATAGGACTACTATATATATATATACATATGTGACAATATGAATGAATTTTGGTCCTTTCCAGCCTACTTAAAAGAGTTTCAAGTTTCAACACAAGGCTAGGTCCAATCCCTCGAGTCATGTGTGATTCCAAGACCCCAAGAACATCAAGGTTCTTATTGGGTCATCTGCAAGGTGGCTCCACCTCCGTCTCTCAGTATGATTACGCATCAGAAGCCTATGTTCCTTCGAAGCTTCAGTGGTGACTGCCACCGCGGTTGCCTCATTGACCCGACGGAGCTTCTCTCCGACAGATCTCTTGGACTCATTGGCCAGAGAGCTTTCGCCGGAGACGTGAGGTTTCATCCTAACTAAGCTAACTTTTGTGTATGCAACTATAATGCGTGTGAGGCCAAGATATTAATTGTAACGTGAGGGTAGAGTGGTGGTGCTATATATATAGAAATTAAAAGCAGACCAAAAAAGAAAAAGAAAAAGCCTTCGTGCAAGGATTAGGCTGTTAAGTAAAGAAGGTAGCAGACTCCATAGTGCTTGCTTGGGCCACATGTCCTATTCAGATGGGCCGCAAGATTCCTTGTGTTGTTGGATGACAGACTTGCTCAACTATTGATTAAATTGTGGTGTGACACTGACACCTTGTGCGATAGTGAGATGATAACATTACACACTTCATAATATTCTTCTTCAATATTTTTTGTGAAATTAATTAAAAGGATATACATATCATAAATTTTATCTACAAATAGCAAATAATTACTTAATTTTAATTTTAAAATTAAATAACTTTATTATAAATTTATTTAATTTTTATAATTAATTTGAATGTCTATATATTTATATATTTACTTATTATGTGTCACTACTATTACTTTTATTTTTGTTTTCTAGTCTTGGTCGTCATTATCCTTTGTTTCATTTTAGCTTTTTGAAACAAAAAGAGCTACTTTAATTAGATTCTTCTTCGTTTTGTCTTTTCTGCCTTTCTTTTTACAAATTCAGTTTCTCTTTATTTTATATGTTAGGCATTCTACCAAATCACAGGGATTGGGCTGATAATAAAAAGTTTGGATAGGCATTCTATCATAGATGTTTATAAGAAATATATATTAATAAATTATTTTAAATTTATTAAATAAACTAAAAAAATAGGAAAAATGTATAACTTATGTTTTTCTTTATAAACAAATCTTATAATTTTTATATACATAAATTTTAAACGTTTGTATTTGTAAATAACGATTAAGATTACATGTTTTTAAAATTATAATAAAATATTAAAAAAAAATAGAATTAGAATTTCAATTCTAATTCTCTTAAGAATCTTAAATATTGAAATAAAAAAAATTAATACAAAAATTTATAATTTTAAATTAAATTTTATAATTGACAAAGGATGTCGCTAGCAATGGTGTAAGAGGATATCGCTAGTGAGAATGGTCGAAGGTGTGGCCAAATGATGTTGCCTACAGTGGTTGCTAGAATATGTCACCAAGACAGTTGTCAGAGATGGTGGTCGCGATACAGTGCAGACAACAATATTTGTTTGGATAAGCAAGCACAAATAAAATATAAAACATTATTTTTAATTATTTTTAATGTTTTACAAAATTTAATATTTAAAAATAATATAAATTAATTATTTTTTAATTTTATAAAATTATTATTTAAAATTGAAATTATAAATCTATTATACACACTAAACGAATTAAGATGTTTAGATTTAATTTTAAGACTCAATTATGAGATCAATTTTGTCCACAAAAAAGACTTAAGTGATAATTGTATCTTTAAATAATTAAAATAAGTGTTTAATCCACACTTAAACATGCACATAAAATTATTGAAAGTGGTATGTGTTAACAAGTATAGCTAATTGTTTGGAAAGAAGATGCTGCTCGTGTTGGAATTCGTATGCTTCAAATGAGATTTAGATTCCAAAGTTGAACAACATGAAAAATATGTTTTGGGAATCTGAATTAAGAGTGCGTTTAGTTTTTTTAGGTAGATATATTTTTACTATAATTATAAAAATGTTGCATTATTTTTATTTTATTTTTTACTTTTAAAATTTTATTAAAAAAATGATAAAAATAATTTATTTTTACTTTTTTTTTCACAAAATTTTAAATAAAATAAAAATAATATATCATTTTTATAATTATAATAAAACATATCTAATTAAAAATAAAAATAAAAAACAAATCAAGCTCCATGTTAGATGGCCTAATAATTAATATAAGAGGTAAAATCAACTTGTAATTTGTCAATGATATGCACGCACTTGAAGATATCACTTCTGATCCGTGGAATCAAAACAAAAGCGCATGAATTATTTAGATAAGTTGTCAAATTTCAAGAAACAAATTATCTGCTCCACAGAAAAATGAAAAATTGAAACAGCTTATTGCTCCACACACATAAAGGAATTGGGGGAAAAGCAAAAAGTAAATTAAATGAATATATGCTTTGTTGAAAAGATATATAGTGTGGGACACGTTAGGCTATATATTCAAACTCGTATCATTATATCTTACTTTTTTTAAAAGAAATTGCAAAGTGAGTTTTTGTTTTTGAGTTTTTTTTTTGGGTCCATAATTGTTAAGTAGCCCAAAGACGTACTAGTGTTCAGGAAATGAGCCCATGTTCCTGACAAAATGGTTTACGGATATTCTAGCCTACCAAATCATGGGCCCAGACTCACTGGATACTGGTGTTCTAATTCGTTTGCAAAGAAATTAGGGATTGCCTTTTACTTTTTCCTTTTAAAATCATTTTGATTTTTTTTAGAGAAAATAAAGAAGGAAGATGGCCCAAAACACCAATAATATTTTCAATATTTTGAGTCTGAAAAGGAAAAAAGCTATACTTCAAAGAAAATAGTGTGCGCCTCGCTAGCCACGAGCTAGCATGGGGAAGAGCCAACAGTTGAGGAGATTATTTAAATGATTTATTTTTAATTTATTAATAATTTAAAAAATCTTATATTATTAATAAATATATAAATTTTCATATTTAATTTTTTTACTGGATGTAAAAAATTTAGTTGTTAATAGTGTAGTACTTTTTTATTTATTGATAATGAAAAAACTTATAGCTAGAATCAATTAATTTTAAACCCTTATCTAAAATGCAAGATATCCAATGCCGTGACATGCATCAATAATTGCCAATCACGCCGTAGAAGATACTGAATATCCAGGAGAAGCGTGGTACATATTATATCGGTGACTAAAAGAAGCCAACTTCGGAAGTGTAAAGGCCTATTGGCTATCAGATTGAAATTAAGATGATATATACATGGATAACCACTCTCCCAAACGACGAAACCTTTGCAAATAGCATGGAGCTCAACATGCACATTAGTGGAGAAGGCACCAAAGAATCCCTTGGTCCATCTTCTAATGTTCAGCTACCATCTCTGAAACCATAGCTTACTTAGCAACAAGACACAACCCAAGTCTCAGAGAGGAAATGGTGTTAAAAGGCCAGTATTTCATCATATCAAATCCACCATGCTGTCACTACAAAACCATATGTGATTATTCACAGCCTCTCATCTGCAATGAGCCGCAGACCACAACTAATAATGTAAAATCGAAACACCTAGTCCCGTCATGTGCCAGAAAATAATTTAGTATGCATCACCTTGTGGAATGATAAATTTCCAAATGGAACGAGCCCTAGGGCAATCCCTTAGGACAAAAAGAATTGTTTTATCCGCATGACACGAGGAACAATCAGCATAATCACAAGAATGATGTGCTTTGCACAAAGCATTAATCGACAATCGCTTATGTAGAGTTAGCCAAAGGGTCGAAAATTCAATCTCCTCCCCTCCAACTAACAATTCACAACGTCCTATAAATTAAGAAAAAAGAAAAAAAATAATAAAGATGAAGAACCAGGGTGGCTAGAGCCCTAGGCCACTAAGGGTATGTTTGAAAGTTTTAAAGAGGATGGAAGGAGGTGGCTCGTAATGGAAAGGAAGGGAATTGAATGGAAAGGTAGATGTCACTCAATTGTTTAGTAGTTTAATAAAAGAATGGAAGGGACACTCTACACTCTTATCATAAAATCATGTCACTCCCTCCTAAACACCCCAATTTGGAGGGACAACAAAATTGAGATTTTTAATGGCAAGGAGGTGTCTTAGGGTCCCTCTATTATCACTTCCTTCCATCCTTTTTAATAATTCCCAAACATCCATTTTATAAAATTTATTATGTCATTCCATTCTATTCTTTTATGTGCCATCCTCCAAAACATATCCTAAAACAAGGGCTTTAGGCCCTCATAATTTAATAATATTTTATTTATAATTTATATAATTATATTTATTCATAATAAATTAAGGCCTTTAACTTTTTTAACGTAATGTCTAATAAATCTCATTCTCTCATTTATATTAATTAATCAATTATAATTTAATCACTTTCTCACAATCATTAATTTTCTCTTTATATTATTTATATTAAACCACCTATTGAGCAGATGAGTCAACCCTCTTTATTCTCATTTTTTCAACACAATAACGTTTAATTTCCCCCTTATATAACCAAGTTTTTTTTAAATCTCTTTTACTATTATTTTCTTAGTTGTTGCCAACAATACTGATTGATCTTTATCGATACGTACGCTAAATAGTAACATTCTTATTATTTGCCAAACCAAAATACTTGAAAGAGTTGAGGTTGTAAAGATTATTACTCTCTTTGATGAACTGCACACAACACACTTTTATTGCCCATGCCAAACTCTTTCATCAAAAAGTCATATTCTTCTACCACCTATGGTTGGTTTTGGCTTTTTCCAACTTATTTTTAATAACACTTAAAAATTCACCTTACATTTTATTCATATTTAAGTTAGAAAATAAAATCATTCTATGTTTTGTTGAGAATTATTTAAGTAATAAAATTTTTTGGAACTAGTAAATTTTTATCTAAATAAATAATGCTTTAAAAAAGATTAAATAAATTATTTATATTGTCAATTAAAAAAAATAGTAGAAGAAATTGATTATAATAATATAATTGAAGCAATGATTCAAATTTTTGAATTCTTCCAATATTAGACAATATCCAATGAAAACATAATTTTATGCATTAATAAGAATCACCAAAGTGCTTAGCAGAAAACATCTTGGGTTCCACCCAAATAAAGTTAAAATAGTGCTGGACCCAATTTTAGGTCAAAGACAAAAATAGATAAAAAGAAAATAAAACCACGCATATTCCATTTCAAAAAAGAAAAAGAAAAAGGTGATAATGGTATTCGACCTACCACTCGCGGTTATTATTTAATCACTTAAATTCAACCTTCTAATCATCTTAAAAGGCATTTAGTACCAGGTAAGTTGATTCATCATTAATTATATGCTCTTTCTTATTTAATCAAATTCACAATAACAATTTGTTTACTCTAATGAGTTCAAGATCACGAGAGCTAAAACACATTTGATTTACTTTTCCCTTTTTAAAATTTTAAATCTTAAAGTAAGATACTATTATTTTTCCGAAAACATTTTTACTTTTGAACTTCCAATGCTTGAATAAACTACCTATGTAAACAAATATATAAGCTATCTTAGCAAAAGTAAAACCTATGCTTGAATAAGGAATTTATCAGTGCCCATAAAGTAAATCTAAATATATAAAATATTCCCTAAATGATGAAAGGTCTAGGTGATGATTGTACATAAAAATGTCCAATACTAAGACAATCAAATTCATAATTACAAGAGTGGCTAGTTGCAATAAGAACACAGTTAGCGTTTATAATAGGTGCGTAATATTTTTTTTAGTAAGATGACGAGTTGTCCTTAGACCTTTTGGTGCCTTCATATTTTTTTGGTATCAGATTAATATTGGCGTTGACTTTACCTTAATTAATAATAGTGTAATTTAATTAAGTTATTTGATAACTATTTGAGTTTGACATGTAAAAAGCTCAAATTTAAATTAGTTTTTTTTTGTTAATTACCTTAATTAACTTTTTGATACGAGTGGTGCCTTACAATATTTTTATGGATTAGACTATTTAGGTCTCTTATGAGACTAATTTACGGTTGACAACTTAAAGTACAAGAATTTTTGCTGTCTCTCAACCAGAACGACTCCCAATAAAATTTGAACATACATCCTATTTCGTGAGAATAAGTCTGTTTACTAACTCGATCAACACTCAGTTGATAATTGACTTATTTATTAAGTGAATACAAGCTTAAATGATATTTTAAACTCGTTAAATTAGTCAAGCAATAAAATTATGGCATAAGATTTGTTAAACTTGCAAGCATATGCTGTATTTTAGATTGATGGTTGATTAAAATTAAATTTTAATGATATTAATTCACAATCCAATACTTTTCATTATTTTTGAAAATGTTATAATTTTTTTAGGAAAAAAAATCACCAACAGGATATCCTTGTACTTTAAATTGCAGAAAAGCAGAATCCATTGAAAAATGTGGGTTTCAATTATGAGTCTTTCTAGATTCTAATTAGTGTCCTAAAGATATTGTTTAAGAAATATTTAATAATTATCAATAAATTCTCTTAATTACTTAATGAAAAAAGTATTAAATACATTTTGAGTGCTTAATATATTAAATAAGTTACTTTTATATTTAATAATTTATTTTAATTCTTTAACCAATGTCTTAATTAAGGACACTCGTTAGTAAATCCCTTAATTATATTATCATTTATTCAATGTTGTTAAAATCAGGTTGGACAGTGAATTAACGAGACTTCCAGTTTAGGTTCAATCTTTTAAATCGACTGGTCGAATATGATGAAGTCATAAAAATAATTCATATACAATAATATAAAATATATAAAAACATTTATAAAATGTTGATTTCTTTTTTAAAAAAAATTTAATGATTGGTTGGTTCAATTGAATTTTGACTAATTTAAATTAGTTTGACTGTAAATTCTATTATGAGACTAAATCATAATTATTTAAATATCTGATTCATGATTAGACCAATCAGACCATCTAGTTGGATCAAATTCTAACATAAGTGTATCTAGCCAATGTTGATAGATATTTATCTTTCATTTACCTATGTGTTACTTTCGTTGTCGTTGATGATATGGTTGGCCTATCATTATCTTTATCTTGTGCACCTTAATACCCACCAACTTTGGCCATTATTTCAAATAAGACATTGCTTCTTTCTTCCTTTCTTTGATTCGTACTACTTCGTCTTCTTAAAAAAAGGTAAAATACTGTACTGGTAAAGAAGTTCCTACTGTATTCCCTACATGAAGAGTCAGGTTATATATTTGTAGTTCCAAAGAAAGAAAATCTGCCCAACCCATGGGCTGACATATTAATTAGTAAGGGTTTTTAATTTAAAAAATATATCAAATATCATATTGAAAAACCTTAAAGATTTTTGTCTTAATTTCAACATTTAAATGAAAGAAGTCCAATATTCATTAGTTAACGTATACTAATTTACTTAACTAAAATGATATGATAATAAATGTTGATTCAATTAGTAAAATTGAACCGTGTGAATTTAAAAGCTTTAGACTCGTTAGGTGTACACCTTTTTTCTATTGCAAAGACCTTTTAAAATCCACAAAGACCTCATATAAATTATTATTTACGACAAACCACCCAAATAAATAAATTTGACGCATGATTTTCTTTGAGAGGCATATAGCTTGCTTGGTTAGACACTACAAAGAATTTCGCTAAATTGCTACGGAATTTAGTTACGGAATTTTCCCTAGCTAATCCGTCGCTAATTAGCTAGGGATTAACTAGGGAAACTGATTCCCTTGCTAAATTTTAAAAATAAGAAGAAGGAAATTTTAGCAGGAAATTAGCTACAGATTAGCTAAGAAATATTCCCTAGCTAAATATATTCCATAGCTAATCCATTCAGACAGGGATTGTTCCCTCGCTAAAATAAAATGTTGAAAGTTACATTTTTAGCTAGGGATTTAGCTACGGATTTCCCTCCCTATTCCCTAGCTAATTTTGTTTAATAAGTTTTCAAGACCTCTCGGCCTTGCATTCGTGCCCTTTGTTCCCAACCTCTCAACACTTTCGGTTCTTTCCACTTCATTTTGAGCTTCATTCGCACCCAACCTCCATTGTTCGTAGGCCACGGTTGGAGTCTTGCCGCCGGCAAAGTGACCGGTAATTGCCGTCTACTCTCTCTCTCTTTTGCTTCTCGTATTTGTTTCAGATCTATACGCTGAAATCAAAGATTTCCTCTGCTTTTTACTTCTATTTCATACTTTAATCACTTCCATTTCAGTGTTCGTGACTATTCTTTCAATCGTTCTATTTTCTTTTTTTTGAATTTTATTTCTGGTTTTGTGTAGAATTGTAGATCTCCTTTTTTAACTGAAGCGATTGGATCGGTGCTTGTGCGAATCCAAAGTTGAAACAGATGTGGTTGTGGCTATGATCTGGTAAATTCCTTCAACTATTTGCTACGAATTAATGGAGCTCTTTCCTTAATGGTTCTCATTGCTCCAATTTCTCAGGTTTTTCATTTCTCCTATAGGTTTTGGGTTTAGGTTTTGGTTTTTGAGAGTAATCAAAATTGTGCAAAAACGAACATCCTAATGGACTCATAGCCATGTAGATTGCCATTGTATGATTTTTGGTTGCTTTGGTTTACTCTCTTGTCTTGGTTTGGCATTGACTAGTCTAGTGCTTATAATCTGTTTGACATAATGCTTGAATCACTGGACCCGTTTTGAAGTGTATTTGATAAATTAGAGGAAATATTATCTGGTTACTTCATTCTCTGGTTTGTGCATTCTGGTTGTTGATGTTTATTGCGTGTTTGTCTGTTTTTGAGATCCTTTGGTTGCGGTTCATTGTTTTGAGTGTGTTTAAACTGGTCAGTTTGTCATCATGATAGAAAATGACTAGGTAATGTGTTCATAATTGTATTGTGCTGATTTTATGCTTTTAGGAGAGGGCTTATGGAAGTTGTTCTGCAAAAGAAGTTTCTCATCTGTGTGAATGTATTCATTGACATATATTATGGGGAGGGGAGGGGATGAGATTTTTAGTTTTTACAAACTTCTGCTTCTTCTTAGCAACGCTGTTTGTTATCTTTTCAAATCCAATTTCAAATTTTTGGATTTCTGCACTAAAATGAAGGAATTAGTATTCACTTACCTAATTCCACTCTCCGCCATTATTTATTTATTTTTTTGTCCCTACGTGCTTTGAGTAAATTCTGGCTTTGGCGATTCACTTTAAAATTTTAAGCTTCTGACTCTCGTTTTAAAATTATTCCTAGTGTTATTATTTTTTGAGTAGTGATTGATCTGCCACTGATGCTGACTTTTGTAGGAAGTTTTTGTGTAAATTTAAAAGATAGGTGGGGTCGTTCTGTATAATGGTAGACAATATATTCAAATTTGGAGCTTCATTAATTTTTTAAATAACTATAATGATTCATGATGATGGCTTTCACAGTGTATAGCAACTACTTGAATAGGTAATTCTCCAAGACGATATGTTCTGAATAGTGAATAGAATAACAATATTATATTGGAATAGAATAGGAAGTTTTATCTCATGTTCCATTAGATGTTCCTAAATTGCATGAAATTGATTAAAACTAATTTCAAATTCAAGATCAAATATTCTAAATTAAGTGTCAATTGATCTTTTTACTAATTAAATCACATAATTATCATTTAATTGAATAGGCACTTATTTGAAGTAATTTAATTAAATCACTAAAAATATTTCCTTAATAAAGAAAGTTTGGAATTCAAAATCATTTAATCACATCCCAAATCAAATAAGATATTGCTTAACTAAGGAAACTTCAAATTCAAATATTAAGCAAATACACAAATAACACTTAACATATCATCATCAAAACCTAAAAGCTAACAGTGTGAACCCCTCTCCTCTTTTGTCCCTAGCCTTTCCTAATGAACAAAGAGAGAAGAAAGAAGCAACATTAAAGAAGTTCAATTACAAATTTCAACCTTCTACTTTA
Organism: Styphnolobium japonicum; assembly: GCA_023212625.1. Lineage (NCBI taxonomy): Eukaryota > Viridiplantae > Streptophyta > Magnoliopsida > Fabales > Fabaceae > Styphnolobium > Styphnolobium japonicum. The sequence continues at coordinate 4,517,843 of JALBWW010000005.1, forward strand.
TAATTGTCTTCCTTACAATGATTTTTTTCAGGAAATAAAGACGGCATAACATATTTGAAAAAATAAGAAACTTTTATTTAGTAAGTCAAGCTTCTAAACATATGAATAATCCTTTTATTTAAACATATCATACTGCTATAAGTAATTAGAAATTTATTATGAATGTGATAGTATTCTTATTCTTTTGATGACTGTAAACTACTAGATTTTTCCTTTTCTGATGTTGGAAAGTCATCATGTCCCTACCCATTCTTATCTTTTTCATTTTTTTGTCCGCTAAGAATGGCCCTAACATTGAAACAATGATCACGAAGTTAAGGACATGTCGAGACAACATTATAGAGTTTGGAGCTGATTTAACCTCTAATGTTAGATGGTGGGGGGCTGTGGACCGGGTGCCCACACTACTTTATTTGTGTTAATAGTTTAGTAGGACAAATCATATATAGTGACTTTATTTAATAATTAATATGTTTAAGGTTACGTTGCTAATGTTATAATGTCGCATATTAATTATTAAATAAAATATTTATGTAAGCATGTGTTTATTAATAAATTTCTCTAAAAATAAGTGCCAAAAAAGAGAGATAAAAAAAAAAGAAATACTTCACTGAAAAGATAGGGGATGGATAGGGCAGGGAAGCGAAATAGTGAATGGTTAGCCTACACCTCTAGTGTCTCATTCTCACCTGTCAAGATCATGGGATTCATCATATCACTTTGGGTTTTGGGCATAGTTTGATCTATTCTTAATTACCTGTCATTCCCTTTGAAATGGACACGATACAAATTAAGGGAGTAATAAGTGCTAGCTCTGCTAAGGCAAAATATACAGGGCAAAATATACAAGGCAAATTGGCTTTGTACTTCTTATTTAGAAGCTGAACTCTCCTTTAACAATCTGTCATATGGAAAGTCAAGTCTTCTATATCCTTGCAGGATAATTATATGCTTGAATAGTGTGGTGATGGGACATAGCCTTCTATAACACTTGAGTGTGCATTGTTAGCCATAGGAAAAAGTTTCAAATACATCCTAAGACGAGGTCCTTCTTCCCAAGCATATGATTATGATTATTACTTTGGTTTGTTGTGGTTTGTTGTGCTTTGCTTGTGTGCAATTTGTTTGATGAAGAATAATTTCTAGTTTGATGATAGTAGGTTGAATTTGTGCATGATTATTGGGTTTATTCATTTTTTTAAATGAAAGTTAACTTCTTGTTTGGTAAAAGTATGGATGTGGAATGTTTGGCATGTTATGGGTGAATGAGACTTAAGTGCAGAAATTTTTAGGCATACTTATTTTGCTACCTATGGAGGGGTTTGTTCTTGCCTTGCTACTGGTTTGTGTTCTGTTTTCTTCATTTTGTGTTATTGGGTTGTGTAAATCAACGTGAATCTTGTTGTATGTGACCCTAGGTGTATAATGTTTGGATCTACTATTGAATTGAGATATTCTGTTGAGTTGAGTTTGATAAATAGATTCAATTGGTTTTCAGCTTGATGCTCTTCATGGTTGTTAAAATTGAAAGGCTATTGTTATAGGACTTAAAATTTGTGTTGGATATAGCTCAAAAGAACAACCTTAAAAGGATAATCAGGTGCATGTCTGTTTGATGCTTTTATTAGATGCCTTCATCACGCCTTAGTAAATGGTGATCCCCGCCTTTAGTGTTATCCCCACCTTCAAAACGTGGCTTGATAAGACAATCGATAAATTCATCATCCAAACTGACGTTCTTGACTTACCAAACCAACTCATAATCAAAATCCTCAAACGTGGGTTAGTTACTAATTTATTTATTACTATAAAGGTAATAAAATAATAAATAAATCAAGGGCAAGCAAGGGGAACAGGATAAACAGCTTGGCAATTTGTTTGGTTTCTCATTGATTTTTCTTTGAAATTTCATTGACATTATAGTAATGGTCTGTTTGGTCTGTGGGAAAAGGGAGCAAGAGGAAAAGGAATGCAAAAGAAAAGGAGTTTCTACTCTCATCTCTCGATGTCGTATAATGCATGTAACACAAGACATCAAGTTCATACTTGGATTTGAACTTTGAAGCTAAGCAAACAAAGGTTCGTACTTACTCTGTCCATGTACTCCCCCCGCAATGCCATGCTGAAAATTGAGTTCATTTGAGTAAAGGATTTCATTTCTTCACTTTTCTTAGGAACCAAACTGAGATTTCGTCATCTTCTAGCACGCTTTCTTCTTTCAATAAAGCAATACAGATACTTGTTCTTTTTCGAATATTTGCAGGGAGGGAGTTAAGGTCTGTTGCTGAAATCCCCGGAAGTAGACACATCATCACTTAAATATGACGGTTACTCAAATTGCAGTATCGCTCCCTTGCTAAGGTTTTGGATGATCCTTCAAAAGCTGCCTCCAAAGAAGTTGGGACCAAAGCGGCTTTAGATCTTGCAAAGACGCCATTATCGATCATACTTTTACACCAAGATACCACGTTATTTTGAGTGTTTGATCGTTAACATACCAAACATGGTTTCTTCTTTGTAATTCCACTATTGTATTCCTTGCAAGAAAATTGTGCTAGTAGACTTTGTAAATATAGAAGCCTTGTTTAATTTACATTGCTTCTTTTACATTTAATTTACATTGCTATGCTTGCAACTTGTTTATATATAAAAGTGACAATTATAATTTGTTGAATTTTATGTTTTGAATAAGTTTTTTACGTAGGTTTAATTTGGTAAATCATAAGAAATAAAACCTACTTTTTAGTTCTATTAGATTAATTAATGATTAGTTACAAAATGGTAAATTAGTTACAAATTAGCTACCGATTTGTTAAGGATTTGCTAGGGATTAGTTATAAAATGGTAAATAAGCTACAAATTAGCTACCAATTTAATAAAGATTCGTTAGGGATTAGCTACTGATTAGCTTTGGATTAATTAGAGTTTAGTTATAAATTAGCTAGGGATTGACTATGGATTAACTTGGGAATGTAAAAATTAACTAGGGATTAGCTACGGAATTAGCTACGAAAATGTCTTAGCTAATTTGCTAGGGAAATGAAAACATTTTTTTAAAAAAACTTAGCTAGGGATTAGCTACGGAAATTCCGTAGCTAATTTATTTTAGCTACAGAACAATTTTCGTAGCAAATTAGCAACCCAGATTTAGCTACGGAAAATTCCGTAACAAATCCCTAGCAAATCTGTAGCTAAAAATTTTAACTAGGAATTTGCTACGAATTTGTTACGAAATTTTCCGTAGCTAATCTATAAATTTCTTGTAGTGAGATTTGATTCTACTTTCGATCCTTTTTCTTTGTAATGAACTGTTCGACATATATCGTCCCAATTCACTTTACTTTTTTCTATTTATTTCTGCAACACTATCTTTTGCTGTCCTTTAATTTCAACCCATTAAATTTAGTTTCAGAAAACGTTACAATTATTGTAGTTTCCTATTCATGGGGTAGCAATAACCATGGAAAACAAATAGTGATTAGCCTGTAATTCAGAAGTCATTGTTGTTTGCATTAAAAAAAGAAGTCATGATTATCACAGCATTGCATATCAAATAAATAGTTTTATCTTAATTTTGTCCAGTCATTTTCATTTTATTTTCACTAGACCACATATATATCCCAAATATTAGGATTTTCTGAAACCCTGAAATGCTACAAAGTAAATCCTCTATGATTAAACAGAAAGCTGCAAGAGATTTTGAAGAGGACAAAATAGGAATTTTCTAGATTCAAAATACAATCATAGTCAGGCAAGAGGGACCCAAGAAATCGTATCACTCCATCTTTGCATTTTGTAACTGGGGAATAATTAACCTGGGGGCATGGAGTTTAATAGTATGTAAGTTTTAGATTTTTGGAAGATGCAAACGAGCGTTAGGCTGCCTAAGCAGAAGTAAAAAAATTTCATATGTTACAAACTTGTCTTGAAAAGTGTATAAGTCCCGTTTACATTTAGAAAAGCTTAAACAAACCTGCAATATAATGTTGAAGGATATGGTGACATTCTGACAGCTTTTATATTTATATTTATACATACATATATATATATATATATAGGGGTGTTCATTGGTTCAGGTTAACCCGACAAACCAACCCAAACCAATTAAAAAAAATCAGTTTGGGTTGGGTCATCGGGTTTAATCGGTTCCAATTCGGTCAAAACCGATTATGATTGGTTCGGTTCACGAATTTTGTATTTTATAACCCGATAACCCGAGGAAATGACCCGTAGAGTAATATAAATTTGGATATTATCTTCTTGTCATTTAGTTTTTCATTCATTTTAAAACCTAAGATACAATGATATATCTTTAATTTTCATTTTCAAGCCTCAATTATTTAATTATTTACATATATATATATATATGTGTATATAACCTTTTTTGTGAAGCAGAATATATTTAATGTCATACTTCTATATTACAAGTAAAGCTTATGATGATTTTGAGATGTTGAAATATTTATTCCCAAACTTGATTTTACTTTTATTTTAATACTTGTACTATACTGGAAGACTTGTATGCTTAAAATTCATATGTAATTGTCTAATTGAGTTTAAAGTATTTAGCAATAGTAGATTTGTAATTTTTCTATGTGAAAAAAAAATGATTGAATAACCCAATGACTCGAACCAAACCAACCCAACCTTAATCGGGTTGGTTTTGTTCGGATTGCTTAAATTTTTTTTCAAAAACCAAACCAAACCAACTCGATCAAAGTTGATCGGTTTTGACATTTTTTTTCTCAAAACCCAAACAAACCCAACCCATAAACACCTATATATATATATATATATATATATATATATATATATATAATATACAGACCTACTTTAATGGTATGAGACCAGTTTGAGAGAGGAGGTATAATCCAATTGAAAAAAGGTCAGCTTGTGAATAACCGGTTGGCTTTGTGATGATGATTGGGGTCATAAGGTTCCACTTTTCTTAGTTTGTTCTTTTCCTTCTCAGCTGATTAATTAAAAAGAATAATGGCTCACTTTAACTATATAAATCATGTTTAATTTTTGTTCAATTGATGCATAGTCTCATACAGGGACAGATCCAAAAATTACTTGTTGAGGGGATCAATTATAAAATTTAAGATATTAAATAAAAATTTCATAATTTAAAAATTAAATGTCTAATTTTATTAAAGTTAGGCACGACGTTCTTAATTTGTGTGTCTATTTTAAATATTTTATTTTATTTGCTTGTTTATTGAGTTAGTTGACCAAACAATTTATAAAATATATACACTTGTTAACTTATAATAATAATTATTTTAATTTTTTAAGTATAACATAGGCTAATTAGAAATTAATATAAGAGCTTATACATATTTTAACATAAAAATTTTATTACATGTAATAGAAAAATAAAATTTGTGAGATAGAAAAGGAAGGTCAACCCTTGCTCGTCCCCTGAATCCATCCCTGGTCTCATCTCGCTAACCATACTAAACTTGCACAATGTGAAAGCAAAAGAGAAAGATTTGCTTAACCTAACAATATAATTAATTAATTAATTAATAATCTAACTCTAGTCGGCTAGCTACTTGCATGCATGAGAATTAGCAAAATGGTTTACCAGCTTGTAACTAGTAAGATGGAAAGGAGGGAAGAAAAAAACGAAAGATTTTCGTACACAAAAAATCTACTTAACTTACACATAGGATTAAGAGGGAAGGGATATTCCTACAAATTAGAGCATTACAAAGCTATTGGCCTTTCTTGAACAAACCCCAAAAAAACTGTACTTTTAATGATATTAAAAATAAATAAAAAAGCGCTAAGGACAAAGCATTGAAGACCCTCCATACCCTGCCCCACTTCTTATTTTTGTCCTCAACTTTTTCAACTATTTAACATCCTTTTTTTTTTTTTGGTGGAAAGATGGGGAATTAACATCTATTTAAAATTTGGTAGCGCATATTACAAAATTTAACCCCCACTTCCCGTCAGTATTAGCAGTGATAATACTAGCGAGTACATTCATCCTCCACTTCGTAGTTTGTAGTTCACATAATGGAGCATCCATATTCAGCGTCACCATCACCATAGCGCTTGATTGCATCATACTGATACAGGGAAGGAGGTGGCAGCAGGCGAGTGTATTCAGTATAAGCATGCATGGGCATGGGAGGGACGCCGGCATAATACAAAGCACTGGAGCTAGGATATGCTGTGTTATAGCTTAATCCGTATGCTGGAAAAGGTGCATAGTACATTTGTGGATATGGGTAGCCACGCTGAACTGGAGGAGGGCTTTTAATATGATCCGTGGAAGCCATAGAAGTGGCCAAGTCTGCAGCCAGTGGTGCATCAACTGTACTAATTTCTTCTCCTCCATCATTAGGAGAAGTAGAACCACCATTTTGCCCCTTGTTCTTGTTCTTGCTCTTCTTCTTCTTCTTCTTCTTTTTACCATCTGAACCGCCACCGCCACCGCCACCGCCAACACCATCCTCACCTTCATCGCTTTGATCTTCTTTGTCAGAATCTTCACCAGCAGCGTCTTTACTAACCTCATTGGAACCACCAACGCCAATTGGTTCACTATTCTTCTGGTCTTCCTTCTTATTAATATCAACGTCCTTGGATTTTCCAGACTTCTTATCTTTCTTCTCTGGTTTTTCTTGACAAAGCTCCGCAAATTTCCCTGATTTTAGAAGCTTCTTGATGAGAGTCTCAGCGTCCACGTTACCAGTCACCGTAACCTTGTGCTGCCGAGAATCAACCTCTGTTGTATAAACCCCTATACACACACACACACACACACATATAAACAAGTCGATGACATACATGTTCTGATTAATTACTTCTAAGTTAAGACAATTATAAAGAGAATCACCAATATATGCATGGTAAAGTTTGAAGTGAAGATATATCTCTATATATAAAATAGATACCATCAATTCCCAGAAGAACTTTCTTGACTCTTTTTTTGCAGCCATCGCAGTGGATCAAGACTTTCAAGACCCACGTCTGTAGAACGAATAGAGTAGTTAGGGTGAAGTTAATCAGAAAGAACACTGAATGGAGAGAAACTAAAATGCATGCGAAGGAGTTGAGGAATGAAGAAGGGGCGTGCATGTGTTGATCACCTGGTATTTGAGTAGTTCCCCGGGAGGAACTTCTTCAACCGGCTTGGCTGCCATATGGGAGTTTGGTTGGTGACTTGGTAGAGTGGAAAGTAAGGTTTTAAATAGCGGCTCTGATTTGATTTGACTATAATCACCGTGGCGTTGTGGATAAGTAACACTGTTAGTGTTAGATTTTTTTACATTGTTATTTAGCTATGTATTATTAAATTATTAAAAGAGTTTGACTATTACAATAATTATCTCAAAAGTATAATATTTTTAATGATGTGTTAGTATATAGTTAAATAATTTAATTTTAATTCACTATCAGTGTAAAAAAATTTTACATTGTTATTTAATTATGTATTAACACATAATTAAAAATATTAGATTTTTGAGATAGTTATTATAATAATCAAACTCTTTTAATGAGTTGGCAATACGTGATTGGGTGATAGTGTAAAGAAACTTACTTTACACTGACAGTAGATCAAAATTAAACTCATAATTAAATGACAATGTTAATATTTTTTATACAGATTTAATTTTAATCCACTATTAGTATAAAATTTTTTTACACTGTCATCCAATCATGTACTGACACATCATTAAAAGTGTTAAAATTTTGAGGCGATTATTATAATAATCAAACTCTTTTAATAAGATGACAATATATAATTTAGTGACAATATAAAAAAACTTTATACTGAATGAAAATTAAACTCCTTTTGTACTTACAACCCGAAACACAATATATACACACACGAGTGTACAAATGAAATCCCCCATTAGGTACAAACCACTATGCTTATCACATAAGCAAAGTCATGCGATTCATTTATTAACTTTTTTTAATAAAAAATTTCTTAAGAGAAATTGTGCAATATATATATATATATATTAATTTATTAACTTTTGCACAATATATATATATATATATTGTGCAAAAGAAAAGAGAAAGAAAAACTAATTAAGAATCTTAATTTTAAAACTTATCAATTAAGAGATTAAATTTAATAGAAAAATATTCCAATAATAAATATCAAGTAAAAAAAATTAAGACATATATGTTAAGTGTTTTACTTATATAATAATTTTTTTATATATCAAGCTGGATATATGTTTTTGATTTTCAACTTGTTCTAATTTATAAATTTATTTTAATAAAGTCAAGATCCTAATAATAAAAGTCTAGTCTCTTAATTGACTTTAACATAAAAAGTTTAGGTATAGTTCACTCCATAAAAATTTATCGTTAGGTAGTTATTTCAATTTGAGTAGCATGTGCCGATCGATGCGGTAAAAGACTAAAAAGTAAAGCCAAAGAGGGCTTGCATGCAGTTGAATCTTCTAGTTATACAATAACGATAGGACTAGGGTTTTATTTTTTATTTTTTAATGTTCTCGTTCATAAGATTTTTTTTTGAGTAATATGTAAGATTTTTTTTTTGTAAAAATTATTTGATGATTCGGTCTATGCCGAGTAAGACTTACAAGAAATGGAGGCTCTCTCAATAAGTGAAATTAAACTGCATACGCAGACTCGAATTCAAAATCTTCGTTAAATTAAAATAACTCCCATACTAGTTAATCCAAGACGATGTTGGTGGTAATATGTAAGATTTTATTTCTGTAGAATGTGAAAAGCTGAAGTGGGGTCCAGGTGTTCTTTTGCATAAGCTTTTGTGGCATCTTTTGCAGCCCCATCTGTGATATCAGACGGTTTTGAGGCCTTCATTACCACTCATTTTCTGACTGAGAGGAGAGCTCCCTTGCTCTACAACTCATACGATAATGGGTCCACCTCAATGCATCCATTTCACTTTATAAGATTCCTGCAGTTAACCTTATCTCATTCTTTGCTGTTTCTGATAGTAAAATTTCTTATGATAAATGTAACAAGATATATAAAACCTATCCCGGAAAGTTTTTTTTTAACAGAAACAGAAACTTGTGTTAGGATGAAAAATGAATGAAAAATTAGATATGAATTTACAAATGTAAAAACACAAGCTAATGTGATTACAAGAAGTTATATCCATGAATTTGAATACTTTTTTTTTAGTGTAAAAACAATTTTTTTGTGCTAAAAAAAATTGAAAAAGCTAATCACTAAATTGTACGGCATTTCATATCATGCCCATATTTTTGCTTTACCATGGTACTTGCCTGGTGAGCTGGCTGGGTTGATTCTTTCACTGCATAAACATATGAAGTTCTGAACTGCCCACACCCAAGACTGAAGGGGCAGCCTTAATGCTGTCCCAAATATAATTTAAAGCTTTTAAATTCAGATCATATCAGACCAAGCATCCAATAATTTCTCCTAGCCATGTAGATTTTCAGGTGCAATTTATCACACGATTAATTGATGATCCTAACTGTTTCCACTTTCCATCAAACCAATGCAATAACTCAGGTCATATAAGGTGAAGAAAATCTGAGGACAAATCCAACTCTGACTTGGATACAGATTCTCCTATTTAATAATAATGACAGTAGTTTTTCTTCCTAAACAAATTTGCCCAATCTATTTTTACACGAGAGTTAGTTATTTAATGGTATATAACAGATTGTTGTCATTTTTCGTGACTCCACCATTGTGATTCGTGACACTAACACCACTCCAGTAATTAATATGCCTTGAAGAATTGTTTTCATCATGAAACTTTGAGGAGGTGAATTAAAAACCATAGAATCATTCAACCAGCTAATGATTAATTGGGTGAGTTGATCATTTGATAATTATTGGATGAGTACTTTCCTTTTCGTATTTTTTTTCCTTTTTATGTTTGAGTTTTTCAAATCTTTCACTAATTCCCTCGATGTCCTCCCTGTCAAACAATAGGCTTCGAGCCACCTCGGAAAAACTCCAACTAAACAATATCTATGTAATGTAATATATAATTAAGCACAAGTTACTGCAACATCATACTTCAAAGTTCACATACTTGTATGCATGATACCGAAGAGACGTTTTCTAATGTCCAAGCATCCAATAAAGCATAAAGGGTTTGCTTTCAAAACCTCTATCAGATGGATCCTGACTCCTGAGTAATTGACAAAGCCCAAAAGGTTAACCAATGGCTTCCTCCAGGAGACCATAACTAGAAGTTCAGAGAAAATGCGTCTCCATGGTAGATTCCACTCTAAGGAAAACGCAAGACCAAAGCGACCGATGCCGTAAGATGCCTTGGGTGAAATTTTTTGAATGGTTTAAGTACGTAGGCCCTAAACTACGTCTACTCCTTTAAAGGCAAAGAATGAACAATATAAAATGATATATCTCTCATGGCATTAGAGAGAAAGCAGTTACAAATACTCCCATCAGCAAACGAAACCTTAGCCAGAAGGTAGCTGGTTTATGCATGCCAGTCATAGACCTCTTTCTAGAAACAAAAAGTGAAAGCGGCATATGCAAAATAATAAGAGGGTGAATTGGTGATGTCTCAAGCAAAATGGAATAAGAAAATAAGGGATAATCACTAAAGTGTAAGAATTCAACTTCAAACTGTTAATCACTAGCGATAGAATTAGACGCTACCTACAGAGTCTTTTGGCAGAGAATTTAGACATATACATTCGATATAAGAGCAAAAACATACATATCAATATAGTATGATATCATAATGGACACTCAGTTTTCTCCCACTTTGTATATCTAATGGTTTTGACTGGCTTTTGGAAAAGTCACTTGTGATTACAATTATCGGTATTCATAGCTCATCCTTCGTTCCCATAGAATGAAAAAGACAGTGGTCATCCTTATCGAAATTATTAAAACAGTCAAACAGTGATCTGCAAAATGATGATATTTGACTGCTTTAGTGCATGTTTAGGTTGACCTTTCTGAACTCAAAACGTATTATGATTTAGGTAAAAGTAACAAAAAAACAAGTTTTTGCTTAAATCATAGTTTGAGAGATTTTAAACTTTAATCTAAATATGTTATAAAACTCATAATGTGCAACATAACCTGGAATTACTAGACCACAATGCTTTAAACATTTCAGCAGGCTAAAGAAGGTTCAGATGAAAATATCTACTAGGAATATGCTTCCAAAGAATCAAATCAAAGGTGTCATGACATGAGCTTTCTACAATTTTCGAACCCATTTTCATCGAGTTCTCTCTTATCTTCACCTTATCTGGACTTATCCTAAGTGAGTTTTATCTAGCATCTGACCAATCAGATCATCAAAATTTTCAAGCATATTTCCTCCACAAGGTTGCAAGTTGCAACTCATAAAAGTAATACCAATAGAAGTTGCTATGGTATCTTGATTAGTTTGGTATTTAGGTGAGTTGTCAATTATTTATTAATTATTAGTTTTACAATAAATTAATATTTAAAAGTCTATTCAACATAAATAACAACTAATGAATACTTTTAAGTACTAATATTCTAAAAAAAAAATAAGTATAAGAGTATTTCCCAATACCGATATATATAATATTTCCACCACGTCGTTACACGTGAAACCAGAAAAGGATCTCATATATAACTAAACTGATATATAAAGAAAATAATATTCATAGATGCGTCATGCATTATGAACACCTTACTCAAAGTCACCAAGTAGAAGCAGAATCTGTTTAAACATCAGGCAGAAGCCGAACAAACTTTCAACTCTATTTCGACCAACGATAGTGTACCCACATACCGACTGGCAATTTGGCATAAGTACAGCAGATTAGGAGATAAATTATCGAAATGTCACTCATTTAAAATATATTACCAGCATACTGTCGTTTTTGCCACGTTGGCATATTTTTTTTTTTAATATTCCATGTGTATCACGCCAAAGTGGTAGGCGTGATACACGTCATCACGCCAACACGAGTGGCGTGATACACGTTATCACGCCAACACGGGTGGCGTGACATATGTGGACACGCTGAAAGCACTAGCGTGATATACACAAAATCGAGAAAAAAATAATAGATTAATACAAGAAAACCTATATAACCAAAGTCAAAACATTGAAAAGCCATAACTTTTGACTCGTTTGTCCGATTTAGACGCATTTTATATCGATTCCATATAACTTTTCGAGGCCAAGTGCAACGCAAACCGTTGGTCCACCGGAATTCTAAAAAACCATTTATTTTGTAAGTTATGAAGCTTTTTATGAAAATTATATGGGTATTTCATGAAATCAATGTTAAACTCATTTTTTCCTTACAATAAAAATTTAATTTTTTCCTTTTCATTTTTATGAACCTTTCCTTTTCATTTTTATTGTAAGGAAAAATGAGTTTAACCTTGATTTCATGAAATACCCATATAATTTTCATAAAAAGCTTCATAACTTACAAAATAAAGGGTTTTTTGGAATTCCGGTAGACCAAAGGCGGTTTGCGTTGCACTTGGCCTCGAAAAGTTATATGGAATCGATATAAAATGCATCTAAATCGGACAAACGAGTCAAAAGTTATAACTTTTCAATGTTTTGACTTGGTTATATAGGTTTTCTTGTATTAATCTATTATTTTTTCCTGGTTTTGTGTATATCACGCCACCCGTGTTGGCGTGATACACGTCATCACGCCACCCGTGTTTGCGTGATGACGTATATCACGCCAACACGGATGGTGTGATGACGTGTATCACGCCTACCGCTTTGGCGTGATACACGTGGAATATTAAAAAAATATATATATACCAACATGGCAAAAACGACAGTATGCTAGTAATATGTTTTAAATGAGTCACATTTCGATAATTTGTCTCCTAATCTGCTGTACTTAGGCCAAATTGCCCATACCAACTTGTGTTGCTATTAACCAAGTATAATGGCTCCACTACTTTACCAACAAGAACAACAATAAACAAATAAAAGCATTCTACAACCAATCAACCATAGTCATTTTCTAATCCAAAATAAAGGGGGAAAGGAAACTTATGCTTCTTCTCCTAAAACTTTTAAGTTGTAAATTCAAATTTGATTAATTTCGAAGCTTTTTGTTCTTTTTTTTAAGACCATGAAGCGAAGTGTGTTAGTGAGACTAATTCTCGAAGGTATATCGGCTTGGCCGTGGGATCCGCAAGTAACCACCCACATCATGGAGCTTTAAGTTGAGTGAAGCAAGAACGATCCAGATTCCCTGCCTTAAATGCCAAATTTAATTTCCCAAACCAACTATGCTGCAATATGTTGCATTTGACTGGATAGTGAATGCTGCTTTTACAAGAAGGTTCAGTTAATTTTTATTTTTATTTTATTTTTCTGTAGCAGTAGCATTCTTTTTATTAATCTTTTTCAACTACTCCTCCAAGCAAAAAACCAAAGTTTAATTTCTCCATTATAATTACAGGCGCATCTGGTGTAGTGGTATCATAGTACCCTCCCACGGTACTGACCGGGGTTCGATTCCCCGGATGCGCATTTTCTGTCTATTTTTGTTTAATTTTGTCCTAAACCAATTTATGTTGGATGACATGTCAATGTCATCTTGGGGAGTTGGGACGGCATTGATATTTACTTGGAATGCACTTATTTAAGAAAAAGCATGGAGCAGGATGGGTTTAGTGCAGATGAAGTGACTTTTTCTGCGTGTAGATTGCTGTTCAAGGATGGTACAATTGTACAAATGATAGCGCATATTTGTTTCAAAAGCCTCCAGTTGATTGTGTTTGCCATCATTCACTGAGGAAGTAACCATTTACTATTCAGTGTTCCTCATGAGTCATGAGGGCCTAAAGCTGTTTAGCTGCCTGAAAATTGCCTTGACGCCAAGGAGCCAGTATTAGTTTACAAACCACCATCACTAATTCAACTCTTGTCATTCAGTTAAAAAGATGGTCCCATCTTGCTACATGATATACAAATTTAACAGTTGAGATGATAATCCATATACTGCATTACTTATACTTAACTTGCTGGACCTGCAAATTAACTGCATACATGTACACTTCCTACTATGTCTTACGATCAGATAGGGAATTAGACAACCATTGTAGCTTGACTTCAGGACCATTTGGACTGGGATATTCTACTCGCGCGTCCTCCCATATTTAGGAATCTTGAAGTTTACCAGGGGTTGCAGAATTTCGTACATTTCAGCATGCCATTCATTATATCCTTGAATAACTTTTGATGGAATTCATATTGCATACATTCTTAGATTTTAGTTTGTAATGCATAGGGAATTTTGATATCAATCACAAATGAAAAATATATAGATAAAAAATTTATATTTTTATATTAATAGTATGTTTGGGATAGAAGAGTTTGAAGAAGAAATAATTAGGGGAGTAATTTTTTATTTCTAAATTGAGATAATTAAAAAATATTTATCAAAATAAATAAGGAATGATTGAAATGTTACAAGATAATCTCTCATTTTATTCCTCTTATTTTAAAAAATTCTCAAATAAAAGAAACATTTATTTAACATGAAAAATTACCCCTTTTCCCTTTCCCTCCAAACCCTCCATCCAAATATACCTAAAGAAACAAGGGAAAGTAAAAGAAATTAAATGGTTGAGTTTGGATCATGCTTGTGATCTCTCTCTCTCTTTCTATCTCCGTGAGAAGCTACATACAAGGTAACGGATGGTCACTAAACTATTTTCTTAATGCTTGTCGTTAAAATTCTTAATCCAATAATGTAATTTAAGGAGAAACAATCGTGAATTATATTTTCGAAATTGTCCCAAAGACTCAGTGACATTGAAAAAACTTCTCATTTTTCAAACTTCACAAATTTTGATAGGACTAGGACTGCAGATATATTACAGTTTAAGAAAATTAGACAAAAACAATTATTTCCATTACAATACAACTTGAAAAAATGAATATGGGAAACAGAGCAACAAAATTTCTTCATCTTATTCCGGCCATCTTTGAACTTTAAGAGAACATCCAAGAACAACATCCTGAAATGGCTCCCTCCCTATTTACTGCTTTGCATGGCAAGGACCTTAGACCAAGCTGGTCTTGCTGTAATATCAGCTACCCAAGCACTAACATGGGGCAGTGATTCAAACAACTTCCTGGTCTGTGAGTTCATCAAGTATTGAATGGTGGGGAGGTGATGCAGATCCGCCAAGGTGAAGCAGTCGCCTGCCAAGTATTTGGACTCAGACAATCTTTTCTCATAGAAACCAAGAACAGTACCCAGCTTGGCTTCATTCTCTTCCACAACTGCTGGGTCCGTAGGAATCCCATACATAGGCTTTATCCCCAGCTCCCAGACAAGTTTTGAAGCTGGTTGATCGAAGTGTTGACTCTCCACTTCCAGCCACAACCCCATTATCGCCATCTTCTTGGAGTATCTGCTTATCAGTTGGGTCCCCTTATCAGCATACTCGTGGACAATATATTGCGTTATCGCCCTTGATTCTGCATTTCAAAATGGTTAGTTCAATGATACTAAAAATACAGATCTAGCTATATGGTATCTGTGCACGTTGGGAATCAATTCATATATCTTACCAAAGAGCTTCAAACCTCCATCTTCAAACGCTGGAACTTGACCAAATGGCTGCATCACAGGGAAGAACAAAAAATGAAAATTATTTCAATGTCGTTGGAACAAGAAGGAAAATCCACTTCATAAAGTGAGCATAATGATAATTTGTGGTAATGCTAATGCTTACATTAAGCGAAATGAAGGGTTCCTTTTTGTGTTCACCATTTCTCATGTCAATGGGAACAAACTCAAATTCAAGCTTCTTCTCATACAGGCAAGCAGTAACTCGCATGGTGGCCGTAGAGAAGGGGCTTCCATGAACTTTTATTGTTGCCATGATTTAGAAGATTATAGTATTAAGTGAAAATAGAAGAGAGGGAAGAGGATTGAATGGCTTTGACTCCTTGAGGTGAGGGTTGTGATTGGTATATATAAGATTGGGGTAGAAGGCAATTAATTCTTGCCGGAAAAGCATTTTGACCAGGCAGACAAACCAGTGAATATGTTTGTTAAGATGTTCACATGACCTTAGAAAATTCAAAAGCACGCCTTCGGCTAACTGATTACGTAGATGCTTAGCTAAGAAAAGAAAAGCCTTGGAAGTTGATTCTTCTTTGTATTCTTTTTGGTCAACTCTTTTGTTAATCTGCAAATTATTTTACTTTTTTTATGATCATTCTTAAACCGACCATCTTGTCCAGGAGAGGTCCCTGGGCCAGCTGCTTTCA
Organism: Styphnolobium japonicum; assembly: GCA_023212625.1. Lineage (NCBI taxonomy): Eukaryota > Viridiplantae > Streptophyta > Magnoliopsida > Fabales > Fabaceae > Styphnolobium > Styphnolobium japonicum. Next base: position 4,534,074 of record JALBWW010000005.1, read on the forward strand.
CACTGAACCCATCATCCTTCGTTTTATTATTATTATTATTATTATTATTTTAAAACAGTCATCCTCATGGCATGTTTATACGATCCACTATATTATATTAATGGTCATGGCAAACGGTTTCAATAGGCCGGTAGGTTTCAAGAATTGTTTTTTGTATTACAAAAAGAGTTAAATATCATTTATATAAGACGTGCTTATTTGATATTTGGTTTCGAGTGGGAAGATGACAAAATCACGTTTGCCTCCCATTTTGAACATTATGCTAACACGACTTGGCATCATGCGAATAGAAGCACGTTTGGACTCTGAGGCCCCAATCGAAGAAATAATATTTTATTATTTTTGTTGTGAAAAAAAATTCGTTTGTATATATATTTATATTATAAAATTATTATAATTATATTTCAAAAGTAATTTTATTTTATAATATTTAGACAAACTTATATAAACTTTAAAATAAATTATTTTACCATCAATTTATTTACAATTAGTTTTTTAACATTAATTTATTTTTAATCTAACTCAAGAGATAACTCACATCTTTTTTTTATAATTACGCATCTAAAAATAATTTTTATCAATATTATCTAAACAAAATTTATTCTAACAAAATTATTTTTTAAATATAAATTACTTTACTCAAACTCACTTCAAACTACAATCAAATTTGTAAAATTAAATTCATTCAAAATAAAAGTTTGTAACCTATAATCTAAACACACACAAGTATGTGAGAAATGTGAAAAAGAGTATAAGTAGAATGAAATTAAAATATTTTGATTTTGCCAACGCCCTTGTGGAGCAACGGCACCCATCCCAGTCATACCTGGCGTGATGGTGTGGAGTTTGATCTCCAACTTCTCCTATTTTTTCTTTGGGAATTGTATGGTATTTTAATGAGTTTGGTACTTAGGGTGAGTTGTCAATCATTTATTGATTGTTGGTTTCATAATAATATTAGAAAGCCTATTAAATATAAATAACTAATAAATGCTAGACAACTCACCTTGAGTACTGATACCTTAAAAAAAAAGATAGGTGTGGAGTAATTCTTTTTCCTTTCCCAGGCCCTTAAGACCTCGTTGTACTTGTACTCCCAAAAAAGAAAAATATTTTGATTTTTATTATTTATTATTTATTAAAAACATAAAAATTACTTTCAACTACTGTTATGCTATATATAAGAGAGTGCCTAAATTGATAGGGTTTAATTTTATTTTAGCTGTTCCACATTTTTGTTATAGTTTAATTTTATTTTAGCTGTTCCACATTTTTGTTATACCAAGTAAGTGTGAAATAATTTGTATCCTAAAATTTTCACATCCGCAAACAAATACACCCTTAAAAATTAACTGATTTTTATATATTTCTATTTTATGAAACATTTTCTCTTATTGTAACTTTCTTTTTATAATGATAATATAAAAATTTAAATTTAAAATCTCTTACATATTATCTAAATCCCTATTGATTATCCTGCCTCAAATGGTTTCTAATCTAACTTATTATAGTGAAGGACGGTTGTGGCTTTTTCTTTTTAAAAAAATGTTTTTGCTAAGAAAAAAATATGTTTATATTATATCTCACATTGCTTAAAAAAAATAAGACTAAAACTTTATTTTGGTCCTGACATTTGATTTAATTATCAATTTCGTCCTTGACATTTTAATTTTTTCAATTTAGTCCATAACAAATATAAACTCACTTTAATTTGGTCCCTCCATCTGTGTCTCTGTTATTTACTGAATGAAAATGATGATGTGTCACCATTAAAGATATGTGGCATCCTTATTTTGCCAGCGTGACATTGAGTTAGTAACTAACTAGATTATTTCACCAAAAAAAGACGTCATTTTCATCTATGAAGAATTAAATACCAATTAATAAAGTCATTTTGTTTGTGAAAAAATTCAGTCAGCTACTAACTCAGTGTCATGCTGGCAAAATAAGGATGTTACATTATCTTTAACGGAGACACATCATCATTTTCATTCACTGAATAGCAAACACACAGACAGAAGGACCAAATTGAAATGAATTTATAAATGTCAGGAACTAAATTAAAAAAATTAAAATATCATGAATGAAATTGATAATTGAATCAAATGTGAGGGACTAAAATAGAGTTTTACTCAAAAAAAAATAACTTAATGCAGTACTCAAACTATGATGCTCTTTCATTCATTTGATTAGCCTTTTAAAATAGACTCTACTCATGGCCAAATTTGTAAGTACAAAACTCCTTCATGATGTTGAGGCCACTTCTTGAAGGACACATCACGAATGGGAAAGAGAAGAATGTCTAAATTAATTGAAGCACCACTTGGAAAATGTAAATGGGCAAGAGAAGATAGCAATAAAAATTGATTCGTTTCACTTAATCTAGTTATTTGAAACAAGTCTCAGATAACATCCAGTACGAAGATTACTCTTAAAACCTCTCATTTCTGACCAAAAGTCATACCTCCCACAACCTTGTTGAAAGCATGCCTGGAAGAGATATCCTCCCACCAAGCCTTAACATGGGGACGATCATTTATCATTGAAGCACAAGGGGTCTGCATAAAATAGTGAGTTTCAGAGATATGGCTAAGATCAGCAAGGCTATAAAAATCCCCAGCAAGGTACTTGGTGCTGCTCAGCTTGGCCTCGTACACGTCAAGCACATTCTTCAGCTTCTCAACGTTAGCGTCAATCACCGACTGGTTGGGTTCTTTGCCTTGAAAAGGAGCCACGAAGTATTCGCAGATAATGGGCGAGACGGCTGGGTCGTAGTACTGAGACTCTACCTCTGTCCACACCTTGACCAATGCAGCTTCTTTTGAGTCATTGTGCCTAATCAGATCAGGTCCCGTTTCTTTGAATTTTTCAGCTACATATACGGTAATGGCTCTGGACTCTGTTGTGCACAGCCACATAAAAATATCATTTAAGGGCTAAAAAGAGAAACACACTTTGCCTTTGCCATTGCCATTTCTACTTTTAGATCAATTGGCAGAACATATATATATAACTGAGGGAAGCAAGTCAGGTTTATAGATAGCTAAACAGAATAACAAATTATGGGGCATGCATTTAGGGTCTGGAATAGGTTAGGATTCATAAATCTGAAACCTTGCAACAGATAGAGTATGTTTTATGAATAAAAGGAGGCATGCAGAGCCAAAAATACTATGCCAACTGAAAAAGAAAAATGAAAGCATACCAAAGAGAGTGAGATCACCATCTTCGAGTACTGGAATCAAACCAAAGGGCTGCATGTATAACGAAAACAAGTCGGTGGGGCTGGGAGTTAAGAAAACTATTGAAGATAAGAGACTGAACTTGGAATATCAGAAGTGAGTAACCATTAAATTTAAAAGTGCTTACGTTCTTGGACAGAAAAGGAGGCTGCTTGTGCTCTCCGGCGAACACATTGACTGGAACAAGCTCAAAATCCACCTCTTTCTCATGGAGACAAACCATGGCACGGGTGGTGTTGGTGGACATGGCGAGACCATAAAGCTTGAGCACCATTTTATGGGACAGATTAAGCAATGCTATTACTAAAGCTGCGAGACAGTGAGAGAGACGTATGATATGAAATGAAGGCCCTTTTATGAAGAGCTGTAAGTAAACAAGATCAGTGTAGTGGCCTTGGGCACCAAGCCTGCGATTTGACCGTGAGGAGGTTTGAATTTGTCGGTTAGCCATACCATGCCAAAATTTCACCTCTACCATTTGCATGAAATCAAGGTGAAATTTGGACATGTTATTGTCAGATGTGGTCCCCAAATTTGTTTTCACTGCCATTGTAATAAATTATTGTTACTTATACAAATTTTATATTCATATAATAATTATGTTTAACTGTACAAGTTATTTCATTGGAAGCTTAAAACGAAAAAAAAAATTAGCGGAATCACTTACATTGATGTGCGGGATTATAAATATAAGTCGTATAATTAATATTACTTGTTATAGAAAAGGGGGGAAAATGTTTTCTTCGTAATATGCATGTCGATAAAAAAAAATATTGGCTTTTTGCTTCTGTGTATAATTGTTTTTAAAAAAATGTGTAAAACAAAAAAAATTATAAAAATTAACATTTATGTTTTTATATAAATGACAAAATTTATGAAAAGATATATAATTTAAGTTAAAATTTATAACCTTTGTTTCTTACTAGTAAGAACAGAGTAATACACGGGAGAAGATTTTATTGCCTTGAGAAGATTATATGTAATCAAAGTATACCAGGACACATGTAACAAAGTTGAAATGCCAGGATCTTCTAAATGAATTACCGATTTTTCTATTAATTATTGAGTTTTCCCAGACTGAAGAGGGAGATATATGATGTTTACACAGTATACCATATGGTTAGGATATTTGAGAAGGTCTTGGATGGAGCTTGGTCAGATGTCTACACATTTGAGAAAATGGGAAACTTGTTATCATATCAGTGGATTTGGCCCAACTTATTCAGCTTCAACCATGCATCGAAAAGGTAAAATTAGTCAGGGTTACCATTCTTTTATCATTTTATTACATTGGAAAAATAAATCAAGAATTTTATAGCTGTAGAATAAATTTAATGCAAGATACTCTTAGAGAATACAGAAAGAAATTTTCCAATAAAAAATCTCTGATACGATCAGTCAAACACAATTTTCAGAGCATAATTTTAAAGGAAAACCATACGACAACATAATCAAGAGATTTCTCCCTCTTTCAGAAAATAAGTTTAATTTTTTTTTTCTGGTAACAATTTTTTTAAGTGAGTTGAAATTACAGCAAAAGTAATTTAAGTGATAGCATACCTTTTTTTAGAAATGTGATGTTGTCATATTTGCACAAGAATTGTTTTATATATATATTTTAAAAATAACAGCATTATATTTCTTAAAAATAGATCAAAAGCACTCGGAGATATCGGCACAGGCGGTTGCCCTATTGAAAGATTTGAGCGGTCTATACTCTATACTTACTAGTTTTCAATATTTACATAGCCGAGAGTTGTTATGATCCTGATGAATTTATATGAATTTAGAATGATTTATCAATTATTTTTGACTGTTAGTTTTATAAAAAATGTTTAAAAATTTATTAAATATAAAAAATAACTAATTAATATTTAACAACTCATTCTAACTCACTCTAAATACTATTATCCAAGAAAAAAAAAATACCAAAGTAATCCTTATTTCAACCACCATTGAAAGAAAAACTTTCCCGCTGATGCCTATTCCAAAGATTAAGTAAATATTGCATGGTTTTTCCACAACACTTAGTATTTATTTATTAAAAAACAATTACTTTATTATATAATTTCAATATTATAATGGTAGCAATAATAATGGGGTCAATGTTACTTCTGCCTACATCTATTAGACGGTGCATCTATTTACATCATTACTGTAGTAGACCAACCCTAACTAAAGGCTGAAACGCCAGCACTGATATCATAGCAGGCTTTCATCTCATATATCGTCTCAGATGGCTATTTCTGGTTTTAAAAAGTTATGATATTCAAGCTGAATCATCTCCCCACCATGCACTGGGTCAAATTGACATCGATAGAAGCTGCACCGAACAATCAACAGCAGATCATTAACATCAATGTAACATAGACGTCCACTTAACAGCAAGCATTTCAAATATACAGCATACAAGGAAAACGCGCATGCATAACAGGAGAGGGTTTGTAATTGTATAAAGAGAGGCATGAGACCCAATGCAACGCATATGACCAAAATTATAAGTGGGAGACCAAGTGTTTTCGCTTTCAGCTATCTTCTCAATTAAAATCATTGAGTTAAATTTGGGATTGTATTAGCATTTATCTTTAAAAAATAGGAAATGTGAGATAGCATTAGAAAACATAAAATTCTCTAGTTCATGACATGGCCTTTCTTCATATTGTCAATTCAGCAATATTTTTAGAGTGTCGAGTGAATATTATTAATCACTTCTACAGACGAAGAAATAGAACCATTCATCAATCAAAACTTACAGCATCTAAGATAAATAGAATAGCTATCAATTACAGCCTACAGAAAATTGCATTTTGTCATTTTCTCAAATCTTACCTTCCATCCATGCCAAGAATTATGACTGTATTCTTTTCGTGACCAAATGCAACAGTGTAATGAGAGCCCTCATGTAAGTGAAACTGAGCAGTTGACCACTCTGAATTGAAATACTTAGGCAACACTCCTGCAAGTGCAAAGTAACACAGGATTAAGGAAACGGGAATCAATAATTATTTCTGAGTGACAGAGCCATATATCGTGGAAACCATAAAGCAGTCCATTGATATCCAACATCCAGTCTGGAACAATTAAACTCAGAAAATAAGGAGAAACTCAAACACGTGGGAAAAGAAAAATAATAAGCTATATAGATATATAGGTGGCTTAAACTGATGCACATGCATGGGTAAGGGATAGATTTTCGGCTAAATCTTGCCTAAGTTAGTCGACTATTGGGAGACCTTTTAACACTCAAAATGATGTATTAAACAGAGCTTGAGGGGAAGAGTTGTATCTTAAACGAATAGTACATCATAACTTCAGAAGTTGAGCTGCTTCTTATTTGATAACATTGCACACCATTTAAAATCTTCCATTGAAAATAGTGTAATCAATTCCTCATTTTTATTATGAAACTTAAAATGCCTGGTGAAAGTCATTGTGACTGATGACTAAGCTCTGCAAGTTTAATCTTCCGTTGGAGTGCTCTTGAACCACCTCTTGAAGCCAAAAACCACTTCGGACGAAAAAGGACTGAATTTTGTTTAGGTAACTTCAGAAACTGTTTTTGCACAGAGGAGTTGCTTTTCCATTGCACAATCTGATTTTGACCATGAAATGACATAAATGTCCTTATTCCCATTTATTATGTTCCATTTAAATTAATAAAATATTTCTATACCTTTTTGGCTAATTTGACTAAAAAACGTGATTTTATCAAACAATACCTACATGACATTTTGCATATAACACAAGCAAGAATAAGACCAATTACTTGCAACACAGCATCTTAGTTATCAATAAAATTACATGTTTATACATAATAACAGAAACGAAAATACATGCTCAAGTTAGAACAAACAGCAAGAAATTTTACCTTTAAAATTAATGAATGAGAGAGATGAGCTAGATGGTGTAATGGTTGCATCAGAATTGGATGGACTTTGTGACTTTTCATGCTCCGGGACACTGGAATTAATCTTAAGGCTGAAAACATGGACAGTACCCTTGTCACTAGAGACTGCTAACCACTGAGCAATAGAAGAGAATGCCAAACTATAGATCTCTGCTGCATTTGCACCCCTTCTTACCTAAATTTGATTGCAAGAAATTTATACATTAGTAGCAGAAAGTTGAAATACCCATAGTAAATTCAAGGTTCAAAGGACAGAAACTAAATATGGTAATAGAGAATATAGACATAAGAATTTAAATACATCAATAGGTAATAAACAAAGTAATTTAAAAAATGAGGATATGCCTAATCAAGCTTTTTTGATCTATCATAGATTTGACATCTTTCCCAAAACACTGAATAATAGATTTCTGATGAGGAAAGTAAACCAATAGCAAAAATTCATAACCTACATCATACAGCCAGTTTGCTATATGCCATGAGAAAACCATTAATTGAATGAATGAATCTGTATCAATTCAAATAGAGAAATTTATAGTTGAACAGGCATTTTGATACCCATATGAAACTAAACATATTCTGCAACGTAAATCATCCAACCAGTCAACACTAGCAACTCGCCTAATTGATTGTTCTAGTATTTTTCAATTCAGTTAACTCAAGCACTCTCTTCATTATCTTAACATCTTCATGCCAACAAATATATATAGACATTTTGAACCTAAGCCTGCATAGATTTTGAGTCTTTAGCTTCGTAGCTTTCATTTCAAGTCATTAGTTTTAATTTTTAAACCATTGCATAATGCAGTTCCACAGTACCGTCTAAGAGAATGTTGTGTTAACATTACCATCAAAGTTAAACGAATTCATCCTAAATAGCACAAGAACCAAATACAATTGCACTTCATAAATTAGAAATACCACGTACTTCCTGAAGCAGCATGCCATTCGCCGTATCAAAAATCCGAATCAAGGTACCCTTAGTGCTGGCGGAGGCAAGTAACTTGCCATCCAATGTGAGAGCGAAACAAGCTATTGTGGAATCATGCGCCGAAATGAAATTGGTTTTCTTCTGAGCATAGTGCTCCACACGTATCTGACCCTTATGCAAACCCGGGCACGCCAGCACCATCGAATCAGCGACCTGGGAAACCGCGCAGAGCCCCTTGGGGTTCGCAATGGTCTGAACCTGATGAAGCAACTTAAGGTCCACAAAATTGTAGACAAAAATCTTGTGCTCCACGACCACGATTACCCGGTCCCGGCGAAGCCGAACGGCACGAACGGCGGCGCGGAAGGACAACTCGCCGAAGCACCTGCCCTGGCGATCGTCCCAGATCATGACCTTGTTGGGATGGTACTGAGGGTGGGTCCCACCTCCGACGAGTGCCAATATGTTAGAGTGAAAGAGCATCTGGACGTGGCCAATCCCGCCGCCGCCGTCGAACTCTCGGCGAAAGAGCTCCCGGAAGGGATCGCAATTGTAGATGCGAAAGCCGTCGTCGGTGGCGGCGGCGAAGCAAGCTTGGTCTTGGTTGAAGGAGAGTTGAATCAGCGAAGGTGGGGCCCTCTGAGATTCCGGCGAAGTATTGTGAAGGTGAGGTTGGGGAGGCATTGTGGAATCGAAGTGAAAGGTAGGGTTTGGGGTGGTATTAGGGTTAGGGATAGGGCAACGAGGTGAAGAAGAAGAAGAGGCGGAGAGAGTGACCATTGGGATGGGAGGGAGAATAAGAGATGGAATTGATTCAGTTTGAAATTTTTGTGAAAGGGATTTCTCGCAGAACCATGCCTCCTTTTCCGTGAATTCCAGGGAAAGTGGAGGGTTATTTGGTCTTTTGTGGATATATTTGAGACGAGATGAGATTAAATAAGATTAAATAAGATTAGATTAGATTAGATTAGATTAAATTTAGATTAGATTTAGTAGTAGTAATAATAGGTCTCTAATTATCAATTGAAGGTTGGTCGAGCTGGTAAGCGGTTCATTCTTATGGGATGAGAATCAAGTTCGAATCCTAATAAGATTCATTCTAGTTAGAAGACAGCAATTCTAATAAGAGTCATTTTAATTAGGAAACAGTAAAAGGCCTAATCGTAAGAATATCAAGAGATGTCACTCAATTCAAAAAACTAATTAGGGTGACTTAAAAGAAGAAAAAAAGAGAGATATGTAATCAATCAAACAGTGTGTTATTATTCGTTGAGTTTAATTAAAGAACACGCATTAGCATGAGGATTGATGGGCTCACTTCGGGTTCGGCCCATATTACTGCAGTGTAGCCCAGCGAAAGATGGTATATTTTCCACTGCAAATCTCCAAGAGGGTATGCAAAATCAGTAACCTAAAATAAAATATCGCCGTTGCCGGGGATCGAACCCGGGTCACCCGCGTGACAGGCGGGAATACTCACCACTATACTACAACGACTTGACATTTATTCTCTACGGGTAAAGATTAAAAAACATAACATTGGTCTACATAATTCGTCATGCCGCGCTCTGCTCGGGTTTTGGCCGGTTTCAGCTTTCATGTTCTTATTTATTTATTTATTATTGAAGTCAATATCGTTTGGATGAATACAATGTTAAAATTTCTTCCATCTTCGAAGTTTGGGTAAAATACAATAGAACGAAGGGGCAGAGGCCACTGTTAGATAATTGTGGTGTAATTTTTGTGCGTAATTTTTATATTATTCTATTTTTTACACAAAAAATAATTCAAATTTTATACGAGAAACTCATTGTATGTGTAAGATTTTGCACAAAATCTAATCTTTATCTAAAAGATGGGGTAAAAAATATGTAAAATTTTTTAATAATGTTCAAATATCATTTATGATTTTAAAAGTAAAACAAATTTGGATAAACTTTTGAGTGCAGTGAGCAATTCAAAGTGTACTTAGACAATTGATAACCTGAAAATTGAGTGATCTGAACGTTGTTTGATGGGCATGTATCATGCCTTCTAAGATACGGGAATCCCCCCACCTGGTGGGTGGGTTTGAAACTTGAGTGTGGCGAAAAAGTTTGTGTCTCTAAATAATGTAGAAAGGTGTAAATTTTTGAAAATGTATAGATTAATTAGTAGTGACGAGTGACTTCAACTGTTACTAGTTATTTCTCAATTTTTCTTATTAAAAAGATAGATGAATTTTATTTCACTCTGGAAAAAAGAACTAGGGAACTCAGGAGGGGGAAAAAAGTAGCTTCAAGTTAAATAGGCTTTTGTCATGCTTAGACAATTTGCCAAGCCTAGACAAATCACAAAGACTAGAGCAACAAAGATTAAGAGTAGACAGGGACCGCAATGGTCTATGTGAGGTTATTCTACCATGAAGTAGGGTTGTCATATTGGGTTGGGTAAAAAAATGAATTAAGAACAATGGAATAATGGAATAACAAAAAATCATGCAAATCCGTTTAAGGCTAGCTTGTGAGCCTAAATAGGATACCCATTTATTTAATTTTTTTTTATTTTTAGATTTTTAATGTAACATTAAATTCATAAATTATTCAAAGGTAAAGTCAACTATCATTCAAAATTTTATAATTTACACTACTGAACGATTCTTCTACTTTTTCCCTTTTATTTTTTACTTTTCAACAAATTTATTAAATTTATTTTGGCATGCAACAATAAAAGTAATGACAGGAAGTCATATTAAAATATAACAAATTGATAACATGAAACTAAAAAAAAAAAGAAAAACAAAACAAAATCTTAGCAAATATTATTTAGATTTTTATAAGAAAAGAAATTAAAGGCAAAAATTAGCCTAAATTTTGGGCTAGAGCTAGATGCTGAGTGTCTGGGGTCATTTGTTGATGGGCGTGGAGCTGTGAGCATCGTGTAGATACTAACTTGAAAAGAAAAAAAGAATTGCAAAAAAAATAAAATACATGAGCCAATGAGCTACCTCACGGATAAACGAGTTTAGCTCGTTAAACTCGTGGGCTAAACGAGTTAGGCAAAAAACGAATTGATTTAAACATGTCAATAAAATTGAAATCCAACCTGTATAATTTTGACAAGTAAATAGGTTAGTCCGATAAATTTAATCCATTTTAACGGCCCTACCACAAAGCAGTCCAACGAAGCAGAAAAGAGGTAATTTCCTCAAAAAGACCATGGATAACGATGCAGTACCCTCAACAACTCTTGCTCATCATCAAGGAACACTTGGAGAAAACCATTCTCCTGTTGGGAAACAAAGAACCTAGCAGGATGCCCCCAATGGAGTCGCGCACTGTTTGCACTGTATGAACATTATTTAGGAGTTCTATTAGCATGGACTATTATATCAAACTACACAAATAACCTTGCACTCCTTGAGAGATGTATTCTCCCAGTAAGTGCTTGAATTAGCTGTAAAAAGATTATATTAAAAATTAATTATGTGTATAATTGATTTTTAAAAAAATTAATTTATGTTTAGATATGTTAATTCATAATCGATTTTAAGATAAAGAGTTTTATTTGGATGGTAGAAAAAAATCACATTTATGTCTTAAATTATTAAAATATATATGAAATGATTAAAAAAGTTATTTGATTGAAGACAAATAAATATTTTTCTCCCAAAACTTTTGAAATAATTTAAAATCAAATAATTAAAACTTAAAATAAAATTTTTTCTAAAAAAAACTATTTTTAATTAATAAAAAAATAATCTTAACTTATAATTAATTTTACACATTTTAAATAAATAAGATAAAATTTAAATAAAATAACATTTAATTAAAAATAATAAATTTTTAAATAATTAATCAAAATCAAACACACTTTAATAATAAGGAGTAAGCATCTTTAAGCAGTCCATCGTATCAAGTTGTTTTCCAAAGGAGGGTTGGTAGAAGACAAGGCTACTTTGGTTGGGTAACGGATCTGAAGGAAAAACAATGAAGAGAAATGAGTGACCTCACTTTGGATTAGAGAGCATCTTACTTGGGAGTATTTACCGCTAAATTAACTCCCCCTCCCAGTCCCACCCCATAGCGCATACGAGTTATTTTCAATTAGAGACTTCTTGATAATTAAATATTTTTTAATTAGTACTTGGGAAAAAAACAATTTCTCATTGCTCACAAAAGATTTTGGAGAATTAAAATTCTCGTAATAAGTAACATGAGAAGGTCATGTTAAAGAGAAAAAGACACAAATTTATTATGGTAAAACTCATTAGTATAGATGTAGAGTTCATTAATTTTATTTTTGTGTATTTCTCTTTCTAACATGGCATTCTCATGTTACTCACTAATATGAGAAGATCATGATCCAATTGTGGATCAATTTTACATAAAATAAGACCCAAGTAACTGATACCATAAATGTTTGGAGAGGATCGGAGGTCACAAAATCATGGGTTTTCACTTTCTTGTTTATGAAAATGGGAAAGTCTTGCATTAGTTAATCATCCCTTCGTTCAAGAGTCCAAACACAAGCAGAGATATGCCTCTCACAACCAAAAAAAGGGAGGAGAAACCCAAATAAATAATTTACGGATGAAGAAGTTTACAGATATTAGGTAATAAATATAATAATCGTATATCCATATATTAAAAAGGACAATTCCACATGAACAATATTTAAATGACACAAGAAGAGAAAAAAAATCAACAATGTATATAATTATTAATTCACAAAATAATTTATGTAAAAAAAGTTTTGATATTTTTATATGACATTATGAAAAAATATTAAAATTGTGTAAACTTCATGCCACATTATCTTTTGACTAAACCCAAGCAATTTTCTTGTCGCCGTCTCATTAGATGATGGCGAGGAGACAAAATTTCAAATCCTACCGATCAAAGTGTATATGTGAGTAAAAGTTTTCCATGCCATCCTAAAAGTCACAAGCGGATAATTTGTCCTAAGTTGGAATATTCTCATCCTTAACAAAGTTTATGCCATTGCAACACAAGGAAGGCAGCGGCAACTCGCGGAATGTGTAAACGTTGCAATGTTTTGTTTATAATCAGAAAGTCGGAAAGCTACTTCCCCTCCATAAACTTCAAAATAATTACACTGCTTTGTTTGAAAAAGCGCAATTATTGCCAATGACAATGAACATAAAAGGAATATTATTAACTGTAATAGTGAATTGGCGCATGTCTTAACTCTTTTAAGTTTGGCGTATTTGAAGCAGGCACTGTCCCAGCCAGATTTGCGGAGACTGTCCAAAAAGATGCTGACATTTTAAGAGAGCAAAAAATAAACTCTCATATTCATGAATAAGAGGAAAGAGATAGAGAGAGGACAATTTTCAATTTTATATAATTGATAGATGTAAGAGGAAGAAAGTTTTATTTTTATCCAAACTATTTAGTACAAGGTCACATTCTGTGATTTGCAGGCTTTTTTTATATAAATATACTTAAAAAAAATTATATATCATTTTATCACACTTCAAAAATTATATACCAAAATAGTCTTTTTTTTTTCTTATGTTGGGAAGTCGGTTTGACTCAAACTGACTTCCTCACATGTTTATTTTTTAAAACAAAAACTTGTTGAGAAGTCGGTTTGGAAAACTGACTTCTTAACAAACCGACTTCTCAACGTTGAAATTCAAAATTTTTTTAACATCTTGTTGAGAAGTCGGTTTCTCCCAAAAATCGACTTCTCAACAAGTTTTAAATTAAAAAAAAAAAGTATGTTGAAAAGTCGATTTGAGCAAAACCGACTTCCCAACATGAAAAAAAATAAAATATTTTGGTACATAATTTTTGAGATATAGTAAAATGATAAATAATTTTTTTTTAAGTATATTAATATAAAAAAGCCGTGATTTGCATGTGGTATAGTTTTTTTAATAAATAATATTATGTTCGCTATGGCCCAGAACAGTAAAAAATCCTCATAACTTATAAGAAATAAAAAAAAAGTAAATACATATTCATTGTCAAGTATAGAATGTGTGATGATTTATCCACATCATCATATTCATAATCTAAGTCTTTGTGTACTATAAAAGTTTAAATCAATTTTTTTTATTAATGATTATCAATTTTACATTTTTTTGAAGTACATCAAATCTAATTCTAAATTTTAAAATCAACTATTCTATAGTGAATATAATGTTTTACGTGCAATCAACATTTTCAACACCGATTATTATTATTATTCATTTTAACCCCGAAGGAGACAACAATGAAGTATTGCACTAAATGAGTTGCATGGTTATGCTACTTTGGTAGGTGGTTTGTGAATATACGAATATATATTTTGAATGGTACTACTACGATACAAATCCACTTTGTTCAAATTCAATGCAAGAGACTTTGCCTTGTCTATAATTTCTTTTTGGTCCATACATATGAAATGATATGCCCCCGGTTTTCAACATGGAAATGAATCACCACGGTACGTATATATATCTGCTCATTCTGCTGCATGCTTTTTTTTTTTTTTGGGGGGGGGGGGTCAATTTGTTGACTTCTACTTTGCTTTGCTAATCAATAATATCCAACTTGCTAGTCTTTCTGTATTCAAATTTGTCGTCCTTTTCTCATAAAACTCATCTTATTAAATTTTAATAAAATTAAAAAACTTCAAATTTCTACAATAAAATACTAAATAAATATTATTTATACAAAACCATATCTAATTCGGATCGTAACTGTGACAACCGGATATTTTCAAACATGTAGTATAAAAATCTTCTCACCAATTATTGCAGTGACAATTTTGCTATATACTTTTTTTGTAATAATTTTGTTATATATTTTTTATATGTAAAAATGTGCAACTCAATGCGAATTTAGGTAATTATACCTATTTGTTTTAACTAAACTCAATATAATCCCTTCTACAGATACAATTACATTAATCATGTATACAACCTTATTTCTTAATTTATATTCTCGGGTTTACATTTTTTTCTCAACTATACAAATTTACATAGATGTAAAAAAAATTGTTTATATAGAAATATTATCTATACATATAATTTATTTATTATTTTATTATTTAAATTTTGAAATACATATATTGTAAAATATCATATTAAATTTTTATATAAATTTATAAATAATTTAATAACTTTTCATTTATGTATGATAAAAATAAGATATATTACTCTTTAAGTCTTTATATTTTTTTAAAATTTAAATAATTTCTTATAATTTAAAATATGTAATTGAATTTTTATAATTTCAAAAAAAATTAAGTTTCTAAATCTACTTACGGTTAGAGTATTACAGAAATTTAATTAATTTTTGATTTTAAAATTATAAGAAATTTTTTTATAAATTTTAAATTATAAAATTTTATTTCAATATTTAAAAAAAATCAAAATTTAAGAGCAATTTAACTATAAAAATATTGCTTAGATAAGAGATATGTTGCACCCTTTGATTGGACGTTGACAACCTTGACGATTCCGAAGGCAACAAAGAGTGTAAAAGGTGTGCAAATTGCAAGTCGCAAGCAAACTGTGAAAGCTGAGAAGAAAAACTAATCACGCGAGCTTGACTACTGGGATCATGTGATGCGTGCTGCCACTGGTACGCCCCACGCTCACAATCACACAATTCACAAGTCAGAAGCACTTCTTCGCCTTTTGCTGTTTCTTTCACAGGAAACTGGACGGGGAAGTTGGGGAAAAAGAAAAATGATGTGAAATCGCCGCAGTTGGGAAAGATCAAAATACTTCGTTCTAAAATTAAAAGGCTCAAAGTTTGATTCTTATTACAGTAATGCTAGACGATTTATAAATATTATTATAAACTTTCGTTAAGATTTGTGCCATCTTTTGTATTAAAAATGAGATAATATTTCATCTCTTAAACTTTATTATACCAAAGGAAAAAAGAAAAATGATGCCGTATTTATATTACAGTATTTTACACACTCACATATATTTACAATAATATTTGCATATACAGTGATATTAAATTTTTTTCAAAGTGATGTGCAATAATAATTTTAAAAAAAATTATGTAATCAATAGTTTTTAAATTTACAAGTTGTTGGACCTAAAAATAAATAGCCTTCTATTTTTATTTTTTATTTTTTAAATTTATTTTGGTTTATTTCGTGCACATAATTCGACAATAGATAATCTTTTTCTTTTTCTGATCTTCTTGTTTTTCTGAAGACGAAAATTATGTAAAAATCTTTATACTTTATTGCAAAAAGTTTTATTATTTCAATCGATCCGTTGGCACATTCTCAATATGATTATTTTGTAATAATATAGTTATTGCAATAAATCTTAAACGTTTATTATAAAGAATTTAATTAAAACGTAAGATTAAAATTATATGTTAACTTATAAATAAAAGAATGAATTAAAAACTATATCAATTAAAAATAAATTATCTTTCTAATTGTAATAAATAAAAGTGAATTAATAAAACTCAATCTAATAAATCAATAGGCAAAAAAGTAAATACTTTAAAATTTTAAATTAAAAACTACAACATATTACTAATTAACAGTTAGGTTTGATTGAAAATTAAAATTGATCATATCAAGGACAATTTGTAAAAAGGAAATCTATTCCGTTGAACTGTAAATGTTTAAACAATTTGTGTCGTCTAACAAATGTTTCAAATTTGGATAATTGTCTGTGGCATAAAAAATTGTATTTCATTATTTATGAATTCTATAACACAAAAATAAATTTAGAAGAATAGAACAATTAAATTCTCTTAATTATATTTTTTTGTATAATGTTATATGAATAATATTTTGTACATATAAAAAATACCTATTTATGCACATTTAATTTAGATTTATCTTTAAATTTGTATTGTATCCTATCAAATTTTATACATATATATTTATATATAATTTAATTAATTTAGATATTTATTACTTATTTTTTAAATATTTTCATATCATTTTTTTATATGAACATACTATAGTGTATTTTCTTATGTATTTGAAATTTAAACTTGAATCAGAAAATAAAAACCCAGTTATTATCAAGTGTGTGATCACCGAATAAAAATTCTGATAGCAACACACTATGAGTATGTTTAGAGTGTTTAAAAAGGGGATTTGATTTGATTTGTAAATTAAAGTTTGTGTTTGAAATGTTAAGAACTAAGAATTTGTTTGATTTTGAAATTTTTTTAATTTAAGTTGTGTGTATTTAAAAATTTACTTAAATTTAGTTGAATTTTAGTAAATTTAATTATTTAAATTGACTATTTTATCTTATTAACTTTTTAATTTTACTTTACTAACTTAACAATATCATTCATAGTGATATAAGATTAAAAAGTAAAATAATAAAATAAAATACAATAAATCTTTTTAATAATTTTAGACATAAGAATTTATTTTTTTACATTAATTTAAATTAAAAATTTTATAATAAATTTAAAACGAAAATTTAGTTTTTAAATTAAATTAATTTAATTCAAATTAATTTTATTTTATTTTTTAATTACTTTCAATCATATCTGCTGGGGTTAGTGTCTGGTGTAATACCGATAAAGATGAAATTATGGGGAGCAAAATAGTCAAAGGCAATGGAAGTAACACGGAAAATTAAAACAAATTGACTACTATACGCGTATTCTACACGTTTATGATTTAGCACAGTAAAAAATATGATGACCTCGACTCCCTGTGAGAATTTGGAATTATAGAAGTCTTTCTGCACACTATTGTAGTATTTTAAAGAAAAATTTACACTTTTTATTGTTTATCTTGCTAATAAGTAGTTTAACGATATTATTTAAACAATATTTAATATCAATTAATATATTTTTTAATTATTTAAGAGTGTTGCTAGTAAACACTTGAGCGCTCTAAGGCTAGCTCAAGCTTTTTATTCGTCATTTACTCAAATTTTGTGAGACCTAAAAGACAAACACTTAACCCGTAAATAATTGTTTTTATCTCTAGCCAATGAATTGCTTGAAAGTTGGAGTGCTCTGAGTGTCATACAGCAACACCCGTTACTTAATGAATAAAATATTAAACGATTTTTACATTTGTAAAACATTAAATACTTTATTTTTTATATTTAATATTTTGTATTTTAATTCTTTATTCAATGTAATAAAGCATTCGTTTTAAAATACTAAAGTGGAGTGTGGTTATAATTTCTTTTTACTTGCTAAACTCGATTTAATGTTCCAACAAACGGGGGGACCGCACATCGGTATTTTGACCACGGGGTTTGTAATTGTAGCATTAGAGTTTCGTCTACGATCTTCTTTTCTCTATTTATTTATTTAAACAACCTCCATGCTATGGTCTATCCCATTCCTAATTTCATCCACCATACTAACGAGGAGCTCTTGTTGCTCTTTGGTCGATGATCACTAGCTCTGTCTCTCTGATCTTTCTTTCTTTCTGTTTCTCAAATGTGTGTGACTTGTAATTTGAGAGAGACGATATTCACTGATTGAGAGAAGGAGAGGGTCTAAGCCTATTAATTAGCTGTAAAAATTTGTGGAGCCCGTTAATAGAGCTAAATCATCAAGATGTCTTCAGAAGAAGTAGTAGTTGTGGATGTGGAGAACACTCAAAACAATGAAGGAATAGAGCAGAACCAGCAACAAGTTTCTGATCATCCCGGGCTCACGGGGAAGAAGCTTTCATGGCAAAAGTTGCGAAGAAATGATTCTCTGGATAGGGAATCCCGCAGCTTCCCCACTTCCCACGCCCATGTCTCTAAAGTATGTACAATATTTCACCTTTCATTCTGCACATACGTACAATCCAACAAATGGTGCCTTTGCCTTCCAACTTTCATGGAAAAAACAAGATAAACTAAGCATGATTATGAAAAATATTTTCAACGTCTGCTAGTTAACTTATCATGCACTATTTGTTTAAAAAAGCATTTCAATAAATAAGTTTACTTTCTCCCTTTCATGCTTAGCTGAAATATCTTTTTATAGCTAATAGTGGTAGGCTCAACTCGCACGAGAATTTTAGATAAGACTTTGTATTTTTAAAGGAGAATTAGTCTAGTATTCATTAGTTGTTATTTATATTTATTAAACCTTTTAATATTTATTATGAAACTAATATTTGATAACTCATCATGAGTACCAAAATTATTAAAGTATCATAACAATTTCCTTCTTTAAGTGCATGAGTTTAAATCTTTCTTTAACAATAGTCCCGTTTTGGTGGTTATTCCTATTTAGGAAGATTCCTTAACACTTAGGAGCAACGAGTAAGTAGTTTTCGTGTAAAAAAAGCCTATGAGTGAATTCTCTTAAGGTAATCTTTTAAGTGAACTTCTATCTACCTTTCAAAGTACCATGCATGTCACGATAAAGTAACATATTGGTTTAAATAAATTTTGTCTATAATTTACTCATTTTTATTTTAGTCTTTAATTTTTTTCTTTGTAAATTAATCCTTATACTTACAATCGTTTGTAAAATGATCTCTATCGTTAGTTTCAATTATGACATCATCAGTTATGGTCCTTATAATTTTTTATTTTTTTAATTTGATCCTTATAAATTTTTAATTTAGTCTTTATAATTTTTTCTTATTTTTAATTTAATTTCTATAAACTGACGACATCATAACGAATCTAACAGTAAGAATTATTTTATAAATAATTATAAGTATGATGATTAATTTACAAATAAAATAAGTATAAGAACTAAATTAAAAATAAATCTAAACTATAAAAACCAAAAGTATTATCATTCTCAAAAACCAATAAAAAGAAATATTTTTTTATAAAACAGATGACTCGTGACTTTTGAATTTCACTTTTTTGTGTATATAACAAGGATGCCTTTTTTTTGTTGATATAATATAATGATTGCTAATTAGGGGCCAGCGATGTCAGTAATTATGCAACTAGCTTTTCAAAGTATCGGAATCGTATACGGAGACATAGGAACATCGCCGTTGTATGTATATGCAAGTACCTTCACGGAGGGCATAAAGCACAACGATGACATTTTGGGTGTTCTTTCTTTGATCTTTTATACCATCACTCTCATTCCTCTTGTTAAGTATGTCTTCATCGTCTTACGGGCCAATGATAACGGCGACGGTACCATCATATTCAACCTCCCTTATCTTTAATTTTATTTTTTAACATTTCTTTGCATACAATATTAAGATTTCAGCAAAAAAAAAAAAAATTATTTACAAATAAGTATCATTGGTACATGAAGGTCAGTATATTTATTTAACCTTTGTTTTAACATGTATCAATATGCCTGTATATTGGCTAAGAATTGGGAAAGTATTATATAAATTATTATATACTAGCTAGTGGTTAATCATGACATTTACAAAAAAAGGCATACATGACGAAATGCTCTGTGCTATTATGATAGTTTTTTTTCTCTTCATTTTAAATGTATTAATTTGTGTTGAACATATTTTAGGAGGGACTTTCGCTTTATACTCTCTGATGTGCCGTTATGCCAAAGTGGGATTGATTCCAAATCAACAACTTGAAGATGCAGAAGTGTCTAATTATCAGCTAGAGTCAACTAAGAGCAACCGTATGAAGAGGGCTTCAAGGCTTAAGTCTAAGCTTGAGAACAGTCACCTTGCTAAGCTCTTCCTCTTGCTCGTTACCATGCTTGGCACTTCTATGGTCATTGGTGATGGTGTTCTCACTCCTTGCATCTCCGGTTAATCTCTAATTTTATTTATTTTGTTTCTGTCATGCATTTTCTTTCTTTTAATACCACTTAAATTTATTAATTCATTTATTTTTTTTCAACAATCACATGATTTGAACCCACGAACCCACATAATCATTGTATTTTCATCGCGAGTCAAACATATGAAATAAATAATATTTCATTTGGTTACAGTTTTATCTGCTATGGGGGGGATCAAGGAAGCCGCTTCTGCAATAAATGACGGTAGGTATACTCTTTGTTTGTTTGTTTGTTTGTTTTTTTCCCAGTTGACAGCAGAAGTATTGAAAGAAAAAAGAAAAAGTAATGCATGCCTCCGAGGCCTGAGCAACAATTTGCATTGTTTTTGCCGTTTCGTTGGACATGATAATAAGACAAGGACCTTTATTAGAGAATTAACAGGGAAAAGTAATTCTTCATAACCTTTATTATCAAATACATTCATAATTTTCATAAATAGACAAACATATATAATATTATATATTTCATAACTACTACAGCTGGAAACCGGCTTATTAAAAAGTCTTTTAATGTGCCCTTGTGCAAAGTATTCTCAAATTATTATCGCCAAGTTTTATCTTCATCAACTGTATTTACTGAATCGTAAGTACTTATGATAATTGATGGACATTGTCAAATTTTGGCACCTAATAACCTACACTCAAATTAATATCAGAACGCATGAAACTATGACGATAATATTAACTACAGTTAGTTTCGTAGACAGTAGTTTTAAGGCATGGCAATGTTATTATATTATAATAATTCATGCAAATTCCCTTGTTTGTACCTAGATGGGGTTGTTGGGATATCCATAGGTATCCTGATCTGCCTTTTCATGGTTCAAAGATTCGGAACTGATAAAGTGGGCTACAGTTTTGCTCCAATTATCTGTGTATGGTTCACCTTCATCGGAGGCATTGGCGTGTACAATTTCATCGAGTACGATCCAACAGTCATCAAAGCAATAAATCCAAAATACATTGTAGATTATTTCAGCAGGAACAAGAAAGATGCTTGGATTTCTCTTGGTGGCGTTGTACTGGCCATAACAGGTTAATATTTGTTTTGATTTTGCGTATATAACACCTAGTCATTATTAATCTTGTGCTGGCCATCACTCTAGACTTGATGAGGAAAAAATTGCAGGAACTGAAGCACTATTTGCTGATGTTGGACATTTCACAGTACGGTCCATACAGATAAGCATGTGCTCTGTGACATACCCTGCTCTCATACTGGCCTACACTGGACAAGCCTCCTTTCTTCGCAAAAACAACAGTCTTGTTTCAGACACTTTCTTTAAGTCCATACCTGGTAATTCAATATAACCACTTATAAGCTAAAACAGTGAACATAGCTAGTCCCATTATTCCAAAAAGAAAAGAAAAAATTGTATTATAGCAACTAATTAATGATGGCTTCATGTCTTGCAGACCCTTTATATTGGCCAATGTTTGTGGTTGCTGTTTCGGCAGCAATCATAGCTTCTCAAGCCATGATCTCTGGGACTTTCTCTATCATCCAACAATCCCTCTCACTGGGATGTTTTCCTCGTGTGAAAATTGTACATACATCGGCCAAGTATGAAGGACAAGTGTACATCCCTGAAATTAATTTCATCCTCATGATTGCCTGTGTTGCAGTCACTGCTGGATTTAAAACCACCACAAAAATTGGCGATGCCTATGGTAACCTACTCTCTTAGACACTTCATAACTTTTAGTCTTGCATGACAATAAGTCATAGTTTATGAGGAAAAAATTATGTACATTGAAAATTCTAAATGAATAAATTTGTGCAATGCAGGGATAGCAGTGGTGTTTGTAATGACACTTACATCTGCTTTGCTTGTGCTAATCATGATCATGATATGGAAGACCCACATACTTCTGGTTATCAGCTATGTGCTTATTATTGGCTCTGTGGAGCTTGTCTATTTAAGCTCTGTACTATACAAATTTGACCAAGGAGGGTATCTTCCTCTTGCCTTTGCTGCGGTGCTAATGACCATCATGTACATTTGGAACGATGTGTACCGAAGGAAGTACTATTATGAACTGGATCATAAGATTTCTCCAGAGAAGCTTAAGGAGATTGCTGCTGGCACAGACTTATTTCGAATGCCTGGCCTTGCCATGTTCTATTCCGAGCTTGTTCAAGGCATCCCACCCATTTTCAAGCATTATGTGGAAAACGTGCCTGCATTGCACTCTGTCCTTGTCTTTGTTTCCATCAAATCCTTGCCTATTAGCAAAGTTCCTATGGAAGAGCGGTTTCTTTTTCGCCGAGTAGAACATGAAGAACTCAACGTATTCCGATGTGTTGCTAGATACGGATACACTGATGTGCGCAACGAGCAAGAACCTTTTGAGAATTTGCTGGTTACAAGCTTGAAGGCATTTATTTCTAATGAATTTTGGGCGTCCCATAAAGTGTTACAGAATGATAAAACTGAAGAAAAATTGGATGGTGGTGGTGATGAGGTTGATGGGGTACAAGAGGCTGGTGATAAAGATAGACTGCAAGAGGCCATTGAAAAAGAGATTGAGGCAGTTGAGAAAGCATTGCGAGCAGGCGTTGTTCACTTGATTGGTGAAAGCGAGGTGATTGCTAGCAAAGGAGCTGGCATATGGAAAAGGATTTTGATAGATTATGCTTACAATTTCTTGAAAAAAAACTTGACACAAAGTGACAAAGTGTTTGATATTCCTCATAAGCGTATGGTCAAAGTGGGAATGACTTACGAACTTTAAAGAACAGACCATTGCACAAATAATCAAAAGAAGAGATAGAGAGAATCAGAACAAAGATAAGGGCTGAGTACTCGATCAGTCAAAATTGAAGGGAGCGAGTGCCATAGCTTTCACATGTTTGCAAGAAAAAATTACAAAAAAATAAAAGAGCTTTCGTTGCTATTAGTATTAATTTCTTGTATTGTTACATTTTTTCTATCCGCGTTTAAATTAGAATTTGAAATGCATTGGCTTTGCGCAATCTGGGCATGATGTTTAACTAATCTAACCGGACATATGTAAATGAGTTAGGGTGTAAAGTTAATTCTTTCAATGAATTGAACAAGAAATTACAATGTCACATTAAATTAAATAAATTGTGTGTTGAAATAAGAATGTTTTCATGTCAACACCTAAGATATGACTATGAAATTCTCAATAGCACATCACAATTTGCTAGAGTTTGAATAGATTAGCTAGGATGAATTTTTTCAATAGGATTTGCGCTAGTTTTGGAATTTCTATCTTGTTTTATTATATAAGTAAAACATGTAACTGATTTCATAAAAGTCATCACTTCTCTTCAATAACTACTTTTGCAAGATATATATTTTGGTTTATTAGCAATAGATATAAATATCTTAGATGACACCAACAATTATTGAATACAGTGGTAAGCGAACTGCACTCTTAAAGTGCAGATATAACTTGTGGAAATGTCATAAAAAAAATCCTAAAAATCGTCAATGACATTGAATCATAAAACATTATTTGTTGCTACTGGACTTAATTCAAGTAATAATATATGTATAGGTAAACTAATTATAGTATTCAGTTGAATTTTCATATTTATAAAACAGAAATATATTTTTGGTTGAAAGTTAGTTACATCAGACGAGTATCATTTGATTGCTCCAATCCAATCTAAAGCAAAATAATATTTAAGGCTGTGCTTGCATTACTGCATGACTATCTGGAATTCATATCCAACCATTGACCAATTTTGCTCGGCAGATAATATTTGGGCTCACTTGGACAGTACAGGTTACCTTAGGACAACCTGCCATATGTCACTTTTGGACAAAGCCTTCGTGCACACTGCCACATCTACGTCCTACGGGTTTTGGATTTACACTGCTACAATGTAAAATTACATTATGGATACTCATTTACAAGTAGCTAGGTCTATTAAAAAATTATCAATTCAAAAGATTTAGTGGTCGTTTGGATTTTTTTTTTATAAAAAAATTGTTTTTAAAAAAACACTTTTATTATATTTTAATGTATTTGGATGAACTTTTTAAAAAAATATTGAAACACTAAAAAAAGCACAAAAAATAGTTTTTTTTTAGCTAGATTTTAGTGCTTCTAATATTTTTTATAACATAAAAGAGTTGTTCAAAAATAAAATAAGATTTTTTCCAAATATTGCATCAAAACAAAATATGTTTTATTTTTTGTAAAAGATATTTTAAAAGAAATGATAAAAAAAAAAAAGCGATCTTATTTTTATAAGTTCATCAAACCAACTCTTAAAATATATGCGGTTAATATAACGGAACACCGATTATATTAGCCTAGTAATACTCTAGATGACAGTGAGTAGAAAACACTGCATATTAATATTCTTTTGAAGGTTTAGAATTGCTAATTAATACCAATCAAATTTTAATGTGTTGATATATTTTTCCTTCTTCCTATATATGATACAGATTTTGTAAAGTTGGACTCTCACTTTCCCCTTATAAACTATTTTGCTTTTAGATTAGAGTTTAATTTTGATTTATTGTTAGTGTAAAGTTTTTTTACACTATCATTTAATCATGTGTTGTCAAATCATTAAAAGAGTTTGACTATCACAACAACCACTTAGAAAGTCTAACTCTTTTAATGATGTGTCAGCATATGATTGAATGATAATGTAAAAAAACTTTACACTGATAGTGGATTGAAATTAAATTCTTTAGATTATTGTAGCATGTTTGATTGAGAGATAATGCTGCATGATTGTTCTTTTTTTTTTAATCTTAGGGTAACCCTTTACTTGAAAAATAGTAAATTAATCTCTCATAATACTATCAGACGTTAAAAATGGAGACTCTTTTCAAATATATTTTTTTATATACACTACTCTAATAATTAAACTTAAGATAAAATACATAAGTGATGGAAGTTTTCTACTATAACCAAATGCAAGTTTGTTGATTGTCCCTCAATTTTGTTGCAAGGAGCACAGTTTGAAAGCATATGCTGTTATGGAGGCTACATGATTGATCCTGAGTTTGCTTTTTTTTTTTTTTGGTTGCAAGGCACAATTTATTTTGAAGCACGTGCTGTTGGTAACAACTACGTCTTTTTGTTGAAACTTGAGACCTTAACGAATGCTTTATAAACAACTTAGGAATCTTTTAGGCTTTCTTCGGATTAGTAGAGGAATAAAGTAAAAGGAAGTAGAGAGAAAAAAATAAATAAAAAATAAGTAAATTTTTAAGTTATTTGAATTAAGAGAATTAGAAAAGAAGTAAAAAAAAATTTAAATTTTATTGTAAATAATAACTATATATTTATTTTTATTTATTTTTTTATAAAATAACAAAAAAATAATATATTAAACAAATTTTTATCTTTATTTATTTATTTTATTTATTTTCACTTTATAAGAAAAATAAAAAAATTATAAAACTTATTATTTTTTATTTATTTTTTTCTAATCAAACAAGAAAATAAAATCATTTGTCTTAAATAGTAACAGTCATTTGATTTTGATAGGTGTGCATGTCACTAGTTCCAGCAATGAGTTGCATTTGTAAAGATGTATTTTTGCCTTAATTTTAATATAATTGCTGTAGGATGACATTAGTCAAGTATTGTAATGACGTGTAAACATTTTGGACTATATTTATATATTAATGTTCTGTATGTGTTTTTTTATCTTGAAAATTTAGTTATTTATCTATTAATAATAAATTTTATTAGTTATTAAAAACACACGTCCAGGCATAAAGTGAGTCAGCAGTAGAATGAGTAGAAACCTATCGCCGCAATGGATGACAGGAATCAATTTTTGTTTTTAAGCACACTTCGCAGCTACATTGGGCCTTTTAACTTGATCACTGATGTTTTTAAAATTTATTACTGAAATAGAGTTGTTTTAAAATATATTATTTATTTATGATTATTTTTTTCATGTAAAAAATATTTTATTTTTTTATGTGCACGAACACATTTAATGTATTTACGTAAAAAGAAAAATTAGTGACAAAAACAACAATAAATAAATAATATATTTTAAAATAACAATATTTCAATAATAAGTTTGGAAATCAAACACTAACCATGTCAAAAAAACCCTACATTTGTTACTGCTAAAGAGTTGAAACCTATGTCAGCAGCTGTAACTACCCCCTGCCTAGTTGTTTATTGGACCGGCAGGTAGGAGTGTCAAAATAAATTGACTCTATTATCGATCTGAATAACCGATAAAAAATATGAGTTGAACCGACAAAATGCTAACCTAAAACCTTTTCGGCCTGGTCTGGCCCGAATTTGAGTGGCATGTTCTGAAAGCCATTTCCAATTTTAAGATTTTCAACCCATAGACCCAATCACCCAACAACCGAGCAAAAAAAAAGCATACCAAGCCAGCACCCCATACTCACTATCTCAGGTTATATGGGCCTTAGTCATGATATACCTCCTCCCCTCTATCTTTTGTATCAGGGCTTTTAGGCTGAAAATTAATAGCCATTCTTTTGCTCCACTTGAAAACGCATAATTTATTTAGGCCACTTCTATAATATATTATAAATTTATAGTGTATGAATATATTATGAAATCTTTGCCATTAATTTTTTTGTATACACATATGTACGGTTACGATTATTTGAACCTAATAAATTAAAATTATTTTCATTTTACCCTTTCATTTTTATTTAAAATAAATTAAAACTGCATTGTTGCTCAATAGTAACAATGGAATAGGAACGGTTATCAACGTATCAATCTTATTGAATTTCTCTTCCTTTTTCTCCAAAGATAGTTTCAAATCCATTTGATCTTTCTCTTTTTTCTGTCCCCCCCCCCCAAAAAAAAACTCTCGTTAATGGAACCAAAAATTGTGTGAAGTATCCAAAACCAGAGTTAGAAACAAGTTTAAAAGTTACAGAGGTTCAAATTGTGTGAAATCTCCAAAACCTGAATAGAAATACATACTGGAGCGAATATGGAGATCTAAATCGAAACTAAAAAAATGGAGACGAGTTTTGGTGGTTGATGAGGAAAAATCAATTGGAAAAAGATAGATCTTTGAGAGATGGACACCAGTAATGGCAAGATAAGACCTCTAATGAGATGTTAGGGTTCCTTTAATGGTAGTGGAGAGGGAAAAGAACTCATTTTCATTGGTATTAACTACTGTATGAGGAGAATTTTTTATTTTTTTAATATTTTAAATAATGGGATAAATTAAAATTAAATAAAAATGAAGGGATAAATCAAAAAATTATTTATTAGGCTAAAATAATCATAACCATATATACACGTGTATACATAAAAAAGAAAAACAGTAAAGATGTTACAGTGTACTTGTATACTATAAGTTTTGTAGAATTAGACATGGTGGCATAAGTAGAAAATTGACACTATATATGCATAAATATATATGGCGTGACTCCAAATAAAGTATAAGAATGATTTATCTACTAAGTGAGAGGATCATTTTATGATGCCTTAGAGATATATGCCAAATGCAATCATTTGAGAAACAAACATTCTGTAAAACTAATAATCGGTGTGAAAAACAAGTGAGTGACAGACATGAGGCAATTTATAGAACGTTATGTAAAGCAAAACTAATAACGTTATGTAAAGTAATTTACACATTTAAAAATGGTCTATTTGCTAGTGGGCATGTAAATAACTAGCCTGAACCAATATTAGCTCTACCAAATCCGATTTAAAATTAGCTTGGGTCGAAATGGATTAATCTTGTCCAAATTGACACCTCTGCAAAGCTATATATTCAATTTCACTGCCAAAGCTATCGCAACAAAAGAATGTCGAAAAATTACATCCTGAGAGACAGTTGTGGGCTTAACATTAACAAAAAAAAATTAAGATATTAAGTTCAAAAATTATTTTACTTATATAATCATCACTTAAATTATTCATTTTTAATGTGAGAGTTCTTCACTCATACTTAAATTTACAATAATTCTATGGAACTTAAATTAAACTTTACTTTCTTGGTAAACTATAATCAATTGTGATCACAGGTAAAATGATGAAATAATCAGCCCGTTAAGTTCTGGACTTCGGTGGTCGTGGTTTCCGAGATTTATTATAAGATAAAAAAAAAGTAGTCAAGTTTTAAGGAAAAGTGCCTCTAACAATACTAAAGTTAGTAAGGGTTTTAGAAGAAGTAAAGATGTGTGTAATTATAAATAAAAACTAATTATTTATTTGTATATTACTAAATTATTTGTAGTATTTTGAATGTAGGGCATCAAACATGTGAGCAAATCTGCATTTAGAAAGATTTTGGTGAAATGGCATATGGATAACCTATTTTAGTTTTATATTTTGTCCGTTTAACAATTCGTCGTGACTCGTAAAGTGTGTGCAGGGGATAGATAATCCAATGACTGAAATTTAGAGGTTGAAGTTTCAATGTCAAAAAAAATAAAAAATTACCTATTTTGGAGAGGTTGCCTAGACTCTACCTAAATGAAATCCCACCGAGGCTGAGTTTGGTACATGTACAATCGAAGTTGGGTTCCTCAAAGGCAAGCCTGCAATGGGAGGAGTTCAAGGAACTTCACTATATTCCTTTTTTAATTTAATTTTAATTCACTTTTAGTATAAAAAAAATTTATATTGTCATTCAATCATGTGATGACACATTATTAAAAGAGTTAGACTTTTTAAGTGACTATTGTGATAGTCAAACTCTTTTAATGATTTGGCAATACATGATTGAATGACAATATAAAGAAACTTTACACTAACGGTGGATTAAAATTAAACACTTCCTTTTTCATCGTAAGTATTGTTTTTTTTTCTCTTATCAGTCATATTACTTTACATGTATTTTGCTTTACATTAGTTACTTAAATATTTACAAGCCTCAATAAAAAGAGGAGACAAAGTCACTAACACTACAAATACTATACACTACGAAATTGAATATAATTCAATATAAACACTTATCAAATAAGTTAATGTGTATGATATGACTATTAACCTCCTGAAAAGTATCTAGCTCATCCCCCCACAACAATTCATTTTACTATCATATTCACCCTAAATTAGCATTATTTGGTTAAATTTGTCGCTCAATAATTAAAAGAAAAAAAATTAAATATGATTCAATAGAAAAACTCTTTACTATTAGTTAATAAATCAGAAAGTGTAACATCATTGCTGTAACATTGGGATTTCATATGAATTGAAGTATATCAGATTTTAATTAATTTTTAAATAGCACTATGTTTCACCGATTTAACAAAGTATTTTACATTAATAATGAATTTTACACTGTCATAATCAAAGCTAAATCCTTATTAAATGAAATGGCTGGTGCTTTAGTGCTTTTGAATTTTAGAGAACCAAACTATTTGCTTCTTTCCTTCTCACTTGCAGCAATCTCAAACTTCTTTCTAAATCTCATCATATCTACTCGTTTATTTTCTTGTCCTTTTATAGTCTACGATCCTTTTACATTTCATTTTTTTTTCTTAGTATGTCACTTCATATTATTTTTTAAAAATTGTTAATTGTTTCCATCACTCATATTCTGTACTTTTTTCTAGGATTTTAGGCAATTTTTATTTTTACAAGTGCACGTAATCATAAAATCACCTGCTTAATGCTACTGGATAATAGGCTTTATATTGTATTTCTCCACCTATATATCACCTACTTAAGAAGCACCATCATTTTAATTTTGATACTGCTACCCATCAAAATTTGAAAAACCTATCAACTATACCAAAATTCTGTTAATATCTAGTTGAACTAATAAAAAAAGTTAAATACTACTTGATTGGTTCATCGATTGGTTTGTCTTATCATATTTTTAGTTTGTACGTAACGACGATTTTTAACAATGAAAATAATTGAGATGAAATTCCATCATAAGATAGGATATGTATTTCTTACAAATAGAAATTATTTATACCGAAAGAAAAATATTTTGAAGTTTTATTTTTTTATTCAATTATTGATATTTCAAGTGATTTTTAAACGAATGAAGACCAACACTTTAACAAAGGCAATTTTTAATCAGTATACATATATAATATTAGTTAATGTTATTTGTACATCTAATTTCTCTGCCTCTTTTGTAGAATAATTTATAATAATTTTGACAATATTTAATAACGCAATAGCGTAAAGAGATGTGTATAAATAAATGTCTAAATAACATTTTTTAATATAAAATATATAACTTTGGCCATTTGATTTTTAGTATCCTTATTTTGCTTCAGTTCTATGAGAAGTTTTTTCCCACTTCTACATATTGTAATTTCTTAAAATAAGAGACGAGGTAAATGCTTTTATACATTAAGTAGTAGTTCTTATTACTTCAACTTATAATTTGTATTCACATTCTCATTCATTCTAACCATTTTAACTAAAATCCACTGTGTTTAAAGCATCCCAACCACAAGAAACCAGGAAAGGATACAGTTTCTTACTTCTCTTCCTTGTAGTTGTCTCTGTTTCAGAAGAATCCAAATAAAACTTCCAAACGACTTTGGCACTGAGTCATCCTCACTTGTTGGAAGCTGATCCAAATGCTTTTGAATACATAAAACGTGTCAGCAACATCAAGACCCAGCTACTATTGTAGTTTAATTCCAATACGACAAAACAAGTGTGGAAAGTAGAGCCACAAATATGGTCTGAGGATTTCGCTAGGGTTTTGAATTCAACTTTGTTTGTAAGATATATTTACATTTTTTAAATGTGAAATTAATTTTGTCCAGAGTAATAAGGTTATCTTTTCACACAATTGTTTTTTCTTAAACTTAAATATTTAATATTATAAAAGTTTCTTAACCACTACACTCAAACTTAGTTACGACTTGAGCCGGTGAATTCAACTATGTTTCCTATGAACAAATATAGCTTGCTACCCAACTGGATTTAGATTGGATACCGGACTATATGAGTAACTGATGAAGATTCCGACAAAATTCAAGGGATAGTGACAACCTTCATGCCACATGGACACTCAGGGCTTGTCTTTTCTCTTGTTTTCCCTTTATATATATATATATATATATATGTATATATATATATATATATATACATATATATATATATATGTTATTTGTACACAATATTTATACACCTTTTACACTATTGTGTTATTAAATATTTTTAAAATTGATATAAATTATTTTGTAAAAATTATCATCTAAACTCATGTTCATAGGTACCCTTCATTGGAAATAATATATAGATAGAAAAAAATAAAATTAAAACTTAGACTTCGAGACACGATTTTTTTATAGAGTTATTTGCCCTAACAGATTTAAGCAAAAACATTTTTAAGATACAACGAACGTATGAATTCTATAGTTAGAAATATTGAAAAACTCCATAACCTCTTATTCTTGTGTTTTGAAATTGGTAATTTCTGAGAATGGGGGTGTGCTATTTATAGACAATCAAGAGACATTATCAAAGAGATATGTCTCAATTAAAGACACACTTTCATGAGAAGTCATGTTCTTATAAGAGGTAGTTATCACCATCAAATAGATATGTTTCACCAAAAGGCAAGCTTTCATCAAAATTCATGTCTTATTTAAGGCACAATTTAATGAAAATTCATGTCTCTATGAAACACACACGTTGATAAAAACTCATATCTCTATAAAGACGCACTTTGATGAATAGTCACATCTCTATGAAGGCACAATTTCATAAAAATTCATGTCTCTATAAAGGCATACTTTCATTAAAAGTCATGTCTCTATAAAGATACTCTTTCATAAAAAGTCATGTCTCAATTGAGACACCCTTTCATAAAAAGTTATGTCTCAATTAAAACACACTTTTATAAAAAAAAATATTATTCTTAAATCCATCATAAGTTGTTAAGAAATTTACAAACTACCTTTTATAACTCCCTTGTTAATTTCAAACAATTTAATTACCTTCTCACTTGTTGTTTGTCATAGGTTAAAATATTTGCCAATAACGTGATGAGATCAAAATTGCTCATAGGATGCAAAGCTAGCCGTAACATTATTGGATGAGGAGTGGAAAGAAAGAAGAATAGCAGAAAGAAAATTGAGAGAAGAGTACATGTTCTCTCTACATATCGAGATGAGGAGAAAAAATAGAGAAAGGAAATGAGAATTCATCTTTTCTCTTGTTAATTGTGCAGAAAAGTAAAGAAATTTTTTTTTATAAAATGATAAATATATTCTTATATATTATATAATTATAAAAGTATATGTAAAAAAATAAGTGTTTTAAATTTGGTAGCTCGTACAATGCAAGTTTACATACTTGGCAGGGGAAACCTATCCTGCCGCTACATTTATCCCTACTTCCAAGTGATTATATATAAAATAATATTATTTATTTTTTAAAAATATTTTTATATTATTATTTTAATATATTTTTTCTTTTTCAGTTGGAGGTAACAAAACTCCTTAAGGTAGAGCGTCTCAGGTGACCGTGCAAACTGAGTGAAATTGATGAAGATATGATAGTACTGTATGTCTTTGCTCAATTTTTCTTCTCTGTCGAAAGAGAATCTAAACAACAAAGACATCATTAAATAATCTTTAGGAGGAGAAATTTTTAGGTTGGTAAACTTTATTCAACCTTAAATATATGTAAAGCTGTATGAATCATGTTATAAATATATTTATATATGAGAAATGTTCTTACATATTTTAAATGTTGAATGAAGTATTTATGTAAAAATAAAAAATTGAGTTGTATAGATAAAATCATAATTTTACAAAGAAATTTTATACTGTTGCAAAAAAAATTAGTGGTCTCACAATAAATATTTTATTTCTTCTCAATTTTCTTCTCATGTTGAAACGGGAGAAAATCTCAAAATTCACCTATTTTTTCCTCATCTCAATTTCCTTTTTACCAATTTTCTCCATCAATGGTGAAACATAGTCGAGGTCGGAAGAGCTGCCTTAATATTTTTTTAAATCGAGGGAGAAATACCCACCCAGACTCCAATCATTCGCCCTTCAAATTTTTTAGTCAAATCCTCCACTGCTCTCAATCCAAACGCAGTAGTGTAATGGATGTTCTTAGCGATCAAATAGAAAATTTGTGTGGTCAACCCTAATTATCATTTTATTGTTCATATTGCAATACTAATGATGACTAGAGAGAAACTGTTAAAACACGAACAGACATGGAAAATAAGCAAAACGATTCTATAAAACAAAAACCCTAAGCATCATATATATAAGTTGTGCTAATTGCTTCAAATAAATCATCAAAGACAGATATCCAGACTTAATCTGATATTCATATATAGATGCACGAGATAAGATATTTTCTTCTAATGATTCCACCACATCACTTAATTAGGGGAAAAAGCAAAACCTGGCATTGTTCCCCAGCGATCAGTTTTTGAAAGTGAGAAATCCTGATTTACATCTCTATTAGCTGAGAATTGCAGACATATTAATAAGAATAAAATCCGTTAGCCTTGTTTATTATGCATTATCCAATGTTCAAATTAAGATCTTCAAATTCCCAATTTACAAGTCAACATGACATAGTACTGGTGCTCATGACTGGAAATAAAGCTTATTATTGAACAGATAAATACAAAGATTAGCTATAAGCCTATAGCTCACATGATTCTCACGCTACTATCTGTTAATCTAGTGTCAAACCCAATAATTTTAACCCTGAATAAAAATCAGCACTAAAACACCTGCATATACATATATTGCACATATATATTTAAAGATACCAGCACCTTGAATATCTCAAAGGTTAGAACAACTAGAAGTTTGAAAATCGCCGGTACTGAGGGCTGCTGCTCCTATCAGTCACATTGAACTTCGCTATTGGGGTACCAGAGGAAGCAGTGGTTGCTTTCCTTGATGGCTCACCTCCATAATTATATGTTTCATTATTTTCATCACTGTTGTTAGCCTTTGTTTGATTAGCTCTGTCCCCCTCCAATTCCCTATACTTATGTAAATACCTTTTCAGTGGCTCAGCATAGTCGTCAAACCCTAGGGTAGCCAAGGCCCAGCAAATGTCATCGCCATTCACCGTCTTGCGCTTCTCCTTGTGACACCTGTCAGAAGCTTCCCCGGTAACAAAGCTTATGAACTCAGACACACATTCTTGCATGGTTTCTTTACCTTCCTTTGAGATTTTGGCATTAGGAGGCAGAATCTGCTTCATAATCCGCCCCACATTAGCTATTGGAAGCAAGCGATCTTGCTCTTTTATGACCCCATCTTGAACAGAGTTGCTACTTGCAGTTGCAGCTGTGAAATTGTGCTTAAAGCCTTCTCTGTCTGAGACTTTGCCTATATTATCACTCATCCTGTATAAAGAGGAATCGACTTTAATCCTGTCAAACACAGACACGTTGCTCCCAGCGGTGGTCAAGTACCCAATATACATATCTCTCTCTCTCTATATAGGAGCTCTCATAAATGCTTATACAAAATGTGCATGTGTATGTGTATGCGCACCATATAGTTATCTGCTTTGGTGTCATCGCACCTCATGAACAGGACCAAGTAAGTTTTATAGGGGGGACACAGTGGCAGGCAATTCCCTTTGTTGACGTGAGTTAGGTTTATATCTTTTGATATAACCATATATATCCTTTATTAATGATATTTGTACATGGAATTTGTACATTATTTTTATATTTATTTAATAGTAAATAGAATTTTAAATAATATATTATATTATTTAATTAATAAATTTTGATAATAAATCACTTATAAATTAATAATTTATTAACTTAACATTATATTAAATTAATTAAAAATTTATTTATCGTTAATTCAGTTTATAAATAAATAATTATAAAAATTTATTAAATAAATAATATATTGTTTTAATTAAAAATTTACTTATTATTAATTAAATATAAAAATAAAATGTGCAAAGTATCATTTTTCATATATCAAGATAGGGTTCGTGGAGCAATCAACTTCCCAAGAGCTTTTAAAGAGAGAGACTCAAAACTTATCAATTATGGAGAGAGTGGTCCCCCTGCCCTTCACTTCCTTTTGTTTCTTATTATGATTAATTAATTTCTTTAATTAATGCTGTCCATAATTTCGAACTAAGTACAGTAAATAATGCAGTAAATATGAACTTGTGGACAATATGAGTGCACGTTGCTTTATTGTTGTACACATACTACAAAACTATGACCTAAAAAGAACAGATTAATTATAAACTAACTTCCGGATGTTGGATTACCTATTACTCACATAAGAATATATATCTCGCATGTTCGGCAAATTTTTATTTTATTTTTCCCCAAGTATAGTTATGTGAGGTCCAAGCCTAGAATTGATGAGTAAAAATTGTCATAATTACCTATATATTGGCCTAGACAGATAATTTTATTTTAATTGTTTAGGAAACTTGTCCTTAAAGAGAAATCTAACGTATTTATTACAGTTATGGATCAAATAACTACTCAATTTAATTATTAAATTAAATAATTATTTAGTCTCTAATTATAATAAGTGTTAGATTGGGCTCTCATTAAAAGTTTCCCTTTTTTTATTTATTTGAATCACGAATATTCACATATTTTTTGAGTATAAAATTAAAAAATTAATTTTTATTTTTTAAACATGGAGTAATGCTCATAAATTAATTATGATAGTCACTTGATTAATTAGTCACCTGTTCCTATATATTTATATAGTTTATTTCTAATTTAGGCGAGCTTATTTAGGCTCTTCTTTATGATATTTTCCCCTTTACAAATTAACCCCAACCCTTTCTGAGTTGCGTGTCACTTGTTCAAGAATATAAATTAGGGTTTTTGAGGTAATGATTCCCAAATACCAGAATTGATAAGATTATATAGTGAGATATATCTGATGATGCAAACAAGTTAATAGGGAACTTGTTCATTAGTGAAACTATCTCATGTTCAACTTAGGTGCAAGACAAAGAGGCAAGACTATGCTTTTGAGAAAAATGACAGAATTGGCATATCTTCGAAAAGGAAGAAATATAAGCACCAAGGAGAGTCTTGGAGAAAAACACGAGTTATCCTGAGCTGCTCCATACTTTCCTAGGAAATCAACACTCTGATTGGCTTCCCTCAAAATATGAGTATTATGAACTTCCCATTGTTTGCTTAAGAGATGTTAGATGTCACTCAAGATGGCGTCATATTAATGAAATCAAGTGTCAGCATGCATGTTGAATTAAATTTACTTTCTCTAGGCCCCTTCCCCTCTTATCCCCCAACCTTCGAAATTATACATGTACCAAATTATGTTTTTTCTTTTAAGAAAAAAAAATAAAAGA
Source organism: Styphnolobium japonicum (assembly GCA_023212625.1). Classification (NCBI taxonomy): domain Eukaryota; kingdom Viridiplantae; phylum Streptophyta; class Magnoliopsida; order Fabales; family Fabaceae; genus Styphnolobium; species Styphnolobium japonicum. The sequence continues at coordinate 4,571,081 of JALBWW010000005.1, forward strand.
AGCACGCGGTCGCAATTGTAGATTGATCCTTTGCGAATCCAGTAATTAAATTATTTCATCGGTGCATATTAATTGATGAGTCATTATCTTGATCATGATTCTTCAAAACCCCTTTTTCACATTCTACAAACATGAAAACGACACAAATTCTGACTTCCATTAGAAGACATGTTCCTAAAGCATTGGGTCGCTCCTGGATTTCCATTTATTAATGGAAATTTGTGATCGCTTATGTGTGCCAACTATAATACCTATTACCTAGATGCTTGTATTTCATGTCAAGTATGTAGTATCTTAAATCTCAGAACCAAAATTCAGAGAAAGAATATCAAAAGAGAAACAAAAAGATGGGAAGAAATTGTTTCGTGGCGCTGTAAAAATATTTCCTCTGAATATTATGTTAAATTTTGTATTAATTTTAAATTTATTATATCTCCTATTCTCTTTACTGATTTCTAACAGAAAAAATGGAACACGAATACCTGCAATCTTGCATGTTCATGGACCATTGCTTTAAGTGAACGATGCGCCAAATATAATATATAGCAGATCTCCACAATCACACACTAGCATCATCATCATGGAAATCTTAGGGTATGCATATATTTTAATTTACAATACAGACTCAGAGCTCATCGTTTTCATTGGGAATTCATGTAGGTTTACACACTAAACAAGCCTGATTTAGTAATAAGGCATAAAATAAATTAAAACATAATGGAAAGTGGGAGGTGAAACTGACAATAAGTTTCTAAATTGGGGTATTAATAACTTGATTAGGTGATGAGACCTCCTTATTGTTTATAGGTCCAAAGAGTTGACATATAAATAAAATAATGGAATTTAGGAAGCTTCCCACCCCGGGAGAAAAAAAAAAGAAGGCTTTGTCTTTGGTTGACAACCTAAACCCCTATACATGAATATAAAATAAATATTTGAATATATCTTTCTTCCAATACAAAGTTATGGAGTTTATACTATATCCCCGCATAACTGATCTCTTCTTTTTTCGCTTGGTGTTGGGGAAAAAGAAAGAGTCTTATCTGATATTCTATATATAACGTAAAACATTCCAATTACAACATATTAGGATAAAAAGCCATGATATGTGCATATTATGTTTTTGTATAAATTTTACGTTATTTAATTATTGCGTACGAATTGATTTAATTTTTGCATAAGAGCCATATTATGTGTGTGGCAATATGTATGGGACTTGTATAGGGACCAATCAGTTTTATAAAAGAAAAGTAGTGTAAAATGTAGTACAAGAAAAAATGTACGATAGTCATTTTCCTAAAAGTAATTAGCATGGACTGTGAGCAATATTTGGAGTGTGATCCAATATTCTTTTTTTGGGGGGAGGAATATTGTCAATTCTTCATATTCATGTCTTTGTACTTATTCTGATTAAAATTCCTTCAGAAAGAAGTTTTATTGCTGTGGAATATAATCCCATCCTCGTTCCAATTCATTTAGATATGTATATATTAGTACTAGTGCATCTTGATGCTTGTTCAAAGTTTATCGCAAGTCGTGAAAGTAAAATTAATAATAACAGCTAGCCTCATTAGCCAATCTTCTCCATCTAACTGTACCTCTCGGCGTGAAATCACTGTTAGGGGAACATGGTATGTGGTCCTGTAACTGGTCCTTGATCTTTAAACTACAGAAAAGTTGCGCTAATATGCAGAGATGAATATTTATAATATTTGAGAAGCAGACAATAGAAAAAACATACTTATAGCCCTCACTTGTGATGTATGTACTAATATTGTTAAGAACTCACTCGATTTAAAAGTTTAATGCGCTAAGTAAAGGCTTGAGAATGACTTTTCTTTCTCTAACGTGTTAACTGTTTGTTTAAAGAGACTACCTGATAACTTCAACTTATAGGTTAGATTTGAGAGTTTTTTGACAATTGGAAGCGTTGAAGGTTTTGTTGGTTCACATACGTGCCAATATATGTTTCCTTCTGTAGTTTTGTGCAGAAATTAATAATTATACTGTTAATTTTTCTTTCCAGTGACTGCGCACAAAAATGAGTTGCAGGAACAACCAGATTTTTCTTTCCAGTGACTTCATAAACATCAGAATTTGTGATATTCAGTACGTAGAGTACTGAAGTGTTATTTTAAAGACACGGAGCGTTAATTCAACCGACAAAATTTAACAATATCGACAAAAAAATCTTATATTTGATTTTTACTAGTATTCTTTTATTGTTAAATCATTGTAAATACTATTATAAACTCTCATATTGAAACTTATAATATGTTATAACCTTAGAATGTGGCAACTTCTTCTCATCTCCAAAACTTTTTGTAACAAAAAAAAAAGTATTATTTTAAACACAAACTTGTGGTCTGCAGCAAAATAATTGTTAAATGAAGTAATTAATAAACAAATAAATGACAGACCTATTAATGAGTGAATGAGACTACGATTTGATCAGGGATTCTTTGTCACAACTTGGGTCAATAAACAAATATTATCTTCAAAGTGGGTGTAGGCACATAACTAGGAAAGAGACTGTGACAAACCGAAAAGGGTTGTTAAAGCTCTCTATGATGGACCTAAAGAAAATCATACATTCCAAATCTTTTCTCTTTTGAAGTTCACCTTCCTCCCCACTTTTGTTAGGATTCTCGGCCCTCGATCCCTAACTAGTTCCCACTCTTAGTGGGCATCTTTGCTGATCTGATTTAGAAGTGCTTTTTGAATCTGGCACAACGGCTAACGCTGACCTATGCGTAAATTGAATGGGGTCCGAATCTGAGGAATTAATATTATTTTATGCTTTAAAGAATTGCAGTGTTATTCTTTATTTAAACCCGAATTGAATGTGGCTTCCATTGAAATTCATCTATCTAATTTTATGCTTTGTCTTCATATGCCATATTGCCATTTGAACAAAGCTCACTTGATACCTGAATTTAATTAATATCGATTCATTAGTCTAAAGTGATTTTATGACGAGAGTTACTAAAAGGTCCACATACATGATTACTTTTGTTGGTAAAACTTCTTTCATCCATACATGGTAGATCATATGTATAATCCATCGATTAGTACAGTTACAAGTTACATTAAAAAAGAAAAATGATACTTACACATAATTTTCATCTTACGTATCTCAGTTTATCTTTATTTTCTCTCTATCCCTCTCTCTCATCTTTTTTCCATTTTTAATATTAAAAAACTTAAACAAAGTGAAATATGTAAGATGAAGTGTATATGTAAGTATCATTATTCAAAAAAGAGGATTAGTAATAACAAAATCATATGTACATGTGCCATAACATGCCACACATATGCGCTGTTAATTATTTCTCCTCTATAAAAGCCTAATTAATCACGTAACAGTCCAAAATAAAAGCCATATATATTAATTGCATGATCTGCTAGCTATTTGCAGGCGTATATGTATTTTCTTTCAAAAGGAGAACCATTCTTGTTGCCTTTGTTAGGTGAAACCCATTTGAACCTTTTAGAATCAAAGATAAACGTGAAAGTATCCGCCCCAGCTATAGCCTACAAGCAAACTTTAAGATGTGCTTATTAGCACGAATGAAAAATATTCAAGGAGTAGAGTAAAAGCAGTATGAAAAATATTCAAGGAGTAGAGTAAAAGCAGTAAATTTACATTATGTTTTTACTCTTTCTATTTTAGAATTTATACGGCATAAAATGCACCAAACGTATTTACAAATTCTCTTTTAAGAATACTAATATAAAGTGCAATAAATTCAGAAAAACATACCACAAAAAGGAAATAAAATTCAATATTACCAAGTTTAATTTGAAATCAAGTTCCTGCATATACCTTCTTTAGGCTTCTTAACCTTTAACATTGAGTACTTGCCTCTAGATTATAAAACCAATTCACAACAATTAGAAGCAAATAAAAGACAGAAAACCTACATTAAGCAAACATAAAGCATTAAAGAAGATGATTATTATTTGTGTTAATTTGATGAAGAAATTAAACTGGCTTAAATTTATAATTGGTAAGGCTAGCACTATAATTAGTAATAGGGAAAACGACCCTTAAGGTTGACTTGAAAAAAAGTATTTTTATTTAGTTTTTGGATAAAATTAACTAAGTATTTAACTAATTTAATCAATAATTTATATACAGTTAACTACGTATCAAGTATTAAAATGAAGATAAATTATTGATTAACTGTATGTAAATTATTAATTAAATTAGTTAAATACTTAATTAATTTTATCTAAGAATTAAATGAGGATACTTTTCTACTAAGCTAACTTAAAGAGTCATTTTCTCTTAGTAATATTAATACTCATTATGAGCTTGAAGCTGACTCTATCCCTAGTTAACCTTTTATAGATCGCCAGTTACATATACTTAATTACATCTTTGTATTATAGGCCTTTCAGGTTCATTTAACATATGTCTTGTAAATAGGTATTTTGTTATGTGCTACAAATTAAAATGGCACTTCCAATTCTATCATATTACAAACAAAAATGATGATTTTCTGTTTTTTTTCTTTTTTCTTTTTCGATCATGATGATTTGCAGTTTTTAAGAAATTATCTTTATCGAACCGGTATTTTCTACAATACATTACATATACTCTTAATGTGACATAAAGTTGACATAAAATAAAAAGCGAAATAGTATAGTCTATACACTCATAAAAGAGACATAAAATTAATATAAAGAAAAAAATGTGAGTTCTACCATTCGAGTGATGATTCCCAAATAAATAAACGGTACAGCATACACACGCAAAAAAAAAAAGTTAAAATAAATTCTATCATTATGATAATCATGTATGACAAAAAAAAAGTAGATGTGTAAAAGTCACATTCCTAGTAACAATTTCTTTTAGGCTTTTTCTTTAGTTGGGTCGAAGTTCATGCCTTTATTGTTCTGACAAATGAGTCTGTGTAGCCTAAGCTTATTGGGCCTAAAGTTGTAACCATATCTGGTACCCTTTTGAAGTGGACCGAAAGGCTCCATTTTGCTTCAGTCTTCATTCTTCTTCGCCAAACAAGTAATTCTTTAGATATATATATATATAAAAGAAAATACTAGAAAATCTACATACTATACTTTATACTTCAAATTAAGAATGAATCATAAGATTTAATTTTTTATTTTATCAAAATAGAATGTGCAAACAAATGTATGTTTCTAGATATGCATAGTTGCATATCAACGCCTTTCTCTTCACTTCCGTCTTTCCCAATTATTATAACAATTTATAAATGTCATTATAATATGTGATTATTTGAATGATAAATTTATAATGAAAAAAGTTGAATCTGAACATATCAAATTGTTGCCTATATAAAAAAATAAGTATTGAGTGTAAAAGAGTTATAGTTCTAGTTACATAAAGTTTTTTTTTAAATTGTTTAATCTCAAATTCAAATGCAACTTAAGAGACATTTTGCCCTACTTTCACCTTCTTAGACTAAGTCATACACTTATTTGTAATTCAAACAAATGCAACTATTACTCGGTGATGTTATTTTTTGTGTAATGGTTTGTATTCCTTTTCTTTCTTCTTTAGCTAGATTGATCAGATGATGTTTTGTTTTGTTGGTCCCAATTCTTTGATATATAAAATAATGTCAGAGTTGAAGAGTAAAAGGCTTGTTATTTCGTGTATGTTGTGACTTTTTCAAAGTATTTCAAGCAACCTTTTATTCTCTTCCCTTGTATATAAAATAGGGTATTATTATCTTTTAATTATATATATATAATTCATTGTTAGTATAATTTTTTTTATATTATCATTTAATTATGTGTTGTCACATTATTAAAAGATTTAGACTTTCTAAATAATTATTGAGATAGTTAAACTCTTTTAATAATTTAATAATATATAATTAGATGACAATGTAAATTTTTTTACACTAACGATGAATTAAAATTAAATTATATATATATCATTTAAATAATTTTATTCTAATAACATTTATATACAAAATTTAAAATTTTATATTATAATACATAATTAAATATTTTTAAATAATATAATAACCCATGTTAAAATGATAGTACGAAAAAATATTTTATTAATAATAAATCAAAATTAAAATCTAAGATCAAATAAAAAAGAATTATCTAAAAAGTTTATAGTTCTTAACAAAAGGGTGAAGGCTTATAGTTCTTTTGGATTTGGAAGTCATTTATCTACGTCTACCTACAGGTGAAGATACATTGTTAAACAAACGCTCAGTGTTGAGCCCACACCAACGAACGCGTAGCCTGGACTCTTATAAATCTAACAGAACAAGCATATAATTCTGAAGATAATTAAGTGAAAAATCATCAAATTATATACATATATGTAAAAATGTATTATCCTAATTTCAATACAGATATAGAAACAACACCGTGATATAAAATAAAATAAAAATTGTAAATCTTTCAACGTCTGGAGAATTTCCTTTCTAATTCTTTTGGTTACTCTCTCAGTCTCTCCTCTAGTTCTATAGAATAAAAGTACAACTTTGCTGTCGTGAAAGTTCACATCTGTTGTTGTAATTGTAATACGAGGTAATTTATAAAGAGTTTGCTTTCTATCAACTGGTTGTGTATTTTATTTTCATTTAATTATATATTATTAAATTATTAAAAGAGTTTGACTATTACAATCATTATTTAAAAAGTTAAACTCTTTTAATAATTTAACAATATATAATTAAATAATAAAGTTAAACCCTTCTAATGATTTAATAATATATAATTAGATTACAGTGTAAAAAAAAAATTTCTTAAACTTATCTATAAAATACCTTAACACGTTTCTCTTATCTCTGCTATTTTATTATTCTCTTGTTCTTTGCTTAATGTCTCTGTTGTTATTATTTTCAGTTTTCTGTTTTCACCACAGCACGAAGGAGAGAGAAGAAGTTGACAATCCAGGTTTATTCGAAGACCCATTTCCCCAGTTCGATTTCTACACGTGGGGTTTTGACGTTCAAGCTATTCCCTTAAGGTTACATATCTTCCTTCCTAATCATTCCTTCCATGCTTTGCATTTCTCTTTCTGCAATCTGCATATTTATTTTATGTGCTTTTGTAGTTTCCTCTTGGAATTCTATGCAATTGTTTTCTTATGTTAATTTTGAAGTTGATTTTGATGGGTTTTCCTGTGAATTATCATATCAAGCACTTTGTGATTGGTTCAGTCCTTTCTACTTGGCTGCTGATTGTTTCGTTCATATAATTGTGAAGGTAGTGCGTGTGCGTGTGTATTTTTATTTTTTAAAAAAAGTTATTTTTATAGTTGGTTTTATACGATTTTGTAATTTTTCATTCCATCAACGTTTAATTTAATCACTATTCAAACATGTTATAACGTGAAGTGCTGATCTGGGTTTGAAACTGGATGTGGGTATGTAGTGCCTGTTGTGCGTGTTTATCTGTGCACTGATTCACATCACTTTTTTCTATTCCCCTTTCAGTCGAGCACTGCAAGGGTCAACTTATAGGAAATAAGACGGAATTATATTTTCTGCAGTAATGTATAAATATACTTGAATTTTCTGATACATAAATTATTGCAAGTCTTGTTCTTTCTCCTGGGATTTATAAATTTCATGTTTAAAGGTATAAATGAAGGTTTGACTTTTGTTATGGTATTGGCTGATCAGTTTTGTTCATATATATCATTGGTTACCAAATCATTTAATGTGATGATTGACGAATGAATGACTACACTTCTGCTTAATGCTTTAGTAATGAGATTGTTATCCTGTCTCTGTTGTTCACCATGAGGAGCAATTGCAATGAGGGACGACAAACTGCTGTTTACAATAGAGAAAGCATATTTTGTATATTCTTTATTCATTTTACTGTCCAATATTAGCAGATGGGTGCTCTTTGCTTTGATGACAACAAAGAAGACATTGAAGTGAAATCTGCTGAGGGATTTCCTACTTCAGATTTCTCTGATATGGATGATAAATTTGGAGACCCACAAGTGCTTCCTCGTGTTGGAGACCAGTACCAGGCAGAGATTCCTTCACTAATTGCAGCACCTTATCTTTCTCAGCTTGCAAAGAAGTTAAGAGATTCAGATATGCCAGAGTCTTTTTCACTGGGATTACCCATTCCTCTTATGTGGGCATGTTGTAAAGTTCAAAGCAGTTGTGGGACTTTAGAATCTGTCACCAGTGAAGAGGGGAAAATTATTTCTGAGAACGAATGTACAAAAATTAAAATGGAATCTCAGACTGCTTTACTTGGTAAAGGGCAAAATGTGGGAGGGTTTTCAAATCTTCAATCCTCTGTTAAATTTGATGAGACAGTTATTGACTCATACGTTGAACTGAAAACTGAGCTAGATCAGCCAAGAGGCATGTATCTTCTCCCTGGCTCGTTGAGTGATCAATCTTGGACAGACATTGAATATAACAGTTTTCTCCTTGGCCTTTATGTATTTGGGAAGAATCTTAATTTTTTAAAGAGATTTGTTGGGAGTAAAAATATGGGAGACATACTGTCTTTCTATTATGGAAAGTTCTATAGGTCTGAAGGATATTGCCGATGGTCGGAGTGCAGGAAGTTGAGAATTAGGCGTCGTATATATGGCCAGAAAATATTCACAGGATGGAGGCAACAAGAATTGCTATCACGATTATTTTCCCATATGTCAGGGGAGTGTCAAACCATGTTGGTTGAGGTATCTCTCTGACATACTTTACTGTATGCAAGTCATAATCATACATTATCTGGCTTTATCAAAAAAAAAAAACCATACATTATCTGGATGAAAGGGAATTGCCATATAAATGTGCACCTGATTAAGTAATATTCTTGTAAGATTTATAGAATGTACAATTTATTGGCATTGATCTTTTGAGCTGTGTTGGCATTAACGATAATAAATAGTGATAAAAGAAATCCATTTTTAGTGTTGCTGACATATATATTTGTTTAAAAGATGCATTAGTTAGATGATTTTCATTGGAGGTTTAACGTTAACCATTAGCAAGCTTGAGATTTTCCTGATGCTTGAGAGTCTATTCAGTAGTATGTTGTGCTAATAAACATAGGTGAAATAATGATGAATGGCATAAGACTTTTCAATTTTTTTATAGCAGGATCCCACTTTGTGAACATTTGTGGGTGGTGATATGTGCAAAGATTCTATAATGAATAGTGACCTTATGTGTTAGCAATTTAGGATATTTGTGCTTGTCTTCTTCAGTTGTTACTTTCCACCGTGATGCTGCATTATAGTCTAGCTTCTCAGTTTGTTTTATTTATTTATTTTTCTGTGGCTTAATTTTTATGCCAACTAACAATAAGGCCAACAGCAATGAGCCTCTCCCCCTCTCTTTTTTTTTTCCTCGTGTGTTATAATGAAAGGCCATAGTGAAATTTTCTGGAGGCCATCTTTATGGCCACGCTAGGAAAGAATTGAAAAATGATTATTTATGCTGATAATTTCGCAAACTTCTGTTTGTTATATATCCTTGGTTTTATATTCAAGCCATAGACACACACACACAATCTTTCTATCTTCACTTTTGTGGGATAGATTATTGTCATTAAGAATTTGGCTGCTAGCTTCTGGACAATTGTCTTGAGCTTTCTGGCTATCTTGTGCAGTAGTTTTGCACAAAGTGGCCTGAGGAAATGCTATCTTGTTCACTGGCACTGACTGGCAGAATTCAAATAAGCATCAACCTAACTTAAAATATCTTTGCTGATATGTGGATTATCATGATACTTATTGACAATCAGCAATGGTATACAGTAGAAATTTTGGTAACTATTTGCTGCAGTGCTGGTCATGAAAGCCGCACTTTAAATAGATATGGTAATTAATGGAAAAATATTTACAGACAAAAAATGACATCAGAAAATGTGTATCATGATACTAGCTAAATAAGGTAATGTGGTGTTGATGATTGCCTCATAACTGTTGAGAAACTCTGCAGCGAATCAGTGAGAGTATTGGTTTAACTTCCCCCAAAATAAGAGAGACAGACCAAGACTACTTGGAAGACTAAATAAAATGGCCTGTGGTGTAGCATATTTACTAAAATTATCCTTCATGGTTAATACTAAAATTATTCTTTCAGTGAAGAAATGAAATCATAGTGTAAAGGCATAGGTTATAAAATATATGGGCTTACATGCTCATTAGCTTGATCAGATGTAGGAATTATCAGATGCATTAAAATCCACCTCTGAATGTGATTGTAATCTATACTAAATATTTTTTGTAATTTGTAGTAGGCCTTGTCATCTTGTGGGTGGACTTGGAACCAAAGTTAATTTTTCGTTGACAAGACTCCTAGGTTAAGCTGGCCCTGTCATCTTGTGTATTTCTATAAACCATGTATTTGCTAACGAGAAAGTGTCTCCTGAATTATTGTAATTTTTTTTTATTGCAGCTTTCGAGGAATTTTGGGGAGGGTAAGATTCCATTTGAAGAATATGTATTTGCTTTAAAGGATGCTGTTGGCATTGACTTGCTTATAACTGCAGTAGGTATTGGCATAGGGAAGCAAGATCTCACTGGCACTGCTGTTGAGCCAACAAAGGCCAACCACATCTTCTCTGTTCGACCTGAAATACCAATTGGCAAAGCTTGCTCCTCTCTTACATCTGCAGACATAATCAAGTTTCTCACTGGAGATTTTACGTTAAGTAAAGCTTGATCCAGCGATCTCTTCTGGGAAGCTGTTTGGCCTCGTCTCTTAGCAAAAGGGTGGCACTCTGAACAGCCTAAGGATCATATTGTTTCTGGTTCAAAACAATATTTGGTTTTTCTTATACCTGGTGTTAAGAAATTTTCAAGGAGGAGACTGGTAAAAGGCAACCACTACTTTGATTCTATAAGTGATGTATTGAATAAAGTAGCATCTGACCCAGGTCTTCTTGAGATTGAAATTCAAGCAACTGAGGGAAGTGTAGATAGGGAAAACAGAAAGGACAAGCAAGACTTAGATGGTCTGTCAAATAAGCCACAATTTCGCTACCTTCAACCTCTTGGTTCAAAGTGCAATCAAAATCTAATGAAATTTACAATTGTAGATACCAGCATAGTTTATGATTTGGATCAATGGAAAGTGAGACAGCTGAGAAGCTTACCTTTTCAAACTATGAGTATATCTACCATCTCGAGCCACTCTAGTGGATCTGAGGAAGAGTCAGAAGATCAGGCTGAACAAGCTAATTCTTCAATCCCTGTTGAAGAATTCTCTGATAAGTGGGCGAGCATAGACTCATCAGATTGTACTCATATACCTGAGGCCCTCAACGCCACCAAAGTAGTAGAGCATTCAAGGGGGATCAATGAGTATCAATTCATTCAAAATGTGGCGTCTGATTGCTCAAAATATTTGCCCCCGATCATGAAAAAGCAGAAGTTAAGAGCTTGTAACCATGGAGAGTTTAGCAACTGCACTGAGGGCTTAGATTTGTCTGTGGGTTTAGGAAATTTGTCTTCCCCGAGTTATCTGGCTAAAGGCAGTCCAAAGATGAGCAATGAAGACAGTGCCACTAGGAACCACCTGGTTGGAGAAGTTTCTGCAGAAAATCTGAAACCAGGATGTTGATTGACTTGAATCTTCCTCACATTTCACCTGAGTTAGGAATTGAAATGGAAATACCATCCTCTATGGTCATAGTACAAAATAATGACAATCAATGTGCAAATACATCTTCCTCTCCATCTGAGACAGCCCAGCTCATTGAGATACAGGAGTTTCCTGATGGCCATAAAGAGCAGCAACGTATCATTGTCAACCGTCGCCAGAGCACAAGGAATCGGCCATTGACCACAAAAGCATTGGAAGCTCTTGAGTACAGATTTCTCAACTCAAAGAGGAAGAGAAAGAATACAGAATCTTCACATAATAATTCGAAGTCCCAATGTTTACATGTAAGTAGTGGGGCAATTATTAGTGCTACTGGTGATAATGGCATTGAGAATGCTATGGCTAATGGCTAACACAAGAGAAAAGGAGGAAAATGTTTTCTGGGCATATAGCAGTAGCATCAATCTGAATAGTGAGGCTCACTATAATTTGTGAAAAGGTTGGGGTACCTTCTTGAGGGGCATCAAGGGCAGGATATAATCTCATTGTTTCAAATGCATCCATAACTATACAAGAAGATCAAAGCTACCAGTCTATAGTCACTTACTTTTTTGCAGAATATAATTGATACAATGGTAAAATAGCATATGAGTTGATCATATGATTAATGATTTAAAGATGAAGGACCCTTGGTGCCGAAGTTTAGAGAGAGAAAGAGAGGCAAAGCCATTCTCTTGAATAGGAGTCATACTATCCCAAGAGGTATGCTAATCATCATAAGTGGTAGTTCCTGCTTCATTTCGGACTGATAGGAATGTCAATGATGCTTTGATGAGAACACAGTTGTAGCAGCCATCTCCATAATCACGTTTGTGTCTCAGTTGGTCACTTTAGGAATTAGTTTGCCGTAACTCTAGTGTAAGTCCCACATCAGACAATCCATTCAATGGATTGTTCTTTGAGGGTTATATAAATGAGCTTAAGGGAAAGGGTTTATATATCCCAAAATCTTCTTTTCTTTTTTTATATATTTTCTTGTATTCTTTGTGAGGTTATTCTCTCTTAATATTTAGAGAGAGGTATTGTAATTTTTCTCCCAGTGAAATTTTTCTAGTCTTGTCTTGTGATTTTTTTCCTTATTTGTTTTTTCCTTTATTCGTTGAAGGTTTTCCACGTTAAATATTGTGTTTAGTTTTTCTTTTCTCATTTTTTATTTTAGTTGTGAGATACTATTCCGTTACTCTAGTACCTAACAATGGTATCAGAGCCATTGGTTTGTGGTCTTTATTTCGTTGTAGTAAGCTGGGAAAATGTTGGTTTTTAGTATGTTCTGTGGTTGCAGTATTGTCTGATCTTCCACATCAGAAAATAATTATTCTTATTGTTGGAAATAAAGTGTGGTAGTGTGAAAGTGTCTAGGAAAGTTCTGACTAGGAAAGACTTGGTATTTAAGTGTGTCTATTAGTGACCCACCTCTCTTTCCTGGGAACTTACTTGGTGCACTATTTACGAACTACGGTCACTGTTCCAGTATATGACACTATTCAGTTGTACAGTACTATTCATAGATACAGTTACTATTCATACGTGTCGTTATGTACTTTTGCAGTGATTGTTAACGTATACTAGATTTGTTCTAGTGTACGGAATATGTATAATATTGTTTATGTATACAATATTATTCACGGTGAAATAGTGTAACTTGGTTCAGTTATACAACCATGACAGTAAGAGATGAGAAAAGAGGAACTGAACACACAATATTTAACGTAGAAAACCCTCAACGAATAAGGGGAAAAACTACGGGAAAAGACTAGAAGAATTTCACTATGGAAGAAAAATTACAACACCTCTCTCTAAATACTAAGAGAAAACAACTTCACAAATAATACAATAAAATATATAAGAGAGGAAGAGAATATTTTGGGATGTATAAACCCTTCCCCTTAAGCTCCTTTATATAACCCTCAAAGGACAATTCATTCAATGGATTGTCCGATGTGAGACTTACAATTCTCCTACTTGAAGATATGATTGGTTTAATCAAATTTTCAAGTGGGAGAATTGTAAGTCTCACATCGGACAATCCATTGAATGGATTCACCTTTGAGGGTTATATAAAGGAGCTTAAGGGGAAGGGTTTACACATCCCAAAATCTTCTCTTCCTTTCTTATATTCTTTGTGAGGTTGTTCTCTCCTAATATTTACGGAGAGGTGTTGTAATTTTTCTCTCATAGTGAAATTCTTCTAGTCTTATCCCGTGGTTTTTCCCCTTATTCGTTGAGGATTTTCCACGTAAAATATTGTGTGTTCAGTTCCTCTTTTCTCATCTCTTATTTTAGTTGTGAGGCACTATTCCGTCACTCTGGTACCTAACATCTAGCAGCCTCGTGATATACAGGTGCCAATCAATAATTATTATGTTGTAATTTGTAATTACAATAGATTTTTTTCTCCTTATTTGTAATTACCATAGATTTTCTCCTTATTAGCACAACGTCAATAATGAATAAAAATATTTGTTACGCTTTTGGTATTTCATATAGGTATGCACTCATTAGCTCAGTACTTGCCTTTGCCAAGGAGCAGGGAAAGGGTTACCTCTTGTTCTTTAGTCTTCACAAGGGTATTTTTGTCAATATATAAATAAACGAGTTTTCTTTCATTTCAAAAGCAACAAAATATTACTTAAGCGTTTGAGATATTAAAATCATGTTTATACTCAAACATGATGCCTATATGTTGTCAAATATGTTGATATGACGTTTGAGGCAAAATTTATTTCTAAGCGTGATTCTGGGATGGCCAAATGCCACTTCTTTTGGCTACCCCAAACACACTCATATTCCTCACAAGTTAACCAAAAAAAAAACACTTACTTGGCTTTATAAGAACCTCTCAGGATAAATAGCTTCGATTTGAATCAATCAATGTAAATAGTCACTTATAGGAAACGAAAAATTAGTAACTTTTTGCCTTGCCTTGACCTTTGATATGATGAAATGTGAATCTCTATTTGACAGGTTCTTAATAATCTTTTTAAGTGTATGTTTGGTTGAAGTTAATTGTTACACAACAATAATTAGCTAAAACCTCTTTTGTAACATTTTGATAATAATTTTTTTTAATAATAAAAAAAAATAACCCAAATATGTATTTAGTGTACTCGTTGTGCCATAAGCAGATGTAAGCCTACTGGATAAGTCGACACAACATTTTAAGCCTAATCTAGGTGATTGCTTGCTAGACATTATCAAATAATAAGAAGCTGATGCGCCTGAATCAAGGGCATGGTCAGAGGCCATAATTTCAACTGGTCCATTGCAAGCCTTTAGTTTGATGTTCGAAGGTAAAGTAGTAATCAGGAATTACGCGTAACTGTCCAAATGTCTATATTTGAATTCAAGTTGCCCTCCCAATTTCTTTTATTTCAATACTCATTATTTTAATCGAGAGACGTGACTCGGTTGACAAATTAAATTTTATGTAAATAAACTTTTCAAGAATTTAAAACTTATTAGAAGCAATGTTTGGTAAGGACTAAGCAGATGTTCAAACGATTAGTATCACACTCAAAGAATAGAAAAACACCTCATAATTTTATTACAAAAAAAGAAAAAAGAAAAAAAGTCACTTTATCCATTAAAGTTTCTATTTAATATGACTTCAGCCATAACGTTTAATTTGTATGACTTAAGTCATTTAAGATTTTAAAATAGGCACACTTTGACCACTTAACATAATGACACTCTTAACATGGATAGAAAATAATCACATAATTTTCACGTAATAAAAAATGATCACATGATTATCACATGTAGTGTTAACAAACAAGTTTAAAAATTCGAAACAAACATCATAGACAAGTTTGAAAAATCAAACTGAAGTGTTTCAAAAGTAAAGAAATCAACATGTTTAACTTGAATTTTGATACTTGTTTAATGTATTTTAATTGGATGTGAGTTAACGCTGTTACTACATTGAGTGCTCAAGGTGGGCCTATTTTAAAATCCTAAACAACTAAAGTGATATAAAATAAACCTTAATAGCCAAAGCGAGCCTATTTTATAATCTTAAGTAACTTAATTGATACAAACTATATGTTAATGATGAAAGTGATATTAAATAAAAACATTAGTGGCCTTTTATAATAAATAAATAAATAAATAAAAACCCATTCTCTCAGTGATCAGATGTGCACTTAAATGCAACCAATTTTTGGGATTATTACATTTGTAAATCCAGCTAGTTCTGTACGAGCATCACTAAGTCAACTTTGTGGGTATTACCCGTACTATCTCAATTCAAAAACTCGCCATGGGACACCTTGAGGCATTTAATTGCACAATCTCAATTACATAAAATTAAATTGGGAAAATTGCACGTTGGTTCCACGTAACAATTTTTTTTCTGGTTTCGTTCTTTGTAATGGTTATTTTTGATGAAGTATGATTGTTCAATTGTTATTTTTAATCTAAATTGTAATCAATTTTATTTATCTTCTACAAACTGTAATTGGAAAATTAAATGGAAATTTTATTTTAAGAAACTGTACTGAAATGCCAAAAAGTTTTAAATTTGACTTAGTTGTTATGATAGTTATACTTGTTTGTGTAGGTGAAAATGAAAAATTAAGAAGTTAAATGAGATTATTTCTTTTTTATGTATAATAATAATATGGGACGGTTAAAAAAATAGAGTAAAACTCACTTATATTGACTGTTCCTATTTTCCAACTTTTCATTTCCACATATTAATATTATATTTGGTTTAAATTTTAAAATTTCTTAAATTATGATTTGAGTAAAAATGTGTATTTTAATTCTTTTACTCAAATTATAATTTTAAGATACCAAAAATTAAACCAAACACATACTTAAATAACTTAACAAGCTTAGTGTATCGTGTGCGCGGATCTAGTGTCCTTCAACTCAAGAACAGGCAATCATGGTGCGAGATTGATATACACATGCTAATTAAATAATTAAAAAATCAATTATTTAACATTGTTGTCATGCTTAAGATAATGGAATGATTGTCATCAATTTCCCAACTCTGAAAACTCCATGCAGGGTTGATGAGCGACTAAATACTTAAAAATTAACTTTTTTAGTACATTATTCACATATTCAAAACACTTCCATATTAACAATATTAATTTTATGCATTTATTATCCTTGGATAAAGCAAATCACTGGCGGAGCTTAATGGCTCCCCCCAAAAAATTTAGATATTTCAAGTACTTAAAAAAATTATATATTATTCTCATAAAATTATTAAAATATTATATATGGCCCTATATTTTTTTAAAGTTTCACATATGTACTTTAAAAATTACATATTACTTATTTAAATATTATTAAAATATTATATGACCACTCTGAAATTTTAGTCCAAGATCTGACATTGAAACAAATAAATTGTCCAAGAACTATAAGATATGCTCATGGGAAAGAATAATCCATGGTTGTCCCCTACGTTGGTTTTATCTATAGAGCTCCTTTGTCTATGTCAATTAGCAACCAGATCAATTAAAAATTACGAAGAATTAGAAAACCAGAATTCTGTGGGAGGTAATTGTAATAAATAGGGTCTACCATATATAATTTAATCAAGAAATATATATGTGGGATGATATAAAGTTGGCAAGCTTCTGTCCTTACATTGTTGTAAGTACGCATGCTTCATCAAATATATCGATCTCTGTATCGATAATTACTACGAGGTCTTTTTCGTCGATTTTATTTCTAGTTTGAGATGGAAAAAGGGTATTTGCAATGGGAATGTATTCAAATTTCATCGATTAAAAATTTGAAGCTTAGCTTATGTTTGATATTCCAGTTTCTGTCTCCTTGTTTTTCTTCAACATAAACAAAGGACAGAAGAGAACTTTTCTATG
The DNA here is from genome assembly GCA_023212625.1 of Styphnolobium japonicum. Lineage (NCBI taxonomy): Eukaryota > Viridiplantae > Streptophyta > Magnoliopsida > Fabales > Fabaceae > Styphnolobium > Styphnolobium japonicum. The sequence goes on from JALBWW010000005.1 coordinate 4,588,524, forward strand.
GGATTACGACCGCTTCAAACAATTATCAAAAACCCCTTTATTACCTTAAAAAAAAAATCTGTGAATTTATTGATTTGAACCTCTCCACCCAATCTTACTATTCTTATCAATCGCATAACATGGTAACTTCTGTTAGTTTCCAACAAGATTTCGAAAAGAAAAAAATTAGCAAAAATTAAAAATTTAACTCTTGAGACCATTAACAAATTTTTCTTTCTTTTTATTTTTTTAGAGAAAAGTGCATCCGCATCTTTAAAGTTTAGCTTATTTGTAAATACTACCATGAACTATAAACTTTTTAAATTTAATCTATAAATTATATCAATTATCGCAGTAAATCTTTCTATCCACTCTCCATTAAGTTGCTAACAAAATGAAAGTGCATCCAAACTCATTAAACTTTACCAATTTGCAAACACTACCATAAACTATAAAATCTTCCAATTTAATTCTTAAACTATATCAATTATCGCAATAAGTCATTTCATTAATTCTCTGTTAAGTTATTATTGAAAGAGTGATGTTACATGATCATCACCCTTCATCGGTCTCCAATCAACCATTCATGTTTATTTTTATTCACAATTCTTATTTAATAATTATATCTTTACATACCTATTTAATAATTATTTATAAATTAAAGAAATTAATTTAAAAAAATTTAAATAAAAGAAAGCTCATAATAGATGATGTGTTTAGATTCAAGCTTTTCTTTTTTAATAATGTTATAATTTTTTAATTTATAAAAATTAATTAACTAGGTAAAGAGAAAAATTATAAAACAAAATAAAATAAATGATTAAGATTAGAATAGGTAGGTGATGTAGATTTTGTCACGTAAGAAAGTAATCAATAAGTGAAAATATAAAAAAATTATTTTCATTTCTCATTATTTTTAAATTTTATTTTATATTAATTTAATAAGATAATCTTCTAATAATTAAAATTTACTTCAATTTAGTTATCTAAATCAAAATTTAGGTTAGGATTTGAGACAGATGAAGAAGGATAAGGATCATGTCACGTTACTTTTCTATTAACAACTTAATAAAGACTGGATGAAATTACATATTTGCTATAATTAATATAGTTTATGATAACTATTTGCAAATTGACAATTTAAAAAGTCTGAATGGAAAGACTTATTACAATAATTAATATAATTTATGGATTAAATTAAAAGATTTTATAATTAACGGTAATTATTTATAAATGGGTTAAAGTTTAAATGGTGGGAATGCACTTTTTTCTTTTTTTTTATTTATTAAAACCCAAGTAAGCTAACCCTTCCAGTTATATCTGTAATCTGTGGCTCGTAGTTGTAGCAACTCTTCTAATACAGGTAATATATATGTATACATGCGTTGCGTGCGTGTGTGCGCGCGCCCGAACATATTTAAAAGGGGGAAAACCTGTATAGAAGCCTTTCTACGAGTTTTCCACGTGCATATCATATTTAAACTAAGGAATATTAAGGAGTTCATAGGATGCTCTTAGTTAATGTCGCTGCTGTGGCCTTACAGTAAATTTGATCTAGGTTAACTCGGCAGCAACCCTCTTTTATGTCATTACTAACTACTTTCTCATTTTTTATTATTATATGAAGATATACTTATTTGGTTTGTTTCCTTCGATCGTTCGGATCAAATGAGACGCAGAGAATTCGGCTATGATAATAGTCACTTTCTCTTACTCTGTATAAATAAATATGAGTTTAATTAACACTAACATGTAGGCTGCAGTTAAACAGATTTGAGGAAGCTCAAACACAATGGTATGGTATTATGACGTTCTAAAGATATGAAAGCTAGTGACCAAATTAAAGAGTTATTTTGGAAAGGGAAAAGGAAAAGGAAAACAAACAAACAAACAAACTTCCTGACAAAATTCACAAAGCTAGGAATTGACCCTTTATTTATGTTCCTCATAAAAGGGAAAAAATGAGTATAAACATACCTATTTCGGAAGTGCAGGAAATTAATGTCTGGCCTCTACCTGGTAGTGGTACAGATTAATTATTAGTGAAATTACACTATAAAAACCTTCTTTTTCTTATTTTTATTACATTTTAATTAACATTTTTGTAATTGAGAGCACGAATTACTGTACTAATTAGCAGTTCAAGACAATTCTTAAATTTACCTGCCTACCTACGGTTATTTCAGTTTATGTTCAGAAATCAACTAGCTAAAGTCTATTATGTATCAGTAACCTGAAATTTTTCTTTAGAAAGTAACCAAGTACTGTCTGTAATCTGTACTTTATGGCTCAAAGAAAGACCCTTGTCCATCTACTTCAGTGTTTATCTAGTAGTACAATTAGTTTGAATGCAAATCAACACTAAATATTTGGAGTAGAAAAATAAAATCCTATGTTGAAGTTCTGTTGAAAATTAAGAGCGGAAGACTTCATGACACAAAAAGTCGATCACAATTTTAGCATATAAATGTGGATATATAAGAACTAAGAATTAAATGGAAAAGAGAGAAATTAGTTGTTGTTTAGGATATTACCATAATACAAAAGAAGATAGGGGCATTTACCTAGTAGTTGTCTTCATATGGGCATTATATATATAATATATTTATATAAGGCCAAAGATGACCAACTTCCAATGTTGGTATCATGGCAGCATTAGCTTTCTAGTTCCTCAACAGAAACCAAGGAGAAGTCCCTGGGTTTTTGTCTTCCTCTAGTGGGAGAGCAGATTCTTTGCTAAGAGTTCACCAAAAAACCAAGCCCCGGCTTTTAGTGAGGTCCAGCACCAAAAACAAGAAAAGAAAGATCAGAGAAGACACACAGAAGCTTATATTAACTTTTACAGTCTCTTTTTGTTCAAATGTCAAATATTTCAGGTGACGAAGGAAGCTTAACCTCAGGAAACACTGGGGAAGAAGTTCATCAAGAAAACGAGCAGCAACAGCTTCAAAACCACCCCCATGGCTCAAGTTCAGGTCCTTCTGGTGCTAGCAACAGCAATAGCTCCACTAATCAACGGCAACAACAGGCATCCAAGAAGAAAAGAAACCTACCTGGAACCCCAGGCAAATATTCAACTACACCTGAGCTTCAGTTTTTGCTCTTGCACATAATTACAGCCAAACAAATCGGGATTTTATTCATGTTTGAATTAGTTTCAATTTAGAAAAACTCCTTGTGGATATGAAATTTCAATTTCACTGATGGCTATTAAGGAAACTAGAAACTAAAAAAGTCTAAGTGCATTTTTGCCAAGTTTAATTTTGCTTTGAAATGATAATGATATATACTAGCCCTACTGGTCGAATTCTAGGGAGTCCTTTGCAAGCTTAAACGTTCAATTGTAGTTCGGTAGAAGGATTAGTTGCTGTCTTAATTCGCGATAACAATAAATTGTAAATTTATTAAACTTATTATCATTACATTTGTTTCTATAATGTTCAGACCCTGTTAAGTTATAAAGTAACATGAATTGTACATAAAAAAAAAAAAAAGTAACATGAAATAACAGTAAATTTCCTGATTCGAATTCTGTGCATCCTCTTACTTTTCTAAAATGGTTAATCTGCTCAGTCTTTCTCAAAAGCCGAGTTAATCCTATAGGTAGTAGCTAGCATATTATCATTATTATTGTTTTAATATTAATATGGAAAAGTCCTGCTAATGGATGAATTTGATGAAATAGATCCGAATGCTGAAGTTATTGCTTTATCACCAACCACATTAATGGCAACAAATAGATTCGTCTGTGAGATCTGCAACAAAGGGTTTCAGAGGGACCAAAACCTTCAGTTGCACCGCAGAGGTCACAATCTTCCATGGAAACTCAGGCAAAGAACAAGCACTGAGGTGAAGAAACGGGTCTATGTATGCCCTGAGCCGTCATGCGTCCACCATAACCCAGCTCGTGCATTAGGAGACCTCACTGGCATCAAAAAGCATTATAGCCGGAAACATGGTGAGAAGAAATGGAAATGTGACAAGTGTTCTAAAAGATATGCAGTCCAATCTGATTGGAAGGCCCACCAGAAAACATGTGGTACCAGGGAATACAAATGTGATTGTGGAACCATATTTTCCAGGTACAGATTACTATCAACCTGAAGCAATTTTAATTACAAACGTTTGCATGATTTGGGGTCAAAAAGGCAATCACACGGGGGCTCATTTTTTAGAGAGATATATATTATTTTGCTTATTTATTTCATTCATAATAATACCAACGGCATATTGACATTGCTTTTAGCAGAGAAACTGGAAGAAGATTAAACACATCCCATATTTTTCATTAGATTATGCTTCATAGTAGTTTGTGCTCCTTATATATGTGTGTGTGTGTGGCAGATAACGACATTTACTTTCCATTATTATTCATGTGGTAGGTCTACTCTTTCCCTATAAACCTCACTTCTTTAGCTCTTAATAAAATTGAATTTTACCAACTAGCATCGGTCCGAGTGGAAAGGGTTCGAGCTCCTTAAGCATATTGTTTTGGGTATGATCCTTGGGGTGGTGTGTATAGAAAAAATGTTATTAGAAGGGATCCTGCTTTTGACGTCTCACAGTATCCGGAGGGATTAGTCTCTCACCTTTCGAGAGAGTGGATGCCCTGGGAGACCAAAAAAAAAAAATGAATTTTGAGTAATGCTATTAACGCAACTCTTACATTCACAATTCTATGGCACAATTGAGTTGAGGTAGTTTCATGTTAAATTTAGCTGGAGTTATAGTTGCGACTTGCGAGTAAAAGAGTTGTTAAATGTAAGATCAGAAAACTCAGTACCTTATCCATTAAAGTGTCTTCTTACATGTAAACCCACTTCTCTGAATCACGCAGGAGAGATAGTTTTATCACCCACAGAGCTTTCTGTGACGCATTAACTGAAGAAAACAACCGAGTGAACCAGGGATTAACGAGCGGCATGCCACCAAACTCGCAAAACGAAATGCCAGATCTTATGTCTACAATGCCTCTAAGCACTAGTTCCAACACTGCATCCGAATTCAACAACTACGACCCTAAGAACCCGCTCAAAACCCTCCCCCAAGAACTTGTCCCAATGCCATTCAAGTCCATGGGCCTGGGTGGGGGCATGTTCTCCACCAGTTCAGGTACACTTTTTGGTGGTCCAAAAAGCATGTCTCCCTCTTCTTCCAGCCTTCAGCTCGGTTCCAACAACTCCTCTGGCTTCAATTACTTCCAAGACAGCAAAAACGGAGGACTAATTTCTGGCTCAGCTCACATGTCTGCAACAGCTTTATTACAGAAAGCAGCCCAAATGGGTGCCACTGCAAGCAATAGCATTAACTCTCCCATGATGCAAAAAAGCTTTGTTAGTAGCATGACTGGTCCCGACCAGGTCTCTTCCCCTAGACCACCATATTCTGGTGCTATCCAGCAGCATAACCTCTCATATGACCACTTCCATCCGCAGCCTGATCAATCTCACATGGCTGGGGTTAGTGGTGGTGGAGCCTTCACCAACCAATTGTTTCAGAAAGGCCAACAAGAAATCTCATTAATATTTGATACTAACCCTACCGGCTCAACAATGAATGATATGGGAATGTTCAGCCCAATGTTCATGGGAAATGACCACAACCAAGGATTGATAAAGAATGTGAAACAAGATGTTAGTACTAGTTCGAGTTTGATCCATGGAAGAGGTATAGCAGAAGGGAACCCAATGGGGCCATCAAGGTTTGGAGGGAGTGACATGACAGCAGTTCATGACTTCTTGGGCAATGGGGGTTCAACTTCAAGGGCAGTGAGTTTGCATGAACCACAGAAACATCAACAAAGATTGGAGTTTGAAGCATTAAGCCACCAGAGGTTGCAAGTTATGAATCACTTTCACCACCACCTTCCACATGGGGATTCACCTATGGAGAAACCCATTTGGGACATTTGAGAACTGACACAAACCATATTCCGTTCAAACTTTTCAAAAAAATAAATAAAAATGTTCCGTTTAAATGAGTTTGTGAAACTACGAAACTGGAAAGCCTGTGATTCTAATAAACATAATTGGCCAGGAAAGTGTGGAAGGTTTTAAATTTTTAATGGTCTAGAATTGGATACCAAACATATTATTTAGCCAATCTCAATGATGCACCTATATTTTGAATCAATAGTACAAGTTCAAACTTATAAATTGGTTGATGTGTGAAGTTTCATATATAAAGAAGGCACTTATCCCTTATATAAACCTAGTAAGCACTTGGCATTGAAAGCAAGCAAATACGAGAAATTATATAATATATATCGAGTGTATTATATAATTTTTCATATCCAGTAACTCGTATGATAGGCTTTTGGAATTTGATTTTTTTTCCATTTTACAAAACAATAAATTGAAATTTTTTTTCTTCTAGAAAACAATAGAATGGATTACTATTTTATTTTAAACACATCATTATATATTGGTGGGCTTAACAAAAAATGCACCTTACAAAAAATGCACCTTACAAAAAATGAGGCCCAGATAAGCATCTTGAAGGCCCATCTCTATTTGCAGGAGGCCGGAGGGGCAGTTCCGTCATTGAACATGCGTTTCTTCTCTTCGCTGCTCTCAGCAAGTAACGGGCCAAACCCAAAAACCCTAACCCTAATTTGATTGCTTCTATTTATACATCACAATCCAGCATCTTTCCTCTGCCTCTTCTCTCTCTGGACTGCAGCCATAACGTTGGTAACTAGTTTTGTGCCTTCGATTGTAGCTTTCTCTGTTCTTCTACTTCTTCATCTTTCTTCTTTTTCTTTTTTAATTTTTATATTTTGTGTTTATGGAGGCAATGATGCTGAGAACTACCTATTTTATGAGGGAATGGAAAATGTTCCCTTATGATTACAAAACTACCAATGGATCCTTCTGAGCCTTCTCAACTCTTTATTTTCTTTTTATTTTTTTTGAATACCTTGGTTGGGTTGGGTTGGGTCTGTTATATGCGGTTATTTCGTAGACGATAGTGAATAGAATTTGTGGCATTGTTTTGAAATGCAGGAAAAAGGAAATGCGAATGGTGTGGTGGAATGGAAGAGAATAGAATTGAATTGGAAGAGCCATTGAGGTGATGATATACTTTTCTGAATTTACAAATGTCGACTACATATATTCAGACTACAATTATCTGATCAATGGCTCTCTCCTTATCAATTGAGGAAACCACATGCTTTTACATTTTTTTTTTCATCGACGAAATTCAGTATAAATAATTATTACGCGACGAATTTAACATATTCAGTAACGTTTTTAATGTATGTCTGTTTTACATCAAGAGTAATCTGTTTTTAATTTTTATTTTAAAACCATTTTTTTATCCACACGGGTAAGATTAGAAAATTTTCCCATATCTCTGTTACTGTTTAGTTTTGGGGTTTTCTTTTGTAAAATTTGAACCGGTTCGGCTATAAAAATTTGAAAACTTGTCAGACAATTTTCGTGAAGTTATAAAAATTGACCAATTTACTCGATTTGTTAAAAAATAAATAAACAAATTTGTTAAATTTTTATTTAATTTATTATGCTTTTTTTTATTTATCAAAAAACAATCAAATCAAACTCGGATCACCTCCGTCTACTGAGGTTGGAGTATGCTATTTGTATAAATGTGAATGGCATGAATGTCAGCAATTTTTTCAACTTGTAGGCCTCAAAGGAATTGAAAGATGTGTAGAAATACACTATTTCATATCTGTCAATTTTACAATACACTATAAAATTATAATGTAAAAATATATTATTTGATATTTGTCCCTAATTTTTAATGTGAAGATATGTACTGTTAAGATTATTTTAGTATATTAAATTAATTTTATTATATCTTTATCCCTTAATTTTTATGTAAATCATATTTTGTCACTTAAATATAACTATCTCGGTGTATAAACACATTTTAGGTTTGCTGCCATCTAACACATTGGTGGAGAATAACGTTCTAGGGTCCATCTAAAAAATAAATGATATATAGGAATCAAGAAATTGAAGACTTATTCAAAAGAATTATAGAAAATCAAGATCGGAGGAGAAGTGCAGTTTATCGAACTAGCAATAAGGTTAGGATTTTAAAATCAAACTATCTCCACCAAAGATCGCTTCTCACTTTCCACAATCCGAGCAATTACAGGCTTTCCCTTTCTCTCTCTAAAACAATAGGGTTCCTTCCGCGGCACTTGATGCAACAAATTACAAATACAAAACTGGTTTCATCATTTTGCATTTTGCCTCTGCCTGCATTGCTTATCAGGTTCAGGGAGTTTTGTTTTAATTTATTGTTATCTCGGAAATCAAGTATAATTTACATAAAAATTAAGGATAAAAACATAATAAAACTAATTTAATCCACTGAAATAATCTAAGCCATACACATCTCCATTCTAAAAATCAATAACAGACATTAAATAGTTTATCCATACACTATATACTCAGTGTACTGTAGAAGTGGCCTTGAAAGATTTTATTTTTCTCAATCAATCGATGAAAGGAGTTGCCTATCCAGGTGGAAAAAAGAACCACTGCGTACTTTAAGCTGCTAAACTTAACCAACTGCAAAAATATCATAGGATAGATTAAGTTAATTCATGTTACATGTAAAGTACAAAAAACCTAATGTTAACATCAGGGAAAGAAAAAACAATACCTAATACTTACCAACGCAAGAGGGGGAAATGTATATAGATTTGCGGAAAAGTTTCAACTTACAAGGTGCCAACAAAGATATAAATCTGCCGTTAAAAACTGTTAAACTCCAGCGAGTTCATTATTTAACCATATTCGGTGTAGTTACAAGGATCAGAGGGAACTCAGAGCAGTGATTTCTGCTGTGGTAACGTAATATCATAACATACAAAAAAGTCCTAATAGTGTGTTTGGATAAGTAATTTGAGGAGAGAAATGTAATTTTTAAGAGTATTTAAAATACTTCTTTATAAAATGATCTGTTTGTATATTTGGAAAGAGAATTTTAAAATTTATCTGATATTTTAATCGGGTATTTTTTATCTCAAAATCAAGAATTTCAAATTACACCTCTTTAGGTGTAATTTTCAAAATCCTCCCTCAAATTCTGAAACACCAAAATCTTCTTTCTTCTCGATGTTCTCAAACTCAAAATTTTTGGCTAAGAGTTCCAAATCTGATTTTTCTCGAAATTTCTGGCTAAGAGTTCCAAATCTGATTTTTCGGTAGAATGCAGGTTTGGTCTAGATTTTTTCTTCTCTCTCTCTCTCCTGCATTTTCCTGAGAAAATCTCAAAAGATAAATCGATTTTCGTACTTGATAACTTTACTAGAAAACTCACTTGTTACTTCTCACTCCTCAACATTTCTCTTTCTTTTAACATGGCTTTTATATTATATTTTTTTGTCTTTTTTGAAGAATGGAGTTGTTCTTTGTAATGGAGTTGCAATGAAATTTCAATTTCATCGATAATTATCCAAACAAATAATTTACAAATGAAAGGAATTGAAATTTTGAAATTTTAATTCCTTTGCATTTTAAATTCTCTAAAATTTTGAAATGTTTCACCCAAACACAACCTAAGGGCTTAATAAAATTGCTAAGTTTTAACATGTCTCCTTATCCTTCCACAACCATTTGACTATGCTCTGCAGCAGAGCAATACTGTAATATTTATCTATTTAACTTTAAACCCATACTAAAAGGATGCATGGAGTTGTAAAAAATCTGCTTTCCAACTTCTTGGAAGGTTCTAAGTATGATTGAACTGTGGAATTGGTTGCCCTAGACGTAGCTGAATGCCAACATGAATAATATTTGAGACAGTTTTCAAAACCTCTTGTTCTGCTTGCTCTGCCATTTCCATTGCATCTCTGTGGGTAAACAAACATACATTATCATGAGAGACTGACCCAAGCTACAATTAAATTCACTAAGGTCAGACAATAAAATTTACCGAATTTGGAGATCAGGAGGCATGGAAACCTCAATTTGAAGAACAATCTTGCCTTGAAACATGTGGCGGGTTATGCGCTCAACTGACATCTGAAAACCAGCTACAGACAATTAAATATGGAAAGCACAAGTAATTCTAACAACTCTAAATATAAACTCTAATTCCTTTGACAATGGAATCCTCTTGCTTTCAGCCCTCTCCACATTCAGTTAATATTGAAGCAGCAAAACTAGATGTAATACCAGTAAGAGAGTAGCAACCATTTAATTCCCCAAATTTTATGGCTAATAGAACTTGAATCATTCCAAAGATAATCCGATCACTTCTAACTAATAAAACCAAAGAATCCCAATTGATGAAGGTTTAAAAACTATGATCTTATTGATTTTATTCAAATTGAGCATGACATGTACTGCCTACCATGTCTACCCACATCAAATTCCAAGCTAAAGCTTATTTTGACTGTCTTCTGGTTTTCACATATAGACGTTACCTGTGGAAAGTTTGATGAGATGATATCAGAAACAATTCCTTCCATGTTACTCTCCCCAGCAGGAACAATACTGTTCTGGTCCATCTCTCCACTCCAACTATCTTGCTGATCTGTTGTGCTCGGAGAAACATGTGACATTGCAGGATCTACAAGAGAATTAAGAAAAGGACAAACTGAGAGTTAAAACTTAAAAGATACAATATAGCACAACAAACAACATCCGCTACAAAAAAAGTTATTTAGATTTTAGAAAGCCTCATTAAAATATGATCATTGGGAATTCACTTCTTTTAGTTGGCTAGAGCGGAAGAAAGAATGGTCATAAGACTGCAATTTGAAAGTAAAGGCAGCATGAATATAAAATTGAGCACATCTGTGCAATGCACAGACCTCTAGTCTGTGAATAAGATAGACACAAAGACGACCTAAATGGAAACAGATTTAACTCTGCCTTTTGATGCTCATAACAGGCTTAAGCATTTTCTCTAAATAAGCAATGGTTCAACAGTAACAAGAAAAAGATTATTGGTATGGACAGAATAAATTTCAGAAGACTCAGTTATATAATAGAGCACCTAAATTGTCAGGAATGTCCATCCATCCTATATCAGCTTTTACATGTATCATACAAAACCTGTATTTGATGTTCAATAAGCAATAAAATTAGGCTGCCAGCAAAGCAAATACAACTCTTCCGAAGTTTGGGATTGCGGAGTTCTTAGTATTACTCATGCAGATACAAAAAGTATCTATCTGTTTATTAGTCTCTATGTAGACACATGATATCAAGATGTGAGCACATTATTTGGGCGCGAATGTGCGCAAAAAGCAAAGGCACTTTGTAAGAAAAGGAAAAATGGGCTGACTGGAAAACTATAGAGTAAATTCTATTGATAACCATATCAGCTAAGGAAAAAAACAGCGTGACTAAATAAATAAGATTTTGCATTGGGCAATGTAAGAAATTTATAAAACTACGAAACAGACCTATGTGTATAAAAATTTCAGCCACAGTAGGATGGGACTTGTGAATTTGATGACGAACATTTTCGCCAATGTCATGTGCAGCACTAACACTAGAAAAAGGATCAACCTGCAAGACAAAACTCACAAGTAAATCCTGGAGACAATAACAATGCAAGGTGCTCACTAACACATAATGCATGTGACATGAATATAAAATTCAGGAGAACCAACCTCAATATTTACATCAAGATACAAAGATGAACCAGCTCTCCTTCCTCTTAAGCGATGACACCCCTGTATACAAATTCAATTTTTTAAAAAAACAATCAATTGAAAAGAATATCATCTTAGTTTATATATTCATATGCAAAACAGCATTCATGAACACCTGGTTAGAGTGCATGCAAAAAATTGAAGTAGAAATTGATACATTTATTCAAGTAAAAGGATGAAATTAGAAAAGAAATCAAATGCAAAGTCCAAGATACCAAAATAATATTTTTAAAAAGAATATTGGGAAAAAAATACCTTGACACCATCAACTTGCAATATTGTTTGTTTAATAGGATCCAAATGCTGTGCTGGGATTGCAGCATCCACCAGTTCCAAAATACTGATGATTGATCAAAAGAAACAGGTTAACTAGAGCTAGAAGCTTGCACACAGTCAAAATTGACTGTAGTTACTTTGCACCCATTGCATTCTCTATTATCTTAATAATTTCCCAAGTTGCAATTTTCATTAAGCATTGACAAAGGGGCAGTAAACTCTACCCCTGAAATTATTAAATAATTACATTATCCATCATATTTATTGAGCACATTAGTATGTAGTAAAGAAACAATCCAGCAATTTACATACGTCATGTGTGCATTATTGAGAGATCAGGCCAAAATGACAAAGGTGTTCATCAAACAAGAATGTTTTATGTGTCAAGTCCCACTAATCCAGCAGCAAGGCAAGGAACCACTATATTCATAGATAAAAAGGAGTAAAGGAAAAATAAGTAGACTTATTACATTTAGATACCATAGTCATATTGATGTACGAAACCTTTCAATTCTAAGATAACTATAATCTAATCTACAGGTATCTAGTGCATGTCTAAATCCAGCATAGGCGTGTTCAATATTTTGTATTATCTTTATATGAGGGTCATACCAAGTGCCCATATATCTAATTTAGGTTCCAACATGTGTCTGACATAGATACACCAAGGTAAAGAAAACAGTTGGAGTAACATAGAAAACAATCAGTTAAACTCATGGCAAACCAAGAAAGACACCACCACAAGCACATAGCAAGCAATAATAAGTTGAGGAGAAACAGATAACAATGAATAAGGTACCTTTGGTAACCAGTTTCAGCTCCAGCTCTGAAAATCATGCCTGAGACAAGAAGTCCTGCAAGGGGATCTAGAAACTTCACTCCAAGAATAGACCCTCCTAACATGGAGATGAAAATCTATGGTCAGTGAGTGTAAGCAAGACGTAAGACATAAATGAATCAAGTACCCAGAAACATATCCTGTGCAATGCAAAGAGTATAGTCATATAGAGGCATAACATCTTACAGCCAGCAGTCATTATAGAAGACGATAAAAATGTAACCACACCCATGTTTCACCAATTATTTTGAAGTTAAGCACAAGGTCTTGGAAGGTAAAATATGATGCAATATGAGATAGTTACAATGAAGAAATTATGATAATATATTGTAGACAAAGAAGACTCAAAATGAGAATAACGGAAAAATAAATGATGGATTGTAGACAGTAAAAGTAGTACTTGCTATATATTTAACTTTAAAAATATTCTAATGTTAAACAAAAACTGCAGCATGGTTATCCCGCTAACTAAATCAAGTCAGTTGCCTACATAAGAATGAAGAATGGCCACCAGTGGAAGATGGGCAACCATTCTTTTAGATATATCAATTTAGGTAAAATTAATAATAATAGTAATAATAATAATATCAGAAAATCCATTGGTGGTGTACCTATAAAAAATTTATTTAAAAAAAACATAAAACTAATCCATAAAGATGAAAAAAGTCCATGAAAAACTTAGAGACAATATATGTTTCCTGGAAGTATGACGGAAACAGATCACTTGTTGACATAACTTGTACTAGAGGACAGTATTATAGCACATTATATAAAATAACTGAACTGAGTAACCTTCCAAAGAACCAAGTTCCTTACCAACTCCAAAGAGAGCAACTACTGATGAAATTGCATCTGCACGATGATGCCATGCATTTGCTTTCATCAGCCCACTACCTTGCTTCTCACCAGCTCGTTTTGTTATCCAGTAAAGCCTACAGATTTACAAAGCAAATATAAATACTGGAAGTCTTGGAGAAGGAATAATATGCTACCTCCCCAAAAATAAAATAAAACAAAAACCTAGTAGTGGACATGTAAATCAAAGCATAGAGGCCATCAATAAAAGACGGGATCAAATTAAAGGAGCTCAAATCACTAGCTCTGTTGTCAGAAGCCCAACCAAAAGTGAAGAGACTCAATTTATACCTCATCAGACGAGGAAAGGTCAAGGAATTAAGGCCATGGTGATGTATTCCCTAGGAAAAGTAAAGTGCTTCAGCTAACATAACTACAACAATAGCTTGGTTAATTGTTTCAGGGATTTATTCAATTAAACTTGGTTCTCTAAAGGTTTCCTATTTAGGGATTGTCCTTTTGTATTTTCCTTATTGATTTGAGATTCCTTCAAAGTAGCTGCCTAGTATGATTTCAGATTACTTTTGATTTGTCTACACTCTATATGTAGCACATATTATCATTTTTCAAACATGGCATTTAAATAAAATTAAAGATCCACAGTTTCTCATGATTTTGTCTTCTCTCCCATCTAGCTTTTCTTCTAACTCTCTTCCGGAACCTCTCTTTATAATCAAGGCGGAAAAGCATCAGATACCACCCAACGAAGGATTAGTCAAATTCAGCAATACTTAAAATAATGACATAGGACACAGGTGACTAGAATAGGCATCAGGAATACTAGGATCTCCTCAACCTGGTGAATGTTAATATTAAGTAATAGAAGTACCCTTCTTTAACACATATTGACACAATAGTCATATTCAAAGCAAGGATAGGATGATCCATGTCAATTCCATGGTGATGTCCACCTTGTTGGTGGCCATGCACATGCTCATGTGTCAATGCCTGGCTAACCATTTCAGGACCAGAAGAGAACAATCCCTGCACATGGATAACAATGACTTCTAAGAATTAAAAGGAGGACAGGAGGATCAATTTTCATATATAGTCTAACAAAATACATAATCAAAGTTTCTTCAAATGATGTTGTTGATGGGAATAAGTGAAGCATCAACGAGATTGAGGTTCAAATTTCAATATTCAAGGCATACCATCAAAATATCTACAGCATGCCATGCAATGCCACCCCCGGTCGCCAAAAGCATACAAGAGATTCCAAGAGCTCCTAGAGTCTCAAATTTACCATGTCCTGAGATACAATGAGAGAAAAATATGATCATAAAAGACACAGAAGCCTTTTAGAGAGAAGTAGTTCTTATAAAACTTAGCAAATTATATATATATATATATATATATATATATATATGAATGACAAGCATTTCACTGATCACACAAAAAATAACAGGGGAAAAAGAGCAGTATGTAATCATTCTTTATTCCCTTTTTACAGCTGGCTATGTAACACACGACACAAACAATCATATGCAAATAACTTATACAGATAGTGATGAATGAAATGAAAATGTGAACATCCATCATATATAAGAAACAGTAAGTTGATGCATAAGAGATAAATGGAGTAGCGTGTAGATACAAATCAAGTGACCATATGGGTGTTCTTTATCTCTAGGCGCCTTGGCAACTTTAAAAGACCACAAAGCTATGCCACTAAGAACCTACAACATAAAAGACAAAAACTTTATAATAAGAAATGAACGAAGTAGATATGATTATCTGAAAACAAAGCTAATCCCAAGATAATGAACAACGATTCCTTAAGGAATGAGAAAACGGTATGGGGAATTGAAGAAGGCAATGAATGTTACCACATCAGATATGGAATGGGCTGCATCAGCGATAATGGCAGTGCTTCCGGAAAGATAGCCGGTGAAGGCTTTTCCGGTGGCTAAACCAATGTCGGCGGCGAGACCCAGCTTAAAAATGTTCTCTCCCTCCATCTGATTCTGACGGAGGTGGTGATGGCCATGGCCATGATCATGATAATGCCATCTCCTTGGGATTTTGTACGCGGGATTGTCTGAGAAAATCAAGCAAGATTCCAATGGATATGAGAAGAAATTCAGTGATTTTGTGTTTTTGTGTGAGGAGGAAAGCAGCCTTGTGATGCAGCTTCTGTATATGGGATTCAGATTGCTGAATCTAAATCCCATCTTCTTTCTTCCAATTCCAATTCCAATTCCAATTCCAACTATAACTAGGGTTTTTCCAAGGGTTCCCTTACTTCCAATTTCAATTCTCGTTCTCGCTAATTATATTATAGCATAGCAGCACACCCAACCTTATACCAAGCTGAACCTCAATTCATTTTCATACATATTTATTATCCTATTATTATGTTCGTTAGACTAGGATTACTTCGCAATTTATTATCTTTCAACGTTGCTAAAAGTGAGTGATTAATAATTGTTATTTATATTTAATAAATTTTTAAATATTTATTATAAAATTAATAATTAATAATTTATCTTAGATCCTCAGGTTGGCAACTCCGTTGTTTGGTTTCAGACTCGATCTAACGTAACTGTTCAGAGTTGAACACGTGTCATCAGGCGCAGAAGTCATGACATCAAAGCCACGTGGTCTGCTAATCTTCACTGTAGCGTCTTGGAGAGTTGTAAACCAGCGTTGTTACAGGTATAACGTGAATTGTATAATTACAAGGTTATGGTCAAATCTCTTAATTAAATTTACAGAAATCTAATAGGTCAAAATTAATTAAAATTAGTTAAAATTTATTTAAATAGTCTGATTTATCTGGTTAAATTAATTGACATATTTTTCATATTTTATAAATAAATATTTTATATTATTTTATGTAAATTATTTTTATAACATTATTTAATTTAATCAATTTGTTTAAACAGTTAAATAAGATGAACATGAACTATAAGTCTAGTTAATTCACTATTTGATTCGATTTTATTATAAATAACAACAAAAGAATTAAGGTGTAAAAATGTTTTAGTTTTGAATTATTTTTAATTTATTGTCTATGTAAAAACAATTTATATCATTATTCAATTATGTAATTTTATATTATTTAAAAAAATTAAAGAGATCAAACTCTTAATTATGTGTTCCACTAACAATACTTTAGACTATTCTTCGTTTTGTATTAACTACAATCAATGATTTTCATATCACCTTGTTCAATTCTCGTGTAAAAAACAAACTATAAATGAATGCAATTAAACAAACTTTTATAACAAACTAATAACTGATATAATAAGAGGTATTAATTTGCATACTGACATAATTGATACTTTGCTTAAAGAAGGAAAAAGAATAGAATTCCTTTTTGGGTGGAGTGGAGGAGAGACATTTCTTTTCAAAATTTAGATCTATTTTTTACAATTGACGAAGAAGTCAAACTCATAATATTCTATACAGTGCAACCACGCAAACCGTAACACCATCCTTGTCCTAGAACCACTTCATACTGAAGTTTCCTTTCATGATCCATCCATATTCTCTAATCACATAAAGGAAAAGCATTTTGGTAAGGGAGTAATTTTTAGGTAGGCATACTCTATCATAAACATTTTATTTAACAATTAAAAAGTTACTTTTTAGATATAAGTATATTCATAACATGACTCATAAAACCTTACACATGTTTAATGTTAAATAGAATATTTATGATAGACCGTGTCTGCTTAAGAATTTTTCTTTGCTCATAACCCAACTCTGTACATTGGAAAAATTAATGAGTGAGGTAATCAATCCGTAGACCAAATCAAACTGAACAGCAAAATCATCGTCTCTGATCATGATGCACTTTTTGCTCCCCTGCCTACCAGGGTCCAGTGTGAGTGGCCAGAAGAACCCCATTGTCTTGACCATTCAGGCCTATGATTCCTCCCATGATTCATTCTGGATTTAGGGACAGTTCTTCCCGGAGCATAGCATACCTAGGATTTCTAGTTGGACTTTTCTCCGGGCTCCATGATTCAAACTCCTCCACTCCATAATTATTTCTGTCCCTAGAAGAACCAGATTGCATGGGTCCCCTAACCAATGTGTTATAGTTGTTTTGATTTAGTTGAGAATGATAACTAGAACACAGATCTTGCCTAACTCTTCGCAAATCTGACAAAGGAATGATAGGAATGTAAAGGGTTATGATAGGAAGGTTCAGAGAAATGAGACTGCTGCAGTTAATGTGGATGTCTTCGTGGCTGTATGGCTGAAAGTGATGTTGGTGAGGGCAACACGAAGGATTGAGGGTATGAGTTAGACAATCTCTCTTGTACACTCAAATTTGATACTGGTTTTACATTACTGCTGGAGCCATCAACCCGCATTGCTAGAGGTGGATGTGCGCCAGATAAGTTAACGGAAGATGCATTTGCAGTGGTTATGTTCTTCTTCACGGTTAAACCTATATCCGAGGATGGTGTCTGTGCATGCTGAGAGGGAAGAACGAGTGGTGGTTGCCTTTCAGGAATAATATTAGTTGCCTGAGGCAGTGAATATGGAGAAACTGCTGTGGTGGCGGGCTGATTGGAATATGGGGACACAATTGGTGGTGGTTGCCTTACTGCAATGCCGGTTGCCGGAATCTGAGATAACACCAAGTTGGTAGTTGCCACTACCGGGGTGCTGTGGATAACTCCATCAGGCGCTAAGCTTTGCCGTGAAAAAGGATTCTTTGCAGCTTCTGTCCTCCATCCACTCTGAAAGTTGATAAAATGGGAAGCCATTAGTAATGCAGTAAATCAATAATCAATAAGCTTTTTAATTAATTGACGACTATAATTATGCTTTAAAATTTTTGGCACGTTGATAATTATAAAGAAACAGCGAGGGGCCTTAATGCATTCTTGGTCAGAACCAGAATTACACCAAGGGAAACCCTATATTAACAGTACGAAAATTTGTGATTAAACCTCTTGGTCTCCTCGAAAGTGGCTATTTGCAAATATAGAAGACTTTTACCTCGCATCCCCATGCACCATCTCGTCAAAGATAAAAATAAATAAAAGAAACTAGAAAAACTTGAGTGGAGTGACAGTAGTAAAAATAGTATTAAATAGAGCTGGCCCCTATGCTACAAGTACAAGTGCTATCTGCTCTCCACTCTCAACACGTACAAACGACAAGGCTAAAGTGGAGTGCGCATGGCACTGTACTAGGAGACATTGATGATAAGATCTCTGACAAATAGTTGCAATATGAACTCATAACAAGCACCCTTCTTGGATCGCTTGAAGGAGTTGGAGATGGGAGAGAAACCTCCACCTTCTCCGGCGCCTTTCCACTCGTGCCATAGTTGTCATTTGTATTTTCACTCAAGTTCACACCACCTTTCTTGATCACGTCAAGCAGCTTCATGGTTTCCTCACTTGATAGGCTACTGGCTTGTCCAGAAGTTAAGGCAAATACCCACTCTGGATTTTTTAGCAGTACAGCAAGCAGTTCTAAATCAGGTTCGGCAGTAGTTGCATTACCGGCCACTTGAGCAGTATGAGTTGCATCTTGAATGGAGACAACTGGTGTTTCTGCACCATCACCATCTGGGAGCTGTTCAATGGGAATTTGGGGGGTCAAAGTGTCATCATAGTCCATCTCGAGGTCCCACGGCTCCTTGGGGTTAGATGGTATCTCTTGGACAGTCTGATAAACAGTTCCCTTCTCCCGGCTGTTTCTGTTTCTCTGGACATCAACCTCTTTGCTATTTTCACCGGCACCAACTATCCAGGCATACTTAAGTTTCACTTCTGCAAAAAGGGAAGGGGGAAAAAAAAGAAAGAAAGACTGAAAACCACAGATAATGTGATTGAACTGAAAAGCCTTTGATAGATGAGTTACCAGAACCACCAGATACGACAGCAGAAGGAAGATTCATGTGGCAATCCACTTCTTTCAGGATTACCTCACATAATAGGAGAGAAAGTAAGTATCCTGTGGCTCCAATGAAGTGATGGGCACCGCAGCCTAATTCAAGAATGAAAAGAAAGACAGGAAATTTTCAATATCAGAGGCTACGTTTTCTCAAGGTTGTTTGTTAGCTTGGTAGATAACTGATATCAGATAACTTATCTCCATCACACCATTAGCCCATTTCATTCAAATTAGACGATTTACCAACTTCCATAATGAATTTAGTGATGAATAGTCATGATCCCAGACGAGGAAAAATATTAAAATGTTACAAGAAAAGCGGGGAAAAGAATAAAAGAAAATGGACAACCGCTTGCTGTTTACAGTCCCTGAATGTTACAACCAACAAAATTTAAGTCATGGAGACCAAGCAAGCCTCAAAGATTGGATTAGTAATAGTGCTAGAACTCCAACTCATTATGCCCGGATGTAGCTTACATATCCACTGAGTTTCAAGCTTCAAGATTTTACTCAAGACTTGGCAAATTAACCACACTCAATAACACAGGCCGCTTTGTAGTATAAAACATGAGATGCCATAAATAAAATAACAAACTCCCAAGACAAAAATAAAGAACCAATGCTCCATCCAGATCTGTAATAATGTTTGCAAATTACAAAATAAAATCGTCACTTCCAATGCAGCATATTTAACTGGGACGAGGAATACCACATGGAAAAGAGTTCCCATTCTTGATTCCATAATCAAAGCTTCAGCTCATTTTTACTCATTGATAACTAAAATTTAAGAGCCGCGAGCAGAGCAGATAATACCGGGTCAAGCCCACCAAATCTATCTCTCTATATCTACTTTTATTCCCATGAGCCATGACAAAGGTCTAAAGGAACAGAGGACATCTAATTGCGATGCACGTGACATTTTTTACATGAAACTCATAGTAATATTATTGCTCAAAAAATATTGCAAGAATGATCAACATCATATTGTCAATTTGTAAAACTGATCCTTCATCCCTGCGATCATCTTTTCAACATTAACCATAGCTTGTAAGAGTCAGACATCAAGACCTCAAATGAGTTGGTTTAAAGCTCATTCTTCATTAGAGAATTAGGACTATCACACCATTTTAGCACAAGTGTGCAGATAAGGCATGGAAAAAAAATTAATCAAAAATTCAATTTGAACCATTGGTCAATGTTTAGGCGATAATGGAGAGATCCTAAAATTCTCAAACAAAACCGTCCAAGTATTTGAATCTCAAAATTCCAATACTCAAAATTATAGGAGTATATACAATTGCCCACTATACCCAAATTACTTACAGAACAAGAGTTTAGACCACTACTCTTACAATATTTATATAAGCAACAAAAAAGAGGTGCAAAAAGGGCACAAAGTCAAGACTCAAGAAAGAGTTAGCGTCCAAAGTAGCAAAGAAGCGTCTGAATCATCCTCCAAGAAAATGTGCCGGATATACCTCTTTTTAATTCAACATCATCAAACCTCTTAATATAGTCTGTACTCTGAAATCTTTCTTTGTCTTTCAGTCCCCCTTTTTTTTTCAGCTGTCAAAGACTTTCACCAAATTTTCCTATGCTAATAATATAGGCATATAATTGATGGAACCAGCAAAAAAGTTGCAAATGTACCTGCTGGTGTCTTCCATGGGATTTGCACCTTCTTGCACTTCTCCCAGAGAGTTTCCGTCAAACCCATTTTCAGTTTTGAATCAAAAGAAGCTTCCAGCCTATTAGAGGTTTTAGAGCGAAGCAACAGAGGTCTTCTTCAATTTTGGGTGAAACAGGAACATAAGAAGAGCAAGCTACAACTCTGGCCTGTTTTGTCTGAGCCTCTGAGGTTTATTCAAACCATCAGTCTTTGTTTCTTTACTTTCTTTTGATGAACCATTTTTCCCATACTTACACTGCATAAATAAGGCACGCATTTTTGCTTTCTGGATATCATCAGCGGACATGGGACGGCCTTGACTTACAGGCCCTGCTCTTGTCACCTGTGGGCTTCTGCTCACTATTTTTGGCCTGGCTGTTCCACCAATTGCACTTTTCTACGCTCTCTAGATTCTGTTAATGGCTAAGGAATATGAAAAGAGATCAAGTGCCTCTAAATTTTGCAGGACTCAACAATTAACATGAACCACAGGAAATTTTAATCTTGAGCCAACTAGCTTTAGATATACAACACAAGCTATGTTGGATCAAACAATAAGTTATTCTTGGCACTGTACACTTTCAAGAATTGGCCAACTGTCCTGTGCTATGAAGAAATTCACTAGAAATTTAAAGCAGCTGCAGAATTTCAAGCAGCATAAGAACTTTCCGGCACACAAGGAATTTGAGTCGGAAGAAAGAAACGAACACCACCTAACTACCTAAATGCAAATTCAGTAATCTATATAGAAGTTTCTTCAGAAAGTTCCACCGTGCATTGTCCAATGGGCAAGCCAACGCACATACTTTATTTCTTCCGGGCAGTGGCACCTTGACATTCGAGGGCCAAGAAAGGATCTTCATATATTTAATCAGCATGCTAGTTACCATGCCACCTAATATAATTAAATCTAAACCCAATGCTCCTAAGCATTCTTTTATGGTTACATAATCAGAATTAGACTTACTTATGAAAAGTGAAGAATAGAATCATTTTCTTGTTTCATTGATGCATTTATACAGTTCAAAAATGTATTTCAAGAGTTTCTTAAATTTATCACAAATTAATGTATTCAATATAAACATATTAGCCTGTTAAGGATGGTGACAATATAAACATTTCAAGAGTTTCTTTCATTTACATTTTTTTTGGTACATTATGGGTAAGGGAGGGGGATAGGTGGCATAGTGGAAGATCGAACCTCTAACATCATTATCACACCCCAGTCGGCCATTTCATTTACATTTTAAAGAAGCTTAAAGATTTATCCACAAGCCAAATGATTACAGAATCCAACAACAGCTGGACTTCTAATAAGTCAGACAATAGCTTCATAATCCAAAATTTAACAATAAATAAATAGTTAAAAACATCAGAGAGCATAATCAGAATACCAATCGGGAATAGCCAGAGATAGTAAATTAAGCAGATTGTGTGGCTAGAATGAGTTGCAAGTCAGTAAAGCTACTACATCAAGTCATTTGGCTATCAAACCAAAGAACTATTAAATATGCTTGGTTCAAGGAAAATTAATGATCCCTCCATCATTACTCCAAAGAACTACTAAAAGGTTTTATCTAAAGCATTTTATTTTCAGTGAATGTGATTTGATATGCACATAAATGGTAAATCTATCAGCATTCTGCCCAACTTAAAAGGGTAAAAATAAGGAAGCAGTTAAGAAGATACGGTCAAACTCAACAAAAAACTCCAAGGATACGAGATGAAGATACACTGAGGAGGGACTTCTTATTAGAATCATCCAACCTAGCTGGTAACAGTCTCACAGCTTGTGGAGCTTCCGATTTCCTAAACAGAGAAAGAAACAGATCCAAGCATTTTCACAACTACCATAAGCAAATCAAATTAACTCGTATAGATATGGCACAAAAACCATACAGGATTATTGAAAGAAAGATTTGTTCAAGTAAAGATTACTAAAACCAATAAAACAATCGGCCACAACCTACACACACCTGAAATTATTGGAACCTTCATTTGAGAGGGCAAGAATGTCTTCCTGAGAGCAAGAAAGTATCACTAAGAAACAATGCAAACTGAAAAGCCATTGCCAGCTGTAACGTATATGCTTAGGGAAACACTTACAGGAACATCAATATTTGAATGCCACGATTCAGACCCCATAATTTGACCAATACTGCATCCATTAGAATCATAATAATTGAGGGAGGAGGTCTAACAAAGTTTGCATGAAAGGAGATAAAGATATAAGCTTGCCTTTGAGAAAGCATTCTCTTTCTGAGCATTAATAGAAGGTTTAAAACCATTGGGTTTCTTTATTGCTTGGTTCCTTGCTAATAATTTGCTCCACTTTGATAACAAAATCCTTGCCCTGTTTGAATGTCTGATCCTCAAATCAGTGAGATTAAAATTCACAAAGTGTATGTTCACCAAAAAAAAAAAATCACAAAGTTTATCAAGTTAATACCAGTATGGCTAAGCTACAACAGATTTACCATATGATGCATAGTTTGGGGAAAAACAAACCAGTAATTTTAATAAAAGAATGGAAACTGATATGACATCAGGTTAAGGTTAAGAAATATCAAACAGTACCCCTCAAAAATTAAGATTTGAAACTACTTACAGCCATCAAACAAAATGTTGACATGCTTGAAGCATTACACTAGTCAATCTGAACATGATTTATATAGATGAAATACTAAAATTAAAGCATGTCTTATCTATTATTTTGCCATCTGATAAAAGAAAATGGCAGTTATCCATTAAAAGAAAAGCTTTCTTACAATGGACAGCATAAAAACTTTTGTCGATTTAACTTAACAAAAAAGGACATCTGCTCTAGCTAATCAAACATTGTGGGAGGCACTTACAAACACAAACAGAATGAAACAAGCTTAAATGATATTGTAACAGAAAAATAACTGAAACAAAATGAAACAAGTATAACTGAACAACTTGAGATTAGCCATGACATTGTAAGAAGGGGCACCAAGGGAGAAAAGGTTATCCACATGTTAAAAGTATTTCCTGTAACAGAAAAATAAGGTTAAATGTTATCATAAATCTGTCCACTGTAGTCATTGTCTATCAAACACATGACATCCAGATACAATCTAGGGAGAATCTACATCCAAATTGGGGGCATTCAGGAAGGGGAGAGCATAAGGAACAAATCTGCGTGTAGAGTTTGATGGGGACAAGGAGGGTTAAAGCACACCTGATGTCCTGTAGAACCGTAGTCTATTAACACTCTGCAATATAGCTACCGTGTGCAGGAAGGGCTTTATGCAAAGGCAAATGACAAAGAACCTGCAAAACAGTTAACCAGAAAGTTAGATAATATTTAGTTATTTGTGAATCAAAACACACGCAAACATTGTATTTTAACCACAGGATCCAGATTTACCTTCAAGATAAGAACAAGGACACCGGTTTGCTCTTCAACAGTTGCTTCACTCAACCAAGTTGCTAAAATCATCACACCTCCTGATGGAGGCCAAGGAAACTCAAGTGGAAGCCCAACAAGCCCAAGGCCCAAAGATGCACTACGAGAACTTAGAGGCCCGATGACAAGGTCAAGAGCTAAGAAGGCTAAGAAAGATTTGGATAAAGAAGTCAATCACTTTTTCTCACTCAAGCCCATTCCAGAAGAAGAAACACTCAAGATGGTCCAAATGAACCAAGTTGATGAAGGGCCCAATGTGGGGGCATGATTTCTTCTTAGTAATTTTATTTAATTATGTATTTGAACCTTTTAATCTTTTTCGTTTTGTTTCTTATTTTTCTTTTTGGGATATTTTGTAATAAGGGCCTATTGTTTGGGCTTAACTAAGTGCATAGCATAGCTAGGGATAGAAGCTGCCTTCTAATTGGGCTTGGGCCACTTTTGTGCTAGGATTAGGATTAAAAATATGCTAGCTTGCTACCTCCTTTAAGCTAGACCTAGCCGCCAACTCAATCCCTATAAATAGGCATGTATTTGCAATATTTGTCACTTTTGAATTTCAGAATACAATTACACTCCTTTGCGAGTTTTTAAGAGCTTTGTTCTCTTAGGATTCTTGGGTGAACCATCTTGGTTCTTGTCAAAGGTTTCCTTACCTTTGTGGCGAATCTTCGCTTGACTTATCACTCCCTAAGAGTGTGGCGTCTTCTTCCTACCATCCCTTGTCTTTTCCCATCTTTTTACTATTTTTTACTGTTCACGCGCACTGTTTATGGTACCATAATGTTCATGAGCTACTGTTCACTGCACTGTTCATCCTTCATCTTTAATTCTTTTAAAACAAGAAATCAACTCAAGGACGATCCGTAAAAACAATATGCATCCGACTTGGATCATATCACCTCCACTGGTCCAAAAACCTACAAGCATACAACAGAAAAACTAAATCAGAAAATATGAATTAGAAATAACTATAATTCAACAAACTACCAAGCTAATGAGGAGACTAGTCATGTACCAACATAATACTGAACAATTCTATATCTTCAATATCCACTCCATCAATTTCTCCTGCCCAGAAAATGTTTCCTCTTTCCGCATTAAACTAATAATATTATCAACAAAATGTTTATCTAAGTCATCTAAGCCAGACAAAGCAGTTTCCTGAGTTGAATAATATGCTTCTTAAGCACTGACAGAGCTAGCAGAGTTTAAAGGAGCTGGGTTTATAGGTCTCATAGGATCAGAGTTTATCACAAACCCATTGTGCAGTTCTTCACAAGAAATAGATCTTAACGCCCTCTCCCTTGACAACTGAACTAATCTCCTTACTCTTGAATGTTGACTAGTGAAAAACTCCCACACCTAAAACACAAGTGAAAACAGTGACTCATAAAAATCAATGCACAACTGGAACTAGGTAATATGCAATCTTAAAAAAAAAAAGTAAAAAAAAAAATAAAAATCAAACTGAGTGTTCCCCTCCTCTATCAAAAAAAGGATAACAAAAAAGAATCCAATGACAGGATGGGAAGAATAGAAAAGTAAAAACAGCTGACTAACAACATAGAAGCGGGAAATTTATCAGCATACAATTTCTTCGTTACATAGATCAATCCATAAGGAATGAAATAGAAAGAAGGAGACAGCAAAGGTAGGGAGAGAGAGATGTAAACAGGAAGTGGAGTAATCTAAACCTGTGTCACTGTGACGCCAAATAAAGCACTGATCTCACGAGTTTCTTTCTTGCTAATTGCATCTTTAATGGAGAAAACCGATTGCATGTAATTTACAGCCTTTGGATTTAATAAATCCCAAGGTGCAAAAATGGATTAAGTTAGACACACTAGACATGAAACAAACAGCAGAAAGAGTTGAAAGAATCATAAAGTAGCACTTTAAAATAAGGCAAACAAATTTGGAAGAGAATGACAGAAGCACAAAATTCTGTTTCAGTTCACTTACTGCATCTAATAAAATGGAGGAAAGATTAGATATCTGCATCAACAGTTATTTAGGAGTGACAAAAACAAGGATGTTACCTATATATGGCACGTAATATTGTAACAGCTTAAATTGAAGTTAAATCTTCTAAAAAAAAAAATCACAGCTCCAGCCAAATCTTACCAATTTTTATCGACAGAGCTCCAGCTGCCTGCACAGATAACCAAAAACAAGTATATATATATAGGAATGGACAAGATCAAAGCACTCTAATGAAGCCTTACAAGGGCTCTGATTACATATAAGAACAAACAAAGTATAACCAATGCGTTTCCAAATACTCGCGGTTGCAGTTGCATTGCAGTTAGAGATATTGCGAAAAAATGCGGCATGCAGACACAATTGCGGCTGCAGAGACCTCCAAAACCGCAACAATTTAAAACCCATACTTAACAAAAACAATTTCAACCTTCAAGAACAGCAGCAGAAATATTAAGATAAAACTAAAAACTTTGTAGTATAATAATATCATTTCTCTTTTGACAGCAGCAGAAATTCGGATTCCCAAAATAAACGACCATAAACAAGAAATGAATGTAGAAGGAAATAACTGAAAGCGCACCATTTCTTGAGAAAGAGGATTAACGCCGGTGAGTTTGCATTGCGAGGCGACGATTTTCTGAAGCTGATCGATCTGGCTATGGAATAGATATCTCCCTTTGCGAAACCAAATACTTCTGGAACGACTCCACGGAACTCCCAATCTCCGGCTCCGAAAAATCGTCGTTCGGGACCTCCATCGTTGATAATGAAGATTGAAGTTTCTTCGCCACTAGCAAAACGATAAAGTAGTTCACACACATTAAGAAAACTTGAATCGCAGCACGAGTTAGGGTTTGGTTTCATGGTTTGGAACAAATTTTGGAGAGAGAAACTCCGGTAGAGTGATGAGTCGGAGGAGAAAAAGAATGAGGCCATGTTTGGGCAACTGTTGGATTTCGGAAGTTGCTTTTGATGTGCATTGAAAATAACTACGTGTATATTTGAGTTAGATTGTAAAAAAATAAATAAAAATTGACTGTAAAACTAATTAATTTTGAAATTTTAAATTAGTTTAGTGAAATTATGTATTTCTAAAAAAATATTAAGTCTCACTTAGAATATGTTTAATTTTACTTAATTTTTACATAAAAACATTTTTTTTATTTGAAGTTCTATCATTAGTATTTTAATTATTAAATCATAAAATAAACTAATACAAACATATGAATTAAAATTTATCTTTGCAAGGTTGATCACTTGAGTGTAATATTTTATTTAAAAATCATTAAACTCCACTTCATTAACTGAAACTAATATTCTTTTTGAATTATTTTAAAGGTGTATTCCCTACATTCATATGGTATATTTAGTCAAACTAATTCATTTTTCTAAGCATTGGCTCAAGATATTAAGGAAACATTTTGCCTCAAAGTTATGCCTTACCTTGTAGAGCCTATTTGAGATTGGTTGTAAAATAATAATAATAATAATAATAATATCTTGATATTAGAATGTTAAAAAAATTATATTATAAATGTTGAGTTGAAATGTTTGAATTTGTTTAAGCGTCATAAAGTATAATTAATTTTAAAACTAATTATAATAAAATAAATAAATAAAGATGTTCCCTAAATGCAAATTTTTAGTTTTTTGAATATTTAACTAAGTTAGCATAATAAGAGTAAGTAAAAAAATCACTTAAATTTTTTACATTAAAAATTCAAAATTTTAAAATAGGACGAGTGTCTGAAGTTTGAGTATCTCAAACTTCACATAGTTGGTGTGACTCAATTCCAAAGTTAGTATAAATAATACTTCACTTGAGAGAGATAAGATGGCTAAATGCATTAATGACACTTCACGACAAAGATGGAATGGCAAACCCTCATAATGTGTTTAAACATATACATTTTCCAAGTTTGTCTCTCTGCGATTTTGAATCTCCTAGACTTTTTTTTTTTCTATCATTAAGCTTTGTGAGAACCCTAAATATTTTGGCATATTCTCACTTATTCATCAAGCTTTGTAACTTATATTACCTATAGCAAAGAACAATTATTTTTATTTTTTGCAAAAAATATGATAGTAAAAATAGGTTACTTCAATATTGTCAAGAGCCCATAATATGCTTGAGATTTTGAATGGTAAGCAGAAGTCCACCTAGATGGTTAGATTTAGGGTATTCACTAAGAGGACTTTCCCATACAAAAATTACTCACCCCTAACCCCATCTTTGTAGTCTTATCACCTTAAGAATAAATGACCACCAAGTAAGACTATTGACCATAGGAGAATTCGAACTCGTGCACTTTAAGAGATTACTCACTCGTAGTCTCATTTTCTTAAGAATAAATAACCATTAAGTAAGACTACTCACCAAAGGAAGATTTGAACTCGTATACTTAGAGAGTGCATAGCTTTATCTGGAACCTTCGAACTAGTTTAACCAACTCGTGTTCGCTCTTTTTTTCCACATAAACTATAATAAAGAACCATTGTTCTCAAGATTATATCTATATAATAAAGAACCATTGTTCTCAAGATTATATCTCACTTGTTTGTTGGATTATTTTAATTTGGACTTGCATAAATCAGTGTTATTTTACTAAAACTCAGATTAATTAGATGTCAAAACTATTAGAGCATATTGTTATTATTGTTATTGGCCCAATTATGTGATCATCTGATGGTTATTGGGCCTGTTACTATTGAGCACATTTTGTTACGTGGGTTTAATGTGGTAGGCCTGTGTATTGGGCCTGCTATGATGGGCAAGCAGGCCCATTTTTCATGCACTGGGAGAGGCCCCTATTCCTAGCTAGGGTTGCAGTGTAGTTGCCCCATTGAGACTGCACACCAGACAACGGCACCCTAGAAGAGGAGTAGTTTCTCTCCACACACACACACCAAGAACTGACGAATCAAGAATTGTGTTGTTTCTCTTAGATCTGCTACAGGAAGACCATGGATTGTTCATCATCTTCCTATCCAGGTAACCCTTGAAACCAAATCGTCTTGGTTTTATGTATGATCTGTGTATGCTACAGCTTAGGGTTAAGAGATTGTGCGAATCTGTAATAAGAAATTCTGTATCTATACTATGTTTCTTCCATCATTGTTAGCATTAATTTTATTGCATTGTTTCTAATTTTTTTTTACAATAGATTGTTAAATTCACACCTAAAATCGATATCATCTAGTGGAAACACAAAAAAAGCAATAAAAACATTGCTTCTCATATAATCAATTATATAGCATAAAAATTATGAGAGCTGATCATTAAAAAGATTTGTGCAAATATGTTGAGTTACTTTTATTATCAATTATTCAAGTATAGGTGTCTAAATGCGATTTTGGAGCCTCAATAATCTACAAGAAACAGGTTATACCAAATGGGTCATAACTTGGTTTAAGTTGTTGCCCAATTTGAACCAATTTAACCCAATACAATTTCGAGTAAGATTTTTGGTTTTTGGTAGTATGATATAAGCCTGTATAGGGTGAAGGCAACGAGGTTGTTTGTTTTCAATTTTGGAGAATCTAGAATCACGTTTATAACCAGTCTTGTTTTTTTAAAATCAATCATCGCCTATTTATAAGCTGTGGATTTGATTCAAGTAAGATTTTCTTATATAGTAAATATAATAAATTATAGGTGTGGGGACCAGTAAAATTTCAAGAAAGAATTCCTTCAATAAACACTACAAAATCATTTTTAAGACATAGGACTCAATCATTGTTCATAAATATCATTATTATACTTTAAAAATAGTAATACTTTATAATACTAAATTATTCGTTATTTTAATTGTGCGTTGCACGAATTATTTTAATTTTTATATGTATGATTAATAATATTTTTATTTAATGAACAAATATTTAGTGTATCTAAATTAGCTTAATTTTATTTTTAAATATTTTAAAAAAATATTTATCTCAAAAGTTTTTTTTAATGAAAAATAAATTAATTCAAACATATTTATAATATTATAATGTGTAATAGGGAGATCATATTTTTATTTTTCTTTTTTGTAAACAAAATTTTAGGAAATAGAGGTTGTTTAGAACTTATTCGGAGTCAAGATATGCCATTAGCTTTAACTAGAGCTTATAATAATATTTACAAATTATATACTAATAAGTAATTATACGACTCTTCATTTTGTTGTTTGTGATAATATTTGAATATATTTCTTAAGTTTATAAGTATAATTTAATACTTACAAGTAAGTTGTGTAAATATAATTAAAAAAAAAGACAAAAAAAATATTTTAATTTATTTTAACAAGTTAAGTATTTTTTTTATCACATCAAAAACTCATATTTATTTTTTCTGTCTTTTTTATTTTACATTTTTATTAATAATTTTCTAACCCAATCTTAATTATATTTTGATAAATTTTTAAATTTTAAACAAAACTATATGTATATAAAATTGATAATTAATAGTATCGTTAATTACTTCTCACTTAAGCATTTTTCTTTTAATTTGATAATAGACAATTAATAATGTTATTAATTACATTCTCAAAGTAATTTTACTATGTAATATAGATATAGATACTCAAAATTCTAAAATTAATTATTTTTTACAACGTATTTGCATTCTCTTTATTTTAACATATAAAATTGATATAAGTTATATCAAATACATCACTGTTGCATTATCTTAAGGACTTTGTCTACTTTTGCCAATTTTACTATTTCCTTGGTTAGTTTAAGTTGGTTTTAAGAAATGTAAACTCTGGAACAATCGTGTAATTTAATCGTATAAACGCACAAAAAAAATTTGAAGTCTAGAACTTGTAAAAATCTATTTTCATGTGGTAGCCTAGCTGTGT
Source organism: Styphnolobium japonicum (assembly GCA_023212625.1). Lineage (NCBI taxonomy): Eukaryota > Viridiplantae > Streptophyta > Magnoliopsida > Fabales > Fabaceae > Styphnolobium > Styphnolobium japonicum. The sequence goes on from JALBWW010000005.1 coordinate 4,619,913, forward strand.
TAGCGATAACCATATAACAAGGGTCAACTTAATGATTAACAATCATAAGTCATATAATGTTGAGTTAAATTTCAATTTAAGTTACAATTCTAATAATATGTTTTCACATAATTAAAAGAATTATATAATGGTGTAAGAAAATTATACTAATGTTGAATTAAAACCAAGTCTTATAATATTAATTGCACAGCAAAAAGACTAAAATACCTTAAAGAACTACAAATCCCCGTGTCATATAATAATTATTTATAAATTTGCTATGTGTTCCTTAAACTCTTTTTTTCCCTGAAAGTTTGTGTTCCTTAAACTCTTTTTTCCCCCGAAAGTATGTGTTCCTTAAACTTGATTATCGGTTAAGTTTTAAATTTTATTTTGAGTATGTTTAGAGTTATAAATTTTAAAAATTATTTTGATTTATAAATGAAACATTTGTTTAGAAAGTTATAAAACAAAGATCTGAATTTTATTTTTTTTCATTCAATTTGTTGTATACTTATAGAAATTCATTCAATTTTATTTGATTTAAATTTTAATTATTTGAATTGATGAATTTATCTTATTGGTTTTTTTCATTTTACCTATTATAAGTAAGGACAATAAAGTAAAATTATTAAAATGAAATAAAATAAAATAATTTTTAATATGTTTCAAACATAAAAATTAATTTATAAATCAATTTAAATTTTATTTTTTATAATAAGTACTAAAGATGACAATTTGAACCTACCATGCGGGTATTCAATTTGCCCAAACTCGCATGGGAACGAGTTTAAAACTCGCCTCGTAGCGGGGTAGAGGGAGGTGAGTTTAGACTGTGTTGTAGGACGAGACGAATTTGGATTTAAGGTCTATTTGCCTTTATTATATTTGTACCCCATATTATTTCACAAAAAATGTGTTTGATACTTAATGTAACTTAAGATTTTTTATGTAATAAATAATTTTTTTCGTAATTTATATTATATTATGTATTAGATAATATATACAGATAGGATGTGAGTATGATTCAAATTCTATTATTTATTTGCTAGTAGGGTATGAGTTTTCATCTTTAAAACTCTCAAGGTAGGTAAAGACGAGTTGAAAGTTTCTTTAAAAAATTTTAGGTAGGCAAAACTTACCCTTACTCTCCTCATTACCAAACCTAATAAGTACCAAACGTGAAAAATAATTTATAAATAAAATAAAATAATTTCTTAATACGAGACTTTTTCTCAGATTTTGTATTCGATTGGAGCGCATTTGAAATTCGAGATTTTCTCCTACAATGAAAAATTATCATATTTTGCTACTTATTGCCTAACATAATTGTGAAAGATTCACTGTGGAAGATCAATCTCTAATATCTGATAAATTTTATTGCTCAAAGCAATTACGTGTATAATGTATATGCATTGATCGTGAACCAATATCAATTATGGGCCAATTATTTTATACTGATATGAATACGAGTAATTGATACAATATGACATGTAAATATGTTTTTTTTAAAAATAAAATATAAATATGATAATGCATATAAAATGAAATAAATTTATATTTATAAATATAAAAAATTAAACTATAAAATTAGTAATTTTTTGATCAATTTATTATAATTTTAAAAATAAAAAAATAACAAAAATAAGAATATATTTTTTAAAAAATAATTGATGAAAATAAAGTTTGAACTTATATCTTAAATTTTTCAAATAATAACACATTGAGAGGGATAAATATTTTAAGAAAAAACAAGAATATGATAAAAATATGGGTGCAATAACATTATACCAGCATCATTATCAGATAAGATTACGATAACTAATTTTAAAGCATCTGTATATCACACAGTCGGCAAGCAATAAAAATGAAAATAGAAAAACAAAATTGTCCGGCTGCTACCTGCTACTGCTAGCTCTCCTCGGTTTCCTTCTCGGTTCCGCTAGTGACTCTGATCGATTCGTGATTAGATTAGAGCTTGTGCCCTGTTGTCCCTATCAATAAAACCAATGTTAATGTCTGTTTTCCTCTCCTTCCTGGTTATATTACACTCATCCTCCATTACAATTATAATTAAAAACTAACAATTATAATACTCTCTCTCCGCCATTCACTTCATTCAACTCTATCTATCTATACTTTTCTCTCAACTTCATCCTTCAACAGCCCAAATACCTCACCACCAGATCGTTGCGCTTCAATACTTAGGGTTAGTATACAAAACTTCTTCATCTTCATAATTTTCTTTTCGTTGGCTAAGTTTTGACTCTAGGGTTTATTCGTGGCATTTCAACATTGTCTGCATATTATCATTTTAAATTTCGGCGATAAATTGATAACGAGCATTGTCCGAGATCCTATGAAACGCGATCGTTTTGATTGAGTTGACGAGGTTCATTTTTATATGCTAGGGTTTAACTGTGTGATGGTGTGTACCGTGTATTTATGTTTGTAATTGAAATCTGCATTCGCATGAGTGACGTGGTTGTGTTTATATCTTTGTATGTGCAATACGATGGATGGAGAGTGTAGTCTCTGAACATTGTTTGGTATTTCTTCTGCAGCCACAATGGAACGGAAGACAATTGATTTAGACCAAGGATGGGACTATATGCAGAGGGGGATTTCGAAGCTGAAGAGGATTCTAGAAGGATTGCCAGAAACTCCTTTCTGTTCAGAGGAGTACATGATGCTATACACGTATCCTTTTTCTGGGTTCATTTTTTGTTGCCCATACTTTATTATTATTATTATTATTTTAAATAGTAGCTTCCATCCTCTATTGTTGCTTAGTTTTGGATATTATTGACCGTATTTCCTTAATTTTAATCATGGTAGAACAATTTATAATATGTGTACTCAGAAGCCGCCATACGACTATTCTCAACAGCTTTATGACAAATACAAGGAGGCTTTTGATGAATATATTAAATCTACAGTAGGGAAATCTTACCTGTTTGTGTTTTTCCTCTATGCTGCTTTATCTTTTGTTTAAATTGCTTTTTGTCATATATGACATATTGGGTCTGATACTTTGATTTCTTTCTCAATTTATTGCTTTTTTAGGTTTTGCCATCTCTAAGAGAGAAGCACGATGAATTTATGCTGAGGGAGCTTGTCCAAAGATGGTTAAACCATAAGGTCATGGTCAGGTGGCTTTCACGCTTCTTCCATTATCTTGATCGATACTTCATTGCTCGACGCTCCCTGCCTGGACTCAATGCAGTTGGGTTTACTTGCTTCCGCGATTTGGTCAGTTTACAATCTCTTTTACCTCTTATCCATGACTGTGAGCAGAAGGGAAATGCTATTTCTCCCCCACCATGGCCCCTACAATTTCTTTATGTATAGTTTGATTTATTCCAGATGCGCCTATTTTGTCAATTACAGGTTTATATGGAGGTACGAGCTAACGCTAGGGAAGCTGTGATCACTCTTGTGAGTTTATCACTTCACATTGTGATCTTATACTCTGTTGCTGATGATGGCTGTTGGAATAACCATTGCTCCTGTTACAGATTGACAAAGAACGCGAGGGCGAGCAGATTGACAGATCGTTGTTGAAAAATGTTCTTGATATATTTGTTGAGATTGGTATGGGGCAAATGGATCAATATGAGCAGGATTTTGAGATACAGATGCTTGACGATACTGCTGATTACTACAAAAGTAAGGCTACAAACTGGATTGAGGTTGACTCCTGTCCAGATTATATGCTGAAGGCAAGCCTGTCTACATTGTGCCTCTGGATTGTTGTATCTTGTTGGTTGACCTGCTCTGATACCTCTTTTTTTTAATTCCACAGGCTGAGGAATGCTTGAGAAGGGAGAGGGATAGAGTGTCTCATTACCTGCACTCTAGCACTGAGCAGAAATTGGTAGAGGTCAGTAAAAATCTTTAACTTCTTTTTTATTTTTTTATTGGATAATTAGAAGGACTTGGGTTTTTCTATTTTTTTGTTATTTCCATTGATTGAACAATTGCATCAGACATCATGAAGTGCATGATAATGACTACCTAGGATGCTACGTTTGGCAGACTTACACCTCATTATGGTCATAAATGCAACAATTTACATGATCTGTTATTCAGATTATGAATGAAGTTTGCGAAGAACATGTTATTACATATACTAAAGTCAGTTTGGGGGAAGAAGTTTGGCTGACAACAACGTAAATGAAAAATAATAATTGAATTGATTCAATAACTAGTAATATTTATTCTTGAAAGTTTTCCCTTCCCCTAGTTTTCTGTTAAGTTTAAATTTTACTGTATCTTGAGAATTTATTTATTGCATTTATCATTTTATTATTTTTTATTTTAATAGAAAGTGCAACATGAGTTGCTGGTGACACATGCAAATCTATTACTTGATAAGGAGCACTCTGGCTGCCGTGCCTTGCTTAGAGATGATAAGGTACTTGACTGTTTCATTACTTCTCTGTTTGATGATCTTTACTTAGTGCTTGTTTAATTTATATTTTCCAAGGCTAGAACCCCATTTGAGCTCTTCACCGTGCTTTGAATACTATGGCATCATGTATGGGTGCAAAATTGAGAAGTGACCTTGGACTTGGACTCACTTCCCCCTTCCCAGAATCAATTCTGGATGGTGAGGCCCGGTATATTTTCAACAAAATCCCTACAATTAACACTACAAAAAAATAGATTTAACAAAGGGAACCTGGTAAATTTTAAAAAAATCCCTACAATTACATTTCAAAAGTGATTCTACTTTATTTATACCCAGACAAACTCAAAATTTTAAAATCAATTCTTTTACAATCTTACCCAAACGAGCATTTAATTGTTTTACTAATGAGCATTTTGGTTAACTATCTTCTTGATTTGTGTCATGTCTAGGTGGAAGATCTCTCTAGGATGTATAGACTTTACCATAAAATACCTAGAGGCTTGGAACCTGTTGCCAATATATTCAAGCAGGTTGGTTTCTTCGGTGTTTGATTTATGCTTTGTGATGAAATTGAACCTCTTTCTTTAATTTTTAATCTTTTTGCTATGGTGGTTGGTGGTATTATTGATGACTGTCTGGTTGCAGCATGTTACAGCTGAGGGTACGGCATTGGTCCAACAGGCTGACGAAGCTGCTAACAATCAGGTTTAGTATACTATATACTTGAACGATGTGATTGCATTGACATTTTATCTTCTGCTTCTTGGCACTTTCAATCCAGCCTATTGTGGATTGATTGCTATTATGTTATCTGATAGATTGTTTTTGAAGCTAGTATTTCAAGTAGGGATTGCTTTAGTAATAAAATGGTACCTTATACCAGGATGGAATCTTTGCAATTATAATGAGGGGTTAGAGCATAAGTTCAATATGCATGCCATAAGTTTGCCATATTGGTTGGTTGTGATCAAATGTGGATGATGTGAGCAATTATGTTTCTTATTATTTTCTGGCATTTATGTATTATCTACACTTGCTTATGTTCTTTTTGCTGCTTCAATTTAGTTATTTGTTTTCCTATATTTTGGAAGACAAATCAATGGATGACTCAGTTTCCCCATGCAATGCTTCAGTTGAGGCTTACTAATTATGGGTGATGAATTTGTATGTCCAAATTGTTTCATGGAGTCTTTTAGACCATGTAGTATGGACACCTCATGCGTGAACTTAAGATGATCATTTTGGTTATCTGGCCATTCTTGTTTTGCTATAGCACAATTTAATGATTATAATTCATCTTTTTTTTTTCTTTTGAAACGAAAGCTGATGTTGTTGGATAAGCATTTTGGACATGTAGAGACCTGACATTTCATTTGACACGGATTTTATTGTTCTATGATGTAATTAAATTGAATGCTTAAGTCATGTGAAGGGTATTCTGTTGAAGAATTTTTTATGTTTAATTTATTTTATTTTGGAGTCGGTTACTCCTTGGAGTATGATTTTCTATGCATTCTGTGCAACATGAATTTACTAAGGGGTTTTTTATAAATGAAAAGATAGATCAGTATGAGGAAGTGCATTTTCAGATTAGTTTAATTATACAATATATGCTGAATGGGCTTTTAGCCTCTTTTATCTACAAGATAGGAATTGTAAACATACGTGACTTTTGTTCTAATTTCAAACATTTGATGAGCCTATGAATTGTAAGCTTTTTTGTTGTTACCTCCTGATGCCTTTTGGCATATTTCATCCTGTTTCTATCAATTGCTCTTCAATTTAAGCATGCTGAACTAAGGCATTTCCCTGATGTGTTCACTTATCTACTGACATTACTGCATCTCGATCTGACTTAACTCTTAAGTAGTTGATTGTTGCTAATAGCTGACCAATAAGTTTGCATTTTTTTTTTCTCCAGACTGCAAATGGGTCTGGCCTTCAGGAACAAGTTAGTCCGCAGACCTTTTCTTGTTTTCTAATTTTTAATTGTAATAATAGCTTGAAAGGTGATAAGGTTAATCATGTGATATTGCAGGTCCTTGTCAGAAAATTCATAGAGCTCCATAACAAGTATATGGCATATGTTAATGATTGCTTTATGAATCACACACTGTTCCACAAGGTTTGAGGCAATTGGGATACTCTGTTATTTCCTTTGAACAACTTATGCTCATTAAATAATAGAACAACTAATTTAATATATTTCATTTTGGTTGTTTTAACAGGCATTGAAGGAAGCATTTGAGGTATTCTGCAATAAAACTGTTGCTGGCTGTTCCAGTGCAGAACTATTAGCTACATTCTGTGATAATATCCTTAAAAAGGGGGGAAGTGAGAAGCTGAGTGATGAAGCAATTGAGGAAACCCTTGAGAAGGTAGTTTTTAGGTTTTCTTCATCAGATTTTGCTTCACTAGTTCACTATGATTTGTGTTGCCAAATTTGTTTAATCTCTGTAGGTAGTCAAGCTGCTTGCATATATCAGTGATAAGGATCTTTTTGCAGAATTTTACAGGTCAAACTTTTTTTATAGCCATAACTTGTTCTTCTATTTGTTTCAGGCTCCATATTATAGTGATTGAGATGACACTTTACATAATCTGTAAAGTAACACTTTACAGATAGAGATTATTCTCAACATAATGTTTATATTCTAACAGTGTGATAACATTCTTCACACATTTTGTAATTGCAGGAAGAAGCTTGCCCGCAGATTACTTTTTGACCGGAGTGCCAATGAGGATCATGAAAGGAGTATTTTGACAAAACTAAAACAGCAGTGTGGCGGCCAGTTCACATCAAAGATGGAGGGAATGGTCAGTTGACTTTGTTGCCAGGCTAACTAATTCTTAGTTGTCTGTCTCTTTTTATTTGATAATTTGTGGTTTTACTTGAAATATATAACTGCCTTGCAGATTACGGACTTGACATTGGCTAGGGATAATCAAACCAGCTTTGAGGAATATCTTCATGATAACACGCATGCAAATCCTGGAATTGACTTGACAGTTACTGTTCTTACCACAGGATTTTGGCCAAGTTATAAGTCTTTTGATCTTAACCTCCCTTCAGAGATGGTTAGAACATACTGCGGATAGTACTTAGTTCAAGTTTCCTTTGTTGTTTTTTTTTTTTTTTTTGTGGTGAAGAAGACAGGTCTTATGTAGTACTATATTATGGCATGTTAATTTTTTGTTTCAGGTCAAGTGTGTGGAAGTTTTTAAGGGCTTTTATGAAACAAAAACAAAACATAGAAAACTTACATGGATTTACTCACTGGGAACTTGCAACATCAATGGCAAGTTTGAACCAAAAACCATTGAACTTATTGTGTCAACCTATCAGGTAATCCCTTTCCCCATGACCCTTCCTCTTTATTATTTTGAGAATTTTGACATTATTGCATATAATATTTATGAACTCACGCTTTTGGTTTGAAAATTTTGTATTTTACAGGCTGCTGCCCTGCTGCTATTCAACACTGCAGATAGATTGAGCTATTCAGAGATTATGACTCAGCTGAACTTGACCCACGAAGACCTGGTTAGATTACTCCATTCCCTGTCATGTGCGAAATATAAGATACTTAATAAGGAGCCCAACACAAAAACTATCTCTACAAATGACAGCTTTGAATTCAACTTCAAATTTACTGACAGAATGAGGAGGATCAAGGTTTGTGTTTACTTTTAGCCATAGGTCTCATCTTTTGTTGAATCATCCTATTTGATTTGGAAGCTTTTTTTTTTGGGTTACAGATTTGGAATCTTTATTAGCTAGGTGGCATTCTTTTTGTTGGCTTATGTTAAAGATAATAAAACCTGGCAATTTGTTATTATAGATCCCTCTACCACCTGTTGATGAGAGGAGGAAGGTAATTGAAGATGTTGACAAGGATAGGCGGTATGCTATTGATGCTGCAATTGTGCGCATTATGAAGAGTAGGAAGGTTTTGGGTCATCAACAATTAGTTTTGGAGTGTGTTGAGCAGTTGGGCCGCATGTTCAAGGTATATGATTGCATTTAGTTTATTATTGTCAACTTGAATGAGGTTTTGATGCTGGAAGTACTATTAATTTCTATGTAAATTTTGATTAGCTGAATGATTTTCTGTACTTAACTATTTCAATTTGCAACTGTTGGAATTCCATTTGTAGCCTGATATCAAAGCTATCAAGAAGCGCATTGAAGATCTCATCACTCGGGACTATCTGGAAAGGGACAAAGATAACCCAAATACCTTCAGGTATCTGGCGTAATGGAAGCAACTAATGTATAAAATGGCCTGTGTTGAGTACTGCAAATGAGAACTGAGGATTTTCTGAATTAGATTAGGAAAATATAGGTGAACTCTTGGAAGACTACAAATTGATGTAAATGCTGTGTAGTCGGGTTACATCAGTGATTGGAGAAACTTGATTACTAGGAGCCAGATTTTTTGCAGACTTAACCTTTTAAAAGTTAGTTTTAGTTACCATTTTATATAACATAAGGGGCACAATACCGTGCTGGATAGTACGCTACTGTTGATATCTTTTGGTTGAGTAACTTGAGTTATTGAAACGAAACTGTACTGTGGAATAATTGTTATCTACTTTGTATCGTATACTCAGTCAAATATCGGCTGAAAAAACGCATGACTATTTTAGTGTAAATTACATTTCTGTTGATTGGTTAAATTATATGGATTTTTCTTTTACTTTTACATTTTAAGTGAATCAGACAATTTTTTATATATATCATTACACTTTCTGTACCGTCTTTCCTACAATTTTGTATATTATTTTCAAAACTGAAGAGGAGTTTGTGATTTTATCAAGATTAAACATAAGCAATATGACCATTACCATTGTTTTAAAGGCAAAATCCAACTTTTGGCAAACCCAAAAACGATGGAGAAAATGAGAGCGTACGCAATATGACTTTTCCTATTCTTTGCAAACCGAAACCTATGAAGAACAATAGAACATTGTATCAAATAGCCATATATCCCATTTGCTGTACACTTTTCACGCATTTCTTTTTACCATTTGATTTGCTGTTGGAGTTTATATAAAATCATATCACACCATACATGTTTACATGTAACCTACAGACTTCAAAGTTTAGACCACAAACACTTGGGGGTGTATGGCTAAACTTTCTCAAAGTTTAAATACGTAGACTCGTGTTTTTATTGGGATAAAGTGGTAATAATCATATTTATTTTTGAACATAATATCCCGTTGTAAAATTTGTATTTATGCTTATCAAGCATAAATTAAATAATCTTATGACAATAGTACGTTTTCAATTGTTCAAGGAAACTTATGGATAGCTTATCTTATACTAATGGTATTTTATCCTATTTGGCCTTACAAGGCACACCAAACGGGGACTTAAATTTTGTAAATAAAAACAAGGCACTCGCTTTCAAACCGAGAGGAAAAGGAGCTTGTGAGTTTATTAAACCATATAAGGTCAAAGAATATAGCAAGCGCTGTACATTAAAAATCAGAGCAGGTAAGCTGGTAGGGTAAAAATTTAATATTCAATGCTGATATAAAAAAAAAATCCATGTATTATTTACTAAAATCTCCACCAAGGTCACTCAGTTGGCCAACCAAACTGCAGCTAAATCTGGAATTTGCCTCAGGTGCTCAACCTGCAACCACAGATAATGTTAGGTTGGACCCAAGAATCAAACACAGAGAAAGTAATGCAGAGTGCTAATAAGAATATTAAGCCACTGTACTCCCAGAAAACCACATGTTCAAACATCTAGCCAGTAAAGCTAATAGGAAACAGTATATCTTCCACAGTGAGCTGATCCTCACAAGGAACAGCATCTCAGGAGTGGTAGACTCACATGAGTCATACAACCCTATGGGTTGCCGTGTTACACATGCCTGACAATTGAGATAGATCCTTCATCCTTGCAATAAACATTGTAAAAGTTGTACAATTCTCAGAAGGGTACTATCCTAAAGGCACTTCAGAACAGGAGACTAGACCAAAGTTCCTGAATCGGCCTCAGCTGTTGACAGGCAAGAAATTCACTTCGTAATATGTTGGCATACATACACACGCATATATATAATTTTAGAAGCTCCATTAACAAATTCACTAAACAATGCCAATTGTCGCAATTTCCATTGGTAGGAAAACAGTAAATAGTAATCATGTTAGAAAATTCATTTTTCTATTAATTATTGTGTTAAAATTTGTATCTTTATCCTTAATATTTTCTAATCAGATTTTACCTATAAATAGATATATAAGTTAAAGAATTATTCAATATTCTTATCCTTATCTACTCTAAATTATAAATATAATGTGCATTTATAGTTTTTTGTTTTAATTTAATTAAAATTTATATGAAAAATATACTACTTTTATGTACATGAAAAATTATTCCACGATTGCTTGGGTAATACACTAGTCTAACAGTAATATGACGGAATGCCACTGATCAAGATGACAACGTACCTGTCAGATTCTGCATAAGGCAGCAACCACCTTGCGCTGTCTCTAACTTGATTCTAAAATATTTATTTACATGTCCACTACCTTCAGGGAAGAGAGAGAGAGAGAAGGGGGGGGGAGAATTCCATTCAAGTTAGAATCGCTTTGATATTCACTTTGCCAACAACCAAAACAGAATTTCAAAAAACCAGCAGTACTTGTATACCTTTTCCGGTTGCAAAACATTAGCAGCAAATCGCCTGCCACTTAAAAGTAAATTTCCTGCTGTACATCTTCCCTCGCCCCTTTATTTTGGTTTTCTGCTTATTCTCTATCAATAAGAAAGAATAAAAGGAAAATAGATCTGCCAGTGATCCCAAAATTGTACAAGACAACCTGCATATATGTTACTTCAAATCAGAAAAAAAAAATGGCTTGAGAAATAGAAGTCAATAACGGAACATGCATATGCATTTTACAAGGAACACATGTATACTCGGGTATTTATAAGAAAGAAAGGCTTACTTTAATCAGACTCCCTTCAACTGCTTCCTCTATAAAGTGATTGAACCAAGAGGAGACGGAGCAGTTTTCGCTGGTAGATAGATGATTACAGTTAATGCAAAACCCACAACTCCCTTTCTCCAGCGGTTAGAAATTTTCAGATTTTCAGATTGAAAAAATAATAATCCCCCCCCAGAATGAGGAAAGACCAAGACATGGCAAGTAATTTCAAACTTCTAAGTCCATCCACATATCCACCTATTATATCTTCAACCATATGTAGCATCACTCCACATATCAAAGTAGCTTAAAATTTGCTTTACAGAAACTTTGACTCTTGAATCCAGATACCTCCATCTCAAAGTTGGCCATAGCTTTCATTCTTGTACACAACAGAATGCAACTAAATCTTCCTGAATGTAAACTGAAATGGAACTCCATCTCAAAGTTTGCCATAGCTTTCATTCCTGTACACAACAGAATGCAACTAAATCTTCCTGAATGTAAACTGAAATTACCATTTCAGTGTATGACAAACATGTATATACACAATACTAGCTCCACAAGTTGGTTCAAGATTCAACATAATGAGCCATGCCCTTCATAATACGGTTCAGGCCATCTTCTTTTTGTCCCGGTGAAGGCTTTATACATGACCAAGAAACATATGTTCTTCAAGGGAAAGAATCATCTCACGACTAATTGGACCCTTAATGACTAATGGCATCCATAGCTAACCGTACCAATTGTAGTAACCCCTCCACATCTTGAAAGCTAAAATCAAGAGCCTTCTTGATAGAGGAGATGCCCTCTGCATACTTGCCCTCACTCAGGCTTGAATTAGCAGCTGCAAAAGCATGCCGTGATTTCCTTGAGGCTTCCATGGCAAAATTCACATCCTGAGCCTGCAATCATTAGACGTCATTTATGCCAATGCAGATATGTGACCAAAATAAGACACGGTCAACAAAGTACATAAGCTAACATTGCAGTTGTTTGTATATAGGCTTCACTTCTGGTAGGACAGTAATCATGTGCATCAAAAACAACAAAATTGCCAACAAGGTTATTAAAATTGCAATCAGATTGTAGGACCATATGATTTTACGAACATACCATGCCCTAGCATTCTGGCCCAGGTATAGAATTGGAATCAAGTGGGATTGCATTGCTATAGGATCAAAGGAATCCTATGGGATCCTACCGATCACATCAGATTTTTATTTGAAGAATTTTTTTATTCAAAGGAGAGTTTAAACAAACATTTTAGTCCAAAAAATAGGATGGCCAAGAAAAATAACTCTTTTATAAAGTTTAAGAAAATTAGACATTAAAATCTATACCCATAGTACCTGAAATCTGAAACAGATTGGCATTTAAAACTATCTTTGTCCTCTTTCCTTGATAGTTGTCTGCTTCCTTTTTTGGTGTTTCATTCCTTTAACTGATTGAGATTGGAGACTTCAGGATGATTTGAATTTGAACAAGTGTCTTATTTGTAGATTTCTTTTGGCTATCCTTATAGATTTAAAAACTATAGTTTTTACAGTTCATAAAATTTTAATTTCTCTTTGCTAGCCATCAATGGCTAAACCTTCACATACTTGGTGTTTATGTCTACATTTTTCTCTTTGCCAAAGCTCCAAAAAGGATTTATTAGGCATGTTGTGTCAAGTTCATGACAGAATGTAACTTATTTTGTAGCATTTCTCAGTGTTCTACTTATTTTATTATATAAATATTTTACAGGATCATCTTATAATCCTTGATTGGATCATAGGATCCAATCCTGCAAACTTCCTCAACGATCCTAAGGAACCCAAGTTTAAACAACATTGATTGCCAGTGAGTGAAAGCATTGCATGACACATGACAATTAGTGAACTGAATTCACAACATGGTGCTTCTGCACATGCATGATCAAAACTACAAAGTGCTTTTTTCTCCAGAATTTCAAATTATTCCAAAGTGAAATTTATGTATGCATTCTCCTTCACTAGAATTTCTATTAAGTTTCTGAGGCCATTTTTTGTTAGGATCATTATCATGCGAAGAACTATATACTTACATAATTGAGCAATCGAAGAATATTGGGACGATTTCGGGCAGCAATAACATGGGTTCCAGCAACTTGGGGCGAATTGACACTCTTGTACGAGGCAACCTTGTCTGCTGTTGTAGAGTTGTTAACATTGTCAATATCAGAGGCAGATGATGAAGGAGACTCGCCTAACAATGTAACAAAATTCCCACAAAAAAGGAAAAAAGATCAGAGTTGCATTTACTCCCATTTCATCACTACCATAATCTCATAGTTAATGGTGCTGATGAAAAAATGTCTTACACTTATTAGCATCCATCAAATCAGCCGTATCTACCTTTTCTTATTCTCATTCTACCCTATCCCTCTCTCTTATTGATACCTTAAATCATGCACAACTACCAAAGAGATCTGCAATTATGATTTGCCATATTTCTAGCCTGGTGGGCAATGTTCAGATAATCTATATTAGTGCATGAGACATGACAATTTTCCTACAAAAAGATATTAATACTTTACACTTATATGCTGAAGCTAAATTGTACTCGTTTATTTATCAGCTATAGAAGGGATTGGTAGGATGTCAAGCACAAATTTAAATGGAAGGTGAGGACTCCAGTGAGAAAGTGATATGCCCTTGACCCACGTTTATAATAGAAAGAGAGGGGTTGGGCTGAATAAGGATGGGCCCAGTGGTGGGTTACAGGTTTATGAAAGGAGGAAGAGTAAAGGAAATGTAGGAATTGGAGGGAGCTTACTAACTGTACAGAAAGAGCTAAAAGAGAAGTTGGTTAGTGAAAAGGGAGATGTCAGAAACAACATGGACAGCTGGCACATGCTGAGTGGGGAGGAGGATTCTAGTGTCATACCAGAAGGGGAAAACATGAATAAGGAGGAGGAGGGAGAGATAGTGGGGGCAGAGAAGAATTTGGAGGAATAGGAAGGGGTTAGGAGTGTGCTAGAGTCTGCAACTTGCAGTCCTCTAGAATTACTTGTTTTTTTTTTCTGTTTTCTGGTTATTATCTTTGTTGTAGTTCTGCTCTATACAGAGGATTACCTCTGCTTGTGAGGAGCAATTGTCAGTACCTCTATATATACGTTTCGGATCCATCAGAAAGAAATTATTGCATCATGCAAACACTGAGAATCTAGTAACAAAATTCATTACCAAGAGGAACCATCTGCAGAGCTGTCTGCAATTCATGCCGATCTCTGCTTGCACTAGTGTTTGAGGAATATATTACCCTCATATATGCGACCTCCATGCATTTGTAGGCCAGAGCAGCTGCAGCCATGTCTTTTGATTTCTCATATTCGTGGGCACAAAACCTATCAAATGGAAAATATCAACCATAAAGGATATAATATACCACATAAAAATTAACCACAAAGGTCAGCTAAAATCCATCAAGTTTGATGTAACTGCATCATTCCAACATGTTGATGACAAGCAAAGGTTACAATTCTGAAAGTTGGGGAATAGCCAGATACCCACTATTCTTAGTGCAAAGAGAAACCAGTACAGAATACCAAGAAATAGTAATGAGGTTTGCATTGAAGTCCTGTATACATGGTTAAGGGAAAAAAAATATTTACTAAGGATAATAGTGCAGCTTAGAAGTCAAATGTCTTCATCATCACGTCTATTCTAAGTTACATTGACGTATAAGTCCACAGCAGAAAGCCCACAGTTACTAGAAAAAATGCCTCCAAGAATTCAGGTCAGAAGTCAGAACCCTAAAAAGTTGGGTCCCAGATATCAGATGCCCTAATACATCAAGGTAAGGAAATATAAGCCAAAAATACAACTCAAAAGTAATAATTCACCACTTCTTCAATTCTAGTCATTCTTTAAAAGTTTGAAAAACCCTCCTTGATAAAAATCACACAGATGTCTATTTGAGTTTTAAATATATATACTCCAACATCTTCGATCATTTACAAAAATTATGCCAACCCCAAACTTTCCTATTTTAAAGGTTAATATGGTATTTCCCCCTCAGATTTGCTCCAATATACCATATCTTATATACAGTTTCTTGACATGAACTCACTTGCATGTCAACCCATTCTTTTAATTTACTTTATTTAGAGAATACAAAGAGAGAACAGAGCTTTCAACTTTCAAATAACTACCCATTAACTATAACTTTCTACTTCTTAGGTTAAAATTTGCATACTGAAGAGACCATGAGACTAAACCCCTGCCTGAAGCATACATAACTTACTGATAACATCCCAAAAGTGTAACGATGTATAACAGTAACATAGTGACAAGGACCTGCTGATCATTACACAAGCATTTGAAGGTGCAAATTTTTTTTTAGTGATATGTTTGCAACCTAATAAAACCTTAAGCAAAAGGGAAAACGTTTATACCAAAATTTAAAAGAGAAGACAATATGATCTTTAAATCAAGCAAAAGCATGATGAATGAGAAAAACTGTTGCCTTACTCGCACAATTTTGCCGTGCTACTATACATTTGCTTTGATTGAATCATCTCATTATGCTTAGTATTATCGTTGTTGCCAGATTCTAATAGAGAGGCTCCATGAAGAAACTTGACAGCTGCCTGGAAGTAAATCCCCGTGCTCTCAAGAGTGGATCCTGAATTCTGCATGACAAACCCAAAATTTCTAAAATAAGTGCCAAGAAGATACCTAAACAAAAAAATCTAAAAGGAGCAGTACGTAAAAAACCTTAAGACGATCAGCCAGATGCTTTAGATCTTTAGCTTCTTTCAAAGCATTGTTAGCAGTATGGCTGTAAGAATCCCTTCTGATTGGACTAGGGGCGTCAAGCTCCTTGGACCTGTGTCCATTAAGCATGGGATGTCTTGAACCAATTTGCTGAGTTCCATTTTGATGATCAGCCTTTCTGATTTGCTTTTTTTGCAGCTTCGAAGCATCATGAACTTTGGGAGGATCAACTGCCACATCTCCATTTCCTTTGTGCAAACCAACAAACGGTCGTGGGCAACGGCCCGATGTCTCAATTTGATCTCCTCCAGAGGGTAGCAATGACAAAGACTTCCCTTTTCCAAGCACTTCTTGATCAGTTCTCTCTGAAAGAGACCTCTTTGAAGATCCTTCAGTATCACAGTCTGGCAACTGATTCTGACTAGGAGCAGGCAATGCCTCCTGTTTGTAGATGGCATCTATACTAACTTCTTGAAAGTCATGCTGTCTATTTATTTGATTCTCTTTTTTTCTACTCTCATTTCCTGAATAATCTTTCTTGCCAGCATGTATATTCTCACTTTTGTCAGGCTTGAACCCAAACTTCTCCTGCAACTTAACTTTGCCATCCCTATGTTGTTTTTCCTCAGATGGAGGAGATTGATCTCGCAGTTGAATAGGAGAACTAGTGTTCCTGACCTTTTCTGCATTGGACTCTGACTTACAGCTACTGCTATTATCCTTCAGAACTGACCCTTTGCCAGTCTTCCTTGGATGAGACGCATTATAACAATAAACACCAGTCCTATCTTCACCTTGGCATTGATCCTTAATCTGCTCTGTAGCAGGACATGTCCCATCTTGGCCTATAGTGTCCACACCACCATTCGTAAAGTGGCTGGTTGCAATGTCAGGGGAAGGCAAAGTTCGTGCTTTAGATTTAGTATCTAACCCATGATTAACCCCCTTGTTCTGAAAATCAAGCATTGAAGATCCATGGGACTTGTGATGGGCCATGGTGCAATATGTGTCCTTCCTAACTGTTCTAGATCGATCACTCCCACCATCATCTTCACCATCTGAGCATCTTCTTGGACTACCCACCGCAGCAGTATCATGAGAGTCATCTTTCCCCATTAGTTCCCTATTTGTAAATTTATCTGTATTTAAAATTCTCATAGGCGATGAAGAAACTGATTCCACTGGCGAGCCTTTCACTTCCTGGAAGCTGGCTTTAGTTTTAAGTGAGCCAGAAACCTTAGAAGAGCTTGAAGTGGTGGCAGCAGCAGCAGAAGCCTGTACAGACCCCAAGTCCATACCATCCAAGCTCTGTTGTGATAAAGTGCTCCCTGGATCTTGCCTGAGCTTCGGGTTCTTTGTGTGACTAACTCTTTTGTCTGTCCTACCACTGCCTTTACTGCCATCTGATTCTCTACCCTCAGATTTTGAATTTCTTGCCTTCTTTTCCTTCCTGGAATCACTAAACTCCTGGACAGAAACCCTGCTCTCCTGTAAATGAGGACGTCCAGTGCTACAAGTTTGAGTACCCCGGTACTCCTTCAATTTCCTCTTTTTAATACTACCAATGGAATCATAATTCCCCAAACCCAGGGATCCCTCATCCAAGGAACCCTGACCCTTATCTTTTGTCTTTTCAACAGAAACTTGTAGCCTGTCTTTTCTATCGTGTTTGGAGTCCCTTGAAGAGAGATCTTTCTGTATAAGTCGATCTTTGCCAACTGAAGTAGTTGGAAAACTGCTATTCGAGCTGTTAGTATATCCCACCTTCCTAGTGGTCCCGCTCTGTTCTGGAATCCACTCTTCATCAGTAGAATGCATACCATCAATCTTACCTTTCTTGGATGGCCTAGAACAATCTTGATCAAGGTCCTTCCTGCTTTTCACCTTCATATTCATTTTATCACCTGTCAACACATTTTGAG
Source organism: Styphnolobium japonicum (assembly GCA_023212625.1). Classification (NCBI taxonomy): domain Eukaryota; kingdom Viridiplantae; phylum Streptophyta; class Magnoliopsida; order Fabales; family Fabaceae; genus Styphnolobium; species Styphnolobium japonicum. Next base: position 4,637,919 of record JALBWW010000005.1, read on the forward strand.
AAACGAAGATAATATTATAGCAATTTAACAGGTCCTTGAACATCAGTAAAGTTGCTAATACTGAGTAGACAAGCACAATGAATATCCGGTTCAAATTACCTCTATCAGGATTGTGCTCCAGCATTCTCTGTTTATTTTTGTGTTTCTCCCCCAGAACATCAGCTTCACTCACGACAAGAGATTTGTTCACATCATTTAAGCTCCTACTTTTCACTGATGACTGCAAGTTTTTCTTTGTAGAAGATGACAATTGAGAAAAGTCATCTTTATTGGCAGAATTTGATATCTCTTTCACAATTTTTTTCTTCCCACCGGGCACTGCATGCAGATCATGATTTAGCTGGTGTTGGTCAGGATGCTGGGCAGTTGCTACAGTTCCCCCTACCATAACACTTGCAGAAACATTTTGCAGGTTGCTTTGACCTACAGGAGGAGGCCCTTGGTATAATGCAATAAGGGATTTTGTGGTTTCATCCTCGCTAACACTACATCGATTCATGTCAGGCCTGCACATTTATGCACATATTGTTATAGATTTGAACAAGAAACATTTCTCTACCTACCTTAGTGTGTTATCCAACATAATCAACATAGGTAGTTCTCATTAGATGTTACCAAGTAATCCAGTTTCCTTAGTTGTTTTACTATGGACAAATATATTTAAAATATTTAATCACTGGATTAGAACTTACAGCCAATTCAGCATAGTACACAGCCACTTTTCAGGTAGGTTATCAGGATTTGTGCCAACAGGAAGAAGACGCCATTTATGACACCTATCACACTGTACCCAATTATCTTCCATCACAACAGGAGGCACCAATACAGAAACTCCTTTTCCATTATCTGCATCAGCACCATGCACATTTCCAGTGTACCGGACATTTGTGGCCATTTTAGGATATACTTCAGATGTTAATGGCTTATCAACTTTCTTACCACCTGATCTCTCCTTTGCTCCACAATTAATTGCAGGTGTGCTCCTCTTGACCACCTCAGTTTCCTTCAGTTTATCCCCATAAGGGGTCTCCGGTGAATCAATTCTGTCCTCCTCTTCTTCCAATTCCCCAAAGAAATCTCTATATGTATCTTTAGCCTTTCCATGGCCCTTTTGTACTCTGAAATCTTCAGTTTCATTTTTTGATGTAGAACCATCATCAGAACTCTTCTTTGTTTTAGGGGCCAAAGAGGTGCCACCCTTCAAGTTTTCTTTTTCCCTCTCAGTAGCCATGGTGCCATGACTTCCCTTTGACTTCTTAGGAGGCGCTATGCGTTCAGTGTTTGAAGCTGTCCTAACTTTGGAAACATTAGACTCAGCTATTATTGAGTCACAAATTTTATCTCCATGAGGATTGTCTTTTTCTGTATAAACTGATAAGTCATCGAGAGAAACCTTATCTCCCACAACTTTTCTTTCTAAACCTCCCTTTGTCCTCTCAACAAAACCATTCACTTCAGTCGATGTTGGCTCCACCCGTCCCTTTTGTGCCTGATCCCCTGAACTTCCCTTTGTCCTCTCAACAAAACCATTCACCTCAGTAGATGTTGGCTCCACCCATTCCTTTGGTGCCTGATCTGAGAAGGATTTCTCCCTCACCATACCCTTATTGGCTTCCTTCAATGTATCGCATGTCCCATCCACAGCCTTTACTGAGTCATCAATGAAAGAATATGAACTGGATAAAAGTGGAAGCTTCAGGGTTTTTGAAACTAGCTCCTCGGTAGTCAATGCATATATACCCCGTTCCTTCCTTGATAGAACTCCAAAATCATTTTGAGTATTCTTCTTAGTGCAACCCTTGACTTCCATTGAGGACTCATAACCCTCAAGAGACTTCATTTTCTTCCCTCCTAACAATTTTCTGTCACCTTTTACAATATTAGATTCATGTAGTAACATGCCAGAACTTTCTGGGTCATCCATATGAACAGGAACAGGTATACTCTCTTCAGTTAATTGAATGAGATCATCAGGAAGAGGCGACAACAGCATAGGGAGGGTTGTCATAATCTGTTTCAAGACACCATCAAAAAACACCTTCTAATCTCTCCAAGCACAATATGAAGAAGATAAGAGAGAATCAAATTGCAGGCAGATAATTCACCTGAAGGATACTAGTTGGAGATTCAAAAGGAGCATCTTGAGGCTCATGAGAAATTCCTTCACTTTCTGAGGGGCTGTCGTCCAGTGATGATGATGGTGACACATCAAGACCAAGTCCACTATAGATTGCAGCATTTTTCCGTGTTGACAAATTGTCAGGACCCATTTTGATTCGAACCTTCAGTGTCTTCTGGTCCAATATGCTAGTAGATTTCATGTTTAGAGACTCATACTTGGTGAATGCCTCCGCACCAGTGGTTGTCATGCATTTTTCTTGAGTGATGCCATCATCTACAGAGGGTGCCTTAACAGCCAGCAGCCTTGAGGAGCTAGCAGAACCTGGGCCAAGTCCCAGTGACTGAGTTCCAGTTGAAAATTGTACAGCATCCCCTTGCCCACCCTGTTTATAATACAATATATTAATTTGAATTAAACCCAAAATGGCAAATCACACAACTGCAAGTCCAAAAAACCTCATAACATCATCAATTTAATTACAAAATGTATCACACATTCACATGCCCCATATCAGTAGAACAAATGTACCTCCACTTGCAAATTATTAGGAGATCTTGGTGTATTTTGACTATGAACTTTTGGTGAAGTCCTTGGATGACCCCAACCAGGAGAGCGCTGATAGGTAGGTAAAAATGATCCATAACCACCAAATTTTGCCCCTGTAACGATGAATTGTTTCCCAACATCATAAGAAGAAAAACTCTTGATTATGTAGGTCCACACTAGAAGAATCACGGTCCCAACAAGTTGCAACTTACCCAGATTCTCTGCAGACACCCCGCCTTCAAAATCTTTCTGAAAGTGTCCCAGAACATCTTGAATTTTTTCATCCTTAGAAAAACATAATTCCAAAAGTACATTATTGAGAGAAACGAAACAGGAGCGAAAAACGAAAAGGACTTAAATTTTATTGACAAAGTCAAAAAAATGCAGATATAATTATGAGACAGAAATGAACCGCGTCCCATAATGCGATGAGAGAACAGCTTTAGGATGCATTAACTAGCCATCTCACAGTTGGCACAATTTTCAAATTAAGGAAGTTTCCTCGATACACACAAACTTCCCAAAATGCGAGTTTTATGAAACTAAAATTGTAAGACACGTATCGCATGCTGTCTCATAAATCATAATTAAAAAGGACAACACAGACAGAACAACTCCGACATCTTTCAGTGCACAGTGGACATTATGTATATGCCTATCTGAGGGTAAACTACATTCCAAAACTATAAACAGGAATTCACAAGCAAAAGCACATCAACAACGAACAATTTACTTCTATGGTCTACCTGACAAGAAAAAGTTAAAAGAAAAAAAAAGGAAAAAAGAGAAAAATCCTTTACACCATCAGGCTGATTCAAACAACAATTTCATCACCATCTAATCTGGCAGGTTGAATGGAAATTTTCGTCAATTACCTAATGCATCAAATTGAGATCACAAAGGCCACTAAATTTGAAATCTTCTTTAACCTCCTCTACGTAAAACATATATAAAATCCATTCCATTTTTATACAATTCAGCACTGCACAACACATCTCCAAAGGATATAAATTTATACCAACCAAGGAAACAAATAATTAAGAGCATGGATCTAAGACAGTGAAACGAGTGAACACACAGAATTCAGCAATTCGAGAGCAAAATGAACTACAAGACCAGAGCAGATAAAATAAAGGTAAAATCCCTTACAATGTAAGAGAGGGCAACATCGGGATCGATGCTGGCGTCGCAATCTTCGTGGTTCTGGAATGAGCATGCCTCACCTTCTTCAAGCTCGGACTCCTCCATTTTTCTACCACCGAAGGCCAACCCTAACCCTAACCCTAACCCCTTCCTCGCATCCACAGAAATCATCCAAACAAATATATAAAATTCAAACCCAGCATCTGCAATTTAAACCTCCACATTCACATCACAACCCGTTCATCCTCCCAATTTCTTTCCAACCCATTCATCAAAATCAAAATCCCACGTAGGATTCGCCCTAGAATATTGAAAAAATCTACGCGATCAAATCACAAACTCAAAATTGTAAATTTAAAATAAAAATTAAAACCACAAACCTTCAACAATCGCTAAAAAAAAAAAACAGAAAACCTCTTTTTAGTTTTAGGAAACCTTAAAAAGTAAAAGGCTTTGAATGTTGTTTGGTCGATCGACAAAGAGTTTCTCTCTGTCTGTTTCTCTCTTCCTGTCTCTGGTTTTTGATGGATACAGAATACAGCAGCCGCAGTTTTTTTTTTTTTTTTCCTTCTTTGTTTTTTTTTTTTTTTAAGAAACAAATATTATAATGGCACGGAGAGAGAGAGAAAAAGAGTAGAAGTTGATAATAACTAATAAGGGAAAGTGAAAGAAATCAGAATTATGAATTATCCCCTTTTGCCTTTGGTTTCTCTTTTATATGTTTCCACTTCGAACCCTCCTTAGGTCCTTCCTTCCTTTGTCTGAAAAACTTACAACTCTCGAAACCTAGACGCTTTACCAAGGCGCGTGGCTTCGTGCATGGCCATATATATATATTTTTTAACATTCTTCTTCTTTTTTCATAATTTAGTATTTTGATGCATTAACTTATTGTGTTTAATTTCTATTCATTGTTAGTGTAAAATTTTTGTTATATTATTATCTAATTATGTGTTATCAAATCAATAAAAAAGTTGACTATCACAATAACTACTTAGAAAGTCTAACTATTTTAATGATTTGACAACACATGATTAGATGACAATATAAAGAAAATTTATACTGATAGTGGATATAAATTAAATCCTAACTTATTATAGTACCTTAATGAGTTTGGTCCTTAAAGTAAGTTGTCAATCATTTATTAACTATTGATTTCACAATAAATGTTTGAAAGTCTATTAGATATAAATAACAATTAATGAATACTTGACAACTCATCATAAATATAAATATCTTAAAAAATATATAAATACCAAAATAATCCCTTTAATGCACAATATTTTAGTTTGTGATATTATTTCGTATAATTGTTTTATCAGAAAATATGAAGTAATAAAAATATTAAAAAATAACTATATTTACAACACAATGACCTTTCTTAGTGATGTTGCTATGTTCTAAATAATTATTTAAAAAATAAAAAAATATCTACATATCAAACACAAAAGTAAAATGCAGTGTCTAATTTGATACCGAACAAAAATAATTAATAAAGAGTTTTTATCTATGTTTATACACTAAATAGAAATCTCATGTTTTTTTAAAATATTAATTAATTTATTCATGAATTTAAAGCTTTTTTCAATTCATAATATTTATAAAAACAATTTTAATCATCTCAAATTATTTACAAACTCTCATTTATAAAAAAAAATTATAACACAAATCAAATAAATTTATAATAGCATTCGCAATTTCAGTTATAAAATTTTAAATCAAACTATTATGCCTTCATAAATTTAAAGATGATTTAGTAATAAAAAATTACGTCATTCATATTTAGTTATATATTTTATTTATTTTTATGAGAGTACTTGTATAACTATACCCTAATAATAGTAACTAATATTTAATTACATGTATGACGTATTTAATATAAATATATATTTTTATTTTTATTAAATAAGACACATATCTAAATATTAATTTAAAAAATATAAATATAAATATTTTGCTTATAAGATTTAGATTTATTTTTTTGTTACTAGTAATTCTTCATTATAACAAGGGATATACATAAAACTTACTGTAGTCATCGGTCCTTGTCCTAACTTTGAAATTGAGTAACTTCGGCCTTAACTTTTTCATCTAAGAAAACACAGTTCTCACTCATTACAACATATTTATATTCAATATTAATATATATATATATATATGTATATAGGGATTCACTTACTTCAGGAGTAAGTCTTATAAATTTCCGTCATTAAATAACTTTTAATAGAATTATTATTTTTCCAATCTAATTGTTGAATCATGTAACATTATTATGAAGATCATACATACAAAATTTAAGATAAATTAGACATGTATAAGTATCTAGTCTTATAACTGATATTTACTTATATTTTAAAATATATATTATACGTTAAAATAAAGTAGTTAAATGAAGTATCAATTAATTTTGAAATTCTATAAAACTTTTTAAGCTTGATATACTTAATGAGAACTTTCAATCCATTGGTTAGATTCATGAAATTCAAAGTTTATAAAAAATCTTGGCACACTTACTCCATTGAATAGCTTTTTATACACTTCAAATTTCATGAATCTAACCGGTGGATTGAAAGTTCTCATTAAGTAGATCAAGCCTAAATTTTTTTATAAAATTTCAAAATTAATTGATACTTCATTTAATTACTTTATTTTAACGTATAATATACTTTTCAAAATATAAGTAAATGTCAATTATAAGACTAGATACTTATGTATATCTAATTTATCTTAAATTTGATATGCATGATCTTCATGATAATGTTACATGATTCAACGATTAGATTGGAATAATAATAATTATATGAAAAGTAATTCAATGGAATAAGTGTGTTAAGACTTACTCTTAGAATAAGTGAGTCCTCACCTATATATATATATATATATATATGTACATTACTCATTGAAATAAAAAAAAAATTATGAAGGGGTTTAGTCACTTTAAACATATTATTATGGGTTCGATCATTGAGACAGTGTGTATGAAAAAAAAATAATTGAGAAAGGTCTCTACTTCACACATCTGACCGTACCCCATGAGATTAGTCTTTTGTCCTTTAGATGAAAGATGCCTCAGTTTACACCAAAAATAATTTTGTGTGGTAATACGCCAATACTTATATTTTCTGCAATGTATTTATTGCAATCGATGTTAAAACAATTAAACAACTTTAATCATCCCCGTACATCTTATTATAATAACATTTATTAGCAATATGTTGGCGGGGGAATCTCTAGTATGGCTATTGTATTTTACTTCATGTTGAAAAAAATATTGACCCCTATTATAAAAAAAATAATATATTGACCCCCCAAAACAAAGTTTGTTATTAGATTTCCGTCATACAACTTTGATGATCCAGTTAACTCTAATGTTGTCATGTTGATAGGATCATGTACGACACAAGCATGATATTTGGAATAATGCTTAATATTAATAATAATGGTATATAGTGTTGATGTGGAAGTTCTAGACACACGTACTGGTGTAAAACAAAGGGGATAACAAGCCTCACCCAACTAATTCCTTGCTTTAACTTTATTTGGGTAAATCCAATGATTAATTAATATTATGTCTTTTAAGTTTTAATAAACATTATTTACAAACATCACATGTATCATCCTATATTTCAACCTGTACTTAAGTTCAACCCACATATGGCTTGACAAAAAACTTGTTTCACCACCACACAGGATATCTAAGACAGTGTTTCTATTTCTTTTACTTTTCATTTTTTCATAAGAAATAGCATTCCCTTAGAAGAAATCATAACGACGAGTTTCTTTTTACTGTTTTAGGTTCATTGATTATTTTCTGACTCTCAAGTCTAAAACCATCAATATTAGGAAAAGCTTTTTTTCTGGGGGGGTAGGGAAAAGGTTTTTGAATAAAAAAAAATCACCACTGATAAAACCGTGGTTGTGAAATGGAGTTTAATTATGTTCTTCTTAATGATGGGTTATGCTTCAGTACTGGAAGGGATCAAAACATACACAAAAATAATTATTTTTCTCCTTGTTTTAAATTTCACGTAATTGCTAATATGTTATTTGTTTGCCATAAAATTGTTTATTTTACCTTACATATTTCAAACAACTAATAGACGTAGGCTTTGCCTTAAGTAGTATCTCGAGCTCAAGCGAATTTTTTTTTAAAAAAAAAGGAAAAAAACGCCGCCTTCTAACATTTAGTTACAATTTATTTAGCAGCAATATACCTCTTCGATGGATTATTAACTGCCAAAATAAAATCACCTCATTTAAAACTTAATTTATTTTTATTACTCATATTTATTTTCTAAATATCATTTAATAAAGGAAAATTTGTGAGAAAAAAATAAATATAAGAGAAATGTATTTGTTTTTTAAATACTATTTCACAGTTTAAGAAAAGTTCATGTAAAATTTCAAAATAAATAAAATTTTGTGTAATTTAAATAAAATACAAGAAAAATAAGAATAAATTACTAAAAAAATCATGGGTATTTCTTTTATAAAATATCTTTTGGTTTTGATTGTTATCTGCCAAGAGCCTAAGATGATATTGGCTTTTTTAGACCTTTTACGGTTATATTGGTTTTTGTTTTAGTTGGCAATTGTTGTAATTCTTAAGTAATTAATAAATCTGGTACATTTAATTTAAAGCAAATATTATTAACAAAATGAGATAAAAAGGGTCCACATAAATAGGTTTTGGATTACCTTTGTTTTCCACCTGATAACGCAAAAAGCTCTTGTGAGTTATCTAGGATTATGATGTGTGAACCGTCCAAGTTTATCAAAATAAACCTTGACTAATTGTCTTATCTTCCTAATTTTCAAAAGCAACAAATTAAAAAAAGAATGTTACGTACGTATGTCAAACTGACCGAACGTAGTTTTTTCTAAGGCATGTTACTTCAAGGAATTGTAAGTTTTAGTTCATGAAGTCTTATCAATGATTTCAGGATCTAAAAGGAAACACAAGTGTTACTACATACGAAGATGAAAACACTATTTTCTTTTTTTTTTTTGGTTTAAATCAGATAATTCTCTTGTCTGAAATGTAAGAAATTAATCTCACATGATACAATCAGGCACATAAAGTGAAGATCTCTTTCAATTGTATTTTTCTTCATACACATAGTCTTAATAATCAAATCTAAAATAAGATACTTAAAATGACTAAACTATATTTTTTCATACTAACGCAAGTTTCTTTAATGGTCATGCACTCATATATTCAAAATTTTACAATAACTATCAACTAATTAATGAGTAATTGTTGGTCATATAACTTTCTTTTATATTGCTGGAAGAAATTCTCGAGACTAATTCAAGCACACTTAGTTATAGAACGCTTTATAAGACTGAAATCTTTTAATTTCAATATGTCGTTCCGTTTCTATATAAGTATTTGCAAGCAGTATTTAATATTTCAATATGATGGCTCACATTTCGTGTCTTCAGTTGGAAAAAAATTAAAGTTCAATCCTTAATTGTTATTGACACAAAAAGTCCAAGTTCTTAAATATGTAATTGGTATCACAAAACACCCTTTTGAGTTTTAACGAATGAAAAACAAAAAAAAAAATTTATATAAGAAATATATCAAGAGTTGCTCATTAAAAATATATGAAAGTGGAAACTTCAACACATTTTTTAATGTCAAATTTTGGAAAATCACTCACGCGCGGCCCCACATACACACATATCCTCTTCAGTTTTTAAAATTATACTAACATAACAAAGTGACAAGTCGTTAGTTTAGGTAATAACAGAGTTTGGTACTTTCATTATTACATTGCGTTTAAAACTAAATTGTACAAGAATATACTATTAATATATTTAAATTTAAAAACCTTCAATACGAGACTAAAAAACAACTTTGAAGACTAAAAATGGAAATTAATTTAAAAAAGAAAAGGGGATAAAGTTCACGTTCTCCACGTTGAACATTATAAAAACGGCATACACCACCAAACATTACTCAAGTGAGTGGAGAATTCATGCTTGGGGCCCTTGACTTGAAAGCAATGGAAGCCATATATCCATTAATCGCCACATTCACAAGTCACAACCCACCCACACAGCAGAGGTCAAAGGAATATACATACTCTTTCCAAGCAGATGGCCAGAATATGCCTTTGGAATTGCGCCTCAAACCTTTCCAATTAAGAAGCTCATAAAGGATAACAAGCACACTAATACAAGTCAAGTTAGCCTAATGTGATATGCTTGTTAGAAATCAAAACAAGAACCCAAAATGCGTGACTCAAATAGTAAATAATTTTGAGCTTAGCAATTGAGGAATTTTTACAATGTTAAGGGTTTAAGTTTGCAGAAAAAACACTTAAAAAAATAAACAACCTTAGTACTCAAAACAAAAATAATCTTACACTTGAAAGGTGTGATGATATTCAGACAAGGACCAAAAAATCAAAATAAGAAAAAAAATCTAATTCCCCTCAAATTAAGTATATACCTTGATACTACAAGGCTAAGGGTCCAAAGAAAATGCGATTTTGATACTTCAAAATATTTAAATTTATGACTTATTTTACAAATAAAAGACGTCACTAAAATATTTGAAATAAATACTTTGAAAATTTGCAAATATTAAGTCACTAATATATAATAGGGTAAATTATAGTTCACTCCCAGTGGTTAGACTCAAAATCATTTTGACTCCATATGGTTTTAAAAGTAATACTTTACCCCATGTGGTTTGCTCTATTATCACTTAACTACCCTGTAATTTTTTTCCATTCATTTTTTAATAGAAAACACATGTTAGAATTTAAAAATTTGTTCATAACAAAATCTCAAGTGTGAAATTGTATTTCACGCATTTGTTTTATAACAAAATTAACATTGTTGTTTTGTAATATGACGAAATCATTAATAATTTGTTTATCTTCATTTTTATGTAGGATTTGATTTTTTCCTCTATTTTTTGGTAATTAAATATTTCATGTTCTTTGTAAAAGTTTTTAAATCATTTATGTCATTTTTTTCACAACTCTAATACATGTTTTCCATTAAAAAAAATCACATAGTGATTATGTGATAACATAACAAATCACAAAACCTAAAATGTCACTTTTTAACCTAAATGGTACAAAGTGATTTTGAGTCAAACCACATATAGTAAATTATAATTTACCCTTTATAATAAATACACCTACAACTAGTAAATACTAAATACTATTTATGAATGTAAGTCATGCAAAACTCTCAACTTTTGTATATGAACTATGTTCCATCTAATTACTCTAGTTTTGTCTTATTCCACCATTTAAATTAAAATAACACTTAGGTCCCTAGTGTCATAATCTTGTAATTACATAAATGTCATTATATATTCTACTAACTTATATTATGTATTTTAATCAATTCTCCTCTCATTTAAATAATTTTCATGGCTTTATTTTCCTAGAATCACTAAGAAAAAAATAACAATTATAATAAGAATATAGTTAGACAAAACATATTAACTAATCAAGAACATTTGTAAATACTCAATATAAATACATAAAAATATAACCTAGGTAATTTTTTGTGTTTTCTTTATAATAGATAACAAAAATCACAAATATCAAGCATAAAGAATGTAAAATTAATTAATAAATAAATAAGCAGACAAATAAACAAATAATAAATATTTTTCTATTTATTTTAAGGGATGATGTTACAAGTATTCATTCCTACGAAGTTAAAACCACCATTGTGTTTGATATAAGATGCTTCCGTTAAAATGTTATTAATTTTCTTTGTCTTCTATCCTGTTATTATTATTATTATTATTATTATTTAACTTCTATTTACCATAATAAACTCTATGTTGGAAGAGCATATGTTGTTATAGTTTACTAGATGTAGACTTACACCAACTAGCTTTGGTTCGAATGGAAATTGTTCGTACTCTTTAAGCATATTGTCTTGGGTTTGATATTTGGAGCGGTGTGTATGGAAAAAATGCTATTGGGCAAGATCCCTGCTTCTAGCTCCTAACAATACCCTAAGGGTAGTCTATCGTCTTCTAGGTGAGGAGATACCCTGGGAGACCAAAAAAAAATTGTAAACTTGCGTTTTGCGCGGGGCATTAAAACAATATATATATATATATATATATATATATATTGGTCAACCACTCTAATTAGTTTTTTAGGTCAAGTGACGCCCCATGACATCCCTATAAATTAGACCCCCTATGGGACTAATTCAGAGTCGGTAGCTCAAGGCACAAGGATTTTTGCTACCTTCCAACTAAAGCGACTCTTACTAGGATTCAAACTTGCGTCTTATCCTATGGGCGCGAGCCTGCTTACTAGCTCAACCAACCCTCAATTGGTAATATATATTAATATATATATATAATTTGTTTAGAGAGTAATGCCATATAAACATATGCATTATATAAGCTTTATATTACTACAATTAAGAAATACATTTCAAGCATAAAGATCAATCAAATGGCCAAACATTTATCAACAAAAATAGGAAACCAATTTCACATATCCAATGAAAAAGATAGCCCTATTATAGATAGAACTTAGTTGAAAATGTCAACTAATACAATGAAAGTGAAGAATTTTTTTTTTGTTTATCACCTGTGGATTGGGAAATTGCAACAACGGTGTTACAATTATAGTGCTTGGGATAGTAATCAGAGCCACTAGCGTTGATAAGACCCGACCAGACCAAACCCAACTGGACTAGAAATACAAGACTAGATCAAACCAGACTCGACTAGATCGGATCTAATCAGACCAGACCTGGGTCAACCTAGACCGGATCAAACTGGACATAACCAAACCACACCCGACTGGAACAAACCAGATCATATCAAATCACACCAGATCAAACCATATATCAAAGAGTAAACACTTATTTTAGTCCCCTAAAGATACAAGTGACATTAGTTTAGTCCTATAATAATTATGTGATATCAAATTAGTCATTTTAGATGACTATTTTATGTCATTAAATGACTAATTTGATGTAAAAAAATACATTAAATGACCAATTTGATATAAAAAATTATCATTAAATGACTAATTTGGTGTCACCAATTATTGAAATACTAAATTGATGTCACTTGTATTTTTAGAGGACCAAAATAAACGTTTACTCTATATCAAACCTGACTAGACCAGATCGTATCCAACTAGACCAAACAAGACTAGATCGAACCGGTCCAAACAATAGCTGACTATATCGAATCAAACCAGACCGGACCAAACCTAACCATACTAGTTCAAATCTGACCAGACTAGACGAAATTGGTCTAGGCCAGACCAGACCAAGCCCAACCTGACTAAACAAAATCAAATCAAACTTGACCAATGCCATCTAATATAATGAAAATGAAGGGATTTTTCTATTTATCACATGTGGATTGAGAAATTGCGTCAACAATTTGGCTATTCCAGTGTCTGTGATGACAATGAAGACACTGGTTATACTTTTATCCTTTGTCTAGAAATTGTCATGGTCATGTTATGACATGGGGGATTCCAACCCAACATAATAGAAGGACCAACTGCAAAAATACAAATGCTAAATTGTGACAGGAGAATTAGGGTGAAAGTTGTAGCAAATGCTTAGTTGAAATGTTCACAAGACAAAGTAACTATAAATAAGGCTTAAATCACTGGTGGTGCTTAGCCGAGATGTTCATAAGGTAAAGTAACTATAAATGAGGTTTAAATCATGGGTGCTCATTCATATTAGTAACTAATGAGGATTCAAAAGGTTTAAACTTATTCATTTAAGTAATTAAGGAGGCAATAACTAATGAGGATTCAAAGGGTTTGAACTCATTTATTTGAGTTACTAAAAAATGTGTGTGGCCAAAACTATAATAAAGCGATCAAAAGGATTCTCAATAGTGGAGGGAAAAGAAAGTGGAGTTGATAATGTGACTGTTTAGAGGTGAAGGGGTTGAAGCAGAAATTGAAGGCCTGTGATGAGGTAGCTTAAGGAAAAAACTTAAGACAAGTTGGTGTGGCATTGTGCGAGAGCCCAACATAACTAATCTGGTATTGTGCGAGAGCCTAACATAATTGATGTAATATTGTGCAATAGCCCACCATAACTGATGTGACATCGCAATAGCCGTGAGCCAGGATTTGTGTATTATAACGAGAGATGAAAATTGCTTGGTAGCCCTCAACCTACTAAGCTCGGATTACATCAAATATACACATGGGATGGAGTGAGTCTCACCTCATGTGTAGGATCCAAGTGAAATCATGAGTCTCATCCCATGAATGTATCCTATACAATTTGGATTAGGGGCCAACTGGGAGTACTCTTTGTATATTAGTTTTAGTAGACATTGTAAGTAAAATTCATTTCGTATACTTTTCCAGTTAGATTTCAGTTTTATGTTAGAAAAAATTATAAAAATAAATTAGTTTAATTATTTATCAAAAAAAACTATACAAAAGAATGTTGTTTACTTTTACAATTCATATTTCATATTGTGTTTTATAATGTTAAATTTAAATTATATCTTTTAAAAATGTGTATCGAATTAAACCTACAAAATTTATTAATAACTGCAAACTAGAAACAATAATAATTTTACTCAACCTAGTTACCTATCATCATTATGCATTAATTTTGTAGGACCATTTCGGCTAACAGAGACCAAGTGAAAAGCAAAGCTATCAAATATGCCAAACCAACCTGACTCATTCAAGCTTGCTCGTATTAGGTCAACTCCTCTGACCGAGTTAGGATGGTTTGATTGAGTTTGGGAAAGCTAAAGTTGGCCTTATGTAGATTAAGTGGATTTTGGGGGAGAGTAGAGCTTCAAGTGAAGCATGATTAATGATAAGTCACATGGGGCTACAAGTGAGATTTTGGCTCAGAGATCTACAACCCTATTGACCACATAGTTGTTATGTGCCATAAGAGCAAAGTTGTTGTTATTACTTCCCAAAATTCCATATCTTATTTGTTGTTGGAATTTATATGAACAACTTACCATCAATGTCAGCACAAAAATTATTGATGTCAGCTAGAGAGAAATAAGGAGATATCAACTCTACATAACTAAGCTTGATGTTTTGTTGGGATTATACAAGTGATATAATGTATGAGCTGCAACATGCATGCTTTCAAATTCCTTTTGAATTCCTTTCACCAACCACGACCACCTGCTTTCGGGAAGGTACACATTGTATATATGTTGCACAGCACATTAAATGTATAATTCTATAGCTATAATTTTCAATCTAATGTAAAAATTGTTTGTATTATTGTTTAAAAGGAATCTTAGTCAATTGCAATTGACCCAATGGTCTAGTGACAGAGACTCCCATTAATAAGGTAGTTATTGTACTCTCAAGTTGAAACTACATCACACTATACTCACAAATTATATAGTACATCACACGTTACTCCTAAGCTCACAATACATCAAATATATATTGGATCGCCTTGGTTGCCTACAACTGATAAAATACAAACAAATCATCATAGTGATGGCCCATGATAAAATAATCATACATACTTACATAGCAATTGTTTAGTATTGTTAAATTGGGCCCCACCCATTGTCACCATAAAGGTAACCATTGGAAGACCGAATCAACAATCAAGCCATTAACTCCATGATCACGAGAAATACGTCAAAATAAGGGCGTGATTGGACGAAAATATCCTCACTTCCCCTCTTCCATGTATAAAAAAAGAAGGTCAACCCCTAGGTACACACATTACCCTAATACACTTTATCCATCTTTTACAAAAATTGACTTAGGCATCAGAGTGCACTGCAGGTACTCACACCACCTCAGAGAACAGTTCAATAACTCCGAGAAGTGCATATTGACCTCCGAACTCACTATCAGGAGATCAGACGTTAACAACATTATTCTTTTAGTTCTCTCTACATGAAGCTTACTATCCAGCTTTGAAATCTTTCGGCTACACTTGGCCAAAGAATCATAAGCATTTGCTTCATCTGCACACTAAAAAAATTGCAAGTATACATGCAAAAAATGTTGACCACGCAAATACATAGTTCCTCACACCTTCCAATTTGGGCATCTCACAAACTTTCTTCTGGGGTTAGAAGTGTTATTCGAGGTAAAAAACAACAACTAGTTTTTAGCTCAAGGTTTCCAACTTGGCATTTCTTTAAGTGATGATTCCAAACATTTGGATATTCTTAACATTGCATCCTTACACTTGAGTTTAGTCAAAAGATCATTATGCAGATTTATCAATGAATGGATGGATGTCTCGAGCTATTAAGTTAACTATTCTATTAAAGAGACCAAATTAAGTTATCCTAAAGTACACATGATGTTTCAAGTGAAGACTAGAAGACTTTTATGAAGATAAAGAGCATGTCTTGGATGAAGCTTAAAAAAGGACAAGTGAAGGATGTTTATGAATGAAGATAGGTCTGCTCAAAGTTGTGTACACTTCAGAAGTTTTGGATTCTCGATGAGTTATCTTATAAATGAAGATGAGCTAGCTACTGGAAGGAATCTGCAACTGCTGCAAGGATAATGCAACTTCCAAGAGCGATCTTACTTGATTTTAAAGGACTGCCAACAATCTAATATGTCTTTACAATACAGCAAATGAAAGTCAATAAACTGTTGGTTGTGTTGACAAACACACACCAACCTAATAAGCAAATAGAAACTTTTCAAAAAAAGTATTGTACATGTTGTACATGTTTTTAGACTACTTTCTATGGTTAAATCTTCTTTATTTACTATATAATGCTTGCTGCATAGAGGAATCAAAACATTAGAAGATTAAGAAAGCAAGAGAAAGAAAATACTGATATATATTTGAGAATCCTTTTATATTATGTATATGCGCTGACTTGTGAGATTTCTTACTCTTTTGATAGTTTCATATTCATTACTCTTTTGAGTGAGCCCTGTGTGGCTGAAAGGAAATCTAGTTAGGTGAGCTAGTGTTTAGGTCTGTGAGTGACCTGTTAAGCAGTGTAGATGTGTTACTTGCTTGTTTCTAGCTTGGAGATGATAAAGTGGAAGAAAACTACTTGTGTAGGGCGGAAGAAAATTACTCATTTCTAACTTGAGGAGGCTAAGGTGAATCAAAATTACTTGTATCTAGCTTGAAGATGCTAAGGTTGATTAAAGAATACTTAGTTGATAGTGAAAAATCTCAGCTTGACTAGGGACTGGATGTAGGTTTTACATTGAGGTTGAACCAGTATAAATCTCTTGTGACAATATCTCTTAACCCTACTTTTTTACATTACATTGTTTAATTGTTGTGTGTTAAGTTTTAATTGCTTGAACAAGTCTTTAAGTTAATATTTTTTTAACTTTTCGCTAACATAAGCTATCTCATATCTGCACAAATTTCTTTGTTTGAGTATTTTGCAGAAACTGAATTAGCGAGTGACTTGATTCAACTCTTTATTATCAAGTCTTCTTTTACCTTCACTAGTCACCATATTTGCACTCCATTGTTTGATATTGCATCTCGTTGATTAAAATGAAGTATGAGAACCAAAAGAATTCATTACCACACGGCATTGATGCGCATTAAGGTACAAGAAGCATAAATACCACAAAAAAGAAAGAATAGGTGACCCTACTTATCCATCTTAGTGCCGTGTCACTCTGACATGTCATAAGTCACCAATGCCACCTTAGATTTTGTCAGCAACACATAAGCATGTAATGAACAACAATTGATTATGCATTTTTTTAAAGTAGACTAATTAAAATAAAAATCAAATAGTTTTCTAGAGATTAAAATCATATTTAAACCTTGATTTTTGTGCAAAGCCCATTTTTATAAGATTTATTTATTGATTCGTTGGTATGATAATGAAAATTGACTTAATTAATAAAATCACGTTGCATTGACCAAAAGATATTATGTTCAATTTTTACTAATGATGACTTATTAGTAAGCAATCATTAATTACAATTTACGCTACCTTAATGGTGGAATAACTTATCCATCCTTAAGTTTCTATGATAAAAAAATCTACATATATATTATAATTAGTTATTGTCTATCAAAATTGGTTTAGTGTAAACTAATGTAATAAATAAATAATTTAAATTTGATCAATTATTAAATAATAATGTAATTTTTTTTTACACTTGACTACATATCAAGATTAAATTCATAAATAAAAATGTAACTCATAAAAATACTAAAATCTTAATATATTATATCTTCTATAATTTTTTAGACAATATACGATGTACCATGTTTTAGGCAGTTTTAGGCAATGTATTATTATCATTATTGAACATCAACAAGCATCGAAGAATTACACCAGTCACTTAGAAACAATTGGCTAAAGCTTTACTAATAGTGAAGAAGGATTTATTACAAAACCGTTATATTTTCAGCGGAATTCAATCTTTTCATGTCATTATTTTGGTATTTATATATTTTTTAAGGTATTTATATTTAGAGTAAATTGTCTAACATTTATTAATTATTATTTATATTTAATAATTTTTTTAATATTTATTATAAAATTAATAATTAATAAATAATTAACAACTCACCTTAAATACTAAACTGATCAAAATATTATAACAACCCCTTTTCAACATGTAAAAATATTAGTTTCTTGAATAATTTATTGCAGTACTTTTTAAGTATATTGGTGATTTCTTTTGCAGAGTAATAATTAATTTTTATATTTAAGAGTCATTCAATAATTATTAATACTAAAAAAATGAGAACTCATGAGTCATGACTCATCCTTACGTAATTACATTTTAGTTTCCAAATATGACATCAACCAATTCCAAATTCCTTTTACAACTCTTCCAAAAAAAAAAAAAGAAAAGGAAAAACGAAGAGCTAGGAGTCTGCACAATTTGAACAGATCAATCAAAAGTCCCCGACTATAACTCAAAATGACAAATTTACCCCACTCATATTCCATTCAGAACAGTAATATCAAACCTTGACTTTGTCACATATATCCCCACACCCAACAACCAAACACGTTGTAACGTGAAGGGTATTCGAGTCATTTCGAAAAGAACAAGTGTCGGTTACCACTCCCTTTTCCAGGTGCCCTATTTGGCGGGTTCGCACACGACCAAACCCCATAAAAGGAAATTTTAAAATACACAAAAAAGAAAGAAAGAAAGAAAAAAAAGAAGCAGAAAATCGAGCTGAAAAGCCTAACACCAGAGACCGTACAGTCCTAGAGAGAGAAAGAGCACACACGCTCTCTTTAGTCTTTACAGTGGAAGTGTGTAAAGAAAACCCCTCTCCGATTCGAGGAAGACGACCTCTCGGATCTTCCAGAACATTCTAGAAGCCTCGTAGAAACGTCCCGTTTCGTTCCTGTGTAGTCTGAAACCTTGTACAGGAAGGACCCTCTCAACCAAACAGAAACCCGTTTTCATGGAGTTCTACGGTCGGAACCCGATGAGGAATGGGTCCAACCCGGGAAATCAACCCGAATGGCGCTCACCAGGCGCCGACACTGGCCTTGAAGGTGTTCCGTTCGCGTCAAAACCCTGTGCTTCGTTTCCTCCAATTTCTCTCTCTCTCTTTTTTTTTTGTGGTGACATGGCTATGTTAGGGTTTCCTTAATGTGGAAGTTAGGTTAGGGGTTTGTTCTAATTTTGTTTGGGTTTTGATTTTGGTGGTGGTGTAGAATCGATGTGGCATTTATCACTTGGTGGCAGCGAATCTTACCCGGAGCGACCCGGCATGCCGAATTGTGTGTATTACATGCGGACCGGGTTCTGTGGATATGGTGGCAGGTGTCGTTACAATCATCCCCGTGATCGTGCTGCGGTAATCCTTTCATCATTTTGAAATATCTGCATTCTTGCTTATTTCTGCTTTTACTATTGTTGCTAAATGGTTAATGTTCGATTGTTCACTTATCATGTAGTTAAGGTTTTTTTTTTTTTTTGGATTTTTTATTTTTTATTTAGGGAGAAAGGGAATTGAATTTTGATTTTGTGGTGTTTCAAATGAGAATCCGGATGAGTGGGTAAATTGGTTGTATGTTGTTGACTTGTTGCATAAACCCGAGTTGGCAAGGAAAAAGGATTAGAAGAATGTAGATGACTAATTTTTTATTTTATCTTATTAAGCAAATATATGATTGCTAAAGTGTATGTGAATATGAATTGAGTCAAATACTGCTCAGGTTGCTGCAGCTGTAAGAGCTACAGGGGAGTACCCAGAACGGGTGGCGGAACCTCCGTGTCAGGTATAGGTTTTTATATGAGATTTGCAATGTAAATTCCCCAAATTTCTTCTTATCTTTCCATTTTCTTTGGCCTATTTTTTGTTGGGGTCCATTTTATTTAAAATGGTTGTCTTCTAGTTATACTAATTGTGGGTCTCTTTTGATGAGCAGTATTATTTAAAAACTGGAACCTGTAAATTTGGAGCCTCTTGTAAATTCCACCATCCCAAACATGGGGGTGGATCTTTAAGCCAAGCTCCACTAAATATTTATGGATACCCGTTACGACCGGTTTGACTCTTCTTTTTGCTCTTCTTCTCCCTCATGTAATTGACAGCAAATTATGCAGTGGTTAAACCATACCTTTTTTTAAACAGGGTGAGAAAGAATGCTCCTACTATTTGAAATCGGGGCAGTGCAAATTTGGTATAACTTGTAAATTCCATCATCCAGAACCTGCTGGCACATCATTGCCAGCATCTGCACCTCAATTTTATCAACCGGTGCAGTCTCCTACAGTTCCTCTGCCTGAACAGTATGGGGGACCATCCACGAGCTTGAGAGTGGCTAGGCCTCCTATTATGCCTGGTTCATATGTACAAGGGGCTTATGGTCCTGTACTTCTTTCCCCAGGGGTTGTCCCATTTCCTGGATGGAGTCCGTACTCGGTGAGAGAGAAATATATTTGCTCTGAAAATATGTTGAAAAGTCAATTTTTTCTTTGCTTTTAGTAGTTACTTTCTTGTGGTGTTGTTAAATTGGTGCAGGCACCTTTAAGTCCTGTGTTATCTCCTGGTGCTCAACCTGCTGTTGGGGCTACTTCTCTATACGGAGTGACCCAGTTGTCTTCATCAACATCAGCTTTTGCTAGACCATATACTCCTCTGCCCTCTTCTACTGGCCCTTCAGGAAGCAGCGAGAAGGAACAAATATTTCCTGAAAGACCTGGTGAACCTGAATGCCAATACTATCTGAGAACAGGGGACTGTAAATTTGGATTAGCTTGTCGATATCATCATCCTCAGGACCAGGTTGTGACACGGCCACTTCTTAGCCCCATTGGTCTTCCTTTACGTCCGGTAAGTATCGTTACTCACTGGACTTGATTATTTATTTAATTGACTGTTTATCTTTCTTAGATTTAGTTAAATCACAAGTTATATGGTACTTTAAATTTATAATTTCTGATGTTATCCATATAAATAATAAATGTACATATACATATAGATATGTGTAAATAATACATTTGTTCTGCTCAGGCACAGCACTAGGACTTCCTACTTATTCAGAAACGAAAGTCGGTAGGTAGTCTAGACAAGCTGCTCTTTTAGTGGCTTAGGCCCTGATAGTAGTGAGGGTCAAAGTGGACAGCTGTAGATCGGGAGTCAGAGATAATATTCAACATTTGCTTTGCGCAATTGCAGAGTTGGTCCTAATGTAAAAATTGCTATTCACTTTATTTATCTTTTAAAATTAACATGACATTACTGTGACTTGATGTATTCTAAATGTCTGAAATGTGAAAGTTTGATGTTTTTACAATAGGATTTATTAGCCCGTGACTATTTTGTACGGGTATCATTTTTTAATGTGTCTTCAGCATAGGAATCCCAAGGTGTTAGTGAAACCTAGTTCAGAAGTGATGGATAAGGCTTTCCAGATTCTAACACAAAATGTCGATGTACATAATGTTAAAAGTTGTAGCATGGTAGTTTCTATTGGATCAAACGCTTATCACTAGGCTAAAAGCTATAGATTATGACATGGGTGTAACTTAATTTCCTTATAGTTTCTTAGAACCGTATCAAACATTAAGGGCCCGCACCCATTATAGATGCCATGGGCTGAGATGTTAAGCTTATGAATCCTAAGGAAGACATTGACCAAATAGAGCCAACAATCTCCCCCCCCCCCTGGAGTGTCACCTGGGGGATTTGAACCCATAGCCTTGCTTTGACTTGTTGGATCAAACGCTTACCATTAGGCCAAAAGTTGTAGTTTATGGCAAGGTACAACTTTATTTCTTTATAGTTTCTTCGAACCGCATCAAACATTAAGGGGTTGCACCCAGTACAAGTGCCATGGGCTATGATGTTAAGCCCATGAATCCTAAGGGAGACGCTGACCAAATAAAGCCCAACAATTGTCGTGATCATCATTAGAAATTAACCATTTTAGAATCCTTGGGCTAACAGTTTCCATTCTATCTCAAGTTGTGCTTTACATGTTTGATGTCATATCATCGTTTGGGATGTGAGATGGAAACATAAGATCTGAGCTGGGGACTACAGCAAAAAGGATGTGGATTCATCATTAACATTGTAAGTGAATTTTGGTTGTGCTCAACCTTTTTTCCCTCTTATAAACCATCAGAGGGGGTGGGAGAAGGTGAGAAGCAGTTGAGTGCATTATTGAGGAAAAGTGCTATTTACACCACACTTGGATACCCAACTGCACAAGTTTCTCCATTGGAATTCAGGCAGCCCTGCATAGACTTTTAGATGCAACAACATATGCAGTTGTGCACACTTGTGAGTTGTGACTGCAACGCAACAACCTATGCTGTGCACACTTGTGAGTTGTGACTGCAACATTTGTGCAAGTAGCATTATTCATGATGGAGTTAGCCACATTAAGTAGCAGTATTAATTATAGCTTGACTTATCAATTCATATATTTGTTTTTCCTCTCATACACTGGTGTGGTGTTTAGAGATAAGTGGCTGATTAAAAGAGTTATATTGTTTGTTTGAATTATTAATTTTCTGAGCTGTGAAAGAATTAATAGTTCTTAATCACATTCTCATGTTGTGTTGCAGCATTGCAATTTATGTGCTTTCTCTTGGGAATTTTTCTTAATTAATTAATTTTCTAGAAAACAGGGGGTACAACCTTGTGCATTTTATTTGCAAAATGGGCATTGCAAGTTTGGCTCCACGTGCAAATTTGACCATCCTTTGGGGTCTCTGAGATACAGTCCATCGGCATCTTCTCTCATTGATATGCCAATTACCCCATACCCAGTTGGGTCTTTGCTGTCTACCCTGGCTCCTTCAACAACATCTTCAGAGCTTCGGCCTGAACTGATGTCTGCGTCCAAAAAGGAATCCTTTTCAGCCAGAATGCCTTCTTCTGGAAATAGTTCTGGTAGTTCTGTCAGTTTAATTTTCTCACAAGGTGGATCTGTCTCACTATCTGATGTGCAACTCTCAAGTCAGATTTCTGCCCCTCTAAGCAGTAGCAGAAGTACCAGACAAAGTGGTGAGATACGTTGATAAGGATAATTCAAAACTTGAAAATGACTCCTCATTATCTATTGGATGTGATTTCACAAGCCTCCATTGCTTCTGTCTATAGTCCTCAGTATTTAATGGCAACTGTTCAAAGTTTCTTTCTCACTGTCGAGAATTCATCATCCAATCCTGTTTAGAGCCTACACTAGGTCATTCTCTTTTATGCTCATCTCATCTGATTATATTATTATTATCACAAATAAGCTTCAATAGAAAACATCATGTGGTACCTCTCATCTAAGTGCTATTTTTCTTTCTTGATTTATGGCGTTTGTGTGATGATTATTATGGCATGTTCCTACTCCATACAAAGATGGAGAGATAGAGGGTTCAGATTTCAGCCTTCCTACAGTATTTGCAAACTTGCTATTTTGCTATATTTCGGAACAGGTTTATGCAATAAATGTCTTTTTTAAAATTAAAAAAACTTTTACTCAACTTCCGAAATTTCTTTTTTTGATTGTTACCCCAACAGATTATACTCTAAATCTAATAAAATGGCGATTTTACCTTCCCCCTCTCAAAATCAAAGATGGAGAGAGAGAGACTGCTGGTATTTCCCTGGCGAGTGGCGACACGTTAATATTAAGGCAGTATTGAGCCGTTGATGCACATAAGATTATTATAATCTATAATCTTGTAATCCCTTTACAACCTACGTCTGATGGCTCTCTTCTGCGTCCCAGTTATTATTTTACGCATCCACAGTCCGAAAATTCCTAGTCATATATGGCTACTGAAACTGAAATATCTGCATTTTTGGGAAATTCCTTGTGCAAAGCTACCGAGCCTTAGAAATTCATGTGGATATTTCAAAAATCACGAGTCCATGTGCACAAGTTAAAACTTATAACTTCTATGGCGTTTGTACCCAAAAAAAGAAAAAAAAACTTCTAAGGCGTCAATTAACTGAAAAATCCTAGAGCCAGCTGAAACATGAATTGTGCTCTATCATTTGACTCCAAAAACACCTCTCTTTTATGTTATAGAGAAAGCAAATCTTTTACCAAAAATAAAAGAGAAAGATAATATTTGTATTCTGATTACTTTTAGAGCATGCTTTATAAGAATAAAAATATAGCAAAAAAACAATAAAATAGAAGGCTAAAATTTATCAGTATATTTAACCATGATGAAAAGGAGTCTAATCACTAATCAGTGTGCATTGACATTTCCCCCTTTGCTCAGCTTGCGTTCAGGGAGAAAAGGTTATAAAGCCAAAGACGCCGTCTTCTTTCATGCAGGGACACTGAACAAGGAATAAAAGACGCAGGTCCTTTAGTAAGCATCTAAACAATATTCTCCAATGTCAAGGTTGCAACAGAAGCAGCTTTTGTTTTATATACTACCATCTTAGAAAAGGAAACCTAGGACTCTGACTCCCTAGTCCCAAGTTAAATCAAACCAGATGTTTTGACCGAATCTGATATTGGAGCAGTTAAGCTACTCCCAGTTTGTTGTTTCCTTGTTTCTTTGTTTTACTCTTCAATGTAAGACGCCAAATTTCATTAAAACTAACAAAACAGCCAAGTCATAGAAGTCGACGCTATTGTTTTTACTTTTTACGTAACAGTGTAGTCAAATGTAAATAGCCACAAGCATAATTCAAGTAATTATAGTAGCAACTAGCAAGGAATTTTAATAGGGGTAGCGACTCTTCTTTACATAAAACATCTTGTACATGACTAAAAGCGGTAGCTCAAGTCACACCGAATTTTATTAGAGATTATTTGATCCTGATTTGAATTTTTGTAAATCACTTTCTTTACATTTTAGTCTATCACTCTTTACGTCAAATCTTAAACTTCCTTTGTAAAAAAATAAAATAAAATCATACATATAAACGATGATGATAATCTGATATCCTTTTCTAAGTTTTCACTACAAAGTAGTGGCTTTTAGGGTCAAACACAACAAGAAATCTCATATTCTCATTTATTGCACCAAAGTAATTAAGACAACACGTATTATTACTTTTAACTTACCCAAACAATTTTTAAATTACAAAGTAATTTCAATATTTTTATACGAATTATAATAACACATCATATTTTAGTTTTTTTTTGACACACTGCACCTTGTGTATATCCCAATGACAATCTTCAAGGCAAAGTTTTAAAACGTGATTCTTGTTGATTAAAATGTTTAGGAAGGCAATATGAACGTTCTTTCAAGACTAAAAATATGGGAGTACATGTGTGCCGTTTGAGAATCAACGAGAAAGAAAACTTTCGACAATTAACCCCAAAAGACACCTATCTAACCATGTTTGGGTAAAGGTAAATACTCTGAGCTAACAAAAGAAAAAAAATTTTTCGATACTTTACACCAAAAGTAAACTATCAAATCCATGTTCTGGTAAAGGTAAATGCGTAAGGGAATGGAAACACGCAAAAGAGAAAAATGTGAGATACTCCATCTGAAACAATGATGGAGCTTGCAATTAGGCCATCAAAAGTAGGAATTTTCCCCTTGAAATTAAAAGCCATTTGATGGTTGATTCCTTTCATAATCACCGGTTCCTTTTCTTAGATAGATGGATATAGATATAAAGTACTTAAAAAAGGCAGATAGATGGATATAGATATAAAGTAATTAAACAGAACTTACATACTTAAATTATGGAGAAAAAGGAGAGACCAAAACAATAGGAGATTTATGCCTTTATGGTGTGATTATTGCTTCTTATATAATTAATTTTCAACTATGCATAACTACACACATGCTTGTATAAAATTGATGGTGAAAATTTTAAATAGAACCAATTAAATTCAGATACATAATTGTAACAATAACAATAATGTACAACTAGTTACACACGTTATTGTATAAAATTGATAATAAGAATTTTAGATAGAACCAATTAAATTCAGATACATAATGGTAACAATAACAATGATGTAGGTAGTATCATTGGTTACAAGGTTTTACCATCAAATAAGAGAATAATGTAATTATTAATTAAAAAAAAGGGGTGGGTCAATGCAGGTTTCCAGATTTGGCAGAATTCTTGCTTGCAAGTGCATGCTTGTCTTGCTCTAATGGAGACAGGTAAGTGCCAGTGAAACCCATCTTTGCATGATTTCAGGCAACTCATGGATTAGAATTTAATTAGGAGTAAAAAATCAATTGAAAACTTTTGTCGCTATGCTGTGAAAGAACACTAAGAAAAAAAATCATTAAAAAATCTACTAAATGCTAATTTAGAATTTTTATTGTCAAAAAGTACCAAAATTGAGAATCAAAACATTCTGGAACAAAGCCTGCACTACTATCAAATATAAAACTTCAGTTAAGTTTCTAAGCTTTTTTTCTAAAATTCCTTAAGCATTGTAATCATATTTTTATTTCCAAAAATAACCAAAATAAGTTAAATGGATGAATGTAGTCAAATTTATTCAAAGATAAAACAGTTTTTGGGACCAGAGTATATTGCAATGATGGCAATTTGAATTTCTATATTCCATCATTAGTCACACAAGTCAAATTTTCAGTGAAATATAAAAGCAATTAAGCAACATGTACTTTTGAGTCTATAGAAAATTTTCTCTTTCTAATAAGTATATCTAAGAATCTCTAAAATGAAAAATAGTTGATGGATCATTCGATTAGCCAAATCCTTTGAATGGTGAGCCACGCATGCTTATAAGATGAAAATACGACACCTCCAGCATGATGCCGTAAGAATCAAGTACGGCCCATAGATTTGGTTACAGAAGGTCGACATTAGGCCCAGGCATATCAGCTCAAAAATACTTTTGTTATGAATGAACAAAGTAACAAACCCAAGCATAGTCATCTCAAATTTTCAATCTCGCACAACCACAGTAATAAGAGTCTTACCCTGTCAGTATTTACAATTTTTTTTTTTTACATTTTTTGAAAACTATTTTGTGATAAATTTTAGTAGCTTTGTGTGTGTGTGCGCGCGCGAAGGAAGTAATTTTCAAAGCTTTTCCATATAAAGAGTGTAACTTTATCTTTTCCAAAAATAAAAATTGAAAAGTTACAAAAACATTAATACCAAATGGACAAAGTAACTCCCCCCCTCCCCCTAAAATATAAACATTAATACACATTTTTGTAAAAAAAAAATGTGTATCATAGAACAACCCAAACAATAGCTTCTTACATTTTTTTAATAAAAAAAATACAAGTAATTAGTGACAGAGCTACATTACCCCCAATGTGGGCATGTGCTTTTCCCAGTGATAATATATATATATATATAGTATATTTTTACATTTTTTTTAGTGTAAGGCTAATCATGTTTGAGATATTAAAATTATTTTTTCTCACAAGTGCTTTCCTATGAATTTGAACCTCTGACATTATAGATGTCCCTTAATTACTGAATTCAAGCTTACTTATCACTTGAATTAGTAAAATTCTCACACTATTTTTTTAGTCTTGAGTCTTGACCCCACTAGACAATTGAAGTGGTTAACTTGATGACTTTTAATACAAAATAAAAATATAATGGGATAAATAAAATTTAATTTAGCTTAAACCAAATATTTTTGCCATTAGTTCATCACCACATTTTTGAAAAGAATAACTATAGCATATCTTATATAACTGAATGCCCTTTGGAAATATTTTATAATTATATGAAATAATGAGATTGAGATTCATTAATCATATAAGCTATGTTTTTTAATCACATGAATATAGATATTGTATTTTTTTTATCTGTTAAGAATCCACTAATAAATTAATGTTGTACTATTTTCTAATTTTTTATGATACATATTTAAAAATTCAAGTATAAATAGATGCCAACGATGATGAAAGGGTCATGACTCCACTGCAAGTAATTATGTGATGATTTATAAATTACAAAAATAAAAAAAAATGATACATAATTTTTACATGCATTTTTATCTTTAAATGCATAATTTAAATTTAAAAAATATGTAAATAATTTCTTTTCACATAATTTTTTACATTATAATTCTTGCACAAGAATTAATTCTTATACAGTTTGTGAGTCTATGTGCATGAATTGTGACTAAATCTTGTAGTCTTGTGAAAGAAATGAAATAATATGAAAATCAAAGTAATGTGTAAAAATCAAGACTCATATATTTTACGTCATTATGTGGTATATATTTGTAAAAAAGAAAAAATGTATTGATAAAACATTTACAACGTTCACTAAATGAGTTACAATTTTTTATGAAACTTGTATAATTTTAACTTTTTCATAAAAATCAAACTTTGTATACAAAATTTATAATTTTTTAATTTGCAAGTAATATTTAAATTTATGTAATTTAAAAAAAAATTAAAAATTTATATCAAAACATTAAAAACTTGTAAATTTTTAATAAATATTTGTAAGTTATATATTGATATACATTTATATAAAAAAATGTGTTATAGAAAAATCATATATTTATTTTCTTAGAAATTGGTGGAATTATGTTAGTGACCTCTCGTGTGAGAATGACTAATGGTAAGAAACCCACATGTTCCTCATCAATATAGTTATATAATTGAAACTTGAATGGGAGAATCACTGTTAAGGTTGGTTTAGGAAAAATAATTTTTATTTAGGTTTTGGATAAAATTAATTAAGTATTAAATTAATTTAACCAATAATTTATATATAGTTAATTTTATATTAAATATTAAAATAAAAATAAATTATTAATTAATTGTATATAAATTATTAATTAAATATTTAATAAATTTAATGAAAAAAATAAATAGAGGCCAACTTAAAAGTTAATTTTCCCAACGTGGGTACAAGGTTAGCTGCATAGACATCATTCACATCAATCCCTTAAATTTCTAGGTCTATCATAAAGCAGAATACTATTAAAGTATAGGCCTCGTCCGGACAATGCAAGGTAGAATTTTAGTCTGTGTGCCCACTTCCAATAAGTTTTAAAAGGGTGGGGTCCCATGTTTTCTGCATATCATGATTGTGGTCACCATTTTTCGACACCTGCACTAATGATATACATGGTCTCTTCCATCCCCTATGTGTGAAAAAGAGAAAAACCTCTTTTGCTGTGGCTGTCCCATTTGTCCTCTTCCAATTTTATGGCTGCCACAGAGAAACAATGCTTTTGGAGTAATTTTTAGCTAAACCAATTATGCCTTTTTAAATGAAGCAAGGCCCATAATTGATTCTTCACACATCCGTTTCATAATTGATACCCAGAACTTAAATAGTATTCTGCTTTATGACAGACCTATTAGTTTTCATGAACTTTAGCAAGCACAAGAAAAGCAACCTTTTAAATTAGAAAAAAGGAATAAATGTTTAGTTGGACATAATGTGTTGATATGAATCGTTATATTATTAATGGAATGCAAACTGAAAGGGAATGGCTGCATATCATTTCCAGTTTCAGTTTAGACAAACTGGCACAAATTAATGCAGATGTGTGATTCCTATGTCTCCAGACTCGATACAAGAATCTGCGTTGCCTTAACCTGCTAATCAAATATGGCATCAAGCAAAGAAACACTTTATTAGCACAAAAAAAAGTCACTTTATTATCTTTTTTTTTTTTTTTCCCATCACATAAAAAGAGAAAAAGTTTGGCCTAACTACATCATAGTTGTGCTTTGGGATCTCACTCTTCAGCTTTGATCTGGTCCGCTTTGAAGTTGGACTACCAATAATAAGGGAGCAGAATTGGCATGAAGGAGGAACCGAGCAAAAATATTATGCTCATTTAAGTCTCTTTTACTATTTGATTCTAAAGCTGCTTGGTGCTCGCAGTTCCCTTCAGTTAGATAGGAATAAATTGCAGAGTAACATAGGACCACCTGCCAACTGTTCTTTGGAAGGAGAGGCTGTAAAGCCTGTAATGTTGGTTCAGATAAATTAGTACTTTCCAGAAACAAAATTAACAGACGCAAAGTATTAGAATGAAATGAAGGCGGCCACAGCCCACAGCCAATTAATCAAAATGTCTTGAATTTAGAATTAATTTTTTGCTGATTACCTACCAGACTACTCAGACATACAACAAAAGAAATTGATGGCCCCATCATGACCACCAAATCGCTGCAATCTAAGACCATGATTAGTCCAACAGTTGTCACATTGAGTAATTGTGATAATCACAGTGTCTATATCATGAGCTGATATTTATTTAATACGTATGTGTATTGAGGATGACACAAGTTGCTGCTTACCCATCACCCATTACTCTTCATTTAGCCTTCTTTTCTGACTTGGACAATGCACTAAACTTCAATTGCTAGCTCATTGAGTCAGCTCAAGTTATACACTGTACCCTACATCAAAATAATTATTTCTTTGCCAAAGATTAAGATAGTTGTGTCTTGATCCCAAAGTGAGGCCTTGAGATTTTAATTTTAAATTAATGGGATTGGAAGTTTGCATCAGATATTGCAACAGGTTAAAATTTCCATCATTTTAGTTAATTCATGTACTTGAGCTGATCTAATATACCATGGTTCTCATTATATCATGTAATCCAACTCATCCTTTTAATTTCCACTTTTGTAGGCTTTACACATTATAGAGTTAATTAATGCTAATCTTTATGTGTGTAGCTTTCACTAGCCATTATTACAACTCCCAAAAGCACTGCAAGGCTTCCGGATTTCTGCAATTTCTTAAAACAAAAACTATGTAAAAGAAAGAAAAGTCCACTTACTCACTACCTTTCACCGAAAAGTGCAAGCACACCTGCGTTTTCCTTGACTTTAGATTAAGTTCATTATAAACACTCATAAAGTGTGTTTCAAAGCCATCTCCATCCTTTAGCTCTGCATGAGTTCGTGTGACTTTCACTTCTCTACAACTTTCCACAGATAGAGAAGGAAGAGGCTGAAGAAGTGGACCTCAACACAAAGAATCTGTCAAAACAACGATACACATAGTTTTCTTTTGGCTTGGATTTGACTGGTATGGAATGGGTTGTTAACATAGTCACTTCACTGGCAGAGTGACAATTCTTAGTGGGGTTGGGGGTGCAGAATTATCAGAATTGCCAGGTTTTGTGGAGATGGGAGTTGTTACTGTTGGTGAATTAAAGCCCAGCATTTCAGGGAAGAGGACCTTTCGTCCAAGTTCAAGCATAAGGCATGCCACTGAATGGTAATCTTCTAGTTCTTGACTCTTGAGTAAGATTTTTTTTAGTGTTGTTTGCAATCCTGCTTCTTTCTGTACAATATCAGCTGCTTGCTTAATTTCCCAAAACCAACCTGCAAGTAGCATTTAGATACATCAGGGTGATATTTCCTTTTCTAAGGCAAAATGAATAAATGCAATGAGGATTCAATGAATGGGCAGAATGGCAGACAGTTCAAGAAATTGATCTAATGACCCACCATAAACTTCAAAAAAAACATTTTTTTTTCTTGTTCAGTCATTTTCACATACCTACAAGTAGATTTTGATCTTATTAGATTTGACCACATCTTTGGAATCAAGTGCTCCACGGTTAATTCTCAGCAGTTTCATTTTGTGGGACTACTGTCCCTTTCCTATAGGATTCTGAAGGGTCAATTTTTTATAGAAGGAATGGAACACCAGCTGGGAAACTTTTCTTGTCTTGTCGTCTTGCGAGTGTGCTAGTTGATATCATGTGTATTCCTTAAATATTCCACAACTTCTCACCTGACTTGGTCACAACCTATCCAAATTTATGATAGAAAGCAACACTTTCAGCCTTCATGGTACATGTTAAACGCTTAGATTGGCAGATAAAGCTGTAACCTTGACTTTGATGTAGTCCTATACTCACCCGGCAGCGGTATGGCGCTACATGGTGAATGTCCAAATCTCATCTGTCTGCTATGAAAATGCCAATTAATGTTTGTCTGTCAATTATTCTCGTGCTTTTATTATCTTAAGGCCCTCAATGAGTACGGAGATGATGTAATAAGAGCTCACCGACTATGGGAAAACCGTTTGGCTGCACATAGCACAGGAGAGCCTTAAACATCCTGACAATACTTGAGTGGTTCAAATGGTTTCTCCTTCTAATCTGTGGTGGTCAATGATTTGGATTAATGGGTAACAGTAATACTACAGTGGCATAACCAATCCTGCAATATTCAATTGGACTTAAACTCGTATAACCATATTGTCTGAAATACTGCTAAAGTAGTGCCACTCAAATTTTGTATTTACTGAGTTGGGCCCATTCTCATCTAAGTACTTGATCTTGGAAGATTACATTATCTTTTGGTTTGTGGCGTACAAAGCACATAGATTAAACTCCATTTTGTACATTAAATTGCAAATACATGCTGCAGCATGAGACTCTTTCAAGGTCTCTGATAATTTCATTTTGGTAATATGTATAGCTGCAGTTGTTGCTTTATATTGAAATTTCCATGTCTACGCCATGCAATTATTCAGCCAGGTTTGTTTATTACAGGCCGATATCTGATGTCTCTAGCGATCTTACCATCGAAGTAGGAGCTTCAAGCTTTGCACTTCACAAGGTAAAGGAAATAAACTGCCTTTCTGATAGGTTACTGCATATTCAGCATGTTGTTCTTGACACTCATAGGATGGCATTTTTATGTACAAAAAAAAAGGCATTTTCTGAGTAGATTTATTTTTGCTATCAAACATACATATACCAATCATATATATGAATATTTGATTATTTATGCATGAGTAACACCTTTGAAGAGAATATCAAGCTCAACTTAGTCCACTAGATGACATTAACAGCTAGTGATAAAATCATGAACATAATGCTCCGTGCTTTTTTGGATGGGGTTGATAAGCTATGGATTCTTAATGGCTTATCTTCATACCTCAGTTTAGAAAAGGAAAAAATAAAATAAAATGAAAAGGAGAGAAAGACTATATTGCAATTCCTAATTCATTTTGCAATTTTTTCCCACCAGTTTCCTCTAGTTTCTCGGAGTGGAAGAATTCGGAAACTGCTGCTAGAAGCAAAAGATTCGAAAGTTTCACGCATAAGTCTCCCAACTGTGCCAGGTGGTGGAGAGGCATTTGAGCTAGCTGCCAAATTCTGTTATGGAATTAATGTTGAGTTCACCCTCTCCAATGTTGCTATGCTACGATGCGCAGCCCATTTTCTGGATATGACAGAAGAATTTGCAGAGAAAAACTTGGAGACCCGAGCTGAAACATATCTAAAGGAGACGGTGCTCCCAAATATATCAAGCACAATATCTGTTCTTCACCGTTGTGAAACTCTTCTGCCCATGTCAGAAGAGATTAACCTTGTCAGCAGGCTAATCAATGCAATTGCAAATAATGCATGCAAAGAGCAGCTTACCTCTGGCTTGCAAAAACTTGACCACAATTTCCCTTCTAAAACCATCTCAAACATGGAACCAGAAACACCCTCAGATTGGTGGGGGAAATATCTCAACGTTCTTAATCTTGATTTCTTCCAACGAGTTTTATCTGCAGTGAAGTCAAAGGGACTAAAACAAGACATGATCAGCAAAATTTTGATAAACTATGCACATAATTCTCTTCAGGGGATTGTTGTTAGGGACCCCCAAGCTGTCAAAGGAAGTTTACTCGACTTAGAATTACAGAAGAAACAAAGGGTCATTGTTGAAGCCATAGTTGGCTTACTACCAACTCAATCAAGGAAAAGCCCAGTTCCAATGGCATTTCTCTCTAGTTTGTTGAAAGCTGCAATAGCAGCATCAGCATCTACTTCTTGTAGATCTGATTTAGAGAGGCGGATTGGTCTACAACTTGACCAGGCAATTCTTGAAGACATCCTAATCCCAACAAATTCACTACAAAATACCCACAGCACAATTTATGATACAGATTCAATTTTGAGGATCTTTTCCATTTTTTTGAACTTGGATGAGGAGGATGAGGAAGATAGTCGATTGAGGGATGAAAGCGAAATGGTTTATGACTTTGACAGCCCTGGATCTCCTAAACAAAGCTCAATTCTAAAGGTATCCAAATTGTTGGACAATTATCTTGCTGAAGTAGCACTGGACTCAAACTTGTTGCCATCGAAGTTCATAGCACTTGCGGAACTACTTCCAGATCATGCACGTATTGTAAGTGATGGACTCTATAGAGCTGTTGATATCTTCCTTAAGGTGAGAATTCCTTATATCTTTCACTCTTATTCCATTGCAAGTCCTAATCTCTTCTAAAGTATACTATTACTATTATTGTTGGTTCTAGTTACCAATTTGTTGGTTTTCTTATATAGGTTCATCCAAACATAAAGGACTCAGAGCGCTACCGCCTCTGCAAAACCATTGATTGTCAGAAAATGTCTCAAGAAGCCTGCAGCCATGCAGCACAAAATGAAAGGCTACCAGTGCAGATGGCAGTCCAAGTTCTTTACTTTGAGCAAATCAGGCTTCGCAATGCCATGAATGGAGGACACAATCAATTCTTCTTTGGTGGACTTAACGGTCAGTTCCCACAACGTTCAGGCAGTGGTGCAGGAAGTGGAGCCATTTCCCCAAGAGATAATTATGCATCAGTAAGAAGAGAGAACCGAGAGTTGAAGCTTGAAGTTGCAAGAATGAGAATGAGGCTAACTGACTTGGAGAAAGATCATGTTTCTATGAAGCAGGAGCTTGTAAAGTCCCATCCTGCGAACAAGCTATTTAAATCATTCACAAAAAAACTAAGCAGGCTCAATGCTCTATTTCGGATAAACAGTATTAAGCCAAATGGTGCTAGTTCAGAAAGTCGGTTCCCTTTTCCAAAGCGAAGGCGTCACTCAGTTTCATGACTATAAAATGTGTAATAACTAATATATTATGCCAGAATGTATAGTATGCATGATGCATGGCGTTATTGTGTCTATTTTCCAATCAATAGTTTTTTGAGTTCTGCTCCTGGGTTGCTGTGTTCAGTAGTCAGTACAGCCTGATCATCACCCAAACTTTGGCTGGACTTTTGAGGGTGGGATGCTCAATTAAACTAGTATCCTCTGATTGAGAATTTTAACATGATATATGGCTAAACACTTTCTGAGGACCAGAGAACAGTTTCTGAGACATCAAACTTTTGGGTTGGTTTCTCAAATACCATAATTCTAAGCACTTGAGCAGCTGCAATATGCTTTCTGTTCCATCGTTCAAATGCTCCTGCATATATATGTTATACGAACATGCTCTAAGGAGACACAAGTTAATTAGTCTACAAGCCTTTCTCTCGTGCTGGCTGCTTAGTAACATAAAAGCGTGATGGCATCCTAGCAAGTAGCAACAGTACCATATATCCAAGATATAACAATTCCTCATTAATATGTCCCGAAAACTAAGAAAGAAGGGGGAAACTATTATAAAAGAAGCAATGCACAAAGTACAGAGAAAGTGAGAAACCGTTTGATGTAGTGTAATGAATTGTGACGAAATTGTCATAATTATTTCCCCCTCACTAGTCACTCCATTTTGATATGTACTAATGTTATTTGCACATTATGTACAAGTATTGGTCTTTATACAAGACCCACAAACATATATATATATATATATATAATATGGAAACTGGACTAAGCTGTGTGCAGAGATGAAAATAGTGAAAGAATACATCAAATAATTTTAATTATATCAAAGTTATTCCCTACTCTGCTGGCTGTTATCAAAAGCCGTCCATTTGAAGGATGTCGTGCTGCTTGTACTTGTAGCTTATGCATACCTTTATAAAAGTGTGTACAACATCCACCATTACAGTTGCAAGGGAATATATCTTACCTAACTTATTATCGTAAGTCAATATTTGGTGAATGATTAGTATAAGCAACTTGTGATCTGTCGTGGAATCATTAAAGGAAGAATGTGACCAACAGACATGGCTTCACACATGCGTTAGAGAAACCACTAAGCACATATGGTTAAATACTCTAATAAAGTGATTTAAGGTATACTTGACATCAGTAAAGAGGGGAAAGCAAAATATTGAGAAATGAAAATGAGTGATGGATTTGGATTTATATCGTGTTTTAATACTTGGTCAAATTTTAGTTACCTATGCATTTTTGCATTTTTACACTTACCTATGCTTTCTGATGATTTATCATATTTCTAATTAAAAAAAAAAATGTTCCCTTTTTAAATAAACTAGGACAGCAAATTTAGTTTTAGTATTCAGATATTTAAAACATTATTTGCAATACTTTAACAAGAAATGACTTCATGGCCCAATGGATAAGGCGCTGGTCTACGGAACCAGAGATTCTGGGTTCGATCCCCAGTGAAGTCGCTCTTATAAAGTATTTTTGTATCAACCCTTTTCAGGGGTGTCACTTTGGGAACCAATCCCATTGCCTTCATATAACTCAGAAAAAATTACACAGCACTATGGAATTTGGAGAGTTCCTCATTTATAAGCATTTTGAAATGCAGGTTGGTTAAACATATCATGCTGTCAACAAAGTAGTTAAAAGTCTCCACCATAATTCATGATACATATTCTATTTTTGGGTTCATGAGGTGCCCTGGTTCAATCAATGCTATCAATTTTCTGAGATTTTCCTTGTACAAAAGGTGGCTTTAGAAAATATATTGTAGAATGTGGGGCAATTTTGTTAAAAATGGTACAGTTTATTATTTCTTATGTAAGACTACGTTCTATTTCTGACAGACAGCTTGAGCGAGAGTTGAAACTGATTAAGGTACTACAGCCTGGACCCTTGGGAATCATAGAGTATAGGTTTTCTGCTGAGGAGATTCGTGAGGCTAATGCCACAGTCCATAGAGCAGTAGCAAATTGGCGAAGAAATGCAACCCTGGAGAAGCGAAACCAGATAAGACTCTATATTCAGAAGTGAAAGGTTTCTGGTTGCAACCATATTAGCCCTTAGAACATCTTCGACAAGCTATTGGAGGAGTATTTTATTTTTAAATCTTCTCTTCCAATATTAGTTCAGACCCCAATTTTTCATGGAAGGTGCAATTACTTTCTTTTCTCATTTGTGATGAGATGATGAGCCTATTAATTTGTTCAGATGTATTATCATTGAGATTTTTAATGTTGTAAATGATGGTTTGTTGATGATAAGTTCCCATAACATGAGTTAACATCTGAACTTTGGGAAACATGGCATTAATTATGTTTACTACAATGACGATATGGAGGGACTGAGGATAGTTTCTTTTGTTGTTCAGAGTAATACTCATTGCAAGTCAATCTATTTCAATAGTCACGAGAATCATTAATCTTTCTTTGCTATGCTTTGCTCTTGTTGGATATCAGCATTGTCTTCTGTATATCTCCTCTTATTCAGTCATCTCTTCTTTCTATTGAGTAAAATTTGTATATTTTGAAGTACTTTAGTTCTGAAAATCCCCTTTGGACCTTAAGATTCTGGTTTTCTTTAGTCAACTTTCATGTATTGGTTAGCCGAACACACACGATTATGTAATCCATGGATGTATTGGTTTACAAAAGTTAATTGCTAACTACTTAATCTCTTGATACAGAATATTCGTAGAAATTTTTTCCAGATGAATATAAAGCCATGCTTTAAAGCATAAGAATAGTTATTTTTTCAAGTTCAATTATTGTTGGCCCTCCAAAAAAAATGAAAAATTAAGACTCTGGGATATACGTTTCGAGAAACTAGTATAGATCAGAAACGCTAGTGGCTAGTGCAAGGTCAGTTCTTGGCATCACAGTGGGGACTATAGATTCCTCGACAACTGCTTCTGCTTGTGAATGTGAGGTGTATATTTTCTTTTCTCCTTTCATTCTGTCTCTCCTATCTTAGGATATCCCACGTATAAAGTGAGGAATATGTATGAGGAAGCTGTGCTATTGCTCCTCTATGACAGCTAAATCAGTGTTTTGGTACTCTGCAACTGCAAACCCCTTTGTTGAGAACTTGAGGTGGATGAGGGCATCTTTGTTTAGAAGCTGGTGTTTAACTTCTTTGCTAGACCACTTGGATAACTATAAATGATTTCATGCATTGCATAGTCTTACAAATTTGTTTTGAGTTTTTAGTGAGTTTTATTTTAAAAAAAATTACAATCTAAGAACTCTTGCGGAAGAAGTTTCTAATTCAAAAACGTTAAGCACAAAAATAGCTAATATTACATATTTACTTAATCAATCGCTTTTTAATATTTCAAAATAAAAAATTCTTTGCCTAGACTTTCTTATTCGTAAATCTTCTTTTCTTCTATTAAAAAGGAGCTTTTGGTGATTAAACTGTTCATGGGTCAAGCAACTTGAGTTGGCTTTAGAGGTTTGATAACTTTGGTTTAATCAACCAGAATAGTAATTTTCATTAAACTAAAATACTTTCTTGAACTCAGAATCAAGATACTTATGTTTAATATATTTATTAAGTGAGTACAACTCAAATATATACAATCTTATAATAGACTAATCTCTTGATATTTGTCTAAATTAAATCCATTTTTAATTGTCGATCCAAATTCCAAAAGCCAGTTTTAATGAAAATTGCAACATATTTTCTTTTGAGTTTAATTTTGATCCATTGTCAGTTTAAAGTTTCTTTACACTGGCACTCAATCATGTATTGCCAACTCATTAAAAGAGTTTGACTATTATAACAATTACCTCAAAAGTCTAACACTTTTAATGATGTGTTAGTACATAATTGAATGACAGTGTAAATAAACTTTACACTGACATTAGATTAAAATTAAATCATTTTCTTTTATAAATGAGTCTTGCATTTGATAATACGTGAATGCCATGGCCATGTATGGTTAAAGCTTGACTTGCATAAGCATTACACAAAAGTAAGAGTGCAGTTCCGCCACAGGAAAAGAAGACGAAGAGTACAAGTATGGCTAAAATAAGCTCCATACTAAACCTTCTCATAGTTCTCATAGCTAGGAACTGCAATAGTAATAATGATATCATCAACTTTAAGAAGATTATAACCTCTTATTTGATCCTCTGGGGTGAGTTTGCATTGCATACCTATCGACTCCAGATAAATATAGCTCTAGCCCTTAGAAGCAATTGGGCAAGCTTGTTTTGAACGTTGAGGCTTATGACTTCATCAGCACCACCTATAAATTGCTGTCCTATGAACACTGCTGGTACGCTAGGGCGGCAACCCAGCTGAACCAGTGCCCTCTCTATTTGCTGCCCATTTGCTATTTTGTCAACCTCAATAACCGTAGGGTTGGCACCAAAGCTGCATATGAGAGCCTTCACGGAATGGCTCATGCAACAAGTGCTCTTGCTGAAGATCACCACTGGCTTGTCAGCAGTCAATCTTGTCACCATATCCATTGCTAGAATATTTGAGTAGTTAGAGAGAGTTAGAGTTGGGTAACTATGGTTTAAGTGATTTGAAGATTTTGCTTTGCTGAACTGGAGCATCAGAGGAGGTATATTTATATTAGCCGCAGCTGGTTTATTCTGGTAGATGAGATTGGATAGTTGTACAAGTAGAATAACTTCTGAAAACGAATAAACGTTCTAAAAGTCATGTCATCAGTGGATTCCCAACTTTCCCTTTTTGATTGCTTGATAGTAACCCACATGCTTTTCCAAAACGATTTGTATCCAACCCAAGATCTTGGCTACGTTAAACTCAGCTCTATCATTTGCAATTGCCTTGCGATATTAGTACATTCAGTTGCAAAGTGCTTTATGAAAATTATCTCAGCATATGGATAAATCATCTCAAATTTAGTTCTAAGAAATGAAATGAAACTTATTTAATAACTGGCTTATTATTAAAATAAGTGCTGGATAATTTAGCACCCCTCCTCAGTTTTTTCCTGTGTTTTCACATGACAGAATTCTTCTCTGCCTATTGTGTTTACAGAGAATGGGGTCAATTGGAGAGGAGTTGGTTTAACCAATCGGCAGCAATTAGCAACTTCTCATCTCTTAACAATATTCGCATCAAGTTCAAATCCCAAATATCGAAAGCCGAGTTGAAAGATGAGAAAAAAGATATATTGGGAGGGGAAGATGCTGATTGAAAGGTAATCTATGCCTAATACCACTTGCTTGTTTTGGATACTCTGGCCCTTGAAATCATGAAAATCTATACAAGGCCGTAAAGGAATGGGGAACAGAAAACGCTACCCTTGGGTACCCACCGAATTTTCCATTCTTCTCACATTGTACTATATAGGGGAAGATGTTATGTGCTTTGAGCATATGAATTTTATTAAATAGTTGAAACCTTTGCACAAGCTTGTGGCGTTTTCCTCTCGATGTATGGCTCTATGGACAGTATTTTATTGACTATTTAAGCATTAAATAGAGGGTTAGTATGCCAATATTATATGCTGCAAATACAATAGTCAAAAGTATTGGATGTGGGTAGGCTTTTATTATTTGCTTCCTCGATTGTTTAATTTGTTTTAGAAAATTATATAAGGATCTATAACCCTTTCTTGCGAATTTTTGTTGACTGATGTTATAAGAAACTTATCAAGGCAAATTTTATGTCACGCAAAAGTCTAATACAGAAAGCTCAAGATCTATTTTACAGGTCACTGTATTCTGAAAAATGAGAAATGTGAAAAAAAAAAAATTCTAGCAAAGTTTGACCAGGAACTCAAGCCTGCTTTATATGCCTGTAGAGCTTAGGCTTTTTGGTGATTTTCCCCATTGGTTAATGTTAAAAATGTCGTCAGATAACAATAACATTAAATGGACTAATGCTTGATTAAGTTTATTGTAGGAGGTCATCTACACCATGTCAGCAAATGTTGTCATTGTTTCAGTAGTATTGTGAATGGAAATACAGAATACAAAAAGTGATTCCTTTGCGATTTGATTACAGAAAAATAAAATAAATTCACTTGCTCATATGTAGATATTCGTAATCTTCTAGCAACATAATTTTCCACGTGGCTTCAGCTTGGAAAAGCAACTCTGTGGCTCTTTGTCCCGAATTTGGTTGCTTAAACTATGTTCCATCAATTCGAATACGCGGCTTAAAAATAAAGCAAGGGGTCACTTGATCCTGATAATGTTTTTATTGGAACTATCCAAGTGGTTATCTGTAGACTACAGCGACTAAAAAGTGCATAAGCATCAAATCATGACATTATCTTTTGTTTTCTCTTGAATAACATTACAGAATAGAATGAAAATGGAGATGGGAATGAAGTGAGAGATGGTTTTTGTTTCAATTAGTTTAAGTGTTTGGTAGGAAAAACCAGAGTGATGTTTTCACAACCACTGCTGATTGGAGTATATGGATAACGTAAAACAATTATAGTATTACTCTTATGCAATTTCATGCTATGCCCATTTGAGTAGGTAGAAAATTTGAAATGAAAATCACTTCACACTTGCTAAAATAAAAATGTAAGAAGGTTAAAACTGGAGAGTCTACCTCATAAACTTTTACCACTATTATAGGATAAAAGGGAGTTGTAAGTGATTTTCCACCATTTAACCAAAAAATAACTTTCACTCCCATCAATTTATTCTCCTACTAAACAAGCATCTATTAGTTTTTGTTCTTCATTGTCAAGATAATTCTTTCAAACGTTTGAAACGTTTAAAAATGTATTTTTTTTAAAAAAAAATTAGAATCTCAAATGCACATTTACACGCATCCCAATCCAATGAGCATTCAACGCACGTTTGCATTAGGAGAAATGTCAAACAAACATGCACTAAAATTAATGTTAGGAAAACGCATGCATGTTACAACTTGGTTTGAAATCTTACTTTAAGAAATTGGAGCCATGAGGACTGAATTCCTAAATTCTAATCACTCAGTTAAAATGGTTCTAATAAAAAAAATCAATCCACCCAAAAAATTTAAGCTAGGTGTTAGGAGAAGGACAATAATAGTTTTATGTGTATTCCTAAGGGAGTTGTTAAAGCATTTTAGTTTATCTTGATAAATTATTAAATATTTATTAATTATTGATTCTCACAATAAATATTTAAAATTTATAATCAAGAAGTAATAAATATTTGTCAACTCTTAAAAGTACTCGTACTCAATAATATATATATATATATATATAAACAACATAAGAGCCAGACTTATGTTAATGACAAAAAAAAGTGTTTCACTCAAGTTCCGCTCCTTTATTATTGTATTCAGTACCTCGTTCAGGTTGGAAGGAAGCTTCTTTATGTTTTTTTCTTCTTTTTTTTGTCCTGCTCCGATCATTTCCATTTGGGTCATTAGTACATTCTAATTATCTTTTAACTCAACATTATTAAACTAATTGATTTAGAGGATATAGAATTTTGGAAAACATTTTTTTTTAAGATGCGTGTGTTTTCTGATTAAATAAATAAATAAAGTAGGATTGTTTAAGAGATACTCCAGCACACAAGCACTCACACTCGAGCTTTTCCGAACATTGTCCCAAAATTATTCAATACAAAATTAGTACAGAACACGTACGGACAAAGAAGAGACAAATGATATAGGTCCCACAAGCGAGGTGGGGTCCACCAGATCGAACCCACCAATGTGCCTTTTCACGAGCTGTCTGGGCTGCATAGCTATTCGATTTACAAAATGGGAACTAATTAGATTATTTCCAGCATGCCAGATATATCTAGCTTGGCATTCTCCTCGTCATGAATTATAGTATAGTTTCTAATCTTAGAAATATAACTGCAATATATGATGCATAGTTCAATCAGACGAGTAGGAAATAGAATAAAAAAACGCCAGTCTGCGTGAAATATCAGCAGCATGTTTATATATCAATAACATTTATATGAGTATAGTGTAGTGCATCTGCTGCAGATTCTTCTCAACAATTTCAACCCTCTTCTTTGAATTTAAAATCAAACTGTTAGTTTTAATTTGTAAATATTTTGTGCTATCTTACTCTGATCCTTAAACCTATCGTATATAGCTCTTTGCTTAACAGCATTTTCGATCTTTTTTATTTTTCCAATCCCTCCTACCACAACGACAACCACCAGCTCCACCACTTGAAAATCAACTGTACTCTATTAATGCTGCTGCATAGCTACCTTTGAAATTTATACTGGTTCAAATTACTCTACGTGGATGGTATCTGCGGACCTGGGGAGATGTTTTTGATGAAACGGAAAGAGATGAACATAAAAAATGTAATCGAAGCAATAAAGCGCTGAGTTCTCATTGTGTGTGTGTATATATATATATATATATATATCATTATTGGTGACATGCATCCACTAGAAGAAGAAAAATATGGAGAAAGTACAAGTTTAGGCTGTATAATATATGGACCACCGTGACTTTATTTTAATCAGACAACTATAGAAATATGCTTATGTATGCGACCTATGATAATGTTTAATAGACAGCGAGATCCTACAAAACCTTTTATTCAACTCTGAAATGTAATTATTCTTAGTTGTAGAAGATACTTTTTGTCTCAAATCCATATAGCTCCGGCATTCATCAGCAGTGGTACTAACTCATTCCGAACATGTAGGCTCATGATTTTTTTAGAGCCGCCTATGAATTGTTGCCCTATGAACACAACTGGTACACTTGGTTGGCACCCCATTTGAAGCAGTGCCCTTTCAATCTGCTGCCCGTTTGTCATTTCATTAAGCTCATAAACAGTGGGATTTGCCCCAAAGCTACGTATCAGTGACGTGATGGAGTGGCTCAAGCAACAGGTGCTCTTGCTGAATATCACCACCGGCTTTTCACCTACCATGCTTGTGATTATATCCATGATTAGCTAGAACTTATGAAGAGTTGATGAGATGCAATGTAATGGAGCTTATGAAGAGTTGTGAGCTTGGCTATGTGGAAACTGAGATCTTGTGAAGGGCTATTTATAAGCTGATTCAATGTGACGGGGATTGCATTGTCTACTCAGATGTCATAATGGAAAAGAATAAGATCGTAGAAGAAAATTTCAGAGGATTCCCGATAACTGTCCTTTTGGACTGCACTGCACGTGTTGTATTGATAACAAGTTGCCTAGCTTCTGTTATGATCAATCTAATGAATTCAAAACTTTTTTCAAGAATAGGATCCATGGTTGTGCATGAGGCATATTTTTTTTTTGTTGCCAAATCCATCTAATTATGCCGCATCTTATCACCGCCATGATATAATTTGTAAAAGCAAAACTGAACCGATAAACAATGTCAATTTGCTAATTATGGGTTTTTCTGCGTTCCTTGTAATTTGTCTATTTGGGAGCATCTGCTAAGAT
This sequence comes from Styphnolobium japonicum, assembly GCA_023212625.1. Classification (NCBI taxonomy): domain Eukaryota; kingdom Viridiplantae; phylum Streptophyta; class Magnoliopsida; order Fabales; family Fabaceae; genus Styphnolobium; species Styphnolobium japonicum. Next base: position 4,682,262 of record JALBWW010000005.1, read on the forward strand.
TGATAAAGAAGTGGCCTAAAAAATTAAGCAAATTTTGTTCATCATAATATTCGCATCCCTTTCAACTCAAAATTTGAAAGCCGACAGAAGCAATTAAAAAATACAATTAAATTGTTACAAGCAAAAGATGCTGAGTCCTTATTAACCAGAAAAGCCACGTCCCACGTAATGGCCGTGCAGGACCGTGCAGGAACGTGTTTATACCGACCATATGACCTAGTACACGCACCCTGGTATACACATCCTTGGCAATTATATTTCATTCAAATTACAGAAGTAACAGCTGGCCTAAATGTTTTGTATTTGGATTTTTCCCTTGTTTTATAAGAACATGAAGATCAAGGACCTGCAGTCTGCACTTCTGTTATAACACAAGAACAAGCAGTGACCGACCTGCATGAACAGCATTAAATTAAACTTCTTAAGTCTCTGAATTGTTATAATCTTGGTTCTTGAAGTTTGAACTAAAGGTTTTGTTTGATCCGAGTGATAATGAGAGGAATAAACACAGAAGACTAATACTTGACAACTTATGAAGGAAAACATCAAGTCAATATATATTGCTAAATTTACTTGTACCATTTGGAACTTATGGTTTTCATTCATTCCAAGCACATCCTAAAGCGCATTCTTAAATATGATGGAGGCTAGAGCAAATTTGGACTGCAAAATTGTCCGTTCTAACTTGTAAACATTGTTCCGTTGTTCCGTTTTTAATTATGAAACCAGAAAGCTTCATGATGATCCATGCTTTTCTCCATGTGTTTTCTGCCTAAGTATTTTCTTAAGCACTAATCAATTATGGATTTCTTTTCTTTTCCTTTTCTTTTTGATTTATAGATGAGTAATTCTCATAACTTAAACCAAACACTTCTATTGGAATCCTCACTCCCCTCAACGATAATTTCAGGTCCCTTTAGATCTGTAATGATTTGATAAGACGAATATATGGTAAAAGCGATGAGAAGAGCCAAAAATTGAAAGGGAATGAGAATATATGGTAGAAGTGGTGGAAGAGCGTGTCTAGGACACTTATAAAGAAAACGAAGACGGTTTTCAGTATCAAGGTTGCTAGACATTATATATCACTCTCTGGCTGTTCCGACTTATAGATTTGTATGCTTCAAATTTAACCCTTTTCTAGATGCGAAGCACTAAAGCAGAGCTTATATTCCCCTGATTATGTGTAGTGTGAGATAAGTCATATATGTTTAAAGTTTAAACATGCGAAAAACATGGCAGTTCTGTGCAGCTAAAAGTAGAATGGTCAGTATACTCATTTACATCATACGATGGTACAATATGCAAGTCAATGTCACTGGATTCTGGAATCTGAATACAATCTGGTTGTTTCCACGTGAAAATTTTAGGCTAGAATTTCAGTGGTGAATCTGCTTATTGAGATATTGCTTTAATAACGCGAAAGAGAAACCGGACGCGGTGATTTATAATTGTTAGACTGAGCATTATCATGATTGATGGAGCTGATAATTGGGCGCATATTATCATATACTTGTATTCGCATGAATTTAGATCTTCTAAAGTGAAACATACATTTTAAAGAGTAAAATATACAATTATAATTATTTATAAGAAAATTAAAAGTTTAAGATTTTATAAAATAGAAACACTTACATAACAAATCATGAATATATAATAATCCCCTCCTTTAATTTTCTCATCAACAATTATAATTCTACAATTTAATCTCTAAATTGTACCCCTCACTTAGAGGGTCCAAATCATCCAAATCCGTATTACACACTGGGAAGCACAGCATGGGCCTCAAGCCAGTAATCCCATTTCAACGAGGACAATATCAGTTTATTCGTAATTAAGACATCAATAATAGCTACCAGCCAGGACAATTATATCTGCATTAACTTTTCAGCACTTCTTATCAAGAAGCTGGATACTTTCAAGTAAACCTTTCTGCAGTCCTTACGGAAATCAAGATCAGAAATGAATGAATAAACGATAATGTGCATTTAATTTTAAAAAAAACACACACAGGACTCATTCAATCCTTACCTTAGTGACTTCATTCAGCTCTACAAAGGCTGTAGGCCTGTACCAATCCAAGTTCACCAGGGTATTTAAATCTCATCTCACTCGCTATGAGGATTTACTAAAACATTATAAATCAGTAGATGCCAAATGAACATTTTAAAACATGATCTATCTATATAATTATCCAGAAAATATCAATAACAGTTTAAAACTGTACAGTTATAGCCATTACCAAATCAGAACTTCGGTTTCAAAAGTAAGACCTTCAGCCAAATGCTTGGCTGTAAAGAAACGCCACAAGGCCAGGTGATAAGCATCCTTATGATATTACCTATTTGATCATGTTGGGACCACATAATTGTAATGCTCACCTAGCCCAAAAGCATGCCTATAGTATGAATGCATAATACTCAAATTAGATGAGCCAGTACCGCCAACAGATTTATACTCCTTCCCCATCTCCACATCTGGGAAGGACCCCGAAAATATCATAATATGCTTTTTCAGGCAGTGAGTTAAGGCGCCAAGCTCTAGTTGCTGTGGACTCCACATCCTTAAAGTAATTTTCAAACTTCTTGGTGAGGGATTCATCAGAATCACCTTCAACCAAATTCTCCGACAGGAAAAATGGAAGGAAATCAGAAGTATGTTTTCTCATATAAGCAGCTACCATTTCTCGAAGTGCTTGGTATGTATTCGGAGATGTACCCCCAGATAGGAGTGCCAGCTGATCCTCGACAGCTCTATAGAGGCAGTGCCTATCAGGCTTTATTTCGTTTACATTCAAACCAAGACGCTTCAACTTCCTTTCCAATTTCTCATTTTCAATCATACGATCACTTATAATGTCACTCTGTCCTGACTAGTTACAGATACTCCAGCTATAGCCTTTACCAAAATGCTCTTTTCATTTCCATTACTACTGCTATAGCCTAATGCAGCCAGTTCTTTGGCATGTTTCTCTTTAAGCTGAGCAGAAAGATGAGAAACCTCATCCTCCACTTGCTTCTTTTTAGCTTTCTGCTCAGCCTTGCTACCTCTAGTTGCTGCCTTTTTCAATTCGATTTCCTTCTTCTGCAGCTGTGATTTCTCTTTCCTGAAAACACGTCATTGTGGGAGAATATGAATCACATGAGGACCATAAGAAGTAACACAAACCTTCACAGTCAAGGTAAGAGCATCAAATAAAGACCAATAAGAAATAGGATTTTTGTTAAAATAATAATAATAATCAAGCAAGTTTTGGAAAACAAAGGACACTTAAGGTATGCCATAATCAAGGAGATTTTCTACAATGGAAAACAAATGCAGCTTGTAGAGAGTCAAACAATTGATTGAAAGAGAATATGGCTGCACTGGCACATCAAGTATCTTCTCAACTAATTAAACCATAGAATACCTGGTTTTATTTACTCCAGTGTTGTTGTGGGTAGAAATGGGTCAAGGAGTTGAGACCCCAAATGCCCAAGGTGGCAAGTGGTGGCACAAACTACCTTAGGAGAATTCCTGCCATGTTCTCCTTAATAAGTGCTACTCCAACTTTCTCTTGAATACATTTGTTCTTAATCATATCTTTTCTGGTAAGTTCACTCATCCACCTCAACATTCTCATCTCCGCTACACTTATTTTTTGCTCTTGTTGGCATTTTAGTGCCCAACAATCACTACCATATAGCATTGCCGGTCTTATAGCTGTGAGGTAGAATTCATGTAAATTTAAACTGTAGTTAAGAAACTAATTTATGTTAATTTTAAAATTTATTTGTTGATACATTTTTTTAAGGAAGATGATGTGAATGGAAGTTTCAGCAGAACAGAAAAAGCCTATTTGTGCGTGAGCGTGAGAGCCCATATGTAAGACTAAATGCATCCATAAAAACAATGAGATCTGATGCCAATGATTTTATGAGAGTGAGTCACCTGTGCCGTGAAAGCATTTCATCAGGAGTTTCCTGCTTCATTTCAGATGATTTGTCTGAAATCACTTCTTCATATGCCTTCTCCTCAAATTCTTGGGTGTCCTCCATTGGTGCAACCCTAAAATCAAGTAACGATGTAAACATCTTTCAGTAATAAGAAGTCAGAAACAAATCAATCATCATAGTTAGAAAGAAAAGAATGAGGCTATCTAATGGTTCTAATGAGATACTCAAAATACTATTGCACTATTCAAGTCTAATTACCAAAAGTGCTAACTGCTAACTCATGCAAACATACTCACATAGAGAGTTCAAAGTGAGTTACAAAGATATATTACAACAAATTTTCAAAACTAGATAGCTAACCATTAACTAACAAATATTATTTACTATTTGTTCAAAGTCGACAATATCATTTAATATAGGGGTACATGTTGTATAGCACAATCTTTGGCATGTCTGAACATCAAAATTCCAATCCAATCTTGTTCGTTCATAATACTATGATAATTTCTTTTAAGTAGATGTCTTGCTATTTTCAGGGATCCCAATTATGTGAATTTGGAAAGTAAATAAATCACCTGGCTAGATCTGACACTTGATTCAATATGCCAATTCATCGCCACTTGACACCCATTATTATATAGTTATGATTTTCAAGAATACAAACTTGATAACACACAATAAATAGGGGGAGGGAATGTCTTTGGGGAATGGAGATTAAACACATATAAATTAGAATTGATCAACAATGCACTGAGAGTTCCCAACTACAAAAGGCATGGCCACACTTGGGGAAATGCCCCTGTATGCACATTATGGGTATCATTACAGATTGATAAATCAATTACCATAATTCACCAGCGAAATGAAGATGAGAAAGATGATTCGCCCTTAATCAAAAGTAATTGGCAAATTTGCCGGTTGATGCAGACCCACATCCACTTCCAACAGTGACTCAGAATCAACATCAAAGACAGCGTTTACTATCAATTAAAAAGATAAATAGAAGAACATAATGTAAAAATGGAAAATTAAAGATTCACACTGAAAGGTAATGAAAAAAAACAAAAAAATATAATAAAAATCATAAAAGAGGATTGCTGAGCTCGAACATGACCTCATTATGAACTCCCAAATAATGAACTTACTCAATGCATAGAGATTGTGTAAAAACTAAAATAAGCATCAATTTTCTAAAAGAACAATTTGCAAACATGTTGGGTAAAGACAGCAGACAGTATCAGTTTGCATAGTCAGTCATATGAGAAACAGAGGGAATGATGAATGTGTATAGAAAAAGAACAAAGAACAATAACTAAGCGGATGTTTCTGTCGGCGACAGAGTACAGAGGGAATCTAAAGAGGAAGAGATAGAGATGGAGGACAACACTTCTTACCCACGAAGACAACGGTGTTTCTCACCAGCTCTAGTCACCACTGGATGTTTGTGTCCAATAATATACATATATACATATATATAGGCCGGGGCCCAGGGTCCCCAAGGCCCATAGCTTTACGTATGTTAAACTTATTTCGTTATTATTTAGGTTAGTTTTGGAAAAAAAAAAGTTAAAATTGATTACGTGTATAATTAATTTTTAAGAAAATAAATTTATAATTGATTTTAAGATAAAAATTTTTTTGTTTAAATTATATAAAAAAATTATTTTTGTGTATTAAATTATCAAAAGATATATGAAATGATTAAAAAAGTTATTTTGTTGAGGGCTAATAAGTATTTTTCTCTCAAATTTTTAAAAAAAATCTGAAATTAATTAATTAAAATATTAAAATAAAAAATTTCCTAAAAAAGTTGTTTTTAGTTGATGAAAAAAAATCTTAACTTATAATCAATTTTATATACTTTAAATAAATAAGATAAATTTTAGATAAAATAACTTTTAATTAAAAAAAATTATTATTCCAAATAATTAATCAAAACCAAACACACTCAAAATCATAAGTTTTTTTTTCAAAAAATATATGATACTTGTATAAACTTATATTTATATATTCTTCATATACTACCATGTAAGTTATTGAATAATATTATGGTCCTATTGTAATTTTTTTTTGAATGATTTAGATTGTACATATATTTTACAAAAACTTATGTAAGTATCTTTTTTTTTTTTACTAAAATTCTATTTTGGTTCCTAACATTTGATTCAATTATCAATTTCATTCTTGACATTTTAATTTTTTTTTAATTTAGTCATTGATAAATATAAACTGACTTCAATTTAGTCCCTCTATCTGTGTGTTTGTTATTCAGTGAATGAAAATGATGATATGTCACTGTTAAAGGTAATGTGACATCCTTATTTTGCCAATATGATACTGAGTTAGTAGCGGATTGAATTCTTTAACAAAAAAATGACTTATTAATTGTTATTTAGCTCTTCATGGATGAAAATGAAGCTATTTTTTGGTGAAATAATCCGGTTAGTTACTAACTCAATGTCACGCTAGTAAAATAAGGATGCCACATATCTTTAATTATGGCACATCATTATTTTCATTCAGTAAATAACAGAGACACAGATGGAGGGAACAAACTAAAATTGAAAAAATTAAAATATCAGGGACGAAATTGATAATTGAATTAAATGTTAGGGACCAAAATAGAGTTTTAGTCTTTTTTTTTTTTTGTTAAAAAGAATTTCCAAGATCTGGTGTGAAGAGCAGAGGCAAAGCCACCTCAATAAAATTGATCTTGTAATTAAGAGCATGTTTGGGAAAGATTAATTCTTTTCAAAAACAGTTTTTTTTTGAAAAAAAAGTTGTTTTATATAAAATCTATCTTGTTTGTTTAAAGTGTGTAAAATTGATTATAAGTTAAGATTATTTTTCTATAACTAAAAACATTTTTTTAAAAAAGCTATTATTTTAGAGTATGTTTAGAAAAAATTAATTCTTTCCCAAAACATCTTTTTTTATCTAAAATCTATCTTGTTTGTTTAAAATTAATTATAAGGTAAGATTATTTTTCTATAACTAAAAACAGATTTTTTTAAAAAGTTGTTATTTTAAGCTTTTAATTATTTGATTTCAAATTATTTCAAAAGTTTTAAGAGATAAATATTTATTTGCCCTTAATCAAATAACTTTTTCAATCATTCATACGTCTTTTGGTAATTTAATACACAAAAGCGATTTTTTTATACAATCCAAACAAAACTCCTTATCATAAAATCGATTATGAATTAACATATCCAAACATAAATTATTTTTCTCATAACCGATTTTCTTGAAAATCGATTATACACATAATTGATTTTTCACATAATCTTTTTTTCACAGCTAATCCAAACACGCACTTAAGCTTTTAATTATTTGATTTCAGATTATTTCAAAAGTTTTAAGAGAGAAATACCTATTTGCCCTCAATCAAATAATTTTTTCAATCATTTCATACATCTTTTGATAATTTAATACATAAAAACGATTTTTTTTATACAATCCAAACAAAACTCTTTATCATAAAATCGATTATGAATTAACATATCCAAACATAAATTAATTTTTTCATAATCAATTTTCTTAAAAATTAATTATATACATAATCAATTTTTCACATAATTTTTTCTTACAATTAACCTAAAAACAGACTAAAGTTAAAAGAACATATAAATTTCGTTGCTATTTCATACACTGTGACTGTTCTTGTAATCATTTCATGAACAGAGTGCTTTGTATATTTTTGGACCGGACAAGCTTAAATCACTTTTAACTGAAGTGAATGAAGGGACTTTAGAAATAATTGAAGATGAACTGTTTGTAGATGAATTTGCACCTGAACATCGTGGTCGAGTCAGAGGTTTTGGGGATGGTGTGACACCCACGGAGTTAAAAGTATCTTCATCTTCAACTGCATATGATCTTAAGAGAAGACTCGAAGAATCTGAACATAAACTTGAAGAATCTAAAAGAAGCTTCAACTGTATCTGATCTTAAGAGCCAGCTGATCTGGTGCTTTTTACCCAATTGACACTGAATAGAACAATGCTATTGGGACTTGCTTTTCAAATGTGCATGTTTGTTTCCTACTGCCATCGTTGAATTTGTTCAATTTCGTGACTGGTTGTTTCAAGAGTTCACTTAGCTCGTGAGCATGTGTGTATTTTTCTACTGTATTTGGCTTGCTCTGGGCTGGCTTATGGCTCTGAATTTACCAGTTTTTTTTTTGGTAAATTATTTTTCCCAGTTTTAGAGGACTCTTAGGGGTGTGTTTGTTCTTGAGCCATGGTCTCCAACTGAAAAAATAGTTGCTGTTCTTAGGCTCTCGTATGTTATTCATATGCTTGTTTTGTGAAATTGATAGTGCTTTCTCGTGAGTATGTGTGTATCATTTAATGAACAGAGTGCTTTGTGGCTTGCTCTAGCTTAAGACTCAGAACCTCTTGTTTTGTGAATATAGTTGCCTCCATATGTATTATAAATGCAGGTGGAATCTTTGAACACTTGTTGTCTTAGATGATTCTCTTTGCATGATGAACTTCTGATCTGGTTCTGTTAGTTCTTTTGGTCGAGTTATATTTCTGCTAATGGTGGTATGTTACAAAGTGACTTCAGAATTATAGATTTAGTCTCATACCTAGTTCTGAAAATTTGGCAACTAATAGATGGAGAATATTGTGTGCAGAATTTACTCTTTTTATTATAATCTTTTTTAGTTGCTTAGTTTTGTCGGCTAGCAATGTTGATGCATGAGTGAATGACTACATGCAATTTGAGAAGCTGAAAGCCATGAATCTGTACCAGTGAAGTCTACAATTAATAGGAAACCAAGTGCCTGGCATCTTAAGATATTTGAGAATTTGTCTATTCTTTTTCCCCCCAAGTTGTCAATATACAGTGATGATGCACAGTAAAAGAATACCATAGTGGCTGAATGTTTATTATGTGGCCCGTTTCAAGAAAACAACAGTTTGTATCATCTGTATCTTTTATGTTAGCGTTATGTTGTATATTTTTGTCTCCTTGTTTACTTGCTTATCTATGGATTTTGAAGGGTTTTTTACTTTGTTAGCGCTTACCTAATTATCTAGAAACGAAAAGAAAAAATATATTAGTACACAGTTTTGGCATACAAATATTGAGCAGTCAAGCAAAATCAAAAGAAATTGGAGTCCAACAACAAATTTTGAGTAAATTATTTTTGACAGATATAAATGTAGAAAAAAAATTCAATAGTCCTAGTTTTACAGTCATTAATTGTAAAAAAAAATTGTCAATAGATCCATAATACTTTTTTATATAATTTAGGAGTGTCCTTATTCTCTCTTATTTTGGCATCGTGGTTGTTGATTTTTTTCTCAACACTTATCAACGGTCAAAATAATTCTAAAAGAATTTTTTTTTCAACGGTTCAATACATTTATTTTCGCATTTTTAATCATCGGAAAATATCTATTACTTTAGTGTCTTTATTATTCCAGAATTTTTCTTCAATAAATGCTGATGCTCACCACCTTATAAACCTCCAATCTTACTATAGAATAATTACTGTTCCGGTAAAACATCATTATTATACTAGTAATGCCTATCAACACCTTGTGCTTAATAGTTTATATCGGTGAGGAAGTTTCCAAAGAATTCTTGAACTATGACAGTCGGTGGTGACTATTAACATAATTTTTGTAGGAAAAAAGAGTACGTGAATAGTATATTGAGTAAATTTGGTCGTTTTCAAACACCTTCGTACAACAATTGAAGACTGCTGGATAACCAATTTGGTCGTTTTCTCTAAGCCCACTCCTATACATGAAGCATGAACCTGCTCTTAAATTATTTATACATTATCCTTCTAGCGAATTCTTGCTTTCAAGTTGACATTCTCTTTCACTTGAGTTGATACTAACAAATGATGTCAACGAATCCCAAAATCTTTTGGATATGAAACAAGGATTCTCTCAAAGTAAACATGATAACTCAGAGCCAAGGAATTTATACCCAAGGAAGTTGGAATCATATTGATAAAATCAAACAGTCCTAACAGCATTGTGATTTTCATGACATCCTCACCACTGTGTTTACAGTTTTTAAGAGAAGTTAAGAATCCCTTCCATACACAAAGGGCCAAATACACATAGGATTGCTGGACCTTACCACTGTTTTTGTATTCCATGAATCTGATGCGGGGACCAAAGTGAGAAAGTGGAAAGGAATTGGATAAACTCTTATCGTTCTGCACATCAGCCTTGCAACCTATAGCATCATACAGAACCAAATACAACATGTTACAGAAGAGGGTAAGAGATAATAAGAGCATATCACATCAATAGACAGAGGAATTGGTTAAATCTAAATTCCTAGCATAATCATTTTCCTTTTTTTTTTTTTCATTTCTTATCCCTTTTATTCGTTTTTATCTTTCCTTTTAAATAAATATGGGCAGGGTAAGCCTTGCAAGAGATGTATGGTTGCCTTGTCAATAGCCACGCGTATGACACTTGCCAGTTTTCCTCTTCTGGGCCTCTGACTTTGCATAATACTAATTCTAATTGGATATTGGATTCCATTCTTTTGGCAGATTTTGCTGACAACGCAACATTGTTTTGTGCCATCTGTCTCAGAGAAGTTTGCATATATTAACAATAGAATAATGTGCTTGATGCTGCGAACCAGGGCCGAAAGAGTTTTTGGGTTAATAAAATATACATTGTTCTTATTCCTGCATTGATTGCTCGTACGGCCAGCCCAAGAGATTTGAATTATCACTTACAATGTGATGCTAAATGCAACTTGTTTATGTCAGGGTCACCATCGACCAAATGATCAGGGGGCATTTCCCTTATCCAAACAAATATCAGAAGGAACTTTCTTTCTTTCTCTTTCCTATCCATTTCACTATAATTAATTTGTTTTTCTGCTTTTCTAGATTATACAATGCAATCCACTATCCTCACTAACCACTATAAATAAGAGGTGATGAAATCTCAAAGTCCACCAGGGCAAACAAAGCCTTAGCTAACAATTAAACAAGCATCCCACACTCATCTTGCTCAATTACCCAGCTTTCCGCAAAACCTTTGAATATTTTCGAGCTTCATACTCTCCCCAGCTCTTATATTTGATCCATTCCCTCGTTAAAGCTAAGGGAACTTGCAGTAATGGATAGAGTAAAGGATTTGGCATCAAAGAAGGCTGCTGTTATATTTACCAAGAGTTCATGTTGCATGTGCCACAGCATCAAGCAACTCTTCTATGAGCTTGGAGCAAGCCCTGCGGTACATGAGCTTGACAATGATGCCTATGGGAGGGAAATGGAGCGGGCTTTACGGGGTCTGGGCTGTAACCCTTCAGTCCCTGCAGTTTTCATAGGCGGAAAATTTGTAGGCTCAGCAAAAGATGTGATATCCCTCCATGTTGATGGCTCTCTGAAACAAATGCTCATGGATGCAAAGGCCATCTGGTTTTAGTTACACTTGAAGAAGCTCCATATATTGCAGAGTATGAAAGGAGCTCTGATATGATTTGCGGACAACGTTTAGTCAGGGACACCCCTTCTTTTTCTTGAGTGTTCTCTTTAGATTGTATGAAAAGAAGTCTGTACAAAAATAGTCTTGCTTTTTTGGTATTTTCTGAAATGCTGGCTGACTATAGCTAATGTCTACCACGTTATATGAAACTTGATCATACTGGAGAAAACAGCTATATTATAGTTAATGCAACTTTAGACTTTCTGGGACTTATGTTTAATTTCAAAATCCTTGCAAGAAAACATGCTTCAATTACACTCTTTATCCAATTCCACTATACAATGTTCCTCTCACTTTCCATAGGATAACATATAGTCGTCAATTCAATCGATTGCGACTAAATTTGCCATATAATAAAGTCTCTGCATCACCTTTTATGAATAACAGAAGTTTCCCATCAAAATCTCACCCACTTACCGAAAAGGAATAATCCCCTTCATCATGAAAGCCAATGTAAATAAATATATCACTATTATTCCAAGCGTTTTAGGGATAATTGGGTGTTTATTCCTCACCACTCAATTTGGGCACCTGGTGCAAGGGATAATCATCTTATAGGCGCATCACTAGGGTTATGTAGCGATATTTAAACTGTGTAGTCAGGAACGTGCATGGCGCCTTGCTAAGGTTGAGACAAAAAGGTAATGCTAGCACCTCTTATGCCTCCCTTAATTATTATTCCTCCATATCCACAAAGCAGGATAATTTTCCTTTATAGGCACCGATTTCTAAAATAATTTATCTGCATGAGCACTACGTGCAGTCAAGCTTGCACAATGATGAATATTAATCCTTGTGCTCAAACTTTATAAGTAATATATAGTTATATAAATATGAATTTATTACAATTAGCTAACATATTCATCAACCAAAACTATCATGTGTCTATACTACTATGTCTTTGTGCAGGTACATACCCGATGGATATTTGATGCTGTGCAGTTACAAATTTACAATGGTAATGACACATGGAATTCTTTTGTTCGCTTGCTAAAGGAAGAGAATTCATTCCCTCTTCTTCTCAAAGGGAAAAAGGTTTTTTCACTCTAATCGTACACGTATGTCCATCCGTGTGCTCATCTTCACATGTGAGAACACTATGTAAGTGCTGCATCTCTGTATAGAGTCCCGAAATTAAGCTTCTTGTGTTTGAGAGAGAATCGTACAAATTGATGGGCGCAACACAAAGAATCCCAGCCACCGAAAGCCATCTCAGTCTCAATCTTTCTGCATAAAGATTCAAAGCGGTTGACAGTGAGAATCTGGTATATATTGACCAGCATCTCAGTATTTACACTTTTGTTACCTTCTGAGTAATGAGAGAGAGGCAGCATTTTTTATTTTTATAAAATATGCACAAGTTTTTAACGAATGGTTAATGGCGGTACACGCCTAAGCCTGAACAAATAAATTGCACTTAGTCACTGTTAAGATATTATTTTCATCTGTCTGTGTTGAGCAAAGTCTTCACATTATACGGTTATGGTCTCATAGCCTGTTTAGTAATTGAGGCATATGCTTGTATATAGTATGTTTTCCAACTTGTGCAGTCCAAAGTGATTATACACAACAGTCTTTATCTCCAAAGGTGCTTTATATAGTTGGGCATCTAAAAAGCACAACCTCTTTTGAATGTGCTTTGTTCAAAGAAAGCAGTCCCTAAGCAGTTTCTATAAATAGTCTAGTATACCAGCTCTTTTCAAATAACCTCAAGCCTCATATAATTTTCTATTTCCCAATTCTCCTACTTAGACATCCAACCCAATACAGCCATTGGATCGAATTCAGTTTGGATTCGGTCTGATGGTTTTGGAGTTCTAATAAGTCTTAAGGTAATCTAAAGACATCTCTCAGCATTTGGCATTTCTTTTTTCCTGTCTTACTTTGTGTCTCTGGAACAGAATTTTCTACATATATTTTTAGAAGAAGTACTCGATCAGTGTCATCAAGATGGACAAGGTGATGAGGTTGGCCACAGAAAAGGGTGTGGTGATTTTCACCAAGAGCTCTTGTTGCCTCTGCTATGCAGTCAACATTCTGTTTCAAGATCTCGGAGTGAGCCCTACGGTTCATGAAATTGACAAAGACCCTGAAGGCAGGGAAATGGAGAAAGCTATAACGAGGTTGGGTTGTAGTGCACCTGTCCCGGCTGTATTCATCGGAGGGAAGCTGGTGGGATCCACCAATGAAGTCATGTCCTTACACCTAAGTGGTTCACTGACTCCACTGCTGAAACCATATCGAGCTTTATCTTGAAAAGGAACACAAAATATGTTCCTGATTGGAAGAATAAGCTGGCTTCAATCAGTAGAGTAGTGAGCCTAGTATTGATTATTGAATAGTCTATATAGTGTTTTATGTATGAAGTGGTTTCTAGCATTTGATTAGCTATAATGTAATCTGCTAAATATTCTTAATGAAGTTTGATTTATATACTTGTATTGGTGTCCCAGTAAACTGATTATGTTATTGACAGTCTACTGTCATATTCTGTTTCCCATACTACTACTCGGTAATTTTTGGTTATCTAAGGCTAATAATCTCAAGATAATACAGGGTACTAGTATAAAGAGCATATCCTGAAGTTACACCCTTTATGCATCTCAGAAAAAGCTCCACCACCTCGATCCCTCCCTCCTTTCTTTTTCGCTCTTTCTAACCAGTTACTATTATTATTCAATAAACTTCAAATCATCCTCGTAACAGGAAAATATCTGCAAGCACTTACTTTGAATATGTGTGTCCATCATTCCTTCTACCGTTCTACGTCTTGTAAAGAAAATATTCTCTGAAGATTTGTAAGCTGCATCCTAATCAATCTGCTCATGCATTATGCAGTTCAAACTTCTTATATTATGTCATTTTTGGCTATCCTTCTCATGTTAACCTCAGATGCAGGATTTTTGAAGAGCAGAGGCTTCTCTATGGACCAGAAAGTGCAATGTTAAAAAACAAAAACAAACAGCATTTCAAACTTTGAAAATTGTTTTAAGAGGAGAATAGAATATTGAGGTTACGTAGAATAATAAGAAAAATGTTGTGCAGCATTAACTTTTCGTTCTTTTTGCGTTGTTCATATGTTCAAAGTTTTAACAGGGAAGTTCCCGTCTTTTCTAATATAGTGCTGTGGATTCTTCAACTTTATCCTCGATAAAGAAAGGCATTACATTCCTTGCCTTTTTTTTTTTTTTTTATCTTGTATTTACTTTTATTCTTTTCTTTTTTCCCCCACTATCAGTCAATATCGAATTCTGGGTAAAGGATAATATAGGCTCAGCAGAACTTGCAAATCCAGCATTTATACAAAATTCCTTCCTTAGTGCTATTTTTGTTCTCAAGTTTTCTTGAATTAAAACATTGATTCATTTTCATGAATACTTTAAAATAGTATTTTATGGTTTTAAGGCCATACTTTTCTGTTTCCAAATTTTATGTCTTACTTATCTAATATTTATTCTTATTCAATTTAATATCTAATATGTGCAAAAATTTGTTACATTAAGTATTTTCGTATCAAGGTGTCATTTGATAAACTTTCTAAGTTTGGAGCAATGAACTTTGAGCCAATTCATTATGGAAGGGAACTAACTGAACATATGACTCTGAATTAACGTTGGGACAACTCAAAATGATGAAATTATGATGCTAAAGACTTGAGATGAAAATGAGGTAACTAAACAAGGAGTCAGTCATTTCAAAAGCTACTCAAACTGCATGTCGAGATGAAAATAAGTCGAGGTAGATTTCGGTTAAAAGTCACGCACAATCCAAGATGAAAATGAGCTAACTTAAAGGGTAGGTTAGCTAATTCATTTTTTGAATTTTATCAGCAACCTTTAAAATTGCGGTGCATTGGTAAAAAATTAAGGAATATCCTAAGGGGAAAGTCTCTTGTGTTACCAAGGGGGCTGCATGTAGCTCATGTATTAAGTTAATACACTCGAGTGAACTAGGATATAATGTTTTTGCATTTCTTCTTCTCTCGCTCTATAAGTTTCTAGCATCATTTACATATTTGTGTTTGAAGTTCTGTTTTCTGTTGTGGGCTGCTCTGTTTGATTTAATTGAATTTATTTGTTAGCTAACCTACTTTCTGGTTTTAGTTAATTTACTGTTTATTTAAGTTAACTCATTATGTGATCTTGTATTGTTTGTGTTTTTTGAGTGTTGGTTACATTTTTTTAGGTCTGTCCATTTTTAAAAAGTGTTTTAAAGACCCAAAAATCTTTATTTTTTTTTAAAGAGCAAAATTTAAAATTTAAAGCACATGATACTCACCCTTTTATGTATTATTACTTTCATTTTGAGGTATGTATTTTTAAATGAGGAAATTGAGAGTTTAATGAGTAAATAAAATGAATGATTCGCATATTAAGGAGTCCAAGAATAATTCACAATTTAGACAAATGGATCCTTTCCTCTTTCACATTTTACAATGATATGCTAGTTTCACAATTGAAAGATGAGACAAGAAGCAAAGAGTAAATCAGTTAATAAAATGGTTCTTATGATATCTTTATGAGTTTGATATTGAAAGTAGATTGTTAAATATTTATTGACTGTAATAAATGTTTCAAAATCTATTAAATATAATCACCTAATAAATGATTAACAACTTATAGAAAAAATTAATGAATGATTAACAATTTAAAAAAAAAACGAGTGCCGTTAATAAATAAAATGCGAGTTAGACACAGTTTCAAAGATTCTCCTTTTTTTTTTGTGTTTGCAAATGAGTCAAGGATGTTTGAGCTGAAGGAAAATGAATCAAATCAACGTTCTTGCCCGAGTCTTCTTATTGCTTAATTTTCCAACTTTATTGGAAATAGCTGTCAGCATATAGCTAAAGCAGGTCTATTTTCTCAGGAGTTCAACTTGAAGTTTGTCACAGAACCAAATTGGTCAATTACTGTCACTGGTGATGACAATATAAGAATTATATACCATTTAGAGACAAATAAAGAGTGGGTCAGTAAGGGCATATCTTGCAGATGGTAACAACTGGGACCATGGAGGCAGGGGACTCTTCCATGGGACCATGTAACAACTATTTCAGTGGCCTTAAAACAATAGGCATACTTTAGGAGATGAGGTAATGGCTTACGTTACAGATTTAGTGGACAAGAAAGAAATCTATTCGCATGTCATGATCAGAATTTTTCTTTTTTTTTGGGTACGCCTGATCAGATCAGAATCTTCAATTTTGAGATGAAGATGTTGTTTGACGACAGAAAAAAGGCAAATCAACTAAGTAGAATAACTAACTCAAGGAGTTGAAGAACTCCATAATGTATATTCGTTTCTATTCAATCAGTCAGTCTAGATCGAAATTGGAAAAAAAAAATCAATAATGGGTAGCTTTGTCATCAATTTAACTTCTGAGAAGGAACTGGAATATTAATGGAATAAACTGCACCATTTTACAACTGTGTCCAATCAACGAGATTCTGGTGCCGCAAACTTTTGTTTTGAACATCTTCCTGTCTGCAAAATCAACATATTGCTTAAGCAATCACATTAGATCCGTTAATCCTTTGACAATTCATCATCAAATTAGAAAACATTTTTTCCCTTTTATTTGTGGAAGCCTCCAATTAGTAAGATTAAACCAGATTTAATAGACAACCGTAGAATGGCTAGAGGAAGTGGCCTTATCAAAGGAATGGTTGTGATTGGTCGAATAGCTATTTTTTTGGTATAATAAAAAGTTTAGGAAAAGGGACTTATATCAAATACTTTTTGCGTTCACATAATTGATTTTGCCTATTGATGAGTTAATCATCATTAGCGCAATTTAACCGATTTAATTTTCATGTATAATTGTGAGGAACAACAGTTTTTTGTTTTCGAAAGGTCATTTGCAATAACGACTAATGGGTAACAGAATAATGATATCCGGTAAGACGTCAATTTTTCACTTACCAAGATTTTTCCTTTGCTTTAAAGGGAGTGGTAAAAGCGCTCAAAAGTTTAGGGTTGATTTTTTCTCTATTTGTTGTCTTTTTTCTTCTTTCTATATAGCATTTATCTCAATTATCAATAAACTACTACAAGTGGAGTGAAAGTTTTAAATAATTTGCAAATAAAATGCATTTATCTCTTTTATTTTATACTAGCAAATTCACAAACAGGGAAATTCTTTATTGTTATTTATTTTATTACAGTAATTAAGCATATATCATCGTAATGAATATATTAATATTTATGTAAAAAATTCACCTTATATTGAAGAATTAGATATAATAATATGCATAAAGTTATTGTATAAAATAATAATAATAAAGAAATATTTATTTATCACACAAATAACTACAAACACTAATATGTACCAAATTGCATATGTATGCATAAACGAGTTAAACTCGTCGGGCTGGCCCGTTTACCCGCATAAATTATGCGAGTCGGATTTTAAAATTAGTGATCCTTAAAAACGCGGGTAATTTTGGATCGACCTGTTTAACCGCAAGTTAAACAGGCCAACCCGCCAGGGCCCGCATAACTTTTTTTTTATATCTTAATTTATTTGTATCCAAAGAAAAAATTTCAATTTAAAAATTTAAAAGTTAATTAAACAGTCTTTTCACAAACAAAAATACAAAATGTATGTATTGTACATGCTAGTAATGACACAATTCATACACAAACACATTCGTTAAACTCCATAAGTTTATATTATTTATTTGTTTAAATTATCCCTTAACCCTTTAAATGATATTAAAGTATTAAATACTATGTCTATGTAATGTAATATTTAATTTGAGATTATTAAATTTAAATTTATTTCAAAGTTTAAAATTTTTTTTTTAAAAAAAGTTTCGCGAGCTGGCCCATTAAAGCCCGTGAGTTGATGCAAGGCGAGTCAGGTTGACTAATTTACAACCCGTTTAAACGTGAGCAATTTTGACCCTGCCCGTTTAACCCGCGGCCCATTGCGGGTCGGCCCGTTTAACAGCCCTACATGTAGTTAAACTTCAAACAACCAAAATAACAAAACATACATGTGTCCAATTGTAAATTTATATATTTACAACTATTTAAACCATGTTGTGTTGCGCTTCTTGATTCATGATTTTTAGTAGGAGATCAAATTCTAATTGTCTTTCTGGTGGATCTGTCATTGCCTTACATCATAATCATAATAATAAAAAATGTCAATTTTTTAAAATATCCTTGTAATATATTAAGTGATAGTTTAAAGAAAAATAAATGTATACCTTGTAATAATTATTCTTAATTCTTTGTACATCTTATCATCAATAAATTTTTGAGTTTTGAAAAACTACAAAGTAATATTATGTATATGTATGTGTGACATTCAAAATAACAATTAATGTAGTTACTATATCAAATTTAGATAAATACCTAAAGAATGCAAATATCTTTCGCATGAAATTTTTTAATTGTACAAAATATCAAATTTCAAATTAAATAATATGCAACATTTATTTTTTGCAATCTTCTAATTTTGGTCAATAATAGTTACTTGTTCTCATGAATATGGTGACAATCACTTAATGGAGCATATTCAAATTTCCTGTTTTTGTGAAACAAATAAATTTTATATTTCTTAAACAGAAAAAAATACTATAGTCAATGATAGAAAGGAACTTAATTTTTCATGTAACATTCATTTGGCCACCAAAAGAATTGCATTTTTGTTATCAAAAGTATACCTTCTCTAATATCAATAATCATTTAAAAAAAATATATTTTGAATGATTAGAATCCTTAACAGAATATTCCTTTATGACTCAATCATATTTAAGTTTGTATTTTCAACTACTCCCATGTTGAAAAATTATATTTTGCAGCCTTTGATTTGGACCATGTAATCCTAGTTGGTCTGACATCATTTCCTTAACCTAACTGTTATTCCTTTAAAAGTTTTAAAATAATAAAAAATGAGAATGAATAAAAATGTGAGTATACTACCATTAGAATAGTTTTGGAAGCGATTTTTTCGAAAAAGTGAGTGCTAGCAGGAGTAGATAGTATGCTATGTGCAATATGATATAAATTTACAATTTTATCTTTATTGGAGATTTATGTTTTGAAGCATTTTAATGACATTTTTGGTAATCAGAAAGTTGGAGAACAAGAAGGGAGAATCCCCTTTATTAGTAGTATAGATTTTTTTTTCTTCTTAATCTCTGGAATAAACTAACTTCTGTTAAATCATAAAATATAAAAAAATGAAAAAAAAAACTAGTTAGGAGGTTTAGAGTATTGTGGGTACATCCGTTGTTTTTTAAAAATTGTATTTTTTTGTCACCTATTAATATTAGGATTATAAGTTCTTTTTGTCAATTTCGTTTCACTTTAAATATATATATATATATATATATATATAGGAGATTACTTCATTACCCTTTATTTTTATGAAGATACTAGTACCTTTCATAATTAATAACTAATATTTAGTCACATATCTCATTTAATTGAATTACAAATATAAAAATAATTTATTGTATTTATATTTCAAATAAATAAGATATATAGGTAAATATTAACCACTAATTGTTAAGAAGTACTACTTTCATAAAAAGAAAATGTATCACTCTCATAATAAACTACTCCTCTCACTAAATATGCTTCTTATATATATAGAGTTTGATTTCTATCCACTGTCAGTATAAAGTTTCTTTACACTGTCATCCAATCATATGTTGCCAAATCAGTAAAAGAGTTAACTATCACAACAACTATCTAGAAAGTCTAACTATTTTAATGATTTAGCAACACATGATTAGATGACAGTATAAAGAAACTTTACACTAACAGTGGATAGAAATTAAATATATATATATATATGTGTGTGTGTGTGTGTGTGTGAGAATCCACTTATATCAAGTGTAAGTCTTGACGCACTTACATCACTCAATAATTTTTTGTAGAATGTGAATTTAACAAACCCAATCGTTGAATCATATGTTATTATCTTAATGATCATGCATACTAAATTTTAAATAAATCGGACATATATAGTTACCTAATTTAGTAGGAAACAATTTACTTACATTTTAAAATCATATTATACGTTAAAATAAAGTAATGCAATGAAGTATCAAATAATTTTTAATTGTAAAAAATTTTATGGAGTTAATCTATCATATGAGAACTTTCAAATCAACGGTTGGATTGGTTAAATTCACATTCTACAAAAAATTATTAAGTAGTATAAGTGTGTCAAGACTTACACTTGGTATAAGTGGATCCCCACTATATATATATATATATAAAGATTAATTGATACCAGTGTAAGAGTCAAACTCTTACATCAATTTCTGACTCTTAATTTTTCTTTAATCTAATGATTCAAGATTAGTTCATTAAAAGCATAATAAAGCCTGACTTTAATAAAGAAAGAGAATAATGAAATATAATGTTAATGAAAAAAGAGAAAAGTGAAATTTAGTTTTAATGAAGAGACATATTATTATTTAGAATTTAATTTCGATCCACTGTCAGTGTAAAGTTTCTTTACACTGTCATCCAATCATGTGCTGACATATCATTAAAAGAGTTAGACTTTCTAGGTGATTGTTGTGATAGTCAAACTCTTTTAATGATTTGGCAATACATGATTGAATAACAGTGTAAAAAAGTTTTACACTGATGGTGGATCAAAATTAAACTATATTATTTATACTTTTAAATATTAGATTTTGTATTAAAAATCATGCAATAATATTATTTAACACATGATTTTATCACATAAAATGATAAAATTACAAATTTAAAATAAAAATTTGATGTGTTGTTTAGGATGGATACATCATACAGTTACCAAAATGGGAAATGGCATGTTGTGTTTATACACCAACATTTGTTTTCTTCCATTGTTTTCCTATGCATATGTGAAAATCAACATATCCTACTCTTGGATTTTTTAAAATATTTTTAGATTTCTATTTCATATTTTCATAATATTTTTTTAATAGTAAAATTTAGGGATAGGAGATGTTATTTCATTTTAAGCATTACTAAACATGCTCTAAAAACTTTTTTAAAAAAATTATTTTTATTTATGAAAAAATAATTTTAACTTATAATTAATTTTACACACTTTAAACAAACAAAATAAATTTTAAATAAAACAAATTTTAACTAAAAAACAATTATTTCAAAAAAGTAATCCAAACCAAACGTACCTTGATTTGTGATGTTAATATTTTTTTCGCTTTCATTTGCAGCAAGTTTCGTCCATCAGAAACATACTACACTGTTCAATTCGTCTTTACCAAACAGAAAAGGGCATAGGGAGAAAATCGCCGCAATACAAAATCAAAATTGCGCTACGCTACATTAGTTGTGGAGAAATTATAAAGCATGAAGCTTTACTCAAATGTAAATTTTATGTAATTTTTTTAATATTTTTATTTATTTATATATTATTACATCATTAAAATAATTTTATTTCTTAGTTTTAATTATTATCATAACAAAACTAAAGTAGTAATCAAGATATAAAAATTCTTATTCTTAAAGAGCTATTTAACTGTAAGCATAGGCTTTTTGTCCTCAATTCCATTTTGCTGCAAACAAGCAAAAAACCGTCTCTATAAAATATAAATAAGAGTGCGTTTGTTTAATTTCTTCTATAAAAAAATTATTTTTTAATTAAAAAATACTTCTATAACATTTTAGATTATTTGGATAAAATTTTAAAAAAAATTAAAAGCTCATAAAAAAAATATTTTAGACTTTTTCCAAAAGCCACAACCACAACTACGCTTCTCTGAAAAAATCTCAAACTAACTTTTACTTTTTATAAAAGTTTTATAAAAAAATAAAAAAATATTTTTAAAAAATTATTCAAACACATCCTAAATTTCTTGCATTAGTGTATCTTTTACAACTGTCATTTTTTTTTAATTTTACCTTTATAATTAGAAAATTCTTTTGATAATATTTATTTTTATAAATATACTAGTACTTTTAATAATTAATAATTAATATTTAATTATATTTTTACTTAATTAAAATATAAATATTATAATATAAATAGAATACTTATGTTTTAACTAAATAGATATATGATGAAATATTAGTCATTAATTATAAAAAAATATCAATACCTCTACAAGAAATTAAAATACCAAAAAAATATCCTTTTAGCTATATATACTTTTTCCTTATCTTCCATTCAAAAACAATGCAATAGAATAGTAAATACTTCAATCACCTATTCTCAGACGAAAAGTGTTGAATAATGATTTTAATTTTACTGTAATAATTAATTAAATATTTCAACTTAAAAATTTATCAATTAAAAATTTTAATTTTATTATAAACTAATTAAAAACCTCAAATTTAAAATGTAACCGATTAAGAACTTTGCCTTTATTTTGATAACTAAACATCAAATTTTAATTATAAAAAAATTGATAATGTTTATTAATTAATTTTAAAAAAAAAATTAAGTCATATATTACGCGTCTTTAATTTAGAAGCAAAGTAGATGAGCACCCGTAGTGGTGAGTGGGCCAGTAACCGGTCTCTGTTACTGTTGGATCCTCTCTGAATCGGAGAATAGGGTGAGTGACGCACATATTTCACCGATCCAATAATCAAAAAGAGCGAGAAAGGGTCTCGAATCAACAGATCTCGAATCATCATCCTCCATTCATGGCTTCTTGACCAGGTTTTTATTGTTCTGCTTATCTATCAATTCCCCCACTATGCTTTCTTTGCTTATTTTCAATTTTCTTTTCATTTTTAATTCCCATGCGAAAGGTATTTCAACCTTTTCTTTCTATAAAATCCCAAGATGAATTCAAGCCCCGTTCTTTATTTGGTTTTTCGATTCTTCCGACTCTAGGGTTTATTTTTGTTCTAAATGCCCTAGAATCGCATTCCGTTGGTCGAAATTCGAACATTTACGAGCTAATCAATTGGTCGTGGTTTTGATTTCTATGGTCTTGCTTAGTTCGTATAGAATCAATTCTGATATGTGAATTCATTGTGATCTCTCTCTGGGAATCCGATCTTCTTCTTCTTCGTCTTTTTCTTTTTCCTTTTTTTTTTAAAATAAAAATAAATAAAATTTCCATATCTCGACGCAGAGACATCTCTCGTAAAGATTGTTTGGAGAAGCAATTGGATCATATGAGGTGTTCACTTGGATGTATTGGTTCTCCAGCTGTCAATTCAGATGTGCAATTATTGCAAGTTTGCTACTCTAAGGAAATTTCCTGCAGAATCACGGAGGTTAGTTATGGATGATCTTTTGATTGCATTCTCTGTGTTTATGTTTTAAATTTTTGATTTTTGGTTACTGAAAAATATGCTATAGTTGCCTTTGATACCATTTTTTATACAACTACTGAATTTTTTTATTTTTTATTTATTTATTTTCCTCTTTTGGCCCTCTTTTTGCTATGTTTCTAAGAGTTCAGATTGAATTGTGTGTAAATGGATTGAAGTTATGGGAATTCATTTGCAGGTGAGCAAGGTGAGACCGAAACCTTTGATAGGAGAAAGTGCTGTTTTGCAGTTACATAAGGTTGGCAAAGGTGAACACGGGCTATCATGGCTGAAGGAGAGGAACGTATTGAGCTTAAATTCCGCATATTTGATGGAACCGATATAGCCCACAGTACCTATTCATCATCAACAACGGTTGGTACCCTTAAGCAAAGGCTAGTTGCTGAGTGGCCTCAAGGTTGGTCATCTTGTGGTGTGTCGTCTTTATGAAAAGATTTTTGTTTACAGTAATTTTATTTAGTTTTCTATTTTGAATTGTTTCTGTTTAATAGTCTATTCACTGTGTGTTCTATAAAGGACTAATTTATGACCGACATTAGACTTACCTTTTGGTGATTGACTGTGATATGCATCCAACTTTGTTGCCCTGCCTGGTTGACGAGTGTAAATATTCCAAGTCTCTCATCTACCTTTTGTTGAAATGACACCTCGATGATAAGAATGTAGCTAGCAGACATTAAAAACTGGTACACTTAAAGAATAGAAAATTTGACTCTTTGGTACATCTGTACACTTGAAATCTCGTGTATTATCCTACTATATTGAGGATAATCTGTGATTTTGTGGCATTCATATAGAGCTACAGAGAGTGGTCCTCCAATTAAAAGTACCAATTAAGTTTTATATATAATATCAAGCAAATTTTATGTCGGATGTGATTCCATTTCATCAACTATAATTAATGAATCTAATTTTCATGAAGCATAAATTACTCGAGCAAAAAGTTGGCGCTTCTTTTCTTATTGTATTTAACACTCCCATTAGTTACAGATCCAGTAGTTCTAATTGTAAATCCTGTCTCACACATTGTCATTCTTGTAGACAAATGACTCATTTTCCTTTTCCTATGAATAGTTTTACATGTATTACGTAAATCGTATGATTTCATTTTTTATTTACTCTTTTATGCTGTATGTTTGCCTCGCCTTTTTAACGGAATCTTTGCATTTACAGGCAGAACAGTTACACCAAAGTCGGTAAGCGACATAAAACTTATACATGCTGGTAAAGTTTTGGAAAACAGCAAAACTCTAGCTGATTCAAGAATAACTTTTGGTGACATTCCTGGAGGAGCTATTACCATGCATGTTGTAGTACAGCCTCCTGTAACTAAAAAGAAGACAGGTTTGTTCAATCTTTCCATCTGCGCCTTTAATGAAGCATACTTAATTTTTTAAATTTAGTATTTTATTGGGTTGATAAGTTTAACCCATATGGTGTATAGAGTGTGTGTGTGAGTGTAGTTTATCCCCAATCCCCTTGTCAATTTCTGTAAGTCTGTTTCTGTTACCCCACCTCACCTCTCTCCTACTTCCATTAAAGGATAGAGAAGTAAAAGATGTGCAATAGAGATTATTTATTGCTATCTATGAGCCTCTATGTATCACCTAGCATGCCTTTGTAAAGCTAGTAATCCTCTTTTATAGTTACACAACTCTTAAGAGCACAAACTATTCACAAAGTAACTTTTGTAAAACATGTTAAAAATTTTAAAAACATAACAGTAAATCTTGTCAAATATGCATAAAAGTTAATATTATATTTGGAAACTTTTAAAATGATTTTTTTTTTTTTTTGGTGACTGATTTGCAACTAGCATTACTATATAGATCCATTTAGTTATTTATATTATGTTGCCTTTGAGACATATTTGATGTTTGACAAGCAAAAAAAGAAAATTTACTATATTTTACTCATGTGCTTTTCCCTTGATTTACCTTGCAGAGAAGAACCAGGAGGATAAGCCAAAGATGAATTCATGCTCATGCACCATCCTTTAATTAGGAAGAATACCGTGTGGCTGCCCTTGAAAATAAGGTTGAATTTTGAGTACTTTTAACTCTCAGGATGATGGGAAGGCCGAGGGCTCTCTAATGACATTGCGAAACACTTGTTTGGCTTTATCAAATCCTTGTTTTGCTTGCTTTTATTAATGTACAATTCAGTTCCAGTCATTGCCTTTGGAGTGCAATTAGATATTACCATTGTAAAACTCTGACCTAAACAAGTACAAAAAATAGTTTTGCGAGGCACAAACCTTGGCCATAAAAGTCAATAATAGAGAGAAAAGGGGGGGGGGGGTTAATATTGGGAGTGCAATTAGATATTACCATTGTAAAACTCTGACCTAAACAAGTACAAAAAATAGTTTTGCGAGGCACAAACCTTGGCCATAAAAGTCAATAATAGAGAGAAGGGGGGGGGTTAATATTGGGTATTGAACTTTTCTTTAGTTATTTTGAAAGATTTAATTTTAATTCACTGTTTCTTTACACTAACATATCATTAAAAGAGTTAGATTTTTTAGGTAATTGTTATGATAGTCAATTTTTTTTAATGATTTAACAATACATAATTGGATGACAATATAAAGAAATTTTACACTGACAGTGAATTAAAATTAAACTCTATTTTGAATATATAATTTATAAATATGATATATGTGGTTAAAAAATGAACCTTTTCTGACAAAATTATTAAAACATTGTTCAATTGAACCTTTCTTAAGTTATTTTGAATATGTAATTTATAAATATGATATGTGGTTAAAAAATGGATGTTTTTCTAACAAAAATTATTAGAACATTGTTCAAAAAATGGTGAAAATATATTTTCTGGTGAGAGGGAGAGGTCCATAAATTCATATATAATGAGGAGATTGACTATGTGTGTGTGTGTGTGTAAAACTTGTCAATATAATATTTTATTTTATTTAACTATAATATTTCTATTAAAATATTACACACACACACATATATATGCCCATATAATATATATTATGTAAACCTATTCATATGTAATAATATGTCATGTTAATGATAAATTATCTCTTATTAAAGTAAACAAGAAGATAAAGTTAATGATCAAATTAACCAAGCCTAGGATTGCAATTATTCCTCACACTTTACTTGATTCTCTTACTTCCATCCAAGATCAATTAATTATCTGAATTGTTAACTAGAAATTCTTAATTTATTTATAAGCCTCTTTTGATGGTCAAATAGAAATATCCTTAATTAATGATAAACTATATGTCTATGTCTATCAAATAATCAAGAATTCATTAAGTTCCGATTTCATTAATGGTTACATATGTTATATAGGTATATGTCTATCCTATATAAACTCAAGGCTTTCGCACAAAGATCATATGTTATCTTACTTAGATCTAAAACCAAAATCCCTTTGTCAAGTTGCTTAAGGTTTATCAATTCAATTTAATTAATGGCCAATTAATTAAAAGCATTAAGAACAAGTAAGATAAACAATTCAAGATAATCAATCTACTCTTGGATATGATAAACGAATCAAATTACGTGTGAGTTCAAATTGCAATCCTAGTATAGAAATTTAGCTACTCATTATATTAAAGCAAACAAAAGTACAAGTGAAAAGCATGATAGAAATGAAAGTGGTTGTTGGTATTAACAAGAACACAACGGGCTAGAGTTTCGGGATTTACTTTAAACAAATTGGAAGATCTAATCTTGAAATCAAAGTATAAATCTCACAATTTATGAAAGCTTCACCCCTAACTCTAGGAAGAACCTTAACTAAACATCAAGATGAAGAAACTTGAATAAGATGAAGATTATATTATACAAACTACAAGAGCTTTGGGATTTACTTTAAACAAATTGGAATATCTAACCTTGAAATCAAAGTATAAATCTCACAATTTATCAAAGTTTCACCCCTAACTCAAACTACAATGAGAGAATTCAGAAATGGGATGCCCTTAAGTGTGGCAAATGTCTTCCTTTTATAGGCAAATGCTAGAACTATTCAATTACAATTTTGTCAAATCTCTTTGCACATGGGTTGAAATTTCAGCTCCGAAGATTACCAATTTCGTCATTGCTCCTGTCATAATTTGGAAATCTTCTCTTCATGGAAGTTGTAGCACATGCAGTCATGAAGAACATGTCAAAAATTCAGCCAGATCTAACGGTTGGATCTTGAGCTCTGACCATTTTGCCGAAACTACTCAGATTATATCAATAATGACAGCCACCAACTTGTTGCCTAATTTTGACCCACTTCCGGTGCTAATCTAGAAATCTTCATTTCTATGAAAGTCATAGAGAATTATGTCATGCATGACATATCAAAATTTCAGCTACATCCAACGGTTAGATCTTGAGAAATCACCAAATAACCGAGTATAGGTTTGAGTAGGAATTTTCTGATTTGTCCTGAATTTAATGTAACCCAAAATTCACTGAGTTTAGGTCTTCATTTCTCTTCTGTTTGTGCTATACTGATATCAACATCCAAGTTCATGATATTTTGGTTCAATAACTGCTTTGAATAGTCCTTCGGGTGTTCTGCTCAATTTGTAACAACATAACCAATATATGAGGAATTATACAATTTTCACTTCATATATGCAATAATTTCATAAGAATAGACCAATGAGAGGTGCTAAATTATGCATATAAAATATGTTTATCAAATCCCCCCACACTTGACTTGTTGTTTGTCCTCAAACAAGAAATAACCTAATATTAAACTAAAAGAATAAAAACTGATTATACCTAATCTAATTCACTTTCATAGGAAAACACGATGGCACTTAGCATGTGCCACAAGCCTTTAAACCCCTAGGTGTCCCTAGTGGACGAGTTATAGTCTCGTGAGGGTTTACCAGGATGATACCCACAAACATGTAATACTTCATTTAATCAATTCAATTAATTTTTAAATACAAGCATTGTATCAAATTCAAATATACTTAACAAAGTATAGTTGAATCAAAGCAATTGGGAGTAAAAATGCCGTGAAGTAATAGCAAGGAGACATAACTGATTCACTTATAATTATGAATCTCAATTTACTCTGTTATGATAAATCTTTTACAAAACCAATAACCAGGAAAATCTATCTTACAAAATTATTATAAACGCCATAATGTTAACGCTTTTAAAAGAAACGCTCATCAAATAAAGCCTCTTTGGGCTGCTGCACTTTTGCATAGTATGTTAAATGCAACCTTCCAGCATAGCCATCATATTAAATTATTAATTATAATATATTATTATTTATTAGTACAAGATTTAATTATAAAATAATTTCAAAGATGTATCTAAGTTAATATTTTAGAATAAAAATAATAAGTTTCACTTGATAAAAAAAATGTATTTGAAATTTTCTTAATAGAAACAAAATCTGAGAGAGAAAATCAAGCAATTTCTACGGGATGATTTTGAAAACTACATTATTGGATACAAAATTATTATTTTGACTTAAATTTAATTATAATCTTTATTCAAATCCTTAACGGCTTAACCAATAGATTAAACCCAAATAACTTTTATAATGCATGTCTCATTAATTTTTAATTGTAGGTTAACTGCACATACTCAATGTCCAAAGGCTTAGGTACGTATACTCGTGGTATATTAATGTAAATTTATTTTACTTTCTATTATTCATTCTTCAAGAATAGTTTGTAATCCTCATTAAAAAAAAAAAGAATAGTTTGTAAATAAGTTTGGTATGATTAATATGATATAAAATATTACATATGGCAAAAATAAGTTGTGCTCTCCTTAATTAAAAAAGGTTTATGATAGTTTATTGATTATATAACATGTTATCGATATAGATTTTTTAAAACATTTAAATTGTTAAGTGTAGGCTACGAAACAATTTTTGTATCTGACAGCTCAATATCATCCTTTTAATGGAGACAGCTATACGATTTTGGGGCATATGTACCTCACTTCAATTTGAATCTTAAATTAAGTGGTCAATAATCCAATTATTATGGCCCTCAATTTTATTTAATAAAACTAAGTTTCAGCTTTAAATAGTATAACTCAATATAAGTTGAAAATTGAGGTCTTGGGAGAGTGAAAAAACAAGTTGAGGAGGTCATTAATATAAACATATATAGATGCTAATAAGGTTTGTGGCTTTCGCTGATCAAAACACATGTGAGTGTGGAATATTGATAATGTCCTTAGAAGGCTCCTACTGGGAACACAATCAATATAACATTCTTCCCCTCTAGTATATATATTATATATAGGGGGAATTGATATTGTATTCAGGTTTTGCTACTCTTATTAACTATCAAAAAAAAATTTAATTATTGATTTTTATAATAAATATTGAAAATTTATTAAATATAATTAATAGTCAAGAAATATTTAAAAACTAATCAAACTTAAGAGTTAAGGGATCAATTCGTCTGAAAATTTATTAATAATGGTGGTTTTACTGTTCAAGCCTCCAATTCCCAGTGTAATTGACTAACTTAATGTAGTTTTGTAAACTATTTATCAAATTGGTATAGTTTTAAAATTATTTTTCAAAATAAAATAAATTATGACACACTGTTTTTTTTTTTTCTTTTGCATATGTGACATTTGCGTCAGTTCACATGATACATACCATTTTTACCACTATACTAAATAACTTTGATAAATTATAAATGTAAATATATATATATATATATATATTAATTGTTATTAAATTAATGATAAAAATGGTATTAGTGTAGCTATTAAATGATTATCTGGATTTTTGAAATTTGCATATAACGAGATAACTAATTAATGTAGTCATTTAATAATTACACCATACTATTGAAAGACCAAATATCATTTAATAATACTTAATATATAATATAATTTACATTATGAATCTAACAAAATTATTTCGTTTAGTAATTAAGATGATATCTATCATTTGAACCCATTTGGTTCACTTTTAAAATAGATGACGAAAATACTAAAAATAAAATTAAAAAAATGGCTTTTAACCGTAGATTTTATTAAACCGTGGCTAAACTATGCCACGTAGCAACTGGACAACACTTATGTCAATCCACATGGCGTCACACTTATGCCAAGTGTACTGATACAAGTATCACGTGTGAAAAAAAAAAGATAGCGTGACAAAAAATATCTTAGTTTAAGAAATAATTTTAAAACCACACAAATTTAGAGCTTTTTTTTACATAGTTGATGTAGATGGGAACCAAAATTTCTACTATAATGCTGGTTGTAAAATAATTTCTCAAAATGTGTAAAATGAATAGTGAGTCGTAGACAAGAGATACAATTTGTATGAAGTTATATGTTAGAGATACGACTTAGGGTTTATGACTAGAAGTCGTATCCATGAGATATGACTTAGGGTTAGAGTTTTTTATTATTATTTTTTTAATGAAAGTTGTAGTTCACACTTACGACTTTTGTGTTTTTTTTTTTAATGAAAGTTGTAGCTCACACCTATGACTTAGGGTTAGTGTTTTTTTTAATCGAAGTCCTAAGATTAGGTTCTTTTTTTTTTTATAGGAATCACTTTACATTATTTAAAAATTCAAAGGACACTTTTAAACAATTTTGAAATAGAGAGACTACATTAAATTTGGAATGAAACTATAAGGACCAAATGAGTAATTTAACCTATATAATACATGAAATCTAATTTTAGAAGCCAGTGAACATGTCCAAACAAAAAGACAAGAAGACAATGAATATTAAATAGTCAAAAGCAAATATTGAATAAGCAGAAACATCATATTTGACTTTATAATTATAATCACACAAAAAAATTGGTATAAAAAAATGTCCCTTTAATTTTTAAATAATGTAAAATTATCCCTATAAAAAAAGATAAAAAACAAAGAATCTAAACCTAATTCGTATCTATGAGATATGACTTCGATTAAAAAAAAAAAACTAAACCTAAGGAGTAGATGTGAACAACGACTTCTATTAAAAAAATAAAAAAAAATCTTAATCCTAAGTTGTATCTCACGGATATGACTTTTAGTTAAAAACCCTAAGTCGTATCTCTAGCATACGACTTCATACAAGTTGTATCTCATACCTACGACTCATTATTCATTTCACACCTTCCAGATAATTATTTTACGTTCTGCACTATATTGGAAATTTTGATTCCCATCTATACCAACTATGTAAAAAAACCTTAATTTAGTAAATAGTTAATCTATATGAAACTGGTCAATTACCCCGAATTTTCAACCCTTACCTTCGTGTCAGTTCCTCCATGAAAAAAAAAATAACAAAAAGGTAAAATTATTTTGTCAAGTACTATTAATCGTGTTTGAATTCTGTCTTGAAGGAAGAAGGAAAACTAATCATAAAGAAAGCCCGGTGTTATAAATAAAATTTAAAACCATGAGAAAGGACATAAAGCTAGCAATCAATAATTTGGGCTCAATCAAGAACCACTTTATTGATATCTTTTGCAATTATTCATAAATCAGGTCAATTATTTTTCGCACAATCTTCTGGCCCAAAGTGCAGCTTCTTTGACTTAATATCGTATATGAACTTGATATTTACTTGCTGATAAGCACCCAATGTGGTATGTTCATTATCGGACACCATCATCAAACAGAACACTTCTTTCCCAGATATCACTGCCCTTTCAAAAGTGCGTTCTGGAATTACGTCCAGCTGAGCTCCTTCAAAATAGAAGTTGACACTGGGTATGTTGGTGTAGCCTTGTGCTTTGTTCCTTTTATAACATAGACTATCTTTCACTATACTGGTATCCCTCGTGAATTCTGCATGCTTGGAAAAGTATGCATCCAATTGCTTGACAAGCATATCATATGCATCTTTGACTATGACTGACCAAGAAAAGCCCGTGTCTACCATACACTGACCCGCCTTCCCACTGGGGGCAAACACACTTGGATCAATATCAAGTGGTACCCCATTAACGCCGAGATTTTTCAAAGTCACATAGTAACTGCTATCCTGCTCAATTTCATAGAATCCCGTCGTTTTCAAATTTCTTGTTGGCTTTATGTCTGAGCCAAACCTGAGATACGTAGTTGGGGGATGGTCCCCTTCACCTACCAAACAGTATGAGAATCTTCCATCAATTCGCTGTTCTATTTGTTTCACAAAAGAAAGACGACCTTGTCCTAAACCAAATACCCCTGATAATGGGAAGTCCTTCACCTGCTCTGCCTTGGCGTACCTATTTATAAGACCACACCCGAAAACTATTTTCTGAATGGCCTCACTGCGAGATGATGAGCTAGAGGGGAAAGTGAAAGTCTCATTCGCAAGAATGCCAGAAGAGCCATCACCATCAAGGTAACCTAAGGTATAGACGCAGTCACCATTTGCATCGCATTGGTTATTGTATTCACAAAACTCATTTTCTTTGCAGCGGAGACGGTAGAAGGATATGGACTTGGTATTTGGATATGGCTCGTCCTTTTGAGGGTAGCATTTGTTACCTTCAAGCTTACATTCCTCACATTGAATCCATGTGATGTCACAGCCAGTGTCCAATAACAACAAGTACGATTTGTACGAGGCACGGGTAGAAGGCCCTGCGCCATTGAAGGTGCCAATACCAACGCTCACAGCCATAGCTGATTTGGGTACACGAAGAGGTTCAACGCGTGGTGTAATCATGTCTGGTTGTAAAGGATCTGAACCGTTGGAACTTGTTGATGCTGAAAGAATCGCAGATAAGTATTGGGCACGTGCACGGGATTGTTGCATCAGCCTTTGCCTTCTCTCCGCAAAGGTAAGGTTACCATTGTATAGAGGTGATTTTGGAGAGTATGGAGGGATGAGCTCTAGTGTCAAGCCAATGTGACTACTCTGGGAAGCTAAACTGGGTAAGATTTGGCATGACAAGTAGAGAAAAATAATAGGCATCATTGATATGGAAGCCATGAGAGTGATCATATATAAGTGAGACTGACTGCTAGGTGTGTGAAGAATTTTAGAGTGAACAAGTCATTTTATAGTCGAGCCTGGGAGATCAGATAATGAAGGTATAAATGGGATCCGCCTAGCCTGTACTCTTTGTTTTTTTTTTTTTTTTGGTAGGTTACAAGGAGGGCCAAATGCCCCATCTAAACAGTTACATTTAGAAACGAGACACCAGCCAAATCCTCAACTAAAATTCTCTTCTACGTACATGCAACCGCAATCTCAACTATGTCTATTAGCAAGGGTCATACCAGGAATGTTCTCATTTCGAATTTTCAATTCTTCTGCAGCCTAAGTTTGGATTGTTTGAAGAGCTACGTTATTATTGTTATTTATTTATTTTTACCATTATAGAGCTATGCTATCAAACGTATCACAAAGCCATTTTTGCTCCACCTACACCAAAAAAACAATTGTAACTGCTTTAATCCATTTTTTTTATTTTCAAAGATATACCGTGTGTGACTGCGGGAAATCCCTCGAGGTACAGATCTATTTAAGGAGTTGACATGTCCCAACAGATGTTTTTCCGTATATATAGGTTAGGAATCGAACCCCTAACCACATGCTTAAGGGGCTCAAGTATCTACCACTTGTGTCATACCATGTTGGTGCTTTAATCCATTTCCAATACAGCATCTTGCCATAAGTAATTAATAATTACTATTTATGATATATGATATATCTAAGTAACCATTTTGCTCAATTATTTTGCGGTAGTTACAATCTTATTACATCGATGTACATTAAAAGATGGGACTTTGGTTGTGGAATTTTTTTAACAAAAAAAGGAAATGTGAACTATGAATGATTCTTCTTCTCTAATAATGTTTTGTTTATATCAATCATAAGGAAACGAATGAACTCCTCTATCCTTGTTATGATGTCCACTATCAACTCTATTTCTTCATAAACATATAAACTAAAAATTTGTTGCATTTTTTTTTATCACTTTTGGGTGTGATAGTGGGGTCATTACTAAGAATAATTTTAATTCGAATATTTCCATTAATTATTCTGCTACCTATGACTATGCTTAGATTATTGAAGGAGCTACGATTCATTTTAATTTCACCATCTTGCCAGACATTTGGCCAAGTATTTTGCTGTGTCGTTACAATCTTACCACAATATAATCTACATTTAAAGGTGGGAACTTTAACTTATGGAACATTTATTTTTCTATGAAAAAACAGGAAATATCAAATATGGAGATTTGTTTCGGAATAACGTTGGTATTACTCCGGTACCTATATTTTTTTTTCTAAGGTACCAGTACCCAGAGTGAGTTAGCATTCATTAGTTATTATCTATATTTAATAGACTTTCTAACACTTATTGTGAAACCAACCGTTAATAAATGGTTGACAACTTACCCTAGATACCAAATCCATCATAATAGCATAACAATTCCCAATAACGTTTTGTTTATTTCTTTGTTCAAGGAAACAAATCATAACCGCTTTCCTAATAACTTGTACCTTTTCTTTTTCCACTTTCGTGTGCGCTATTAGGGTCATTATACTAAGAATACTTTTAACTCGAATATTTCCTTTAATTCTTCTGCCACCTATGACTATGTTTAGATTGTTGAAAGAGCTACGCAATTCATTTTCATTGATCTTGCCAGACATTTGGCCAAGTTTGCAGTATGGTCAATTTTACTACAATAATATACATTTAAAGATGGGGATTTGAACTGATGGAATATTTATTTTTCTCTGAAAAAACAGGGAATGTGAAAGATGGAGATTAGTTTCCTATGATGTTTTATTCATACTATATACAAGAGGAAACAAATCATAACCGCTCTCCTAATGCTAGCTACAATTTTATTGTCATTTTAAGTTCTTTTTTTCTTTTTTTGACCTAACCATGTGAGTTAAGTCCAATGACTAATTAATGATAACCCTTCACACTTCTAATTTAGAGCAGAAGAGAGATATGCACAATTATTAGAATTTATTGGTTATAGTGAATTTATTGCTTTGGGCTTTGTTTTTAAAGAGGTTTTATTAGAATTGAGAAAAAATGAAAAATGAGAATATGGATGATTGAACTCCTGTTACATAATCACATACCACAATTTCCTAATAAAGATGAAGAGAAATATCAGTTGAGCTACGCCTAATTAAGATTGTGATTGAAACTCAACGTCTCAATTTTTTATACCTCAAGCAAAATATTTGATTTTAGACTCTTCCTCCCTCCCCCGTTCCCATATTGTTTTTTTCCCCTTATACTCCTTTTGGAATTTGGAAAACGATAGACACGTTTGTGAAAACAAAATAATAATAATTAAACAGGTACTGGATTGACTGCTGTAGTAATAATGTCATAAGTAGACGTAGAAGTAAAAGGCGGCATGATTTGTATGATAGAGTTCTGCTCAACACACCCAATTTTTGTGTGGACATACCTAAATTTAATTATTACGTACAATCACATCAGTAAAATCAAATCTTTAAATTTTTTCCATTTGATTCACCAGCACACTCGATATGTACATTGGTATTTTTCTAAATGATGTCAAGCGTATTGAACTAGGCAATGGCATGAAATAGTATATTAGTATACCCATAATCAATCTCTGTTGAAATGTCAAAGAAAAGAAAAGAGAATAATATATTTTGTTACCATGAACTCAATTTCACGTTTTATGATTCTAAACTCTTGTCGTGCTCCCAGCCTTAATTGTGGAGTAATCTAAATATTTTTTAAATTTTTGAAAGAAAAAAAAGTAGTGTGACGGATTCATGTTTTTTTTTTCTTTCTCAATGACAAATAAATATGTATAATACAATATTAATTGACTCATGTTAGACTCAAACATAATATAATTCTTTGAGGGAAAAAAGTAATGGTGTATTATTCAGTTTTATTTTAACGCATGGTAATTCTAAGATGTTAAGGCAAAAGAAGATAAATTACATTCGGGCCTAGCAATATGTTTTTGAGCATAGAAGTCAAGGAATGTAGAAGCTGCATCTACATTAGAGTGTGCAAATATTAGAGTCCCCTATATATATATGGAATAGTAGTAATGTTTCTAGCTATAGCTATCCCTGTTTCTGATTACATAATTTTTTCAACAAGTTACAGTTAGAACCACATCAAGTATTAAGGACAACAATCGTTAGAGGTGTCATGAACATAAATATTAAACCCACAAATCTTAAAAAAGATGGTAACCAAATAAAGCTAACAATTTTCTAACTATCTATGGCCTGCTGCGCTCTTAAATGGTATGTTAAATGCAACCTTCCAGCATTGCCTTGGTTTCAGAAATAATATGTCAATTACCAACCAAATTTCCTAAAATCAAATCCTTACTTTGTCTTCTCCCCTCCTTCAGCTCTGTTACTGTGAAATTAAGAGAGAATGAAATTTTAATTGAAGAGAAAGCCCTATTCTGTTTTTTTTTTTTTTTGGGTAAATGAAAGCCTAATTTTAAATTACATAATAAACACCAATCCAAGAACATGAAGAAGTAGCTAGCAGACAAGAGTAAGCCTATATAGCCGGTCATTAAATTAATAATTTGGGGCTCAGTAAATTAAAGGCTATTTTAATAAAATATTATTTTCCATGCTATTAAACTGGAGTGTGATCACACATCTTCAACTCAACCATTTGCGGCACAATTCTGGCCCAAATTCCAGCTGATTTAAATTGATATCATATATGAGCTTATGATTAACTTGCTGAAAAGCACCCATTGTCGTCGAAGAACGATCATTTGGCTCTATCTCCAAACAAAAAGATTTCTAGTCCAATGATGCGCAATTCTCTGCTAAAACTCTCTTTTATTATATTTGAAATGTTAAAAAATAAGATTTAATTAAATTTAATGTTTAAAATGTTAAAAAATAAAAATTGATTTAATTTTAATTTTTTAATTTAAGTTGTGTGTATTTAAAAATTTACTCAAATTTAATTAAATTTTATTTGATTTGATTTGATTTGATTTTAAATTTATTTATTTAGATTGATTATTTTATACTTAATTAAATTTTTTATTTTATCTCACTAATCTAACAATATCATTCACAATGATATGAAGTTAAAAAAAATAAAATTAAAAATTAAAAAATTAAAAAATTAAATCAAATCAAATCAATTCTTTTTTTTAATGAATTTTAAATATAAAATTAATGTTCAAATCAATTCAAATTTAAAATATAATTTTTAAATTAAAATAATTAATTCAAATCAACTCAAATCAATATATTTTCAATATAAAAGTTAACACGAGAGTTACTATAGTACCTAATGAGTTTGGTATTAAGATACGTTTTTAATCATTTATTGATTGCTGGTTTCACAATAAATGTTAGAAAGTCTATTAAATATAAATTACAACTAATGAATATTACATAACTCACTCTGGGTATCGATACCTTGAAAAAAAAGATAAATACCGTAATAATCTCGTAAGTATGTCCTTGTACCCTTGTTGCCCGTCCTTCATAAAAGAACCGATTTGCAAACGTTGAAAAGTGCTGTTTCAAACTCTCAACAAGCTTATCATAAGCTTCTCTGATAACATAAGAAGCAGCGGAGCCAGAGTCTACAATACACCCACCGGTGCCATCAGGCATCAGGTCTTCTCACAAACACACTTGGATCAATATCAAGTCGTTTTCCATCCACTCCAAGACCTTGTAAATTCACATAGTAACCAGAAGAACTTCCAGATGCAAAGAAATTAATTGTTTGCAAATTAGCTAGGTGGCTGTTTTATGTCTCCACCAAATCTAAGATACATGGTTGGGGGATGGTCCATGTCATGATCATTTATCAAATAGTAGGAGAATCTCCCATTTATCTGCTGTTCCATTTGTTTCACAAAAGAAAGAGCACCTTGTTCTAACCCAAATATACCTGCAATTGGGTAGTTCTTGTCAGCTTCCTTTTCAAAATTAAGTATACCACACCCAAAAACTATGCCCCCAATTGCCTCAGGGCTGGAGGATGTGCTAGAAGAGAAAGTGAAAGTCTCTCGCGCAAGGAATCCCGTAGAACTGGATTGATCTACATATCTTTTAGAATAGGTGCATTTGATTCCGATGCATCTCCCTGGTTCACAAAGCGGTTCTGGCGTTTGATTGTCAAAGAGGAGAGGATTATAAGATGTGGACATTCTATTCTACTAGGAAATGGCTCTTCCTTCATTTGGTAGCAATTGCCATTACGTTTAAACTTACATTCCTCACACTGAATCCATATGAGGTCACTGCCGGTATCCATGATCGAGTAGTATTGTTAAGAGTCCCACATTGAATAGTGATATGGCTTGAATAGTGTTTATAAATGGGAGGCAACCCTCACTCCTTGAGCTAGCTTTTGGAGTTGTGTTAAGTTCAAATCCAAATTCTAAGATGGTATCAGAGCCTATCAACATCTGTTGGGCCATCCGCATATGTCTAGTCCTGTAAACTACACACTCTAGATGTCCAGAGTCCCACATTGGATAATGATATGACTTGAATAGTATTTATAAATAGGGGGCAACCCTCACTCCTTGAGTTATTAGGAGGAGACCCTGCATTGAAGGTTCCAATTCCAACTTCAGCAACGAAAGCGGCTAAGAATTCCCGATGAATCAGAGGGAAATACATGTCTGGTTGTAAAAGCTCTGATTTTGAATCATTGCCACCTGTTGTGGACTAGTATTGGGCACGTGCATGAGATTGCTGCACGACAGCACGAGCCTTTGCCTTCTCTCTTCATAAGTAAGGTTGGCGTAGTATTTATACAGAAGTGATTTTGGAGAGTGAGCGGGGATGAGCTGGAAGGAGAAGCCACTGGAACTACTCTCAGATTGAGTAGGTAAACCCAGTAACACTTGGAATGACAAGATGCAGAGAAAAATCAGAGGTACTATGTGGGGCGCCATGAGAATATTGATTACTGATTAGGGAGATTTCTGTGAAGAATTTGATTGTGGAGGAGGCCTTTTTTGTAGTTTTGAGTTTCGGAGACCACGAAGGTAGGTTTAAGTGGGATCCAACAAGCTAGACCTACTGTGATGTTTACGTTGTAGCTGGGTTGCACTCTCAACTCAAGTCAACTCTGTTTCTCTCCGCGGCGCCATTGTTGCTTTTGTTGTTCTCATTTGGCCCATATATGCCAAAATGGATCTCAATTCGAATATTTCCGTTCTTCAGCAACCTATGTCTTAGTTTGGAATTGGATTGTTCAAAAAGCCACAGAAATCTGGTCATGCCAAGCAGTTGCAGGTTGTAGCTGATCCATTTCCAATTTTCCATTACACCATCTTGCCATCAATCGTTATTTTATATCTATATATAGGTAAGAAAAGATTTGGTCTTCCGATTCTTGAAATACAAACATTTGGTTAATAACTTGATTTGCAGTGCATAATTACAATTAGATGCCATTAGTCTATGTAACTACATTCATATATTTAGTGTAAACGTGAACTTATATGAGAAAATGGTAAATAAAGAATGAAAAGGAAGTGTGAACGATGAACGAAGATATTTTATTTAATGATGTCCTATTTATATTATTTGAAAGGAGAACAAATCAAAGACTCCATGTCATTATATCTTATTCTTTTTGCTACCATTGGACTCTAGTAACTAATTAGTCATCTTTCATTCTTTCACAATGTAGCCAACTATGATATATAGACAATGGTTACCATTTACCAGTACAAGAAAATTCTAACAAGTGCCATCTAGTACACTGGTTAAGAATTAAAATAGAACTAAATAAAAGTAAAGAATAATGATACTTATACAAAAAAATTCTCACAAAAATTCATATAAGCTATTAAATCAAGTAAAAAAAAGTTATAATGGGACATAGACTTGATCCAATGACTTACATAGGTTTTTGTAAGAATTTTTTGTGTGTAAGTATCATTACTCAAAAGTAAAACTAATTAAATACACAACTACAACGTGATGTCATTTAACACACAGATATTATATATTTCATGATTATATGACCTTCTCAACCTCCTGCCTGAAAGGAAATGTCCTAGTACTAATAGATGAATCATGAAATATATAATATCTGTGTGTTAAATGGCATCACGTTTGTATATATATATATATATATATCTTATTGGGTAGTTATGGCTTTTTCACGTAGACCTACTTTAGTTTTGAAATTGAAGTGTGACTCATCATGCATTTGAAACAAGTAGCTACATATAGTGTTACTGCTCTTAAATAAATAGACCTACCACATCTGGTCCCATATATATACTACAGTGGAAAGCATTTAATTTAATTACTAGCCGCATAATAAATTAAACAGCACCAGTATTTCAGTCCTTGACGTTCTTCAGCCTGCAAGGTTTCAGCCAAAACACGATTCACCTAACGCACAAGTGCCTTTGATTAACACTCTATAGTATCTACCTTGACTTGTAATGGAGTTTGAGAACAGAGAGCACCACCAGCCAAAGAAAGACGGTGGAGCCAATAAGAGACAGGACCAGGGCAGTGGTCATGTGGCGACAGTAGGCATCAAACACATTGCACACCTTCATCCATTGTACGTGCGAGTTCCCATTCTGTCCGATAACTCCGATTGCAGCAGCTGCCCCATTGGCGGAGAACAGCAGTGCCATGATTACGAGGTCTAGCGTGGTTAGCACCAAGAGTGCTACATTATTTCCGCTGCTTCTTGCCACCGATGAGATGACTAAAGATGCAGCTGCATATGAGCTTGCTACAGCATTTGACACCAAGAAAAACCTATTCCAGACACAAGTTAGTTTGAATTGACCAAAAACCAAATTTCTACTCCGTTATCTATTAATTATGCTAATATGGATAATGAGTTGATAAATAATGGATTCAAATTTTCTACATTTCTTGTCCGCTTAATAAATTACTGCAAACTAAAAAAATTAAATTAAATTAAATTTAGATCTTCTAAAGTAAAAAGTTAGTACGAGAAAATTATGATTTAAACTTTTATAAAATATAAGCACCTAAATAATAAAATATACGAGAATTCACTTTCTTAATTTTTTTATATTTTATTCTCTAAAATATTGATTCAAATCCAAAAAAATTATACATCTTTCTTAATTGGTAATATTTTTCTCTTAGTTGACATCAAGGTTCTGAAAACCGAACCAGTGATTGAATCGGTCAGGGGACTGATTCAAGGTTCAATGGTTCAACCGTAGTTAAACCATAGTCGAACCGGAGTATAATTAAATAAATTAAATATATTTATATATATATATATAAATATATATTATATACTAATTAAACAAATTAAAAATTATAAAAAATAATACAAATGATAAAAAATAGTTTACAGTTTATTTTTTGAGAGTCTAAAGCATTTTGTAATAGTATTATAACTTATTTTTGTTTAAAAAAATTTCAGTTTCAATTTAATGAAATATATAATCAATTATACATTCAGTTTCTAAGCTTTTACACAATTTAAATTGAAGTATTTTATATAAAATTCTTTTTAAATTGACTTATATTCAATTTTTAGATCAAAATGACATTATTTGAATTAACAAAATTTAAAATTAAAAAAAAAAAAAAAAGAGAGGACCGATTGGACCGTTCCGGGTCGACCGGTTTACCGGTTTTTGACCTGGCCGGTTTTTTGGGGTGGACCGGACCGGTGGGGTGACTGGTTCCCGGTCGAACCGGTCCGACCGGTCGGTCCGGTCCGGTTTTCAGATCACTGGTTGACATATATTTTTTTATTAGATGGTAATATATTATTTGAAGAACAAGGAGGAGGGACAAAAAATCTAAATCTATAAATCATAAGAGTTGATTCCATATCCTTATGGATAAGTTAAGCATTTGTTAATTGTTTGTTTTTATAAAAAAAATTAAGAATGAAAGTATAACAAATAATCAATCAATATTTAAAAACTTATAAAGAAATTAATATTAAAAACGCATACAAACTTTGATACTGCAACTCCCGGCCCATAAAGTAATACGGGCCTAAGCCTAACTAGAAATTAATTTGATCTTTAAATGAGTTGAAACCGTTATTATTTTAATCCCAAATCATTTAATTTGTCATTATTAATCTAAAACTACAAGAAACAGGACCATTATTATTATTTAAATAAAGTAAGTATATGGATGAGTTTCTTATTAGACAGTGTTTAAATTTGACATATATATGAAAATATCATTGAATAAATGAGTGATGATTGAGTAGAGAATGAGAGATGGATAGATAATTAATTAAGCTTACACAAAAGCAGACGTGTATTGCCACTTAGCAGTGGCTTTGAAGTTCATTCCGGCGTAAGAGATGGTCTTGGTCTCCTTATCAACACCCACAATGATGGTAGCCACCAGAGTGAGTGCGAGCCCCAGAAATCGCAGCAATACATCGTAAGTCCTCACCCTGTTAGGCCTCTCCACGACCTTCGCATCGCTGTGCACTCCATCCATGTTCGGCATGGACTGGCTGCCCATATTACTTCTCTCTGTGACTGCCGTGAGAATTCAAGAAGGTCAAAGAGTATCAGGATCCGGTGTGGTGTTTTGAGAGATTAAGCTGAAGAGTAACTCCAAGACCGAGTGAATATAATATATATGTATATGACGATGGAGAGGTTGATGAGATATAATAAATTAATAAGGAGTTAGGAGGAGATAAATGGGAAAGGTTGGGAGGTTGGAGTTGCAATGAAAGCAAGGCGTACGGACTGTACGTATTTAATGGGATCAACTATCCATACTCAATGCTCCTGCTGCCTGTTTTAGCTTTTGTCGAACAACCTTCTTCTTTTAGGTTTTTCCTACCTTTATTTATCGGTAAAATATATATTATCTCTTTGTACTATAAGTATTTTTTAATTTATTCTCTTAAAGTATTTTTTTTTGTAATTAAATTCTTTTTTAGTTTGGTACACCTTAAAAAAGTTATTTCATCTCTTAAACAAAGAATCCTTTTTTTCTAGTATTATTTGTTTCAATCCTTGTTTTCCAAACTCAAAAGTAGAGCATCATTTGTGCATACACTTCAATCATTTATATAACATTCATCACGTACCAAACATCAATCCACATATCTCAAAAGTTGATATCTAATTTCAAGCAATTTTAACTCAATCACTATCAACAGTTCTGAAATACTCGCTCACTCAACCAACACAACAACCTGACCACCAATACCCCATGTGTTTCTAATAGTAAACATAGTTCTTGAGTTATTTCCTTTAAACATACTTTAACTTTTGTTTGATTTAACACTTAAAGTAATGTTTTCACTAAAGAGGTTTAATGACACAAAAAATAATTTAAGAAAGTAAGTTGAAAAAAACATTTACTTGAAATGAGTAATATGTATTTTACCCTTTATTTTTCTTAGGGTATTGATATATTTTATAATAATTCATATTTAATATTTAATTATGCATTATGTTTAATTAAAATATAATTTAATATTTATATTTTAATTGAAAGAGACATGTAATTAATATTAACTAATAATTACTAAAATATCAATAAACTCATAAACATAAAAAGTATCGAATTTTTTTTATATTATTATTACAAGGGAAGATGGAATCACTTGAGTAATAGAAGGAAAAAGCATCAATATCACATTTAATTTTTAGGTCAAGTTTGAATGAGCTTTTAAAAAAAATTATTATTTTTCATTTATTTTTTTATAAAATTTAAAACATATTTTTTGTTTAACTGTGATATTTGATAAGAATTTTTTTAACGTTTGACCAATTTTTTTATATTATTAAAATTTTCTTTTTTAAAAAAGTGCCAAAATCTAATAAAAATAACACAAAATGTGCTTTAGAAAAAACTCATCTAAATATACTAAAATAAAACAAAATTAATTTTTTTACTTTTTTTATATAAAAAAAAATCCAAATAAGCACTAAAAGACTTGGACAAGTCTTTATTATAGGTCTCATGAGTCATACATATCGTGACTTTTCTTTTTTTCTTTTTTCTTTTCCCTCCAAATGATGGATACAAGAAAATGCTAGCGAGGTTTAAATATCAAAATTATGACTTAATAAATAATGAGAAAAAGAATATATGAATTCGTCAATTGTTTAAGTTATCC
Source organism: Styphnolobium japonicum (assembly GCA_023212625.1). Taxonomy (NCBI): domain Eukaryota; kingdom Viridiplantae; phylum Streptophyta; class Magnoliopsida; order Fabales; family Fabaceae; genus Styphnolobium; species Styphnolobium japonicum. The sequence goes on from JALBWW010000005.1 coordinate 4,726,962, forward strand.
TCATTTTATTAAGATCAATGTTTCTGTGAACATGCCAGAAGTAATTTTACAAAGGTCAGTTCTAATCTACTCTTTTTTTTTAGGATGTATGCTAATCTATTCTTTTGTTATGTGTCAGGAATTGTAAAATTTGTTTTTTAAAAATTTTAACACCAATTTTATATCACTTAAAAATTGTAATGATATATTACAAAAATTTACGAATTAATAATCAATAACTTCTAGACTATATATATATATATTGTGTTTATGTTGTATTTGATATTTATTTACCACATATCCTTACTAAAATAGTATAATTCATTTTTTCAAATTATTTCATATCAATTTTATATTATTGTAAAAGTTATAGTGTAGAATTACGTAATATTTTTCATCCTCAATCTTCTCATCTAACTTTGGTTTCTTGGGTTTTGTATTTTAAAATAGCTAAAAAAAATATTTTTAGTTTTACCTCAATTGAAAAATTATTTATCAAAATAATTTGATTTTTTTTTCATGTTAAAAGTTAATTTGGCACAAATTAACTTTTTAACATACTTAAAAAAATAAAATTAACGATGTTGAGAAGTCAATTTCAGTGAAACTCACTTCTTAATATGAATTTTGAAAAAACAAAATTTCACATATTGACTATCTGACTTTTCAACATTAATTTCTCATTTTTTTAATCAAATTTCCAACGTATTTTAATATATAAATTTTTAACTTGAGTATAATAAAAAAATAAAAAATAATTAGCCATTTTAATATTAAAAAAATGGCTGGTTTCTTCACCTGCCCATTGCAAATACAAGTAGTGAATTAAGAGACAATGGCCGTAACACATTGAAAATTTCAAGTGGTATATTTAGATAGAAGAGTTTGAAATATGGGAAATAAAATGATATATATTTTTATTTTTGAATTAAGAAAATTATAAAATAGTTATAAATATAAATAAATAATAATTAAAAAGGTTACATAATTTTTTAATTTTATTCTTATTATTTTTAAAAATCTCAAATAAAAAATATTTTCTTAAAAAGTTAAAATGAAAAATTACATTTTTTCACTCTTCTTCAACAAACTTATTCATCTAAAGATACCCGACACGCTTCCGCATGCACAAGTTCATCATGGTATGAAGCCTGAATAAAACATAGTAAATCCATTAATATTCTTCAATAACTTCATTGGATAACTTGACATTAGTGATTAAATATATATCAGAAATAACCACTCTTTTTTTTCCAATAAAGATAAAATAACTTTATTAATAGATGAATCATAAAAATATTACACCAACTTCTCTTAACTATGTGAATGTTACATTGATCTCTTTCATATTCTTCAAACCTACATAAATCTTCCTTGAATTAAATAAAAATCCCCCGTCAATTTGATGAATCACAAATAGTTTTATCTAAAAAAATGATTTACAGTAAGTAAATTCAACATCGTTATTTATAATCAATTATATGACGATTTAATTTTATACATAATTTCATTTAATAAAAAAAAATTATAACATTTAAATTCTTATTTATTGAAATAAAATGGGCCCAACAAAAAAAGATAGGGACACATAAGTATAAAGCAATCATTCCCCTGTTTTATCTCAACCAACCATAGGCATGGACCAGCGTAGGCTAAAATGCCTCCACCATTTAATTTTTGGGCGGAGGGGAGAATCTACTGTTCCGCGTGCATGTCACCGACATTTGTACCCTGAAATTAGGGTTTGCAAATTGTTCCTTCCTTGTTCCCCCAATTGCTCTGATTTGTCCACCACAAAAAGTAGCTGTGGAGGAATGAAGAAAAGTGATGAACACAGCGGGAATTTCAACAAGGCGAAGAAGAAGAACATGAGGAGGTTGGGCGGGAATGGCCTTTCGCTTGATGTTTTCGCCAATGCGAAATTGAAGAACAATCACTATAACCCATCTCTCATAAGTATGCAACTTTCTCTTTTGTTCACTCAACTTCCTTCCATTCCCATTTCTTTCAACCCCTTTATATTCCGTCAGTTTTAGTTTTCTGTGTGGTGCTCCATCAGTGATTCATTTGAATTAATGACTTACTTACAACACCCTTTCATGTTGATACAAAAGTCCTGTTAGGTTGGAATTGTTAGGTACTGAGTGTTTCTGGGTTCAATAGAATGATTAGGTGGATGTTCAATTATATTGAAAAGTACATGATGCTAGTTGTGTGAACTAATTTGGTTCCTGTGATGTGTCCACATATGTCGGTCCGTCAAAGCCAGTTTCTGGAGTAAAAATTGAGTTCTGGGCTAAGTTTCTCAGGATTATGAGCGATTTGGTGAGTTTACTTTGGTCTTTGCAGAGAAATCACTGCTAACAAACCTTTGAATTCATGCATGACGGTTGCCCCTTTAATATCTTGGAGCTAATTCATGTGCTTTAGTTAACATAATTGAATATTGTAGTGATAACGAATGTTCAAAATGTAAATCAACGTCATGATTTTGAAGTACTTCCATAAATTGATTCATAAAGATATGCAAAGACTTCTTTCTGTTGCACTTCCTAATAATAGTCTTTAGAAATGACTTCTCAGGACCCTTCAATTTCCCATTTTATGTACTCTTTAAGGCATGGTGTTTCCTGTCATGACAACTTTAGTAGTTAAGGACATGTTTAGCTTGTCATACAAAGTAGGATGAGAATTTGGATGTTGTCATATTTAGCTTAAGTTCCTTTGTCATATATACACCATTACACCCTTCTCATGGACATGTTGTCTTTTTTTTTTTGTCAGAGAAGCAAAGGGAGTTTTATAACAATGCTAAGAATGTGAATAAGTTTAAGAAGTTGTTAAAGCAGCAAAACCCACAGAACGGTCTGTCCTCAGCCCAGATTCTGATTGAGGTTTGATATCTGATTAGCTTTTTTACCCCTCGTTAGCTGTATTCTGGGACATTGTTATCTGAAGTGAAAATAGTCAAGACCAAGCTAATAAGTCGGATATCCTACTGATTCTGATAAAATTGTTTTACCACCATTTTTAGAATTCGTTAACCATCCTGTATGTCATTCTAGAAAAAAATTTATTTTAATTGTTTAAAAGGAAGAGTTGATGTCTCAGCTTCGAATTATTGATTTACCTTATGTTCTTTAATCTTTACGCCTTAATAACATTCTGATGATTGGCAAAGTGGTGAAGCTTAAGAACTTATACTGTTATGCCAAATTAAATTACTCTCATGATTGTGTATATTCCAGTAATGTTAAAAAACTCTTGGTTCATTTCCCTTTCTGTTCACTGTTGCAGAATGAGAATGAAACTAAAGAGGATAAGGACATGAGTGAGACGAGGAAGAAGAAGAATAGTGCCCTTAGTTTGGAAGAGCTGTACAAGAAGAAGCATGAAGAGAAAGAAAAAGAAAGAAAGGAGATAAAGTTATTAAGGTAAAGAAGGAAGAGATAGTAAAAGCTGAAGCTCGGAGAAAGGCTATGCGGGAGAAAATGCTTAAGAAGACACGAACGGGCCATCCTGTTATGAAATACAGAGTAGAGCATCTTTTGGAGAAGATTCAAGGTTCAACTAAAAACTCAGCTGACAAGAAATCCTAATTCACCGAGAAAACACAAGGCCAATGGCAGAGAATATCCCTCTTCTTGAATTTCATCAGCATGATAATGTTTTCACTTAGAATATGACTGATAAATTCAGTGCTGTGCTGTAGCATTAGTAAAACAGTTACTGAGGAACCATGTGCTGCTTAACAGTGGGAAAATATGGATTATAGGCCTTGTAGCATATTTGATTGTGCAGTTTTTGGTGTTATACTGTTATTCATCACAATTTATTTTTTGTACTTATTCATCACAATTTTGGTAGACAATAAATTAACAATTTTATCAACGTCATGGTTCTTTCAAATTTTGTATAAAAATTTATGCCAGTAATTGTTATGTAGCAGCCGTGATGATCGCTGTATGCAATGTGTGCAATTAAGTTAGCATTTGCGCGTATATAGGATCCCTTAAATAACTTAATGAAGAATGCTTATCGCATAAACCTTTTTTATTTTATTTATCAGTTATAAAATTGAGTTCTTAAATCTGTATCTCCGAGGGACCGGGAGATTTCTCTTTTCTGAGAATGGCAGCGCGAAAAAGTGAATTTTCCAAACCCCCCTTCAGTAGCTCATTTATAGTAGGGCTTTTATTGAGTAGAATCTCAATCTAGTTATAAGAAAGGGAGCAAACTAATATGGCATTGGCCATGGGCTTACCCCTATCTTAAAAAATGGATCAAAGTTTAACTGAATTTAGGGTTAGGTCTAGGCCCAAACACCTAGATATTAGCCTCATACATGAAAAGTTATAATTGCATGAGCATTAAAAATAAAATAAAAATCTTAACATCAGCTTCTAGCTGGGAATTTCTAATTTTCTATCTCAGTAATGGCCACACCCTTCTAACTCAATCTTTTATTCGCGTTTTCAACATCTTTTTCGTGGCTGCCATTTGAATACCCAAGAAAATGAGTAACACATCGCATTACTTGCAGTCCAGTTAGATGTGGAAAAGAGTCTTGCACAATTGGTGCATACAACAAGCTTTTAGAAAGGCACGAACGGTTCCACAAAAACAATACTCTGACTCCTTCTAGGTCATCAAATATAAATGGTTCGAGGTGAATATCCTAAATCCTTATTAAATTCAATTCTTATCCAATTTCATTTTAAGTATATGCTTGAAAAATCGTTCGTCAGATACAGAATTTCATTTTTTTTTAAATCAAGATTATGTTTCGTCCATGGTAGACTTTATATAATTGATATCAAGTTTAACTTAATGAAGCTTGCATTTTGTTGTTGTAAACGTCTTTTCTTTTTAATAAAAGAAAGTATGGGTTTTGCTTGTATGGGAATAATTTCATCCACACGAGAAATTTTTTAGTGTACTCAGTCTATTTAAGATAAATGAACTCAACGGTTCAAATAAATCTGTTTTGTGCAGTGTGACTTGGTAAATTTTATATAAGATCTACCAAACACCAACAAGTATAGTGTGATATGATAAGCCAACTGCATTCCCAATATGAGAATTCAAGTTTGATCATTGGAACATGTAATTATTAAGAAGGTCTCTTAGTCACGATCATACCTTATCCGAGTGAAATTTATTTCACAGAACTAATATTCATTTAAAACACCCAATAACTTCTTTATTGGCAGACATTTTCCCGTGTCGCTATGAGTAGTAATATTTCGGTGCCATCAATTGATTACGACTGTAAAAGAAAAAAAATGATTATATGAATCTGTAAGGACTTAAAAGAAGCCCCTCTTCTATTGTAGGGATATCGAAAAGCCTGGTTACAATACACGGTAGAAAGTAAATCAAACAGGTTGTTTCCAATCATTTTCATTGATTTATTTGACAAATATGTAAATACATGAGTATTAATACAGATTAAAAGCTACCTGTCCTTTTGATTAATAGTAGATGGGTAGTGTGAGTCTAGTTATGTTAAGAAACAGAACAAATCAAATAGGTTGTATCCTTAACGAGAGATGCATGGCAGAAAGAAGTTCAGAATAAAAATTATCTTCATTAAGCTATAGAGTAGACTGAAAATCACGTAAGGCCAAGCAAGCCAGAGGACTGAACATGCAGATGATTCTTACAAACCCAATAAAGGAGAAATAAGATTGAGCAAAAGCAGTGATAAGAGTGGGAGTCATAATCAGAACCATGAAAATTCCCATAAAAACAATTCCCCCTTCATTTAATTCAGTGCAAACAACCTTCCCGATCGGAGCATTCTAGCATGCACGGAGATGAGTGCAAGCATACTCTAGTAATTTTACCTCTAATAATTGGTATGTAGCAAGTTTGTAACAAATTTTAAATTTTTTTTTCTTTTTTTCATTTTACTCATTCTGCCATGGCGGAAGAAGAAGAAGCTAACATCCAGGGCACCCAACGCACTATGCGCACCAATCCAATGGCCAAGCTCCTTCTTACCACCCAAGCCACATTCTCATCATGAAAACACATTCCCAGATTTGAAATAAACTCGAACTCATAAACAGGAGCCATTGCACTACTTCTGCACACACATAGTCACCTTCCATGTTGAACCATTAACCCAAACTCTACTGAGACCCATCTTAACACAACAACCCATTGGATGAAAAATCATATAAATATTATATTTTAAATATTTATATCATTTATTTATTATAAAAAAATAAGTATATAAATCCAATCACTAGGATTAGTAACTAATAATAATAAGCAAGTGGGTATTAAAAAAATGATTCTTTTTCGTGAGAAGCCAAAGTATTATTTCACTACATATGTCTGTGCTGGAACTCTTTTTTCAATTCGTTTTTTTATATTTATATTTAATATTTATTATATTTTTTTATACTATATTCTATTATTCTTTATATTATATTATTCTATATTATGCATTTATTATTATCATAGAAAAATATTAAATAATAGAATAATAATACTAATATATTATTATTATAAATTCATGGCTAGGCGGGAACTAACCCTTTTAAAAAAATTCTTAACTTTTATTTTTATTTTTTGAATCTTGTTTATGACGATTTAGAAATTATCAATGAAACTTTATTATTTTTTTATGAAATTAAATTTAAAAATTTTCATACATTTTTATTCTATTATTATATAAAATTTTATCCTTTATTTTTTTAATTCCATGAACATTTTATTTAATCTTTAATCTTTAATCTTTTAATTTCTTAACAAATGTGTGATACTAGCATCTTAAAAATTTTATCATACTTAACCCATTTTTCTCAAGTCATGACATTTTATTTTATCTTTGATTTTTTTAATTTCATGACGAATACAACTTTATTTTATTTTCATTTTTTCCTCACAAATTAAATTGTTTTATTTTCATTTTTTCTCTGCCAATTTTTTTTAATATTTCATGAATCCTAAATGATTTTTTATTTTATTCTTATATTTTTCATTAAATTAAGAATTTTTTCCTTAAAGAAATTGTTTTTTAATTTTTTCTCTTTTTTTTTCAACACAATTTCATGAAAATAGAGACAAAAAAGACTTGAATGTAATTTCATAAAAACTATGCTTAACCAATTATAAGTTTAATTATTAATCATTAAATTAATTGATCGATTATATTATTATCAATAAATATCTTAAATTTAATGATACATCCATACACCTGTTCATTTTTAGAGCATGATAGGCTTAGCCTTCCCAATCGCCCAATGCTTTCGCTCTGTGTAAAGGAAGGGAAGAAATCTCGAACAGCACATTACATTCTGAATCAGATGGCTATCGGCTTATAGCATTCACCTACTTTAAAATATTTGTTTTTTAAGGCAAGGCGGGTTAAATAATAAATAGGCTTTGTTAGACTTAGACGTCAAGTCTATTAAGAAAACTACAATAATTTGTGACGAAAATATTTTTGTCAAAGGTTGTTACTGCAGCGATTGTTGACTGACTAGACAAGGCACATGATGTGATGGTATGTGTATATTGATTAATGCAGAACGAGTAGTGTTATTTGAAAATACACGTAATCTTTCATATTTACAGATATACATCCCAATTTAACGGAACTGATTTAAATTTGTTTAATTGGACCTACTTTGCAGAAATATACCTGCTTGGTTATAAATTATAATATAGCATTTTGAGCTGGGCTAAAATTTCATGCATTAGTTATAAAGTAGAATTTTCATATTATTATAATAATATTTCAGCGTCTCGCACTGTGACGAGCAGAGAATATATTGCCAATGCTGAACGGAGAGCAGTGAGCACAAGCACAACTAGTCCTTGAGGATCAAAACCATGATGATGAGTGGACTATTTAAGGACTATTTAAGAATCATTTGGCTCTGCGTAATTGGAATTTCGCCATGTTGAATCTCGAATGCTGATGCCAAAGCCAAAGGGGCTGACCACCTTACTGGCTACTGCAAAGCAAAACTGATAACTTTGAGCAGCAGCATCATTGTAACTTTTCTAATCATACAGCATCCATTTACCACTGTAGTATAATAATGAGTGAGCGAAAGAACAGTAAAATCAGAATGAATGATTTGAAGCAGGGTAATCAGAGTGAATTAATCATCAAAGGACCATAGTAATAAGGGAATATAAATGACGATGATCATGAACATGAAACGTGCGGCCATCATGAACCAATGAAACGAGCCCACTTTACTGTCGCACATATCTTACCCTTTCCTTTCCCCACTTTTTCTTTATTGATCAGATAAGCTTGGTGGGGGTAGGGATGTCTAATGTTATTGTCTTGCCCACTTGTCCTGCCCGGGATTATCCTTTCTTTTCTTTTTTTTAAGTTTTCTTTTTTTAAAATAATTTTTCTTCTCTCATTCTATACTTTCAAATGTCATTGGTTTTTCTGAGATAAATTTAATTGACCTTTTTAGCGGTAATTAAACAAAAGCTTTTTAAACAAGAGTTTAATTTTGATTTATCATTTAATGTAAAAAAAATTTATATTATCATTTAATCATGTGTTATTAAATCATTAAAAAGTTTAACTATCACAATAATTATTTAAAAATTTTAATTTTTTTAATAATATATAAACACATAATTAAATGACAATATAAAATAATTTTACACTCAAATTAAAATTAAATCCTTTAAACAATGCTACCTGTTCTGTTGTTTTATAACTAGTTAGAAATTTAGAATAGAATAAGAGTTTCTTGTCTTTTAATTATTACTGGGTCACTCACTCTCATCTAGAGAGTGTTTGGGTGTGTGCGTTAGAGCCTCCCAAACATACATTTGAAGATATAAACGGGCTTTTATCCATGTTTTGTATTGTTTGGAAATATGTTAAAATATTATTTCAAACTTGATTCTAGTCTCAAATTATGGTTTGACTTGAAGCAAGATTAACTTGCCTTTACGTGTAGAAATGCTAGATTAAATTCTTTCAAACATTTATCCTTTCCAATTTTATCAATAAATTTAACTTAAATAACTCATATCTTTTTTAATAATTTTATATTTAAAAGTAATTTTTATTAATATTATTTAAATAATATTTCTTTTAACAAAATTATTTTTTAAATAAATTTTCAAACATAAATTATTTTACTCAAACTCACTTTTAATAAAAATAAAATTCACAAAACAATTATTTTAATACTCATTTTTTTTAAAATATCAATATTAAATATTCATTAAATATTATTTATATTTAATAAAATTTTAAATATTTATAATAAAATTAATATTTAATAAATAATTAACAACTTATCTTAAACTTTAAAATATCATAATAATTCTTAATTTATAAAATTAAATTCATTTAAAATTAAATTTACAAAATTTAATTCAAATTCACACCAAATCATTTATCTGTATATCAGCAGATGGTGGTGGTGTGTCGTAGAAAATAGAGCTTGAATGTAGCAAAAAGCTGTGGACACCATCCAATGTCACCGAATCTATCACGTGGCTCAGCAGTCGAGGCTCTCCTACGCTCTTTCCCCGATAAACATTGAATGAAAAGCATATGTCACCACACCTGAGGGCATTTGCCAGTGCAGTTACCAGACCACCCTTTTTTCTTTTCTTTTCCATTTTTATATACCATTGCCACAAATTTAGGGCCTTTCACTAATAAGTACAGTAACTCAAAAGCTTACTGCACCCTAGTCCTGAGGGAGAGACTACAGAGAGCACCAAAGATCATTTGCAGACGTTAGGAATAGGACACTCCTTGGTTTTGATTGCATATTGTCGAATTTGATACCAGTCCTGCACTTATCTCGCCCAACAGAATCAAAATAAGATTACGAGGCCTTAACAGTTAGTATAAAATAAAATATACAAAGAGAAAATTGACAAAAATAGAGAAGGAAAAATTAAATTTAACTTCTATTTTATTTTTAAAATTATATTTTTAATAATTTATTGAAGAAGATTTGAATGAAATAAAAATTAAAAACTATTTAAACTTGAGTAGCATTGTTTCTTCTCAGGCAAGGTTTCATGTTGAACGATGTTGAGCTTTAACCCTATTTCTAAAGGGGAGATTTTACCGAGCACAACATCTAAGAATCAAAGATTTGGAGTGTCAACATGGTTTAAGATCAAGGTCAAAGTCCTATGAAAACAACTCTCAAAATATTTTGAACCGTTCCATTTAACTGCAAAAACCTTTTCAACAGCAGAGCCATTCCTCGGTTCATACGCGTTAAGACTCGTGCTCATTCCAATTGTTCATTTCAGCTCCTACGGACTCTGATCGAAAAAGAGAAAGCAAGGCATAATTACATCAAATGCATCAACATTGCAAATAACCAACAATGTTGCATTAGAATATGAATTTTATTCCTTCCAAGGTTAATAATGACAATGAGTCCACCAATATCTTACTACGAAAGACAGGTTACATACATATAAATTATGCAGAAGTCCGCAAAATATAATAGTATGAAAAATACTGTAACAATTCTATCTAATGCACATACAACAGCAACAACGCAATTTCAGCTCTTTATTAATCAGTAAATTGGTATCCCGTAGCTCAGCCAAAGTGTAAAATGAATGGCAATCGAGCTCAAGCCTCCTGTATACCCTCCTGTACCTAGCTCAAACACCAACCATAACTGCAACTCCATAAGCCGGTCAACAGTTAAATTCATTATTGAATAGCATACTGAGCATGTACCTGCCATCAACAATTCCCACCACATCAAATGCTCATAAATTCTATGGCTCAATCCACAGCACAAGCACTCAAGAAATCTTCAATGCAGAATCATCTTCCATTGTCCATACAAAACCAGGCATGTCCAATCTTGGCCCGGAAATAGTCCTGTATATGTAAAGCTTCTCAACAGCACAACTCTCTGGCCTTGAATCTGGAGGTCCTCTTTCATCAATGACTTCAACATTAAGTCTCGGCAGTTTCTTACCCAGCAGCTTACATGCTCCAAAACTCACAGAGCAAGAGGACATCCAAAGGGATCGCATTGTCTCCAGCTTTGCAGCATTGGCCAAAAGGGCCTTGTCACCAAAGGGACAGTCCCTGATCTCCAGCTTCCTAAGGTTCTCACACCCAGACAGCATGTGATGGAGTCCCAAATCACTATCCCCAGCAAAAGCAACAGAAAGCATCTCAAGCTTCTTCCCATAAGTCCCAATATACTCAAAAACACGATCAGTAAGAAGCCCGGAAAGGGAAAGGCGCTGAAGATCCTTGCAATGCTCTACAATAGCTCCAAAACCGGCATCCAGAGGTTGAAGGGTAAGGTAGTCAGGAGTATGAGGCTCAATAATACACAGTCGAAAACGAGTCATATTAGGCCTGTTCCGGGCAATTGTATTTAGGGCAGCATTAGTCATTTGACGACAAAAATATAGAACTGACTGGAGCTTGGGGCAGCCTTCAGACACAGAAACAAGGCCCTGTTCGGTCAACGCTACATTTGGTTCTAACCCAAATGGGTCAGACGGAAACACCCTCAATTCCCTAAGTTCCTTGCATGATGCGGCAAGCACATCAAGGCCAGCATCTTCTATGTAATCCAGCACCTATAGCAATTACCATAATTAGCATAAGAATTTACAGTAGGACTTTGGGGCAGCGAACCAAAACGCAAACATAAAACATGAAACATGCAATAAATAGAAAACATTATACAAATCAGACATACCCATAACCGCTGCAAACTCTCACATTGACTGACAAGCTTGATAAGATCGGGGCTTTGAATAGTAGCATAACTCAAGTTTAGTGATGTTAGCCTGGAGCAGACAGGATAGACAGCTGGAAGGTAGGATGGGAGCACATCCCAAAAGCCAGACAAGCTCTTCAATTGCTTGCACCCCGAAAATGCTGCTGCCAGGTTTGAGAAGGCCTCCGGACGCACCTCAGATGAGTATGCTCCAGTGCCTAACTCAACCAGCTCAGGAGCCGCACGAAGTAGGTTGGCTAGCCTATCAAGGGGCACAGCACGATTGAGACGGAGAGTCTGCAGGTTGGGACACCTACCAACCAAGCGCTCTAGTGCAGACAAATTCACCTCATTGCTTAAGCAAGAGAAGTTAAGGGAAACTAAGGATGTGTATGAATCAGGAAAATGGCTTAGCCAATGCCCACTAAGGTCCTCCACTTCACTCTCCCGCAAGTCCAACTCCCTCAAATTCCTACAATACATTAGCAGACAGTAGATTTATCAATGACATGTCAAGACATTCCACAGTTCACAAACCAGCCATCCTTTAGGTTTTTTTACCAAATAAAAAATGCAGTAAATTGAACCCAACTGAGCCAAATTTAACATCATTGTCATTGTCAATGACCCAATATTGTCACGTTTTAGATGCAACTAGCATAATGCAAAAGATTAGACAAAAACTAAATTAGCACTTTTCACATGGTTCGGGCCTTCTCTAATCCATTATCAAACAAAAAATAAAAATAAAAATAAAATACAAAGCCCTCTCTACATGCTAGTTTCCCACTAAGAAGAGGGGGAATATACAGGCACTATATTTAATAAATACAGGCTTTCTCTAATCCATTGTCGAAAGGAAGGGGATCTAAAGCGAGCTCTAAAGAACACAATCCCTATTCTTAGATAGAACAACATTACCCATAAAAACAACTAAAAACGACATGTCTGTCAAATTCACCAGAACTTTCCGCTATGAAAACTCGTCAAAGACCACAAGAGATAATAATATCATTTGAATTGGAATTTATCCAATCAGAACCCCGAATTAATATATGATAGCTCTGCAAATATAATATAACGTTGAGGATGCATGAAAAAGCCAAAATATTTAACATTTTAATTCACTTTGCAGCCTTAAAAAGGAAAATGAATCCGACAAATCTGACCACAATGAGCCCGATTCACTCCAACAAAACGCAAACCAAATAACGAAAATCAGACAAATAAAGAAGCAAAATGAGGAGAACGAAATTTAAATAAATAAATAAACCTGCAATTGGCGGCAATGGCAGCAAGTCCATCCGTAGTGAATCCCTCACAACAGGTGAGCACCAACACTTTGAAGTTCTTAAACGATTTAGCGATCAGCTCCAAGCTCTCGTCCGTTATCACCATCCTCTTGAGCTTGATCTCCTCTAACCACGGATAGGCACTAGCCATGGCGGTGATCCAAGGACAAACGAAACCACCCCAACCCTCAGGGACCAAATTGAAGTCCGCAAAGTGAGGCTTCCCCTTGAGGGCAATGGATCTCACCTCCGGGAACCGTTTGATCACCATCATAGGGCTCACAGCGTAGCAGTTCCCAACGAAAATCATCCTCCTGCACCAACGTTCGATCTCGTACCACGACTTGCACACCAACGAGATCGAGTTGCGGTCCTTGTCGGACCGAATGAACGAGAACACGTGCTCGAGTACCTCCTCAGGGAACGAGTACACCATTCTCTGCATTTCGAAGCAACTCTGAGAATTCCCACCCCAAATAAATAAATTTAAAAAAAACGATGTCGTTTCCTTCGCAGTACGAATAATACGGCGACGAAGCCTCCAAGCTCAGGTTGAAGCACAAGGGTGGGACTGTTAGATCTGAGACGCCATTGAAAATAGCTCGTAGTTGCCAGAGACACGCAGAGAGAGAGTGTGTGTGGGGGAGGGAGAGAGAGTGAGGCTGTGGAGTTATGTTGTACCCGGTAAGGTTAGAAATTAACTAGGGTTAAATAGGTGGTGGGGGGTTTTTGTGAAGAGAGGGTTATCGGCTATTATGGAGAAGACACGTGGCTTGAAGTGAAAAGGAACCGTTGGATGTGCGGTGTGAGAAGGTGATCTTATCCGTTGAGAGAAATCGTAAACAGACGTGGACGAAATGCACGAGAACGAGATGTTCGTTTTCTCGCGAGTCGTGGAATGGAAAAGAGCGTGGATGGTGGTGTTTTGGTAAAGTGTTATCATGTGTACCGTAATGGGTGTGGAAGGGAATCTCATGATTCACATTGCACGGCTTGATCTGATGACTAAAGAGATGGATGCAGTGGGACCACCTTTTGAGCCAAAAATTGAAATAAATAAAAGAGGTTCAAAAAATATATTAGGGGAATGAATGAATGATTTGAAGTGAAGTGAAGTCTGGAAATCATGACATCATGGCCGTCCAATCATATGTGACTGTTTTCATTCTAACAGTGAGATATCTGTTATTAATGGCAGAATGCAGTATCCACTTATCTAATGATCGATTCCATTATTTACAGTATGGTTTGAGTTATGAATGAGCCAGCTATCATGCTAGTCTTGCTGTGCAAATCTTAAAACTTACTACCATTAAATTAGGCTCTGATGTTTACATAATTATCGACGTCGTTAACCACCCAAATAAATGCAACATAACGACACGTAAGCCTCTCCAATTATATGTCTAATAGACAAAGGGTTAGCTTACGTCTCTTTTTTCTTTTAAATAAAAATTAAATAACTATTTAAGATGAAAAGAGTTTAATTTTGATCCATCGCTAGTATAAAATTTTTTTACACTGTCATCTAATTATGTGTTGCCAAATCATTAAAAGAGTTTGACTATCACAATAACCACTACCTAAAAAGTCTAACTCTTTTAATGATGTGTCAGCACATGATTAGACGACAGTGTAAAAAAACTTTACACTAACAGTAGATTAAAATTAAATTTGGATGGAAATAGGTAAAATTAGGTTATGCTTTATTTTAAATAGATTTGACATGTTTTAAAAAATATTGGCCTTAATCTGACTTGTTACTTATCATAAGCTTTTTTGTTAGTCTAACCTAGCATTTTTATGAAAACTTAAAAGTATGACCTGACTTAAAAGCGTATTTAAAAGCCTATATTACATAAAGATTTTTACATAAATTAACATGTTCAAATTGTATAGGTTTTAAATATATCTAACCTTTAATAAAATTATTATATTGCTTATAAAATAAATAAAATATATTAATATATAACTATTAAATCATATCAGTGTTATAAAATTTCAATTATATTATTATAATAAATAAATTAGTCAACTTGTTAAGCCTAATAAGCTTTTTTAAATACCTAACCTTAAGCTTATTTAATTAAATAAATTTTTAAAAAAACTTAAACTTAATTTATTTAATAAATAAATTAGTCTAAAATAAGATAAAAATAAACTAGACCATAAGCTCCAACAGCCAACTTATTTCCACTCCTATAACTATCAATACAAAATTCAACAGTCAAAATTGCAAAAATACCGAATCTTTGAAATACAATACAAAAAACTTCTTATTAAGCACCTCAATCACATGAGATTTAATTTTGATACAACTTGAATAAAAATAATAATTAATTATCACTCAATCATATATTATTATATTTTTTAAAATTTTTAATTATGACAATAATTACCTAAAAATAATGTTGTGAAGCGTAATATTATCCCTTTTTAATGACTTATTAACACATAAATTAAGTGTGATTATAAAATAGATTAAAATTAAACTTATCGCATAAACACTGCCGTTTTATCCTATTGGTTCTTTACCTTACTAATATTATATTATTGTAGCAACAAATATTAACCTTAATCCATTATGAGAAGTATTCCCTGAAAGGTCTTGAATTAGCACAGGCGGCGATAACCAACAATAAACCAAAGTAGAATAAACAAGTTTAGCAAGCCAAGAATTGATTAGCTTTTTTTAGAGAATATATTCAGTCACATTCTATCTAGGAAGATTTCTATCTTGTCAAGTCACCACTAAAGAAAATAAAGAATTCAAAATACTAACTACCTCTTTTCTTTTTTAAACAACCAAAACTGTGTTTATTTTGATTGTATTGCGCATTCTTTCTTATATTCGCTAGTTTATAATTGTATAAAATAATGATTTTTAAATAATTGTTCAATAAATTACATATATTATCTTTCTTTTAAAATTTGAATAGTAATTAATGTGTAATCTCTTTTATTATTCTATTTTTCCATTATTTACTTATTTTATTGAGTTTCAAATATCTTATACTCTGAAAAGTCAATATAAACGAGTTAGTGACAAAAGATTTTAAAGGCTAAAATGTGTTTTTGTTTTTTTATATTTTAAAGTATCCTTGCTTGTGACAAATGTACAAATTATAAGTCATATGAATTTTGAATAAATGAAATGGAACGAAAATGAGTTGTTCTAGTATTTTTATGAGTTTAATATTCAAATAAATTATTAAACATTTATTAATTATAAATTTTAAAATAAATATTTAAAAATTTATTAAATATAATTATTAATTATTAAATAATTAACAACTCATTGTAACTACTGTATCTAAAAAAAATATTGAAATAATGCCAAAACAAAACAGATGTGATTATTTGAATAAACAAAAAGTAAAAAATAAGAATTTTAAATTAAAAGTAATATATATATATATATATTATTTTGATATTTTTATTTTAAAATTTTAACTTTTTATTTTTCATAAAGCCATCCATGATGCATCGTCGCATGGTTTATGGTTATGCTCAGGAGTCAGGACTCACGCTAATGAGCACCTACGGGCTAAATTGATAATGCAAAATGACCGTATAAGTCGGTTAGAAAGAAATGATTTTCTTTTCATTCGTTTTGAAAATTAGTAAAATATTAAATTATATTAATTAATAATTTTATATATAATTAAGTAATAATTTATTTTTATTTAAATATTTAATACATAATTAATTGTATATAAATTATTAATTAATGTAATTAAAATATTTAATTATTCCTTTTATTCTTTTAAAAAATTAACTAAATATTTAATTTATTAATTAATAATTTATATATAATTAATTAAATATTAAATATGAATTTATTTCTCCAAGTCGAACTATACAGTCATTTTTCGATAATACCAATAGCATGCATGACCAAAATTATTGGCGCGGCTGCCCTTCAAATGATATTGAGCTTCATTATTGTTCCTCCCCGATTTCTAAGCGAAAGGGCACTATTGCCAGGCGATGAAAAGGACATGGTATTATGAGAATGAACGGTCCAGATCTGACGTTAAATCCAGCTGTCTCTAAAGAGATAAAAGAAAAATACAATAATATCTAAAGAATTTAATTTTAATCTACTATTAGTGTAAAGTTTATTTACATTATCATCTAATCATGTACTGATACATCATTAAAAGTGTTAGACTTTTGAAATAGTTATTATAATAATCAAACTCTTTTAATAAGTTGACAATACATGATTAAGTGACAGTGTAAAGAAACTTTACACAATAAATCAAAATTAAACTCATTTCTAAAAGTATTATATTATATAAGGTTGTGTAAAAAATATAAGATTTCATTTTGATTCATTATTAGTATAAAAAAATTAGATTATTATTTAATCATGTTTTAATACATCATTAAAAAGTCAAACTTCTTACTTAGTTACTATGATAGCTAAAATCTTTTAATAATATAATATTACATGATTGAACGACAATGTAAAGAAATAATATATCAAAATTAAATTCAAATATATATATAATACTCTATAATTTAACAGAAATATGTGTTAATTTATATATATATATATATATATATATATATATATAATAAAGAGTTCCGCCCACCAAGGTAATTAATAATCAGTTCATTAATCTCTATCTTTTTTTCGGTTTAAGTCCAATAATTTGAATAAAATAATAAAGAGCGAGCTGAGTTGTGTTGCACGTATAGTTCATTTTTAATTGGCAAAAAATCGTGATTAAGATTTAAAGATACATTAATCAATTGACATAATTAATGGATTAAATATTAAGCCCACGCACGGTTCTCCGGGAATCTCTCTATCCCTCGAGTGGAATTGGCTTGGACTTTATTGTATGGCGTTGTTTAACGTACCTCCCATTATATTAATTTCAAAAATGTTTCTGGAAAAAACTCAAAAATGTATAATAATAAATGTTAAAAATTACGATATTAATTTAATTAATCTTAAATAGAAGACTTCGATTTGATGAGAAGTTTTTAAATTATTTTATTGGTTTGCTCATGCTCTTGTTGATTGTTGTTTCTAAATTTATATTTCTTTTATGGATTTAATGACTTAGGTTTCTTATTTTATGGTAATCCCCTCCAACACGTGAAGTGGCACATCCAATGTCGAGGATTGGAAGGAAGACAAATAAATAAATGAAATAAATGCGAGGGGAAGAGTAGAAGCAACTATGGATCCATGGGGATAGAGCGGAATGCATGGCGGCACACATGCTGATCATATCATTTACGAATAGCAAAGGCACAGTTTTTGCATTCCTACTGTATAGTCATTAAACAGGAACTGGCTGCTGTAACCAGCTCAATCTTGTTAACATCAATTGTTAATATCAACCGACAAATTCCATTTAACTTTGAATCATGATTCACAATTCATTCACTCAGCTTAATTAGTTGATGTCGATATATAGAGGAGTTATCCTCCTCTGAGTTCAAATCCAAATGTTAATAGCCAGATCCCATAAAAACCAGCAGCCTCTGTTTTACTTGTAATTATGCATTAACACATTTATTATATATATTTATAATATTAATATATACAAATTAAAAAACGCAATGAGAAAATTCCACATATTCGTGTATTTTGTCCATATATATAAATATTATTTGAAGTTGTCTTTTTATTGAAAATCTTCATGCACAATTTCATCTTTTTCTTTTAAATTTTTCTTTCATCCATAACTTATATTATTAAATGAGTGAAACACACTATTACAACCTCTTCCTTGACTCTCCATCGTCCTTTTTAAATATATGTTTGACAACTTGCTCTTAGATGGCAAAGTTTTTTCAACTTAACCTTTAAGGATATAAGTGCATGTTTTGTTTTAATTATTTTACACACAAAATTTAAACAATAATATTTTTTTTTATATCATATGATTTTTGAAATACTTATGTCACCTTAAATTTTAAAATAAATGTGATACTAAAGTTTAAACTTATATATAGAATTCCCTCAACTTTATAAATGAGTGTGTCACCAATTTGAGCTACTTCTCACAACCACTTAAAAACTATCATTTACTTACACAATATATATATATATATATATATATATATTATTATAAAGGTATATCTAATATCTCTAATTACACACATATATATAATATCTCTATTTAATTGATAATATTATTGTATGTTAGATGGATACATTTTTGTATAAATTTAATTAATTATAAACTGTCACATCAAATAAATTGAATTTGAATTTACCAAAAAAATCGTATGAGACCAATTATATTTATAAACAAATAAAATGTCCAATATCCAAATAAATTTTGTTTATAGTCCCCCATAATCTGTGGGTCAAGTTTAGACCCAATTGTGTTAGATATAATTAGTTTAATCTAAACAAGTTGAGTTGGCTAAATTTATGTAAGAATATTTCTTAAATTTATAAGAAATCTGCAAGGGTCAATATTAATATTGCCAAATGTTGGTATTACGGTTACCATATAATCCTCCATAAAATTTTCTGCGTGATTACAACTAATATTTTGTAATATAATTTTTAATTATGATTTTTAAGCATGTAAAATCCACTTGTAATATAATGAAAATAACAACAAATTATAATTAGTTCAGTTTAATATAATTTT
Organism: Styphnolobium japonicum; assembly: GCA_023212625.1. Taxonomy (NCBI): domain Eukaryota; kingdom Viridiplantae; phylum Streptophyta; class Magnoliopsida; order Fabales; family Fabaceae; genus Styphnolobium; species Styphnolobium japonicum. The sequence goes on from JALBWW010000005.1 coordinate 4,746,588, forward strand.
AGAATATGTTCGCAGACATAGTCTCCAAATTAACTTCAAAATATGTAATTTCGCACATTATTTCTGTTACGCTGCTTAATCTCCTTCAAGCATTTTATTTTCTTTTAAAAGAAAAAAAAACTATATATGTCATTGTCCATATTTTTTATTCTAAATGCGCAAATCAAACACACCTAATAAAGGGGATTTTAGTCTTTTTGTTTAGGGCAGATTGATGCTCAGAAAGATCTAACATTTGATATCACCCAACATTATCGCCAAGAAGTTTAGCAAATTATATGCAATATGGGTATTTTAGTTAACAAAAAGTTGGGGTGGGGATTGAATACAGGGCAATTTCAAGATAAAGACTTCTGAGCCGATTAAATTGTTAGACATATGGACGACCATAATTTGCTGCTCAAATGAAAGTGAAGCCAATCATAGAGATTAGATGCTCCCGATAGGAAGCTACGCTTGTTTATTGGTCAATTCGGTGCGATGTCTATGCAGAAGAGATATTTTTTTATTAAAAATTTACTATAAATTTTTGTTAATTTTAAATAATTATTTTGAAAATTTTGTACACTTTTAATGAAAAAATTACAGATTTTTTAAATCATTTATCTAAATTTAACAAAAATTACAAACATATAAGAATTTAAATGCAAAAAGTTATAGTCTCTCCCACGTAAAAATCGAACTCTCGTTTATTATGTGTTTACGTCAAGTGGCTTTTTCATTAGTGGAAGGGTCTCTATCTTATCATTAACGAAAGTTTAATAATCTCTTTTATTTTCGGTCCCTCTCTCTCTCGCTTTTTCATCACCCATTTGCATACGTATACCCTTCACTTTCAAATCTCATATAGCCTCAACTGATATAATATTTTTCATTAAGAAACCCATAACTAATTAGGATGGTTCTCGTGAGCATGCCATCAAACAGGAGCTGCAGCTAACTTTTGTTGACCTCCAAACACGTACTAGGTAGAGAGAGAAGAATAAAAGGAGCCATATTTTTAGAGACTATATAGTATATATATAAGATACAAGTGCAAAAAATCATTGACTACTGTATTATATGGAGTCCCACTTGACAGAATCTTTGCAAAAATTAGGTATCATTGACTGATTATTCATCATTCAATTTGAAAATTACAAGCTTAAAGTCTCAAAAGATAAGAAGGATTAGAGTTAAGTACCATCATTTTCTAGTCTCTTTCATCTTTTTACTTTGCTGCGAGATCGATGACCACAATCAAATAGAAATTAAAATGCCAAGAGCCTCAATAAATTGTGAATTCAACGCCATTTCTATTGAGTGGGAGAGGCCACATACATTACCCATAATCATGTCTTGCGCCTTCTAGTCAACATCAAGTGTGATATTGTTTTTCATGAGAATAGTACAATCGGTTTGGTAATGCTTTAGTAATAAAGTCCTTTAATTTAAGTAATAATTCAATTAATAATGTATTTGTTTTATAAGATTTGACAATTTCTCTATCCCAAATATAAATCTTGATATTTACTAATTGCAGCGCTTATCTTTAAAATTTTGTTTTTACTTTATCAATAGCAACTTAATTAGTGTTAATTTTTTTTTTCCTTCCAATGCAATATAAGATACTTTTATTTATGGCCAAGGCAGGAAAAACACTTTTATTCCATTAGTTATTAGTCTTTATTTTAATTCATGGCTATCAAGAAAAGGAATAAGATCATTTTTTTTTAATTTCCCACTCCGTAAAATTCCTTCTAACTTCTATATATTTTTTTATCCCTTTCTGTTTATTTCTTCATTTATATTCTGTTACCAAGCATATATCCAAAAAGACAATGAATACGTAACGACATTTTTATTCACGTTGTTGTATCCTAGGAAGTCAATCAAGCCTAACATCCGAAAATTGAAATTATTTGTTTTCCATAAGATTTTATATTGGTTTCTTTTTTCATATAATTTTATCATATGAAAAAAACTCATGAAAACTGAGAAGTTTTAAATCCAACACTCCGTTTGTATTCTTTCAATTTAAAATCTGAGAATTATTCAATTTCACATTCACACGTCATCGATATACGATAATGATCAACTCAAACATTCATTGCATTCTACGTCGGATACAGTTACATATTTGCATTTGCTTACTGAACTTTCTCTTTCACCTTAATGACCCATATTTTTTTAAGAATTGGATTGGAAATGACCAATTTTGAGCGGTTGCCAATTCCCCGTTGCCCCAAAGTTGTATGGTAACCCTATATATCTTGTAGCACCAACTAGGAAACCATCAAAGGCAAGACAACTTATAGAAGCCCAAAAGATAATTTTGGGGACCCCACCATTCCCGAAAAACAGAGAAAGAAAAGCCCCTCTAAAACTATTGATGAAGAAAGATTGATGAAGAAAGGGCAAGAGCTTTGACAAAAGCCTCTGCCGCGCTCTATCGCCGGCCTGCACTGTCTTATCAAAACAGTGACACTTCCTTTCCTTTCTCTTTCTTTCTTTCTTGAATTCTTACGAGATACTATTAGCGGTGGTGATAGTTACACATAAAATATGTAAAAGCATGTATATAATTAACAATTTATAACAAAATAATAATAAAATTAATTTTTAAATAATTTAAATTGTGCGTATAACTTATAATATCTGAAACTATTATTTCTATTTCTATTATAATATAAAGCTAGTAGTATGTGATGTTGACAGCTTGTTAAATCTTTAAATAAAATAAATATTTAATATATATAATTATTAAATTTTATATGAATTTAGTACCATGCATAATTTTATTTTTGTATATTGAAAAAATTATCACTGTTTTTCAAAAGTATATTTATTACTGTTATTATTTTTGTGTAAATTTTATCAACAAATAAATAAGTTCATTAATTTATAATATTTTTAAAAAAAATTACTTATTTTATGAACAAAATTATATCTTTTTAAAAAAATGTGTAACTACAAATTTATACATTTATTAGTAAAAATTACACGAAAAAATATCACTTACTTAAAAATGTAATAAAATTTTCTCACAATAATAATACCTCACAAATTTATATAAAAAACATTGACATAATCTTATACTAAATAAACTCAATAATAAAGAAAAATATGTTTTTATTAGTTGTAAGAAAAAAAAACAGAAACAGATCTTTCCAAAGCAGCAGCATTGATACGATTATCGCCGACCATTTTCAAGTTCTTTACGTGTTATCCAATTTGCGTGTCGGCATTTTGATTTGATCACTCATTCTTCTTTAATCCAAGATAAAAGTAACGATACTTGATCACATACTCTTATAAAAATTATTCACTTTCTCTTATATAAATTATTAAATAATCCGATCGTAATTTTTGTGAATAGTTTAGATTATACATAAATTTTGTATAATTTATTTTAACATTTTTTTAGTGTATACAAATTTAAGTAAGAAGAAGACTCATCATTACTTTAAGATTAAGAACAACTATCTACACTAGTGAAGACTTATAATAAATTATAAAATACTTACCAATAAACAATGTCCTAAATTTGAACCTAAATTGTATTAAACATAAAAAGAAAGTATAACCAAGTAAACCAACCTTCATTTTCATCTCTTCCCCAACATAACTAACCGTACTGCAGTGGGAAAGTTGTTGGGAAGTAGGGAGTGATTGTTTACCTTAAGAGAGTAGTTTTTTCGACATATTTATATATAATTTAATACTTGTAAGCTTATATTTAAAAAATATATTTTTAAGTTGAAATTTTTTGTAATTATTTATATGTCCAATGAATGGTCGAGTGTCTTATTTTTTATTTAAAATGATAAAATAGATGATTTTTAAATATATTTAAAACACAATTAATATATAAAATTATAAAATGTAAAGATAAATATACATATACATTAAAAAAAATTAATAAAGATAAGATCCCAAAAAGACAAACAAAAGATTCATCCAAAAAATTACTTTTAAAATACTTATTTAAAAAATTTCTATATATGAAGACTACTCATCCGTAATTTTTAAAGGTTAAAATTTTTTAAGTATAAAACTTTATCTAAAGTAGCTAATGAGCCAACTCACGCTAGTGTACATTGAATTCTGTATCTTTTATATTATTGATGCATACACCGAGTCATATATACCACTGTGATTCCAATACCACTGTGATTCCAAATGTTGACTCACTCTTGTTAGCCGCTATATATGCCATAATAATTCATACTTTTTCATTATAGATAAATTTACAACGCAAAAAGTTATTAGTATAATTTATATAATTTAATTTTAATTTATTATATAAAATATTTTTATAATAACATCTAATTATGTATTATCATGTTATTTTACTAATTAAGGTTTATCACTTAAATAAATACTTTTAACACTTTTTTAAACAGGAGACATAATTTAATTAATTGATAGTGTAGTTTTTTTATATTATTAATAAACCATAATTAAATATAAAAATTATATTATTAAAATAGTCATTATCAATAATTATCATAAATTATTAATTAACCATATATATTATATTAATAACTTATTGTGTATATCTATATAATTTGAGACATTATAAAATTATAGTAAAATATTTTAACAATATTGAGTGAAAATACACCAAAGGTTCATTATCCGTACATATGTCGAAGCTAACATGACATGATATTGGGCTACACCGCTTTTACGGTTTAGATCTTATTATGCAATAATATTATCAATTTGGACACAATAATTTAATATTGATATCAAATTAAAATCTCAAATACTTAATTAAAAATTATATCTATTAGCTAGGAATTAGACCAAGAATCAACATACATTTGTCAAATACCAAAATATGTTTTACACTTTTTTTTTAATTCAACTATATATTAGGCCTGAACTTGAATGTTAAATCTTCTCTTGACTTAGTAAAAGTATCATGATATTTTTATTGCTACAGTCGTTTGGTTTTGAATATCGTGAGGTATTATTTATTTTTCTTCGGGGATAAATTTTGAAATTTTTAAGAATAAATTTGACAAAACTCATAAGTTTATCGAAGAATTTGACGCAAGTCGTCGATTGAGGGGCGAAAGTTTGTAAAACAGATAAAGCTAATTAATGAAAATCAAACTACAAAGCAAATGGTGAAAACTTAAACTGCAAAGCAAATGGTGAAAACTTAAACTTTATGCTCTCTCTCTCTCACTGTGTCTGCATGCATATGTGTTAGTGAGAGAATGCAAGTGTGTTAGATGCATAGTTATAAAAATTAGATTGGTAGTTGACTCGATTAGGGTACTAAATTACTGGTTCAATTAGTGAATTATTGGTCAAATTGCATAAAATTAAATAAATATTTATATATATATAAATACATACTACATATGATGATATTTATTATTATAAATAATTAAAATATATTTATTTTGAAAAAAATATGACTACCATAGTGTAAATCTCAAAAAGTTATATGAAATGGATATATAATTAGTTTAAATCGGACAAACGAGTCAAAAGTTATAATTTTTCAAAATTAAATTTTTTTTTGTTATATAATTTAGTGACCTAGTCGGTTCCGGTTCAACCAATTAGGTCATCGATTTTCATTCAAAATCAACTAGGTCGGACTGGGTCAGACCAATTTTAAAATATATTCAATCTAATTAATCACCTAAACTAATCACTTGGTCAATTTATTGATCCACCAACTAGACCGACCCATGCAGTTGGATTTTTATATCTTGGGTTAGATGCCGCTGCGGAAAAAATGAGAGGTATCTATTAGTACTAGACTACTAGTAGGGCCCATGGACCCATATATGATTGGCACGTATAGTATAGAAGCCTACTCAAGTCAGTTTTGCAAGCTCCGAGGGCGGGTAAAAAGTTCAAGATATCATTCACTTAACCTAAACAACCTCACTCCCTAAAAAAGAAAAGAATAATCTAAACAAATAATTGGGTTGTGCAATGGACTGGCCCATAGGAGAGCAACCTGATGGTTATTGGAGAGAACGGGGAACAAGATCGACCGACTTCAACCATTTTGAGATTGTGATTCATCCATTCTCAAGTAATCAATTGAGCTAAATTGCCAGGACTCAATTAGGAAATTGTTAATTAAATGTAAGATATTCTGACAAGAACCAGTTTGTTTTACATCCAAATTAGGTTTATCTCATATGTTGGACAATGAAAGCTATGATTAGTTTAATTTTAATTTGTCATCTTCAGCCTAAATTAGAAACATATAAACTGTGGCTAGGGAAGCATTGACTGCTCTCTCTTTTCCAGTTTTCCCACCCTCTCTTTAGCTAGGAAGTCACCGTTCTGTGATTTCATCAACAACAGTAACACCACGCCACCACCCAACCCATGTTCAGTGGACAGTCTTTTCTAAAAGGCTAAAAAGTTTTTCCACTACATGACAAATTCAAATTCGGCACGCTTATTGGAGGGTCAATCCTTTGCATTTTGTTTGACAAATTGGAAGATGAAGGATAGCATGTACTCTAGCCTTGCTTGCTTGCTTCCTCGCTCACTACATAATCTATATCCCACGTACAATGATTTTTCTGGTTTGCCCATAGAAAAAGATCCATACACACCAAATTGTGAAATTGTTCATGGTTAACTTAAAAATGAGATGATATATATTACCAATATTCTTGTAACCTAGTGTTACTTAGTTTCATTAAGAAGTATTAATGAGTTGCAAGATTCACATTTAATCTACATTTCTTACATTTTCCATTGTAAAAAAAAAAAGGATGTATATATTATATATAGATTAACAGGAACTCGTAGTCAGCAAGCAGTGAGAGGAATTTGGATCATAAGTTGCTTTCCCTTTTACTGGGGCCAGCTTGCTATGTTATGCTAAAGGTTGAAATTTATTCTCCAATCTCTTTCTAATTGCCATGAAATATATTGCTGGCAATAATATGTATATCATTTTTCAGAACTTAAGAAAGAAACTGTATTGAATATATCTTCCAAGTTCTACCACATTGTGTGGTATAGAAAGTAGTTAATGGGTAACATCATTTGTTATAATTGTAAGTGTTGGGACCATACATAACTATAAATAACTCTCAAATCTCCTCTCTCCCCCACCACCACCCACCCCCACACACTAATTAAAAAAATATTAAAAGAAAACAAAAAATATGAAAACGAAGGATGTTATAAATTAAAGCTGTAGCTTCGAGTTATCAATTTCACCTATGGATTTATTGCAGCATTTATCATGGTCCTGTGAAGCTTTTCTGTTCATTGAAGACCAGTGTGGTCCATAAGGTCCAAGCCTGAGGTGGACTGGATGGTTGTGATTCATGGACTAAGCTACTTTTGGACATTTATGGACCCCTTCAAAACAGGACCACTCATCCAAGGACTAAACTGTCCAAACTCCCTTGCCTTTGTCTGTTGGGGACCAATTGCTGGTGACATTGACATGTTTGTGAGCCCTGCACAAGATTAATATCCTATTTGAAAGCCCAGCTTATTCCAGAATCCCATTGACGTTTTTGTTCATCAATTTAATTTCCAACTGACTTTGTAAGGTATTTTTTTAATAGCCTACTTTGACCACCAGAACGAAATAAGCTTTGGGATTTGGGATTTTAATATGATCCTACTGTGATTTGTTTTGAGTTTTAGTTCCAATTTTTTTTCCTCTTGTTGTCAAGGTGCAAGTCCAACTGCTTGATATTAATGGGAAACCAGGAGAACAGTCATAAATCTTTGGTAACATGGGATGGATTTATTTTCTTATCTAGCACATCAAGAGCTTTTATTTTCCTTCTCTCAACTCTCATGGAAGTGGGTCACTGCTTGATCTATTAATATTAAATGAGCATTTATATTTTTCTAGGTCCTTACACATCCTTTTCTTTATCCATACTTTTTCTTTCTTTCTTTTTGTCCAATGAAGGGGTGATAACGACAAGCATGCCATAGTAGTCAAGTTGATAGAAAGTTATGGAAAAATTCATAGCTCTCTCTACTACACTATGCGAAATGCATCTAAGAGACTTATGAAGTATGAACAAATAACCAATTACATATGCCATTGGTCATTTTATCAGTTAAAAGGAAAGAAGGCACAAAAAAAATCCAACTACCAAAATAAACGTCATAGTTTTTTTTTTCTGGGTAAGAAAAATTAGTAATAACAGATATAATGATGTTCCTCTTATAAAATATTAAAATTAACATCTTAATTAATGTCATTGGTACAATACAAGAGAGGTAACTATTCTCATTACATAATTATCTTCCATTCTAATATAAATTTATTTGCTTCTCCACAAGGGAGGTAACCAGTAACCCCAACACAGTAAAATCAACCAAAAGCATAAAAAAGATCCTTCTTCCAAAACTATTGGTCCTGTGTTGGCCCATTTAGCTTGCATTTTGCTAGCGACCCGAAGAAACGACGTCGCACTTCATAACTCATAAATAAGAGTAGAAATAGGCTAACTTGAAATAAACTTTGCCTAAACAAGCCAAGCTTATTGTGTAAATTTACAGACTTGACTTATTATTTATTATAACCTTCTTTCTAGACTTGATTTTTTTTTTGTAAAAATATAAAAGCCTAATCTAATTTTATAAGTTTCAAATACATATGATTTTTAACAAAATTATTGTGTTGTGTATAAAATAAATAAATTTTATTATTATATAATTAATAAATTATATAAGTTATAAAATTTTAATTAAATGTATAAATAATAAATAAATAACTTAGCTTGTCAGATTAAATAATTTTTTTTAAAGGTTTAGGCTTATTTAATTATATAAATAATTAAATAATTAAATAATTAGCTTGTTAGATTAAATAATTTTTTCTAAATTTAACTTATTTTATAAAAAATAAAAAATAAGCAAAGTCGTATGCTAGATAAACCATAGGACACATTCCCCCACCCATACCCATGCTCACGAGCATGAATATGATATTGATATATCAAGCATTTTTTTTTCGGTTGGAAAGAAATATATTTTCATTAGAGTTCCCTTCTTCTATCTGTGTTCAATGGCAATAGTAGTAGATTTTGATTTTGATTGAAAAGAAATGAAATAGGAAAGAGTAAATTTTTTTTTTTAAAAAAAAGGAAGAAACTTTGGGGAGAGAATTGAATTGCAGTAGCTGACGATGACAGTATTATCGGCATGAGGGGCGACAAAATTCTGCGCACCATGTTGTATTCTGACATGGGTTGTTGTTGTTGCCATGAAGAATTTGCCAAAATGCTAATCTGAGGCTCTTGGAAACTCCTCCTTGTTCTTACTTCTTAGTGTTGTCACTCAGTCAAAACCACTTCTATTTTTAGAGCGTGTATACGTTCTGTTTGTGATGCCTACCTCTTCGGTTGTTGTATAAGTTTCGTTTATGTTCTTGTTTCTTATTCCACCAAAATTATTGTTATACTAGATTTGTAGCAGCGTATGTATTCACATATAATATGGAATTATCTGAGAGGCATCAAAATTATAGAGAAAGAACAATGTGCCAACACCAAGTCACCAACCCAGAAAAACGAAAGCAGTGATCCACAATATCATTTTGGATTTGGTTGCAAATGAGAAAGGACAGGATTATGACCCAACACCTTGACAGAAAGGAAAGGACCGACAAGAAGGGCCCCAAAGCTTTAGCCCAACTCAAAGGCCACTGCCCACAATCCCCATGCCATTCACACAAGTCAAAACTCTGAATTAGTGTAGTTGAGGAGGAGTTGGGCTTCAAAACCTTTGTCTCACCTTCTATGTTGTCCCAATCCACGTTCCATTATTATTTTCTTTTTTGTTCAACAAGAAAAAGAGTCCTTCTGCAAATTTCCTTTTATACAATTAGAATTAGTAATGCCAATAATAATGAAGGAAAAGTCTCGTAGTGTAGATTCTTTTGAGTATCACCAGCACTATAAATGAGTCGATTTTTTAAATTAAAATAAGCTGTTTGAATTTGAGCTCACATTTTTATTAAATGAGTTGAATTCGAGCTCATCATAAATAATATGATGATTCAAATGATATATATTTGCACCCACGTGTATAGATTAAATATTAAAAAATTGTGGAAGAAAATATATAAAATATATATCATATTAAATAACTTATAAATTATTATATTGATTTATGATTTTAGATTATATATATATATATATCTGATAAAATATGTATAAGAAATAAACATACATTACTTTATTCTTAACTAAACTGTTCACAAGTTAAAGGAGTCGAAAATTATATATATATATTACATGGATTATCAAAATTGTAGTTAATTAAAGATCATAAATATTTAAAAATTATATGATTTTATATTCTAATCTTAATCATTCATATAAGATCTAATAATCAAGAATTGTTAATCTGAATCTCTCACAATTAACCTCTCATATATATATATATATAAATAGGGAGCATATTTAATGAGAAGAGTGGTTTATAACATCTAATTTTGATCATATATAACAATTAACCTCTCTTATATATAACATCTAATCTTGACTATACATAGATTATCCAATAGTCAAGATTTACTCTTTTCACTTTCACAATAAATTACTCTCTTCTTTAGATACATCAATATATATATATATATATATATATACCGGCTAACTTCTAAAGCTTAAACGGATGGAGTAATCTTATCAGTAATTAATGAGAATCTGTCTGCTACACTGTGTTCATAAATCATAATGACATAATCCAATTGGCCAAAATATTAAGACTAATATTTGTATGCAACTGATGGCCCAAACAACTTTTATAGGATTATCTGCGTTTGATTCGTAGGTTTGAATTTCAAAAGGTAGTTAGTTAACACTGCCTTTGAGCCTTTGACTGAGTTTTCGCGTCTCGTGAGATGTTGTTGGGAAAACAAACATCATGCTAAAACATTCAGCCATTCAATTTTATTGCTTTGAAAATAAAAAGAACCATGAGGTATTTTAATTGTCAAACTAAATTTCACACGTGTTTTACTTGCAATGGAAGTAATCAAATTCCATTGTAAAGACCTTGTGTGAGGCCAAAATCAACGTCCTAGTGCTCACATTTAAAAGGTGTAAGGACAATCTTACAAAAAAAACAAATTGTGAAGGAAAGTTATTGATGTAACAGGACCTGTAATACAGGTACAGCTTCTGTTCTGTCTAAGAGGAGGCAGTTCTGTTCTGCAGCTTTACGCTCACATATCGCTGAGCAGGAGGACAAAGTTTCGTTTTCAGAGTTTCAATATATTTTGGTTTGATCATAGCACTGGAAAAGGCTCTTGCTCTTTCTTCCAAATCCTAGCTTCTCAGTTGTGGTGTTTGGTGCCGTTAGAGAGGTAGCCATGGGACCTGCTTGGGGTCCTCCTGGACCCGGTGGCCCTGTTTGGGGTCCTCCTGGACTGGCTTTTTCGGTGGATTTGCCAATGGTTTCTGCAACCTCATATCTTCTTGGTGAGTAGTAATTAAACATTTCAGTAGACTAAAAATTAGTAGATTTTCTCATTTTTTTTAACATCGCTAGTGTTATGTTATGAGCAAAAAAAGACAAACTTTTCTGTACATGACCCATCATTATTTGTGCAAGATCCTACTCTATCATAATATGACACTGGTATTCTTAAAAAAATATATAATTTCAGGGTATTATGTTGTTCTGTAGAAACCCCCTAAACTTAAAACACAATGATGATAATGCCCGTTAATGCTTTTCATCTTTGAGCTGTTTCTAAATTTTATTTCGTCCCAAATTATTGGTTGCACCAAGATTGCTTCGGTGCTCCACCCGGCCCATTTGTCCCTCCAGGCGGGCCACCTCGTTTGTGATGGGCTTACTCCTGCACTGCTATCTGGACATGTGACCAGTGGGTTCTGGCAATGAAGTCATGTCCATTGTTCACTTCGGTGGATCCATCATTCTAGCTTCGATGGTTAAAAGTGGGAGAGGCAGTTGTATCCTTTGTAATAATGTGAGGCCTATTGTTATTTAGTAGTCTTGTTTTTAACTTAATCATTCATGTCCACATTTTCCTTTCTTTTACTTGCCATTCCTCTTTAATATTATCATTTATATTAGCCATTGCATTAAATGCAATATCACTCTTTTCTTTTTCTAAATGATGAAAGAAAATTAAGATACCACCCAGCTGCTTATAGGCAGAATTGCACCCCGAGGGAACCAACGCTCTTACATAATTCCCTCTGGTCAAGAGGGTCTTAATTTATAGTGTCTTCTTATTTTGTAATACTTATTGCCAAATAAGAAAGAAGTTGGTGAAATTTGCACTCAAGGTTTTGGGATTTCTTTGTAAGCTTATTTAGCAGCAAAAGCAGGCATATTGCCAAAACCAAGAGCATAAAAAAGAAACAACTGGAAATCTCACAAACCAATCGCAACTAAAGTTGTCTACAAACTTGCACGCGAAAAACACAACATAGAATCCACGTTGGTTAATTATAACGCACACAAACAACCCTATATACAATGGGGAAGGGGGGAGACCTTGATGCCCAAATGGCAACTAAATAGTTGGACCAAAGAGAAAAGCGGAAAATCTATTGCCAATATCTGATCTCCAATTCCAACCAGCAGTAGCATTGGATAACACCTGCCAAGTAAAATCAGCAACTTCGTAAGCATTAATGTTAAACAAAGATCACTAGATCATTGTTCAAGAATACCTGCCTGTCAATCCGGGCAATCATTCACAAGCAATCTTGGTGTCAAAGCTGCTAAGGCATATTGCAAATGCTTCAAAGGCTGAGATTGGATACTGGTAATCCATGGTGAACACATCCTTTCCGACTTTTCCAAACTGGAGAATAACATTTTCCTGAGAAACTCCATTCTTCAGAGAAGCAACCAGCTGAAAATTTTTAACTGAAGCAACAGTCACCCGTCCATTGAAGTTCAGACACCAGCATTGGAGTTGTTCATGCCACCTAGGGGACTTGTTTCGTAATACCAGCATTCCCTCATTTTGACAAGACAAAGGTACTGATTGGAAATTCTCCACGCGGGTTGATTTTGATCTAAAGAAAGGGATAGAGGGAGAAGTATCAATTCTGCTATGGAGAAATTGAGTCTGCGTAGGGGCCACACCTCCTGGTTCAACAGCTGAGGCAGGGATGCCATCCATGGCACACTGCATTATCCTAGGGCCCCTGTTAACATTTTGGCAGCTAACTTTTAGTTATTCTAAATAAGAATTCAATACAATAACTGAGCAATAGAACCACCTCTTAAAAGGAAAGTGGAGACTGGAGAACAATGGATAACAGAGAAAAAAGTCATCAAAGATTTTTAATTTAATGATTCCCAGCTCACATAATTCTCTTTACCCATGAGAGAGACTTTTTTAGTAACAATACTAATACCTGGAGCCCAGGACATTGAGATCATATGATATATGGGCAATGGGATAGTTGCCAGCCGAAACTCTTGGAGACACTTGCTTGAGACTAACTAGCCTGGTGGAACGAGACTTTGTAACTTTGGCTCCACAAATTGGAGGGTGTGCATCATACACGGTGAATTTGGTACCCAGAAAGTTTGATCTATTACAAAAGAAAAAAGGAGAGTGATTTTAGGCCTAGAAGATAATGATGAAAAAGTCATGTCAGATATCATCAGCTAAACATACCTCAACTTTCCAATGTAGGTGCTACTCCCTCTTGATACACAATCACAGTTTAAAGAGATGATATAGTCGGTGTGGGTAGGACGTCGACACTTGCGTGCGGCAAGAAGCAACTTGCCATCATCAGTTGAGACTTCAAGATTATATAAATCAACATCACAAGTTCACAACTACATCAAAGAATATAGAGGAAAAGAAAAAAAGGAAAAGAAAAAGGAGCTCTTCTCTAAATATTACATTAGTACAAGGAAAAAGGATGACCACTAATCCAACCTGTGTGTCACAAAGTTTAGAAAGCATATACCACACATAATAAATTTCAATGTTTGGTAGCTCACCTTGGTTTAAACCAAGGAACAGATAATATGTTTGATTACTGCGATTCCGTTTAATGTAGCACTGAAGAAGAGAGTCCCTTGGACCAGGCTGCACAATGATAATAAGAAATCAATTAAAGCTTGGCAATGAAAAGGGGAACCAAAATTTTCAATAAATAGATAGATCATCAAGAATTTTTTTAATTGGAGTACATGCGAAGCTATTTCAACCAAAGGCACACCTACAACAAGTAGAATACTGAATAATACTAGTTGTTTCATGCTACTAATATTAGCATATTATTATTAGTGTACAGCCAATCCTTATCCTGTTTCAATGTAGATCTTTTTTTGCTTCCATTGTGTGATAAGAAAGAAACTACAATTATTTGCATGCTTAAACAGTTAAACTCAAAATTCATATTGGAGTAGGTTTTACTAGTTAAACAAAAGTCAAGAAAGATGTAAAACAATTACATTCAGAACCACCCGCATAAGATGGGACTTTTGCATCTTAATAAAAAAGCAAAATTGTATCAGAAGTCAATACTTATTGTTGGAATTTAGGTTTTGATGATGTCTAGGTTCTTAAGTGCCTTCGATTTAAATTAATTGATGAGCTGACATTATGGATGTGCCTAATTATTTGAATAATTTGATAAGATATTTATATTATTTGGAAATTATTTAATTTGACATGTGTTGAATCATTGATTGATTGAGGGATTATATAATTGAGGAAAGAATTCAAATTTACATACGCTGATTTATTGACTTACCTCTATTAAGCTCTTGACTTTTTTAATCAAGGAAACTTTGTAACACATTGTCTACTAGGATCCTAAGCCATAATGGAGGAAGTTTGAATTTCAAATCAACGGAGATGCTGAGTTTTCCTTCGTATAAAATCCAGAGAAAAAGAGCAACTATACGAGCACTGGAGGTAAATGAGCACCTACCGGGAGTGTTCCATAATAAACGAGCAACTAAAGGAGTGACTACTAGACTGAACGAACAATTACTTGTTTCTGCACATGATTGGCATCTAAGACTTGCAAGACTCATTCCTTTGACTCCAACGGCTAGCAAAAATCAAGAAAAACAAGTTTGCTACAAAAGGAAGACATTTTGGAAGGATAACAAAACCAATATTGTACGAAAAAGGGAAGAACTATGTCATCCTTGCAATCCCTTGTTCTTCCCATTCTTGTGTGCCTTAGACTTGCCTATACACTTTAGTGAGAGAATATTTGAGAATCATTGTAGCTCATCTATAAGAGCATTTGAATATTAAGAGTTAGACTCTTGTTCTAGTGAAAAGAAAGAGTGTTTGGGTAGCATTCATAATTCTTTCTTTGATCTAGGTTACTCTATTTCGAGTTAAGGTACAGGAATGTTTATTGTAGTGTCCTTGGAAGAAACAACGCCACTGAATACTCTGCTTTGGGTTAAGGTAGAGATAGGTTGGGTTAGTGTCTTTGTAAGCAAAAACACTACGTATTGAAGAAAATCTCAAGCGATTGCTTGGGGACAGAATGTTAGGCCACGCATTGTGGCTGAACCAGGATAAACCACCTGTACACATCTCTCTTCACTTATCTCTTTGATTTAAATTCTTCATAATATTTTCTTGTATTGCATATGAATTTTAATTTGATAAAAATATGTCATTGATGCATAGAACCAATTCACCCCCCTCTTAGTTCTATCACTTATTACATATTATTGCCACTTGAGTGTTAAACAGAGATAATAGGAAGCAATGTAAGGACTATATCTCCGAGATGCATGCAAACATCATTCCAGTAGGTAAACAGGGTATAGGTAATTGCGTGATGGCAAATTAATCCACCCTACCAGATTTTCTTACTTCCCCCCTGACCTCGTAGAAAACAATGTAATATCCATGATGCTTAAAGAGGCTTAGATATACAAAGATACTGTAACACATAATGAAACAATAACACAACTGATCTTGGGGTCCAAAACAAAAAGAATTCACAAGTAATGCTATTTGCACACCACTTTTGCATGTTTCTTTCCCACCTTCTCTCATATTCAATATGTTGTCGGCAAATCTCACTTAAATTAGTCCTTTTATTATAGTGAAAGCATGATAAATAACAAGGAAGCTAATTGAAGCACACTTCCATATTTTATAAATTTATAACTAACTATTGAGCAATTTCAATTATAAATGAATCTAATTCCAACCATCTTTCTTGCTCTCTCACTCACTCACTCTTTGTAGATGAGTAGTGTGTTGGAAATTCACATAACGGACCTTACCATGGACAAAGCCAAAGTAACACTACTTCAATCTACTACGCCTGCCCAACAAATTATGGGCTTTATTGGTTGCAGTTTCTTATATGTAAGAGCATCATCAAACAGTATGTAATTGCTGTAAAACTATGTCGTTCATCAATCTCACCCTAATGTTTCACTATGCATCAAGTGAAAAGTTTAGTCATCAAGATCACATATACCAGTGCAGAATATATGCATATTACTGCAGTGTCAAGCAAACCAAACAACTTCAGCTCAAATGATGTCTAGCAATAACAAAATTCTCTGAGCTTAACTCAAAAAGCTAACAAACTAAACACCAGCAAGTGGACAGCTGACTACTTGAATTGAATTGACTAATTTACGGCCACAAACAAAACGGAATACACAAACCACTAGGTGTATGCTGATAACAGAAAACAAATTGAAAATACAAATTGAAAGGCAGCTTACATGAATCTAATGATAGCATAAATTGTTAAAGAAGTAAAAGTGTGCTGACAAGTCAGACCTGCTTCAAGGAGATTGGGAATGTCAACTTGCCGGATACTTCAGGAGATTTCACAATTTCTTTCATGATTTCTCTCCAACTGCGGCAAACGCCAGCACAGGCAACCACATGTTTTCGGGCAGGCCAGGTATCCTCAGAGGCCTCTATCCTCATGAGCACATCCCTCAAAAGCTCTGGTGGCATATTAGCCCAACAACTCTGCTTCAAACCATCAAGTATCACCAAACTATCCTGAGCAATAACATCACGGTGTGACTGTGACCTCGATCTCATACCATACCCAAACTTCACCTCAAATCCTTTCCTAGAAATAATACTCCCAGACTCACCCTTCCTATCCAGGATGATACTCCTAAACGACATCGTCAACCTTTTAAATGTTCGTGCCCATTCCCAATTCCTCAATTCCAAACCCCTACCTTTTTACCAAAAACATCGAAAGCACAATTTTATTATTTTATTTTTTTACAAATACAAAAGTAGCATTACAATCACGAAAAAGTTTTCCTCTTGTCAAAAAAACGAACCACTAATCGTACCCACAGTGACATATACACATTTTACCTTTAATTACGCCGAATTTTCAAAAACCGGAAACAAGAAAAAAAATAATTCAAGGCAATGCAAAACCTTAAAACCAACAGCAGCAATAAATCAACAAATAACTAAACAAACCCGGAACTTGAACCAAAAACTGCATCCCCTCCGAACCGTGTCCCCTTCAAGTCTTTAAAAACCATTATAAGAGACTAAACATGGATAAAATTGAGGAATAAACAAATCCCAGAAACACTTTTTATTTATTTATTTATGAAAAGCCGAGAAACACTTGAAGGAAAGGAAAACGCAGAATTGGAACCCTTGCGTTTCACAGATCACAGTGACACTGACACAGCAAGTGTGGAATCGAAAGAAGGGTGCAGAAGCGAAAAGGGGACCGGGCTGGTTCGGTTCTGGTTAGGACGAAAGGGCCCTTACCTTATCCAAATCCAATAGCAATAGTTACTTCGTCCAACAAATGGACCGGGTTTGGTGCCAATGAACATATGAAATGATGTACCCGACTTTCAATGATGTGCTTTCTTTGTTGAGCTCCTGTCGTGTTTCGGCCAGATACCAATGACAATTCACAACGTACACATTTTTAAATTATAATATATATATATATATATATATATTATATCCTTACTTGTTTTATTTTATTATCAACGGATATTAATTTAATTGGAAAAAAACAAAATACTTAATTTATAAAATTTGTTTTTTTCTTATAAGTTTTCGTTAAAACAAATAGTATATATGTCTTTTGCCTTAAAATGAGATAATCTTTCTTACCAAATATATCTATATTATTGTAGATAATCACAATTAAACGGTCGAGGGGTATTTCCTTTCTACTTGAAGACCGGCCAGCTAGCTAACCACAATCCATTATGTGGTGTGCAGCACTAACTAAATTTGAGGAGCATGGGACCATCTCACTACCCCCGATTTAGGATATTTCTACTGAATTAGACACATCTAGTCACTGTGTGAGCTCGTAGTGGTAAACTAATAATTGCCTCCAACTTAACACATTGCTAACCACCTTTAACCTAACATCTCTATCCGGGTATCTAGTTATTATCTAATTATTGCAGTGAATGGGATGTTGACTATGTTCAAAATGGTTTTTTGTTACAATTGTAAGTTATTTGTTTTACTTTCATTGATAGATAATTCCAAACTAGACAAAATTGGATTATTTAGTAAAGGACAAACATTCAATTTCAAAATATAGCAAATTAAATTGTACATATATGATACCAGCTAGTAAGGTCTTTGTTTAGTTACTATTTTAGAATTATTCTTTGAGATTAATTATCATTTTGAAAATTAAGTTTGAATGTCAAGATGACATGTTTATTTATTAATATCAAAATTATCTTTTAGACGAACATTCTCAAACGTATAATTTATTCTTCTAAAAATTATGTGCATGTTCGTGTAATTGATGTAGAATCATTTTTTAATAAAATAATTTTTAAAAAGTTTTGTGCATGTTCGTGTAATCGATGTAGAATCATTTTTGAATAAAATACTTTTTTAGAAAGTTTTGAGAATGCCTGAAACTTTAATGCTCGCCTCATTTTGTTTACAAATGGCTTGTTTAAGAATGTATTAATATAAAAAATATATAAATATAATAATAAAATTAGAATGAAACCTACTTAAGCTTAAATTTTAAGATTTAATTTTAATTCATTATCAGTGTAAAGTTTATTTACACTGTCATCTAATCATGTACTAACACATCACTAAAAGTGTTAAACTTTTAAAGTTGTTGTTGTGATAGTCAAACTTTTTTAATAATTTGATAATACATAATTGGATAACAGTGTAAATAAAATTTATACTAATAGTGGATCAAAATTAAACTCTAAACTTTATTAGAGCCCTTGTATTAACTCATTTATTGTGACTTGTCAAGCAATTTATCCACCTTTGATGTTGTGCCTTCTGTCTTTGTTATGGAACAACTTATTTATCCCTTAATATATTTTGATAAAAAGAAAATAATAGTAATTTATTTATTTCCTTTTTATTAATACATAATATCTTATTAAAGAAATTTATAGACGTGAGCTAGTAATGAGAGATTTGGGTAGTTTATAAGAGTTGGTTCAAATTCTTGTACCATAATAAAATGCGTTCATACAATAATACATTTGTACATTGATTAGTTGTGTAAGTAATATTATTTGTATATCTCATTTTTACAGCTCTCCCTACACCTTATTATAGTATCAAATGCTACTAAAAATGTAGTGTTATAACAGTTATGGTTGAAAATGTACTATTATAACAATTATTGTTAAAAATGTACTATGAAATGAGTTCTTTCAATATTTGATTCCACAATAATAAAGTGTAGAGAAAGATGTAAAAATGAGTTATACAGAATAATAATTTGATAATTATGGGTTAGGTAATTGGCTTTTGTGATGAAAGCCTTCAAAATATTCATTTCAAGTAATTTTTTAGTTCGCAATGGATTTATTCTATTTCTATATGTACATGAAATTAGATATAATTTTTTATATTACATAATCATCATAAAAATTTCATACTTTTAATTTAAGCTACAATCACGATAAAAAAATAATAATATATAAAACTCTTGCAAAATATATTTTAAAAAAATTAAAATGTTCTTACATTTCGTTTCACTTGGTTACTTATGTGTATTATATTAAAATTTATAAATTTAATTAACAAAATACTAAATACAAACATATGCAGAATGCACGGGATAAATCACTCGTATGTATAATAAAATTGCGAGCCGGTCTTTTTATTGTCAAAAATAGATGTTAGGTGAGGGCGTTGTCAAATTGTGAATTTGGGGATGGCGAAGGGAAGAGAATGAAAAGACAGGAAAACAAAATGATGGATTCATTTTGGGAAGCACATGATGTGTTGTACAGTACTTATGACAAATGACTAGTCCTTTGTTTTGTATTCTTACCAAAAAAGGTAAAAATAGAATACCTTGCGCCCACGAGTTAAACAGTACGTACCACGTAGAACGCGGTATTGCTATTAAGGAATCATCGTCATCGCTGAATCAATGCCCAGCAACGGTCCAGATGAGCCATATAAACTATTCTCCCCTCGTTGAATCGATGCCCCCCCCCCCCCCCACGCCTAATATTATACTATATAATAATACATTATTCTCTTCTCTTCTTTTCTCTTTTATTTATACGATGCTGAAGGAATTCTAGTTCTAGTTCTAGTTCTAGTTCTACGTAAGCCCTTCTTGCTTCGGCTTCTGCTACCAGGTAAAGTATCAGGATGTTGTGCTGCGTTTCTTTCTTTCTTTCCTGTTTTTTTTATTTTTATTTTTGTCCTTTTTTATTTATTGCAATTTGGAAGTGCTGAAACTGAATTCTAGCTAGCTTTTTTTTTTTTACGTCTGTGTGATTTCGGAGAATCCGAAAGGAAGAAGACAACAAACAAAAAAGAGCAGACAACAAAAGTCAAACCACCACAATGTCTTCGTTCGCAAGCATACGGTCGGTTACTTGTGTGTTTGCTCTTTCTTAAAACGAAAAAGTGGAAGCTGATCAGACACAGCGAAAACATATATAGTTGTGCCGTAGCCGTAGCCGTACTACTAGGCTCTGACCCAAGGTCCTTTTGCTAAAACCTTCATTTCCCCCGTTTTCCTTTATCACTGAAATACTGAATTGTTGCTGTTATAGTGATTGATATCGGTGTAAAGGGAAAAAAACAAAGGAATAACAAGAAGAATTATAGCTATTTTGTTTTCGGCCTAAAAGTTGCACGAGAAATGTTCCGGAAATTTCTCATCACCCTTTTCCCAAGAATTAAATACAAATTCCTTATAGTAAAATTTCTACGGTAGTGATGTTTTCTGCGATTTCTTTCTTTTTAATGTTATTGTTATTATGACATATGGTGCACTTACTGCCTAAATTTTCTCGTATTTATGTACTTATTTATTTATTTTTCATTATTTTGCATTTAAACGATCTTTTTTTTTTTTTAAATGATGAAGTGATTCCTTGTGTTGGTGACAGAAGAAGGGGTTGTCATGGCTTTCAATTTGAGCTCTGTTGTTGTGAGATTGGGGGTATCATCTTCATCCCCTGATAGTGCTTCTGTGGATTCCATCACTCTATTTGTGCTTCTCCTTTGTGCTTGTGTTATCATTGGGCATCTTCTGGAAAAGAGTCGATGGATGACCGAGTCAGTCAGTGCCCTGATCATTGTGAGTATTTCCACTCACTACTAAATACCATGAACACTAATTTTTTTGGTTTGTGATAAGAACCATTTACACAATCTTCCCATATTTCCACTGTCACTGAGAAACTTTATGATGGGTTTTGTCTCAAAATAGAGTGTATAATATTTTATGGATGGTTCTACTCTTCTCCTCTACGTTTTCAGGGCTTTGTTACTGGAATCATACTTCTACTGACAACTGGGGGGAAAAGTTCACGCATCTTACAATTTGATGAAGACCTTTTCTTTATATATCTTCTTCCACCCATCATATTTAATGCAGGGTAAGTTTGGTTCTGTAAAATGTCTTCACCTCTTCTTACATTTTCATTATGTCGTTGTAAATATTAATTAAACAGCGTGAGTGATTCTCTAGTTATAGAAGGTTCAGAAATAGTGGTTAGGAGTTAGTTAGGACCAAAGACTTATTTGTGATATATCCTTGTCAGTTTCTTCACATAAATGTTATTTTTGGCAATAAAATTTATGCAGCTAATTTTTAACCTCACATTGCTTAGTAAATTCGGGCATGCCCATGATTTGTTGGTAACAATTCTGCTTTTAAGATCAGCTAGCTCTTTCAGTTCATCTTCAGTAAACCTGGCTAGTGTGGTCAGTGGGGTGTCGACTAATAATTTTGTTATTATTGAGAATGAGAAGTTAACTGAAAGAGGTAAAGAGCTGAGGGGTGGCAAGAAATAATTGGTAACTACATAATGGGAGAAAGTTGCAGCAATTTCTAAAGAATAAGATACAGATTGAGATCTAGGAAGTGGTGCAATGCACAGACAATGTTCATGATTTATTCTCTCTTCCTCTTTCCCTCCCTTTCGCTCATTCACTTTAATGATAATATTTCATAACTTTTATATTAAATTATTTTTATACCTTCAAAAGAATCATTCAATGATGTCAGTTATTCTTTACTTTTGCTTGTCAATGAATATATGAAATGATAATTTCAAATTTTCAATTGATATCGATATAGTGAATGAAGCAAATCACCAAATACTTATGTTGTCAACTTTCAATTATATTTCTGTTTATATGTACGGATGCATTTCCATTGCTCAATGCCTCAATTACATCACAGATGCACTAATTTGTATATTTTGTCAACTATACTAATCTTCTTGCTGTTACTTATGAACGTCGCAGATAAACAGGAAAAATCCCAACTGTTTTTTTCCCTCTCCTAAGTTTTTTATTGTGTTATGTTTTTTCCAGTTTCCAGGTGAAAAAGAAGCAATTTTTTCGGAACTTTTTGGCAATAATTTTGTACGGTGTTCTTGGGAGTCTAATATCGTTTCTCATTGTGTCACTGGGTAGGTTCAGACCTTATTAATGTGAACACCTTGGATATGATATGAAGGTCTTCCGTGCATGATCATTTTCTCCTAAACTTTCCAGATGTGTGTCTTTTCTGTTAGATGAATTTACTGCAGCGCATTAACATTGTTGTTGAATTGATTTATTGTGTATTTTAAGTTAAAAGGAAAAAGGTTATCAAATCAAAGAATGGTTCTCTTATTAAGTCACAAGCTCAACAAGAACAGGAGCATTTAATTTTAGGTTTTCCTTTCTAGCTCATAATAGTTTGAAAAATCTAAACAGCAGTGTCATGGAGCTCTTGGTAACCAACTTCTATGTCAGTTTTACAGGTCAACGATACTGCTCAGTTTTTAAACCATAATGTTTACTTGTGTTTTTTTCCTGAATTCATTTGGAATTTTTTTAAATAAGAATCTTGTATGTATCAATTCCAACTTTGACATAAAATGTACTAAGAAAAGTTGAATCTCTTTCTGTCCATTTCTTTTAGGTTAACTTGAATATGAAAATCTTTGTGTCATTGCAGATAGGCCAATTAGGCTTATTATATTTGGGCAGTCTGTATTTTATAATTTATCATGATTGTAATCTTTTATAGCATTATGATCCAGGTTCATTACAGTTGTTCAAAAAATTGGACATTGATTTACTGGACTTGGGAGACTATTTTGGTAATTTCTTAACCTTAATAATTTCTATAGCAATACTTTTTCCATGATTTCTCTTTTTATCCATACACAAATCGGGTATCCAGATAGATTTTATTCATAACGCTTGATTTTATTGAGGTCAGCAGTAATTTGTTCTAGTATTGTGGTATAAAAAAGGGTAAGAGTTTGTTATTGTCTAATATTCCTGTCTGAGTAACTGTGTATTCTCCATCTGTAGCACTTGGAGCAGTATTTTCAGCTACAGATTCTGTCTGCACATTACAGGTATGGGAGTTAAGAAAGAAGGATTTGGTTATAAGATAGGCGGAGAGCGTTTGTTTAGTTTTATTCTTATGTTTCAGGTGCTTAAT
This sequence comes from Styphnolobium japonicum, assembly GCA_023212625.1. NCBI lineage: Eukaryota > Viridiplantae > Streptophyta > Magnoliopsida > Fabales > Fabaceae > Styphnolobium > Styphnolobium japonicum. The sequence continues at coordinate 4,770,473 of JALBWW010000005.1, forward strand.
CAGGAAGAGACACCTCTTCTATACAGTCTAGTTTTTGGTGAAGGTGTGGTCAATGATGCCACATCCGTGGTTCTTTTTCACGCAATCCAGAGATTTGACCTCTCACACATCACCTCAGCCAATATCTGGCAGTTGGTCACCAATTTTTGTTATTTATTCCTCACAAGCACTTTGCTGGGAGTAGCAGTATGTTATTTCTCTGCCTTTTAATCTCGTCTTTTCTGTCCTTCGCATGTTTGTCTGCTCGTAATCCATGTATACACTTCCCATTGGCTTTATCTTGTCTGTATCACATTAATGGTATTCCAAAATTTAAGAACATGATATCTGATTTACTCAGCTTATTTTCCTTGCTGTCTTAACTATTCAAATGCTATTATCTATATTAATTCATTTTTCTTCCATGCCCTATTGGCATCCTTAAGTTGGAACCTACACCCATGTTGATAGATCAATCAGATAAATACGGATACAAGCTGGAACTTTCCAAAGTTTCTAGACATATATTATAGTGGTAGATGTGCATGTGATGCTGCCTTGGGACCATCCTTGCATGAGATTGCTGGAGTAAGTGGACTCTAGCCTTTATAATGGAGGATACATGTAAGGATGAATTAGGTGTAACTGACTAATGCTGAGAGCAGAGGCTGAGCAGCACTTCTGTGTTAGCACATGCTTGGCATCTGATATTTTTTACCTCTTTTAACAAACTTTTTCATCATTTGTTTCTACTATATCGCTTGTTTCTGATTTTCAGGTTGGCTTGCTTAGTGCGTACATTATAAAGAAGTTGTATTTTGGCAGGTACTTGGAGGATAGATCTCTCTGTCTCTCCCTTTTCAAAGTATATTTCTATGTATTATGGTTCTGGTAACTGTCCTTTTCTGTGCCTACTCATTAATGATATATAGAACATATTTCATGGGGTAGGAGTTTTGGAGGTGAACTATAGGAGTATCTGTGGTGGATTCACAGATCATAGCATCCTTATTTGCTTCTTTTTCATGGTTTGATTTGATAATTAATTGATTTTACTTCATAACTAATAAAAAAAAATCTATTGATTCATCTCCAATGAATATAAATGGCATGCATGTAATGCCTTAAATCAATCCTCTCCTCATGAGAAGTACTAGGGGACCTTCTCCTAATCTTGCTACATGTCTAATGCCTTGTTAACTTGTCTCTAGTGAGTGCCGCAAAATGGTTTACTCCCTTTCCTGAATTATTTGCATCTCAGCATTAGTCTGTTGAACTTGAATTAGGTCCTTACGTGGTAGAATTAACATAAAGTGATATTGCATTTGGTATGATATCCTTTTTGTTGCTGGAATGGAAACTGAGCTTAGTATCTTATGGTTGGTATCAGGCATTCCACTGACCGAGAAATTGCTCTTATGATCCTGATGGCTTACTTTTCTTATATGTTGGCTGAAGTAAGTGTTCTAAAGCTAAATATCTCTTGAATGTTTGTTTAGATCTTATAAATTTATTTACTACTATACAGCTTCATATTCTAACTAAATGTAGGCAACTTCATCTTCCAGCTTCTCGATTTAAGTGGGATCCTTACTGTGTTCTTTTGTGGGATTGTCATGTCGCACTACACCTGGCATAATGTCACTGAAAATTCTAGAATCACAAGCAGGTATGATAGAAGCTATGATGCATTTCATTTAGTTTAATAAAGTAATAAGTTATCATTTTCCTTACGTTGTCTATCTATATCTATAGGCATACTTTTGCAACTTTTTCTTTTGTCTCCGAGATTTTCATCTTCTTGTATGTTGGTATGGATGCCTTGGATATGGAGAAGTGGAGATTTGCCAGCAACAGGTATTGATTAGAGACATTCACCAATCTTAAGTTTAATGTTTCATGATATTTCAAGGTTTCTCTCTGACCTTGTATTATCAGTTTTTCCAGTATTGAATTTTATCATTAGAGAATTTTTATATACTTCACTTGTGGCATGTTGCAAGCAACGTTGTAAAAATTTGACTTATGTTCCATCCAGTCCATGGACATTACTTGGGGCAATTGCCATACTGCTTTGCTTGGTTCTGCTTGGAAGGGCAGCTTTTGTGTTCCCCCTATCATTTATAGCCAATTTATTCAGGAAGTCTAAGAGAGACAAGATTGCACTCAAGCAGCAGGTAAGTGCTTGTTGTACCGAGTATTTAATCATCTTGACCTACAAGTCTTAATCACTTATGCAAGTTCAAACAGGTTGTAATATGGTGGGCTGGGCTCATGCGAGGTGCTGTATCCATTGCTCTTGCATATAAAAAGGTATAAGAATGATTTGTGTGGCCAGATTACATCGAAGTACAAGGCTAAATCTTTCTGTGTTTTTCATACATTTTATTTGGGTGGGTGTCATTATATGTAAAAGTTTGTTTGGTTTTGTATATTCAGTTTACTATATCAGGGCATACTCATCTGCAAGGGAATGCTATCATGATCACCAGCACCATCACAGTTGTTCTCTTAACTAATGTGGTAAGAATCCTTTGTTTAACTAACGCTTACTAAAATTTGGACCACTTTCTAGCCCAGTAGCACCAAGAACTTCGGTAATTTGGTTGCGTGTTTATTTAGAAGGTATCTCTTTGGTTTATAAAATATCCCATTGGCCTTATAGATGGTATTGAGAAGGACCCAACTGAAACATTCTTCAGTCATTGCCAATCATGAATACAGGTTGCTAGAAAACTGAGGCACTCTTCGGTTTGCTTCTTCTATAGAAAACACATTATCAATCACAAAGTTAATTTTTTAGTTTACCTTGGAAATTATACAAACCTGAATTTACACAAGCATATTGAGATTAACCAATGGCACCTTCTTCCATTTTGCATGAGGATGGAGCTTGAAGCTATAGACTAAACCTGTTTGACGTGTGCATGTGTCAATTATTTATCTATAGTTGACCATTAGTTATTGACAAATTCGACTCCTTTCTTGTCTTGTGATTTTTAAGCTCAACACTTTATTGATGAATGCAGGTGGGTGGATTACTGACCAAGCCTCTAATAAGGTTCTTGCTGCATCCCCATAGGCATGTAGGCAGTAGCTCAATGCCATCTGACTTCTCTGATAAGTCTCTGCCTCTTCTCTCTAATGGGCAAGATTCAGAATCTAACATGGACACTGGCAACCCCCTTGATTCGAGTCACGTTGTCCATCATAATTGGCGAATGTTTGATGATACATTCATGCGCCCTGTATTTGGCGGCAGGGGATTTGTTCCCGTTATTCCTGGTTCACCAACAGAGGGCACTCTACATGACTAGCTGCAAAAGAAAAAATAATTTACTGTATAAGACTTGCATACGCAGTACTCAATAGAATTAGGGAGGAAAAGTTACAGTTTTTTCATTTTTTTGCATAGAAGAGTGAAAAAAAAATGAGTGAGTTTGTGCTAAAAATGTGAGTTCTTGTATGAAATTCTGGTAGTTGTGTGAGAATGTGTAAAATTTTGTCAAATTGAAATAATTTTTCTGTTTTACGTGTGTTTTTAGATTAGTTTATTTTGTAATAAAAAATTATCAAAATACTCAAAAGAGGGCTTTCAGCTGAAAAGCTACTTTTTTTTATAATAAAAATTGGAGTAAAATTAAACGTGTGTAAACATCTTTGACTTTGTTTTCTGCATGGAAGCTTTTCCGTAGTAGTTTATATAATTTTTTGGTTTTGATTATTTTACACTCAACAATAACTTCTTTTATTTTTTCAAAATCTTTCTCTTAGACATTTTGATTATAAACTTTTTTAAAATAAAATTAAAAAAAAACCTAATCTAAACATGCTACGGACAAATTACTTTATACTCTTCTGCTGAAGTCATTGCTTTGGTTCGTGGAACATGATTTTGTAGTAAGGTGCCGTGAACCCGTCACTCATCCCTATCCCGGGAGCAAAAGGAAATATAAAAATATATCAATGGCTTAAGTTTCAATTTTCAATACATCAGCCCTGCAAAAGATTCAACCGTGAATGAAAAGGAAGTCTCTTAATCTTACATTAAACCATATTTCCTCCTTTATGATTATATATATCGGTCTTTATGAGTTCTTACCAAATTGTCAACCATGACATAATGCAATTTTGGAATATTCATGGAGGCATCCTCGGATCCCTGGTAATCTTTTATTTATCAGTTACCCATATTTAGATTATTCTTATCCTACACAAATATAGTAATTCCTTACAAATTAAGAAGTACAAATACAGGAGATTGAGAAAACAAAATTTAAAGTATTTTATTAAAATTTTAAACTTCAATATACAGACACAACTCTTTTTTCTTTAAAAAGTGTTCATATTTCGTAGCTTTCAAATAAAATAGAACTTTACCTAAAAAAGTTAAAAATTAGAACTTTCTTTTTTGTTAATCATGTCTTTGTGACTCAGGGCTGGCTAGAGCCGAAGGCTGCTAAATGCTAAAGCCTTTGATTGAGGCTTTCAAAATTTTAAGTTTCATAATTTAATAATATTATATTTATAATTTATATAATTATTATATTTATTCATAATAAATTAAGACCTCTAACTTCTCTAACTTAATGTCTAATAAATTTCATTATTTCTTATTCATATTAATTAATCAATTATAACCTTAATTACATTTTCAAATCATTATTTTTTTCCTTATTTTATTTATATTAAACCACTCCCTTGAGTCGTTGATCTTTTAAGACAGTAATGTTTAATTTTTTTTCTTTATATAACTATGTTTCTTTTTAATTTTTTTCTCTCTTATTTTTTTCGTTGTTGCCAGTAACACTAAAGTCACTAATTGTTCTTTACCGACAGACTAAATAATAACATTTTTCTTATTTGTCAAGCCAAAATACTTGAAAGAGTTGAGATACTTGAAAAAGTTGAGATTGTAGAGATTATTGTTCTATCTAATAAATTTCACGCAGCATACTCTTATTGACATTGCCAAACTCTTTCACCAAAAAGTCATCTTCTTCTACTTAACCTATCATTAGTTTTGGCACTTTTAATAATACTTAAACTCATCTTGCATTGTATTCCTACTTGAGTCAAAAAGAAAAATAATTTTATTTTTTTGTTGAGAATCATTAAAGTAATAAAATTTCACTAAAGCATTCTCATGAAATGATTTTGAAACTAATAAAACTTATCTAAGATTAATAATGTCTCAAGAAAGATTAAATGAATTAGCTATATTATCAATTGAAAGAGAAATGTTAAAAAAATTGATTATAAAAATATAATTAGTAACTTTGCATCTCAAAAAGTTAAAAAAAATTAAATAAAAATGTATATTAATTTTATTAAATAAATTAAATGCATTATATTAAAATTTGGCTTTAAACCATTAATTCTCTTAAGCTGGCTCTCTTGTGACTTTGATATTTTTGGTTCATTTTGATCAAAAAATGTAAATTTATGATTGTCTTGAGTTATGCAAACTTTTTTTTTTAAAGGGGCGCGTTTCAACTTTTGCTTGTGTTGTATTATTATTATTATTATTATTATTATTATTATTATTATTATTATTATTATTATTATAATAGACTAACCTTTTTATGAACTTCTTAGTTGACCAAAACAAGTAGTAGAAATGTAGAATACATGCATTTGGCCAAAATAAGGAGCAGGCCGTAAAATGTGTTAGCGGGTTGTGTTTAACCCCGCTTGCCATGTGTTGGGGGTTAAATAGATTGTGAAAAAATTACTTGCCTTCAAACAAGTTATAAAATAATTAATTTGACTTGCTTTAATTAATTCATTAGTCTAAAGGGATTAACTCATTTAATAATTTATTTTAAAAAATAAAATTAACTAACTAAAATTCATTAACCAATATATATATTTTAAAATTTAACAAACAAGTCACAAATTAATCATAAAATAAGTCACAAAATAAGTCTTAAATTTCAATGAATAATATTAAATCACATCAAATGGGACAGTCCAAAAATATTTACATTTATACAAACCACTAAATGCAAACTTAACTCATATAATTTATGTAATTAAATAGGTTAATTCGATGAGTTCGACCCGTTTTGATAATTAAGGAGACAAATTATAATTGTAATGATTGTCAAGTTATTATAAAAAAAAATTGATTTGTTAGGATCTCATCAAACACTATAGATTTATTTGAATAAACTTATTAAAAAATTATAAATCTTTTTCAGTAAAACTTTAAAAAAAATTATTTTACATTTAAATACATATTTAAAAAGTACTTTTAAATAACACAAAGAATTATAAATTTGCTTAGCAAAATTATTAAAAAGAACATCCAGACGAAAGAGTAATGGGAAAAGAAGAGAAAATATAGAATGTAATTTTTAATGAAAATAAAAGATATTTTTATCATAAAAAACTATACTAATAAATCACTTTTCCTTTTTCAAAAACTAGGATCATTAACTTTAATAAAAGTCAAAATTCAGATAAAAAAAAGTCAATCTAAACCCAAATAATTTGTTAGGGACATATAGAGAAATGGAAGTTTCTGTATGATATTTCCAATTCAGGCCGTTACATAATTTTTTTTGTATTGGCATATGAGCACACTCCCTCATGTTTCACATCCAAGTCCAACGCCCACAGGGACAGATCCACATCCACGTTTTATTGTTTTCCCATATTTACTAAATATGATGATACAGTTCTTTTGGACAAATTATCAAACCATATTCTTCTGTAATAACCATTATTAAGCAAATAATCCACAACCAAAACACTTGCTACTTTTCATGTTTGAAGCCTCTAAAATGCCCTTGAAGACAAGGCTTATTTGTTGGGAGAATTGAGTAGTGTAAGTGGCCATTCGTTTGTGGCATTTCGGTCAATTACCCAATGAGGAGGATTTGAATCTGACTCTGTATAGCAAATTGGTAACTAAGCATTTTCTTGGCATATGGACATGGCTCGAGGTAGAGGGTTGGTGCCCCTGAATGTCAAATACACGTGTCTGAATATGATAGGTGGAAGCCTCAGAAATAAGACAAAGAAATTCAAAACCAGGAAGAACAGTATTTATGGTCCCTCCCTCGATGGACTCTACTACTACCCCAGCTCAGTGCGGTGGCGGAGCAGAGCAACGAGCCAGAGAGAGACTCAGACTCAGTGAGTGGGTCCTGTGGAGAAGACACGAGTTAAACGAGTCACTCTGACGAGTTGAACCAGGTGATTTCTCTTTCTTTCTCGTGTATATTCATTTGTGTGATGGGCATTCCAAAGTCAGAGTCTTTTGTCATTTGTCTACTGGGATAACCTCAAATGACCCAAATCTAGATAAAATGATCAGAATTTTGTGTAACTGACATGGGTTTCTTTGAATTTTATAAAATTTTGTTTTTTTTCTTTCTTTCTTTGGTTAAAGTTTTCATTTGAGTTTGTGTTTTTGAAAGTTAAAAGTTCCCCTCGGAATGGCCTTTGTCTATGACGTTATGTTTGTGTGTGTGTGATGTCTTGTAAATAACGAAGAGGCAGTGTCAGTCTCACAGTCACAGTCGGTGCATTTGTCCCTTCACGCAAATCTGATAAGTTTTGGCGCTTTTCATTCTTATCTTCTCGCTACAAGTATTTTTAAAGTTTTCTGTTTGTGACTAAGACGTGCTAATTAATAGTTATGTTGTGCTTTTGCAATTTTTGTTTGGGGAATTCAAGGTTCTTTTTTGTTGTTTTATTATATGCTTTTTTTTTTCCTTTCCATATATAGGCTCTTGGTGTTGGTGATATCCAAGAAAATATTGGGGGAGAAGACGGCTAAAATGATGAAGAATCAACGGTCAAACTGGTGGTGGCTTGACAGCCACAGCAGCACTAGACGATCCCCATGGCTTCAATCCACTCTCACTGGTATCCACTTCCTTCCTCTGTCTTCCTCTTATTAATTTGATATAAGAATTTCTTTTTCTTTTGCCCTATAGCACTTAATATATTTGTTTACTTTTGAGTCTTTACCTATGGCAAGCGTGCTTTCTGAAAATTGATTTTTTTAATGTTTAATTAATGCCATGCAATTTTTGACAAACTCTGCAATTGAATGGTTCGCGTGATTGTGATTAGATTGGCTAATTACTTAGCCGGAAAGTCAGGTTGTCTTAGTAGGTTGGCCTTGTTTTTCAAACACATGGAAGTTGGGAAATGGGAAATGAATTATCATTGATGACATAACTAACACTCTTAACAGGCCTCATGTCATTTGTGCTGCGGAGGGACGATCTTCGTGGCACTGGTTTCCATGGCTAATATGCATTCAATGATGTTTTGATTGCATGAAGATTGATGGTGGGTTACCCCTTTAATAAGGGCATAACATATGAATGACTCAGGCCCACCAATCATTCTCAGGGTCTTTGTTATTTACTTTCAGGATTTGTCCCAAGTAGACCCATAATTCTTTCTTTGTAGCCTGTTGAAGTTTTGGACCCACAGGTGTGTACCTAAATGAAAAATTACTTGACTCTCATAATGTAAATCTGAAAGTACTTAAAAGTGAGCCAAACGGTTCTCAAAAGAAGGTAGTGAAAGAGAGAGAAAGAGGGACACAAGTATTAGTTTAGAAACGTGAAAAGGTTATGGGCCTGTTTTATGATTTTCTGAGTGTTACCTTTTAAGTTCTATTTTCTTTTTATACCTTTTTCCCTATGGATTTACGAGCAACTTGTGTTTAGTTTGATATGACTTATATCTGGTATATAGACCTTTTTGTGAACATATACTAGAGTGTAATTACGGCATATGATTTTATTGTTGAAATGGAAAAAGAGAAATGAACTGAAAGTAAATCTGAAAAATTACTTGACTCCCATAATGTAAATCTGAAAGTACTTAAAAGTGAGCCAAACGGTTCTCAAAAGAAGGTAGTGAAAGAGAGAGAAAGAGGGACACAAGTATTAGTTTAGAAACGTGAAAAGGTTATGGGCCTGTTTTATGATTTTCTGAGTGTTACCTTTTAAGTTCTATTTTCTTTTTATACCTTTTTCCCTATGGATTTACGAGCAACCTGTGTTTAGTTTGATATGACTTATATCTGGTATATAGACCTTTTTGTGAACATATACTAGAGTTTAATTGTGGCATATGATTTTATTGTTGAAAGGGAAAAAGAGAAATGAACTGAAAGTAAATCTGAAAAATTACTTGACTCCCATAATGTAAATCTGAAAGTACTTAAAAGTGAGCCAAACGGATCTCAAAAGAAGGTAGTGAAAGAGAGAGAAAGAGGGACACAAGTATTAGTTTAGAAACGTGAAAAGGTTATGGGCCTGTTTTATGATTTTCTGAGTGTTATCTTTTAAGTTCTATTTTCTTTTTATACCTTTTTCCCTATGGATTTACGAGCAACCTGTGTTTAGTTTGATATGACTTATATCTGGTATATAGACCTTTTTGTGAACATATACTAGAGTGTAATTACGGCATATGATTTTATTGTTGAAAGGAAAAAAGAGAAATGAACTGATATGTGTTTGTTTATGGCAGAACTAAATGAGAAGACAAAGGCAATGTTAAAATTAATTGAAGAAGATGCAGATTCCTTTGCCCAACGTGCAGAAATGTATTACAAGAAGCGACCAGAGCTTGTGAGCATGGTTGAAGATTTCTATAGGACACACCGCTCATTAGCTGAGCGGTATGATCAAGTCAAACCTGAGACTGGAATTCGCCTACTGAAGACAGGGGGATCCCCTTTTTCTTCACCCAAGTATCAATCAGAGAAGTTGTTGAGTTTTGCAGATAATGGTTATGATAGCTATCCTGAAAATTGTGATGTAGAAGAATCTGTGGAATCTGAAGTTGATGATCCTGAGCAGGAAGAGGAAGAGGAGACCGAATTTGATAACTGCACAAGAGAGGAGGAAGTTCGGTTTGTGGCTGCAAATAATGAAGTGATGAGGCTGAGGGAAGAAATTGAGAGACTCAGTGAAGAAAACAAGGGTCATAAGGATCAACTCAAGCAGAAAGATACCATTTGTGATGAAGTAATGATATTGAGGGATGAAATAGAAAGACTCAGAGAAGAGAATAGAGCACAAAAGGATCAACTCAAGCAGAAAGATGAAGAGAAAATAGAGGTGATAAGACACCTGAGTTTAGCAATAGATGTGCTGAAGCAGGAGAATGTGAATATGAGAAGCTTCATTGCTAAGGAGTCCACCAAGAAATGGAAGAACCCATTTGAGTTCAACAAACTCATGGGAGCATTGTCGGGGAAGTTCTTTAATGGGACTCCAAGGAATCAGACTAGTGTTGTAGCTCTCTAGATGTGGTTCACAAAGTTAGTAAATAGCTAATTCTGTAGAACATAGTCTTATAAAGATGTCTATATCTATATTAGGGACTTGCCCAAAGTAGCCTAAAAATCTTAATTACAATATGTTCCTAGTCTGAGAATCCTAGTGTACTTTCTGATATAACTAATTAATATGTTTACACATGTCCTTTCCTTAGCGAGTAATGTACATTCCAATTGTCTCAATATTTTATTCGTTATCCATATCGTAGCCCACCCAATTTACCCATCTCTCTTTCTCATGCGTCAAATGTTTTCTCGTGTTTCTTTATGCGAAGTGCGCACGAAACAAAGTCATTAAAAGGTTCTTTCTGCCACGTCAAAGTGATATGTGGTCCTAGGGGAAGGCATCTACGGTTCAACCAATGGTGAGGTTGTTTAGTGGTTTAGAGTGCGTTTGGAGATATATATATATTTTTAAAAAAGCAAAGTATTTTTTTTTAAAAATAATTTTATAAATTTTTATGTATGTTTTGACGAAACTTTAAAAAAATAGAAATTAAAAAAATTCAATTATCATTTTTTTTAAAAATCAGTGATTTCTAGTTTTTAAAAAAAGAAAAGAAGAAGTGATTTTTAATATAATTTATTAACAAAAAGACCTTTTGTTTTTATTAAAAATTACATCTCTTGTTTTTTATTTTTTTCTTCTTGTAAACCTTACTTCTATTATTCTGGATACCTTACATTTTTAGTAATTTTGCTATAAAAAAGTTTTTTTGTTCTTTCTTATCAAAACAAACTTACAAGTCTTTTTATTACTTAAAAGTACTTCACAAACATTGCATCTAAATACAAAATAACTTTTTCTTTTAAAAAAATTTTACTAAAAAAAGTCTATAAAAAAAGTCATTTTTTAAAAGTTTATCTAAACTAGCCTTAGTAATTTCCTTTTCAATATAGCTTGTGATGGCAAGGGAAGGACCCTTCTCTCCTCGTCCCTCTTTCTGTCTCTCAATCTCAAATAGGATAATAGGGAGAATGTCCATGCATTTACTGAATTCTAAGTGTATTTTTAAAGTGATATGAAGTTAATAAAAAAAAATTAAATTTTACAAATGTAATAATAACGCATGAAAGTAAGAGTATAGCATACATCCAAAAAATTAATAGTATAGCTTCATACCCACCTTTATTCTATGACATCTCCTCAGTTACTTCTAAACTGATATATCCTCAACTATTATTTTCACATTAAAATTAAGCAGAATACCAGACCGACACTTCAAACGTTTACTGATCATAAATTTTTGAGACATTATACTACCAACACTGACTCAACAGTCAACAATGCCTTGCTTGTGCTTTATGTACTAAAATTAAACGCAGAAAAAACATGCTTTAAGAACATAAGTAGAAACACCAACATCTATTCACATGCCATGAAGCTGCATTATGCAAATTACCAGTATGGCCAGATGTAAAAGTGAATACAATGGTTGAGATGCACCCTTGGAAGCAGGGGCCGAAGCTGGCATAGACTCCGATGGTGGAAAAGCCAATACAGACCCTGGATTACCGAAGACATCTGGATTTGGAGGGCTCGGGCTTGAAGGAATTGTGGGCAATGAGGACTCTGATGGAGAGTAAGCAACTCCACCTGGGCTAGGAAACAGTGGCTCAATATCTGGTGACAGTGTGGGAGAGACCAGAGGGGCACCTGGTAAGATAGCTGGTGCTGCTGAGATGGTGGAAACATGCATATTTTGTCGAGAAGCCGAGGCTAATGAACAATTGCATGCCATTAAGGCCATGAACATTGCCGAGAATGACCAAAAGGAAGCCATAAATGATCGCAAAGATCAATTGCCTTATGATGAATTGAACTCTAATAAATGTGTCTAAGAGAGAAAACTGTCCATGGAGAAACTGAGGAGGTTCATGATTGAGGCACAAAACTAAAAAAAGGGTCCACAGGAAGTGATGGTGGGCTCCCAACTGTTGGTGGCAATTGATGATTGGTACCTTTTTGATCTCACAGCTGCACATTCTATGCTACGAGACAAAGTTGATGTGTAATTACCTTCTGGAGCACATGAATAACTAGGTGTCCTTGGCATAAAAATAAACACCAAAAAGAAGAAGAAAAACACTGAGGGATTGAGGGGAAACAAATTAAGGACCTTAGAAATTCTTAGGCATGAAGTAAACTACGTTTTGCTGATTATAACTTCGCTTTCAATCTCCAAATCATGCAAGTCAAGTTATTTCACTTGAGTGAATTATAGATAAAGAATGCTTTATTTACAAATAATGAAATCATTACAACTCAATTTTGAACCTTTTTATATTAACTAAGTGGATTTCATTATATCAAGTTTGATTTCCTTCTAACTTTGGATGGGAATACAAAAGAAAGAAAAATGTTTAATGAAACTTTTTTACAAAGATTAAAATGAAATTTTTTGATAATCAATTGTTCCAAATATCTTTCTTTCGAATGCAATACTTATTATTTGTATAAATCTCATATAAGAAATAACGGTTTAAAGGTTCATGAATATAAACTATTGTCATTTTTCTTTCCTTTCTTTTAACTCCCAAATAGGAATATATTGGTTTCTTTTTCTTTCTTCTTTAAAATAAACAAATGAAAAAAAGAGTAGAATGATTCATTTCATTTTTCATTTTTTTCCACCTATCCAAACGAAATGTTAGCATTTGGCGTCATCAACATTTAACAAGTTTTAAAGTAATCAGCCAAACTGCATAGCAAAAGTGAGGGGGGGAAATTCAACATGACCAGAATAACAGAGAAAAACGGTGCCTTCCCATTGTGCATGAGTACCATAATAATAGCTAGAGGTGAGAAACAAGGGAAAGTTGGCCAAATAAATAGGGAAGTTCTTGGGTTCTTGGGTCACTATTATTTTCTTGTTTCATGCATTCCTTCTTTAATTTGGTGGGTTCTTGGGTCACTCCGCATTATTTCTTTGTTGTGAACTTTGTCATATTTCTATCACGGACAGCACATATGAAGCAAAGATTTGTTTTAGATTGTTGGGTAGTACTATAGGCATCCCACTACTTTTTTTAATATCAATGACAATGAGAAATTGTGTATGGTGGGGACTAGGGAGTATGGACAGGGAATTGTGGAGATGGTGCCATTGTTATATGCCAAATTACTGACAGCTCACTCCACCAACTGCCATTTAGATTGTTTTTTTCGCCTGTGTGATCCTTTCCCCGACATTATATAGTCTAATATAATATTTCCATCTAATTTTGTCAACCTGTTGAGATGGCCGAGTTGGTCTAAGGCGCCAGATTAAGGTTCTGGTCCGAAAGGGCGTGGGTTCAAATCCCACTCTCAACAACTTTACTACTTTTGTCGGTTGATACCAAAAAATTGCATCATTTTGAATACTCTCAGCTAAGATCAATGAAACTACTGCTTAACATAGTTCCCTCAAAACAATTTTAAGTATTCCAGATCTCTTAAATAACTTGTCTGTCATATTTTGGAATTACCTAGATACACCAATTGTTTTTTTTTTAATTTATTTAATAAAAAGAAAATATTACTTATTGCAGTTATTGATCATGAAGAACCAAACATTTTTTCTTCTAATACAATAAGTCATGACAGGAGTTACTTTTATGAGTTTGGCACTTAAAGTAAATTGTCAAACATTTATTATTTGTTAGTTTTATAATAAATGTTTGAAAACTTATTAAATATAATCAATAACTAATAAATATTTAACAATTCATCTTAAATATTAATACCCGAAAAAAAAAATAAATACCAAAATAATGCTCATGCCATGTCTAACCAACCTCACAAAACAAGTCCCTATCAAAGTATCGGTTGTTGTAGTTTCTTCCTTGTCAGAACAAAATCAAGATTTCCAAGACACGATGCCCATTCAAACTGGGCATTAATAACTTCATGAAATTTATTGTAAAATGTTACATCAATTGCATCAAATCTTATAAGAACCACTCCTATGTGCACTATTTCCTTAAAAATACAGAATGGATGTGAAAATTTGGGAGATCAAATCTGATGAGATCTTTCAGGTTTATCAAATAAAGGAGAGGGATAACAAAGAATAAAAATCATATGAAAAAAACAACATAATCATGAACTCGTTTTCCTACCCCTTTTCTAAAAACAAAAAATTAATAATAGAAGATGGGGCAAGGAAGGGGAGTAGAGAGAGAGAGAAAAGAATATCACTGCTATAACACCCCCCAGGTAGCTTAAAACCATAAAGAATCTAAACCAATCAATCATGTGTTCACATCATGGTTAGCTGATGCTGTTGCTGCGCTTACTGGCTGCCCAAACTTGTGACCATGTGCTTCAAGTAATGCTGCCATGAGAAATTTCACATTGACATCTCCAGGTGTAAGTTTATTATGCCCAGAGCAGTCCATCAAAGCACATTTCAAAATTTGAAACCGGGCTATCACCAAATTCCTGGTCTGATGGTTGGTCAACTCCTAGAGAATCCACATATGGCTTCAAAAGATCAGAAGATCTTTCAGATGGGATGCCATAATCTCTCAGTATGCAGGATGAAGCAGCAGCAGCAGCTTCTCTCTCCAAAATAGCAATATAGTTATCTTCAAATTCAAAACATAGATACCTGTCCTTGCATGCTGATCCAGAGCAAGGGAACAACTTTGAGACATATTGCAAAAGAAAATGAATGGACAACAGATAAAGAATATTTTTTTTATAAAACAATAGATAAAGAATGTTGCAACTTACAATCAACGAGGTGTGCCAGGTGATGAATGTTTTTAATTCGAGTTCCATTGAATTTTAAAACCTGCAAAAATAAAATAAAATAATTAGAGAAAAATATATGAAGTACTGGGAGTCAACCTCACAAATGGAAATGACTTGCCTGCTGATTACTCATATCTTCATAACCTAAGTTAACTTCATTTGCTAAGACCTGTCGATCAGAAGAAGCAAAGCAAAATTATACCATGCAAATCAAATAAACATCTGGCTACAAAATGTTAAATACTATGATATTGTTGAATAAATGAAAAAAATAAGATCAGGATAAAAAAATTAAAAGCTAGACGTAATGCAAAAATTTCAAGAATGCAACCAAACATCCTATGCATATTTTTGAAGAAATTCAGCAACCAACCTGCGAAAGGATTACAATTTGTTCCCCTTTAAACCTTGCCAATGAATAACGTGCCTTTGCCAATAATTTCAGCTGACCAAGGAAATAAAATAAAACTCAATGGAATACACATTGTGCCACAAATTATTTCTTTTCCAACCTTGTGTTTTAAGTTAACCCATATAAATTGATAACTTACCCCTATAGAGTCTTCACATTCCTCCCTGCAAAACATTTAATAATTAATGCAAGAATAATTAAAACACCACAAATAGGAGTACACCCTCGAAAAAAAAAACACTGAATACTGCCAAATATGAAGAATAAATACAACATACTCTATCAATGGCTCTGAGAGGGGTGTCAACACTAAGCCGGCAATTATTAGATAGGAAGGCTGACCTCCATCAATGTGATAGGGAACCTTGAAGAGAGAAATAAGCAGAAATACGCATTGCAAAACAAAGAGCATCAGATCAAGAAAGTCATGAAATTGATTGATACTAAATTTCTATGACATATCACATACCAAATGAACTCGTGGATTTAAAACAACTTTAGCCTTCATTAATGTCCCTGCCCTGATTATACCAACCTCTGCAGTATCACCTGCAAATCTGTACAACACCATTACTCTAGGCTTCCATTCTAAGCATATCAATGGCCAAGAAAAGAAAACGCTCTGAAACTTGCTTCATAATATTGTCAGAACAAGACCTCATGAGAAGCCACAAAATAAACACCGTATATCCAATATAACAATTAACACGCATTAAATTATCTTCATAAAATCAATTGTGAGGTCTTGTATCCTCATTACCCGTAAAATTTAACCTTGCAATTATATTACATATAGCAAAAGCGGGGGTACGGTAGGCAATGTAAGTATAAAAGATGTTAATATTGCAAAGCTGAAAGCTCATATAACCATTATGAAACATTTATTAGCAGAATTAAGCATAATAATACTAAAATGAAGTGATAAAGTATAAACCAAATGCAGATTTTAATTTGTTTAATTTGGAAGAGAATGAAGCCCTTACTTTTGACTAATGAGGAAGTGGAAGGCGATTCGCTCATTTGATCGGAATGGGACTGTTCCTTCACAACCAACATGAACATTATCAAAGCTGACAATCACATCACCCTGAAATGGCAAGTATTATCTAAATTGTTAATGCCTGGTTCAATGGGATTTAGAAAAGACAGAATTTTTGTGAAGTTTCACAGGTATGTCTTCTCCCACCCTTTTCTTTTAAAGGTTAATGACAAAGATTTCCAAATTAATCGCCTAAAATGTTGACATGAATAATTTTTAAACAAGGATGATACAGAAGACATGCTCGCTGCTACTGGCAGTTCACACACGTCATGGACCATAACTTTTGAAAAACATTCAAAGTTCATGATAATATTTAGACTCCAAAGCTAGATCAGCCTTTTATTTCAACAAATAGCATTTCATGTTACATTTTTCTTGTCCCCTTTAGGATTCCACTTGTAAAAAATTCAAATAAACTAGGTATTCAAACATCTACTAGGCTTATTATAAAGAAGCAAATAAATGATTCAAGGTTTTGGTTGACTGTCGAATCATGGGCCATTTAGGGACAATATCTTGCAAGCAAAAGTTGCTCACAATACCTCCTTTAATACATTATTTGCATCAGAAGTTGGCTCAACTCTACGTACTAGTACACCCTGCACAAGACAGAAAATGTGGAATATCAAAATTCAGTACTATAAAATTACTTATATATATAAACATGATATTGCAAAATCATACATATCATAAGAAAAAAATCACGTTTTTTAACCACACATAGCCACATGAATGAACTTGAAAACCTTGATACATAAATTATTGCATGATGTGAAATTTCTATGGGAAAAATACAAACAATAGCTGTATTACATTGCCGGAACCCTATTGTCAAACATTACAAGTTCTATTTGATACAGGCCCCACAATATGCAATTATGCATATCAACATCATGAACAGCAGACTCTAAGCTAACAAGACAATGTAACAGTAGATGATATTTATCAAGACACTACTGTTTACATGAGTTGGCGTAGTATCAGATGTGATATGAAGATAAGAAGGCCCACAAATGTGGCTAATGGCGATAATGCAATCGCCAATGTTCAAACAGAATCTCCAAGCATAAGGCAACTAAATTTGTAGTTTAAGAACCTGATTCAACCACTGAAGATTTTATCAAAAGACATACCTCGTTAGACTGTACTTTCAGGCATGCACGTAGTGCAGGATTCTCCAACTTCTGTAAAAGTACGCCGAGGCAAGGGAAACCTAGGAGTAAAAACATAGTTTCAGACAACAACAATACAGTTTGCATGTTAAGCTTGATTAGTAGGTTTGATTCGTAATAGACATAACAGATGATAATGCTTACAGTAGTGGTAAACTATTTGCAAGATACAATGCTGGAATTAAAAGATCCCAGGCATCATATGACATCACAAAAAAACAGATTTTGACTCCCAATTACATGTATTATTGATGTGAGCAAGAAAATTTTATTGTTATCGTTCTTGTTTTGTGCAAAGATGCAAAGAGATTAATTTGCACACATGGGAAGAACATTTTTAGGCGGTCAAGAAATTGGCATGTAAAAAACGATGGGCACAGTATTCTAAACGTGATCTTAGAGTATATCAGTACAACTGTCATTGCAGAAATCTAATGTTGAGTAGCTCACAAACTTTATCGGTAAGACATGTTCTGAGATTGAGAGTCATACAAAATGATATTTAGTTGCACAAAACAGTAAATTTCCCCAAGCAGTATGATACAATGCCTGTAGTAAACATAGTAATGCACCAAATCTACCAAATATAAGCATATTTTAGAAGAACTTCTTACCAGTATACCTGCCATTCCTCTCATAGTCGGTCAGAAAATGAGATACAACTGTTGTTGGGATCACATATCCAATATTCTCAGCCTCTTCAGATCTGTAGACCTAGTGGTCATGTCCCATAAGAAAATGACCCAGAACAACAGACAATGTAATGAAGTTTCTGATCAGTTAACACAAGATACATATTAGGATCTTAAGTATAGTTTCTCAACCAATAGAACTGAAGTGGTCATTCTCCCTAACAGGATTATTTTAATGTCCAAGATCGCAAGTGTCAAAGTGTGTAATGATTTTTCCTACAAAGTGGGCCTTTCATAGAAAAGTATACAAGCCAAGTAAGCATTAACACATCAATTAACAGCAGACCATAAAATCTACCTGAAATGCCACACCAATGCACTCCCCTTGGTCATTGAACGCCGGGCCACCACTATTACCTAAAATTTAACAGGTGTGAACAATGGCTATCACGTCAATATATAATAATTCCGTAAAAGAGAAAGAAGTTATTCCAATACTGGGTGGCAGTTATACTATTCAGAATAGGAAAACATAGAGTAAAGAAATTTTTTGCCGGAGAGGAGGTCAAACTAAAATTTAAACCACTTTAAGATATACTGACCAGGATTTATTGCTGCATCAATTTGAATGCCCAACAAATCAGACGATCCATGAGCATATGATGTGACCTGATTACAGTTTTTTGCAACAACTGAGCACTAAAATCCTAGAACATAAATTTTTTTATTGATTTCACAAAAGATGAAATGGTAAATTGTCACGTTCAATATATCAAACCTCTATACGAGATACAACTCCCTTTGTCACTGAAATTGTGTCTCCTCCAAGGGGATATCCCACAACAGTTACAGAATCCTACAAGTTGGAAAGCAGCATAAAGAAATTTCAATCCAAACCATATAAACAGAAATATATCATAGGAAAATTTATACCAAAATTTATAATTGACAAATTACATGTGCTTTCAAAAACTGTCCAATTAATTACTATTTCTTACATTTTGCATAAATTTATTAAAGCCACACAATCTTGGAAGTTGGTGTGGATGGCGATGAAAATAAATCAGCTACTATTTTGTAACCAGAAGTGGTGGAGAGGGTGGACAAAGAGGAAAGTAAGGAAATTTACTCTCTCATGTACTAGTTGAAAATCTTGAGGAACATTATATTAAAGTTTATGTTGTCATTTAAATACTTGATACCAAATACTGATCATACATCAGTTACTCATTTTTTCAAGGAAGATTACAATGAAGAGGGACCAAAGTAGAACGAAAGCAACATTCACAAAAAGATAAAACAATGATAACTTTCAAAGAAAGAAAGGAGACATTTTAAACCTGAAGATGTGGCAAACGTCCAAATCTGAGAGGTTCCACTTCTCTCCAAAATTCCTCACTTTCTACTGAAAGCAAAGCTATATCACAATCAACACCTCTGGCCAAAACCTGTATATTCCATCACAGAGAGGAAAGTAAATATATGAACATGTACTAAATATCAACATCTCAAGAGCCTTCCCTTGTCAGTTGAATATTCTCATTTGGTAAAAAAAAAATTATTGGAATACTTAATACACTATATTTATATTTTGTCATGATAGGAGTGATTTTACTTATAGATAATATTAAGATATACATAATAAATGCCATAGATTTATAATAGAACTTTCACTTACAAATATTTTCGTTTTTCCATATCATCATAAAATAAGAAAGATCACACAAATAAATCAACAAAATATGCCCACCAGGTACTAATTATTTTGAATTATCAAAACCATTTTATGTCATACTATTCTTAAATTATTGAAAAGGGTCACTGCAGGTAACATGAATTACAATAATTGAACACCATAAACTTGCCCCACCCTTCCGAGTTGAAATTGACCCATGCCCCCCTAGTTTCTATCATCTATAACCTACTTTTACACATGCAGGGGAAACTTGATTAATTCATCAAAAATTTAAAACGTTGTGTAATTACAATTAAACCCTAGAGATACCAGCTTTTTCTCCAGCCACACATTTTTAGTAACTAACTCATTAATACTTTTTATGGTCCTTAGCCTCTGGTCTTAGCATGCCATAAAGGATAGGTAAGATAATCCTACTGAGCCAGACAAGTTAAGCAAATTGTTCTTCACACCCAGAGGTTGACTAAATACTAGCTAGCATACAGAGAAAACAAGGACAATTCTATCAAAGGAGTTAAACCTTAGCCACATATTTTGTATCATCCCCTCTTCTCTTGACTTTAACCTGCAATCATCCCAAAAAAAAAAAATGATAACAATTTAATATCCTTAACTTGCTCTATGCATCATAGCTTAAAAATAATGGGATAAAAATAGAAACATTAAAGGAATATCAACATAAAGTTTTAGTTTTATTGGGCGTACTATTTATTGCTTAGACGTAAAATTTTGTAGTTCGTTAACACAACAAAGTTATAGCAGCCAGTGAGCATTGTCAATTATCAAACAAAAACAAGTTCTATGAATTATTTCTTCTTTAATTTTCATTTTCTTCCAATCTGAACTAGGAGCAAATTTCTCCTAACTATCCACTTTTACTATAAACCTTGTGATAAGATTTATATTACAAGATCTATATTCTACTGAAGATAGGACAATTCAAGAAATTACCTGTGTATAATGTTCCACACAATGTGCATTGGTCAATAATTTCCTATCTCCAATCATAAATGCACTGCACAAGATGTGGCTGGTAAGATTAAGAAGAGAAGGATCCTTACTATTCTACAGATACTGGAAAGGTTTTTAAAATCTTGCCTTCCAGTACTTGTGAATTGTCTCTGTTTTTGCCAAGGAAGTGAATAATCTGGGGCGGTATGGGTGCAGTAAACCTAAAGATGTTACAGAAACAAGATATCTTAACAAAGAGAAAATGCATACAAGAGGAATGCAAAAATATAACACAATAATATTACATGAAATTAACAAGATGATAATTGCTCATTGTTGAATTATAATGCTGTGAAAAGCGACCATGATAGATTGCGAAAGAGGAAGAAACACTGTTTTAAGGCACTGTAAACCATGGGCAGTATAGAAAAAGAGTCCATTTAATGTAAGATGAGGTGTCCAATTATAGTATCATGGAATGAATGATAATTTAGATATGGGATGATTAATAAATTGAACTTGAAATCATTAGACAACCTAGTGACATGCCATGAAAGCACCCAACCAAGGACATGAACCAACCAGAACACAAACGTAAGGCATGAAATAAATAAGTACATGTTTGGGTTTGGATTTTGAAATTTGAGGTGCACCCCCTCCCAGGCCAAAGGTTTGAAACAACAAATAAAAGAAAAAGAAGAGTTAAACTTTACCTTCACAACGGCATTAAGGAAAGCTGTGTCTTGTATATTAGTTGGTTCAACCTGAAATTGAATATAATTATTTGAAGAAGTTCAGAGAACCATGCAAAGAGAAATAATCAGTTTGGCTCGAGTAGCTCTTAAAGGTCATCAGAAAAAGAAGAGAGCCTTCTCCTCCTCATGCAAAGAGAACCTTTCTCTTCTGTTTTTAAAACAGATCTCTTTGCTTTCATTGAATATGTCCTCCTCTTCCAAGGGCGCCTCTTGTTTCTGACATTATATCCATCTCCTCCTCATTTTCCCCATCTTTCACTGCATTTGACATTGTTTCAATCACCAGAGGTACAGGGGGACATTCCCTGCCTACTCTGAGGAATTACTCTTTAATGGCCTCAAGATAAAAGTAAAGAAAAGGCAAATGGTACATTTGCCAGAGGAAGGATTCTTGATATGGCAAATTAAAATTCCAGCAAACATAAACCAAACTGATCAACATCCAATATGTTCAAACCCAAAGAACCATTTGGATGTTGTTCCCATAGCATATCAATAACTGTTTGAAGACTCACGGTAAGTAACGGCATAGTTATATTTTGAATTCTATTATCAGGAATGCAACACAATTGCACAATTATGCTTATGGTTCCATAACTGTGCATGTATCAGGTTATAACTATGCTTACAACTCACAGTTCGCAATAATGATAAATTGATAATGTTTCCACTCAATGATTGTAACACCCCAAGCCTAACTTGCTCAAGACAAGGCCGAGATCACATGACCTAAAAAGATAGCCAGAATTATCATGGTACTTTTAAAAAAGAAAGGTCATCATACTTGCTGCTCCTTGGAGTCGAACATAAAGTCCTTATCTTTCCCTCTAGGAATGCCAAAAGATTTAGAAGACGTTGGTTGGGGTCCCCCCACATTCCCTCTAGGACTGCCTCCATCATCTTTTGATTGCACTGAGTACTTCCTCTGTGCTAAAGCTTCCTTCTGGAATTTCAAAAACAATAAATGTAAAAGAAAAAGATAATTTCATTGCTAAAACTCTCATTGTGTCCTCAATCATCCTCAACACAAAAAGAACACAAGTTCAACAAGAAACAATCTGACGAGAATTGCATTCATGCTATTTCAGCGCAAATTAAAAAGCACGAAAGAGAAAGGAAAGAAAAAAAAGTGATTGTTTTTTTTTTTTTTTGGAGAAGAAGTGGAACAAAGAAAGGAAGAAGAGGGAAAGAGTGGGGTTTACTTGTCTATTGGGTTTAGGGGAGGAGAAGCCAGCGTCTGTATTGGAATATGTGCGCTTGTGATGGAGCGAAGCGATGGGTCTATGAGTGTGCGAGTGTGAGGAAATGGAGTAGCGGAATTTAACGGTGGAGGATCTGGATAGGGATAGCACGGAGAATAAGGAAGTGCAGCTCGACACTGCCACTGCCATTTTCACAATAGAATGAGAGGCGCCAAGTTCAGTTCAGAGTTGCAGCAACACCACCATGCCTTCCCTCTGCTTTCCCCTCTTCCTCGTTTTTGTTTTCTTATCCTTTTGCTTCCTGCTTCCTCTTATTATTTTGTTGACAATAATTTATAATTGAGTAATTCGACGCACTCAGAAAATTTGTTAAGTGTGATTCTTAGATAACTTATAATTAAATTATGGATTTAATTTTTATTTCTTGTAAGTGTAAAAAAAATTTATATTGTCATCTAATCATGTGTTATCAAATTATTAAAATAGTTAAATTTTTTAGGTATTTGTTGTGATAGTCAATTTTTTTACTGATTTGACAATACATAATTAGATAATAATATAAAAAAACTTTACACTAACAGTAAATAAAAATTAAACTCTTAAATTATATACTTAACATCTCTCTAATAAGAATAAAATATTAAATATTTCTTTTTCTATTTTATGTAATTAAAAATATATATATCATTACCCTTAAACAAAACCAACCATACAATTGCTGTACTTTATTAAGTTTACTGATTTTTGCCGCCTCGTTATGCTTTTTCAACTAATTGGCTAATTGAAGTGCGTTTTTTTACTAAACCCAGCCCAAATTAGCACGATTACTATATTTTGATAAATCAAACCGTAGAATCTACTAAAATTTGTTATTTATTTTAAAATCTATTATAAAATATTATTATAGTATATATATATATAATTTAATTTTAATTTACTGTCAATATAAAAAAAAATTATACTATCATCTAATTATGTACTGATACATCATTAAAAGAGTTTGATTATCACAATAATTATCTAAAAAACTTAACTCTTTTAATAATATGTTAATACATGATTGAATAATAGTGTAAAAAAATTTCACATGATCAAAATTAAACTCATATATATATATATGTGTCTGTTTTACGATTTTTAATATGTAGCTTGAACGTCATTTCCTTTTCATGGATAGTATTTGTATTTTTTATTTTTTTTTATTTGGAGCTTGAATCCTGACGAAGACAAATTTGACCCAAAAGGTAATTACAAAGAAGTAAAGACCCATGACCCAAGCTTTCGAGTGTAACGGGCTTTACTGTGTACATAACCCCTTCACCTAAATAAAAGTGGGCAAATTCTATAATAACAATCTTGGCCCAATTTGGCCTGATGATCTGAAACACTAAGAGCGACAAAATGACGTATCTTCTAACGCGTAATGTAAACTCTAGCCTTGGGGTGGGGGGAGTGCACTTCAGATAGTAAAATTTAGAGTTAATAATTATTAGTAAAAGTCTAAATGATCAAGAATTTAAATTTTATAAAATATAAGTATATATTATAAACATAAATTTATGAAACTTTTTTACTTTTTTTTCGTTCACGGTTGCTATTTGCACTTTATATGCATTTTAAAATATTCAAATCCAAGGATGACTTGGCCTAAACTAAAAAACCGCTTAATGACCATAAAATATTTAAAACATTTTACATTTAAAGTATTAATTGTTGATGGATTCTAGCATATTGACAGGTACTGACGTGACTTTCAATCCGCTTTTTTATTTTTCATTTATAAAATTATATTTATTATATATATACTTAATCATACACCACAATAATGAATATATTATCTAATAAATGTCTTAAGATATCAACACGGATAACAAATGAACATATATGTCCATAGAACCATAAAGATAACTCTTGTAAGAGTAAAGAGTGTTTGAAGGCAGTTGTAATTGTAAAATATGGCTAACAAAAAAGCAATGTGGTTACAGTTTTACCTATTTTTCAATTTATTTTTAATTAGTTAGTGATGATATTTTGGGAATAGACAAATTGGGTACCCAAGTAGGGAATCCCTTTTTCATGCAATTTATGTTATATATGAGTTAATATCTATACCTAATTATATACCACAACAATGATTTTTGTAATAATCTACCTCAAAAAAAATGAAAGTGCTAAAATAGTTGCTCATTGTTAAGTTATTTATGGTAGATATTTTCTGGTAATCCTCTTGGGGGAGGATTAAGATAAGTTCTACATTCAAAAGTGACCTTATCAATAGAGGCAACCGGACCAATCTTACTTCAAAATGTGCAATTTTTTTTTTAGTGCCGTAAGTTATTTGGTTTTTTCCCCTCGAAATTTCACACTTTTCCTATGAGGTACCTGTATGTTGTTAATTTCCTGAATAAAATAACAACTTGAAAGAAATTCATGGTGTCTTTCATTAATGTTCACTATCATAACTTTATATGACAAATACAGAGTTGTCATATTACAGGTATTTTAATTGCTTAGAGTTATATCTTTCATATGTAGTTATTAATTAAAGTTAAGTAGTTTCATCCTCCTTGCTGCATAAATAAGATTTGTAATACTCGTGTAATTGCTATCTTGTTATTTTTTTCGTATATCTCGTTAGGAGCCGGGGCGTTTGATGATATTGAATTATTATGCTATAGAGTTTGATATTGAAGAATGTAATGTCAATTAACCTTGTACACAAATGGATGATGGATTGCTCTCGCTCTTTGCCGCAAGATGGACTTAGTTCAGAGAACAAACACCCTTGTCAGATATCCTGCAGAACTACTGCATACTGCTTTAGTAAGATACTCACTCCATCAGACACAAGTACACGTGGGGATTCTCTATTCCTAAGAGACATGCTGATGAATAGCTTCCGTCCAGTGGGTGGAATCCTTATCTTGAATTATATCATTTCAAACAAGCTATCTATTTTATAGCATGTAGTGTGTCTGACAAGGATTATGCTATGCCTTATCTAGCTATTTGTAAAAGTGGATGAATTTTAATGAACTTTGCTGTTCTCGTTTGTGCCTTTTGACTCTGTTATTGGAGTTTTCGGTTTCACCGAGAAACAATTGTCTGCTGTTAACAAATGGCATGGATCATTAAAGAAAGCATTCACATGATTAGTTTTGGTTTGCTTGTTTGTTTGTTTTTTTTGTCATTCTTGCTTGTAGCCACAAGAAATTAATGACTTCTTAAATTATCTGCAGAGTTAGCCCACATTCTGCTCTGTGCATTATGCCAATTATCCTAGCTTTGGACATTTTTATTTAAATTTTCATCCAGCTTGTCTCATCTGTTTTTGGTAAGAATTCAGCTTATTTCAAGTACTTGATATTGCAGGATATGTCTCAGAATTCAGCAACCTCCAGCTCAAGAGCTGGTAGCAAAGGACTTGCATGGGTTTGAGTGGCATTTTCGGCATATATATCGTGGTAAGTTATTTTATGTCGGACATTCCTGATCCAATTGCAACAATGAAGGCATTACTATTAGTGCTCCATTGAATAAATGGATCCTTTTGATTTTAATACGTACATGGCATTGCATGTAGAAACCATTTTGGGAATGACACTGGAGTCCTTGGCTCCTAGCCATCAATATTGCAATAACCGTGTGATGCAAGTGCTAAAACAAGTTATCTACTATCACTTCTGTAACTAGCCCTTCAACTTTGACACTTTTTGCACAACCCCCCCCCCCCCCTCTTTTCTTTTTTTAGTGTTTTTTGCCAATCATACTTCGATTGTTTACAAATTAAGCAGATAGATCCCTTCCATCTTTTCTCTTTCTAAATTTATGGCAGAGATTATACAGGATGTGAAAGCTTCCATGGTTATATAGCCTGATTAATACTTCAGAGCAAGTAAATTATTGAAACTTAAATTAAAATCTCTACAACCCTAATCTTTGATGGGATGTTGACAATTCTGTTGATTTCTAACTTATGCTCTCTTCCTTTCTCTCTCTAACTGCACCCTGCAGCACTGCAGGGGATCCTGATCCCATTTCCAGACTGTCACACATGAACTTCAAGTCTCTCTAGTCAGCCCCTTATCTTTATCACCTATGGAGCGTGTAATAGGGTCTCACTCACTAGTAGTAGGAGCGTGTAATAGCCCTCTGTTAATAGACTGTTAATAGATGGAGTTGCAAAAAGGTACTTAGCATTTATGAATTTTTTTTTTGTTAAATAGAATTCATGATTTAACGATGGATTGATGTGCTTTTATTGAATTTTGTAGAATGTTTCTCATTGTTGTGTGTCTGTGCTGCTACAATGTTGGTAGGGTAGGGGTAGATAGGAGGTTAGACCGTTCAGGGCCGGTCCTGAGATTTTGGGTGTCCTGTGCGAAAATGATGCCCTCATAATCATTTGAATACTGTTTTCCTTGCATTTTTTGTTGCAAAATCATTAATAATCCATTCATAATCAAGGTTCTTTAAAAAGTCATTTTCGATAGAAATCAAAGCAAGACTATTTAATCTACCTTGTGACATAGTAGATCGCAAATAAGATTTTAACAATTTCAATTTAGAAAAACTTCTCTCAGCTGATGCAACAGTAACAGGGATAGTTAATATTATTCTATAAGCTGTGCATGCATTAGGAAAACAATTAAATGTCTTCAAAGAACTCAATATCATAAAGCTTGATTTTGATTCAACTGTTAAAACCTCTCTAATGACTTTTAATTCTTCAAATAGAATTTCACTATCAAGATCATAAGAATTATCATGTTTTAGGTGAGTTTCAAGATGTTTGCAACATAATTTCAAGTCCTTATCGGATAATGACCTAAGCCTTTCAATACTAAACAAAAAACCAAAAATCTCCTCATATGTGCTATACTGCTCAAATCTTCTATTAAGTGAGCCAATTGCTTGATCTACAATATATAAAAAATAATGGATCCTAAAAGACTCCTCACAGACTCCAAGGTTTGGTTGTGTGCATTCGTAGGGGATTTTCATCATAGGGTTTTTTTCTACGAATTTGACGTTTTTGAACAAACACACATTCAATCTCCATTTCATTCGCAATTTTTTCAGCACTAATAATAGCATTTGCAAATCCAGATTCTCTATATTTTTCCATGTACTTAATCAAATCTTTTACTAGTTCTATAGCTACATCAATACGCATGTCTTTTTTTTGCAAACTTTTGCTAATTTTATTAACAGCAGATAACAGCTCAAACCAAATAACCATAGCTAATAAAAACTCAAAGTTTCCAATTCCATAACTTGCTAAAGATTCAGCTTCACTCTTAATTTTTGGATCATTATCTTGTTCAGCTAGTTGAAGTAAAACTTCTCTTATGTCTGAAGCTTGAGTTTTAATTGCATATACACTATTCACATGACTTTCCCAACGTGTTTGTGACAATGGTTTAATAGTTAAACCTTTCACATTATCTCTTAAAATTTTCCAACGCTTTGTGGAATGAGAAAATACAGTGTAAATACGTTGTAACACTCCAAAAAAAGTCTTTTGCTTTAGTACAAGAATTTGCAATGTCACAAAGTGTCAAGTTAAGGTTATGACAACCACATGGTGTGTATAATGCTCTAGGATTTATATCTAATAATTTTCTTTGCACACCTTGATGTTTACTTTTCATGTTTGATCCATTATCATATCCTTGCCCTCTCACATTATTAATATCAAGACCAAGAGTTTCTAAAACATTTTGTAATTCTTCAAACAATCCTTGACCTGTTGTATCATAAACTTTCAAAAATTCTATAAAAAATTCTTCTATTTTTATTGGACTTGTAGAAACATCCACACAATGTAGTATGAGAGTCATTTGTTCTTGGTGACTTACATCAGAAGTACAATCAAGAATCACATAAAAGTATTTTACTTCTTTAATTTTTTGGACTATTGCACTTTTAACTTCATTACCTAACATATTAATCAATTCGTTTTGGATCTTATGACTAAGATAATGATAATGAATTTTATTATGCTTGATGCGATCAAAATGCTTTTGCATGACAGGATCCCATTCAGCTATCATCTCAACAAGAGAAAAAAAGTTCCCATTATTTTCTACATTAATCCTCTCCTTTTTTCCACGAAAAGCTAAATTTTGTTCAGCAAGATATCTAACAACAGAAATTATCCTAACTAAAACATCCCTCCAATGTTCTTTTTCTTTTCTTATAAGCTCTTGTAGATGTTTATCAATTGTTATATTTTTCTGAAATCTTATTTGTAAGTCAATCCATTTACTCATGAAAGTCATGTGTGCACCACTTGATTCATGTTCTTTGAGCCTTTCGTAAAGATGTTTCCAATCATTAAAACCTTCATTTCATAAGTGATTTGTTTTATGACTTGTACCAAATAACTTTACAAAGAAAAAACAAAAACTCTATCTAATTCTTTTGAATAAACAAGCCAACTCCTACCTTGCTCTTCTCTATTAGAACAAGAATTTAATGTAATATGATGATGAGAAGTGCCTACCAAAAGTATCATTAGGACCATTAACGATTGTTATATATCTTTTAAGACCATTTTTTAGTAATTCATCTCGTAAGTCACTTCTAAGGTTATTCCATGTTCTTGGATCATAAATGTCTAATGGAATAGACTGACTAGGTTGTTCATCAACAAAAGCAGGGATAAGTTCATTTTCATTACGACCTACATCATCAAAATATTCAATTTCATCATGATAATCACCTTAATTTTCATTGTTTCCAACCAAAGTATCTTGCTCTTCATTATTCCTATTTAGTTGTTCATTCTCTAAATTTCTAACTTTAGAGTCTAAATTATCTGGATTTGCATCATTCTGAATAGGAATTGTAGGATGTTTGACAAAAAATTTATCAAGTGCACCCTTTTGAAATTCAATATCAATTTCAATTTGTTTTTTTCTTTTTCGTTTTAGATGACCGTAAAGTTGTTTTCTAGGTAACATGTTCAAACAATTAGACAACAACTATAGACAAAAGCACAAAATTACAATCTATAAATGATAAATCAAACAAAGAGTCACTAATGAGTAAATAACAATGAGATGAAACAATAGCACCTGAGTGTGACTCCTTTCCTTGCCACCGACCCACCACACCACACGTCTTCTCTATTTCTCTTGAATCTTGATGATTGTAGATATTTTCTTTGTGCTTCTAAAGTCTACACGGTGGGACCTAACATGAAATAGAAATCGTGAAACAGAGGGTATCCTCCTTTTCTTGATGCTCTTGGTTGGATTCTTGGTGATTGGAGGAGATTGTTTCTTTTGAACTGAGAAAGATGAAGAGTCAGAGAAGGAGAAAGAGAAAGAGAATTAGCGGAACAGGAAAAAAGAAAAGTCTAAATAAAATAGGAGTGTAACAAATTTTAAAGTATATTAAATTAAAAAGATATTCTAATATATACAGATGAGATATATTTGTTATATTATCTTCTATTAATTTATTATTAATTTTTTGAAACAATTATTTTTTATTAATAGAAAATTAATTATATAAAATATTTATTTAATATTTATATATACTAAATAAAATTTTACTCATAATCTGGTGTCCCTCAAAAAATGAGACCCTGGACGGTCACCCACCCCAACCATGCTCAAGGCCACCACTGAGACCGTTAGAGTAATAAGGCATTAAATTATGTTGTCAACCTTTTTCTTTGTTTGGGCCTTTGGGTTCTTGAGAAAGGGCCAGTTGGGCTGCTGTAGAAAGGGTACTGAATACGCATGTTAGATCCTCCTTGCTTGACTCTCGAAACATCTTGGTAACCAAGTGAAGAATTGAAGGGTTTTTTATATAAATATATTTTTAAAAAAATCATATATCATTTTATCACACTTTAAGAATTATGTATCAAAATATTCTTTTTTTTTCATGTTGGGAAGTCAGTTTGGCTCAAATTGACTTCCCAACATGTTTTTTTTTAATTAAAAACCTATTAAAAAGTTGGTTTGGAAGAAACCAACTTCTCAACGTTAAAATTCAATTTTTTTTATCATCCTGTTGAGAAGTCGGTTTTCTCCGACTTCTTAACAAGTTTTAAATTAAAAAAAAACATGAATAAAAAGAAAAATATTTTAGTATATAATTTTGAACGTGTGATAAAATGATAAATAAATTTTTTTTTAAGTATATTGATATAAAAAAGCCAAGAATTGAAACCTTCATAATACAGCCTGATAGAAATAGGATATCATTTGGCTGAAACAAATTTTAGATATTCTGAAATCTGAACTAAGGCAACTATCTTATTTCATGTGCTTAAGCAGGGAGCTGTTTTTGGAAGAGCAATTGACCTCGCGTTTTCCTGAATGTTTGATTTCGGAGGAAGCTTAATTTTTTTTTAGGTCCACGACTAGAGTATCTACCGTTGAGCACAGTGACTAATTCCCACGCTAGTTTGTAGGCACCTCGAAGAATGGGAAGCTTAATTAATCGAAGCAGTGCATGGCATGTGACCTGCACAGATGATGATGGGTATACGATGCTGTTAGGAGATTACCCATGTCAGTTAAGTAGTGAAATCTGCAGTAGTATCATATGAGCACAAGATTATGTAGGCTTGACTTTGGTTTCTGTGCAGGTACTTATTATAAATAACAATTTTGATATTTTGTAAACTCAGCAATTGCTTCTTCAATATCAAAATTGTTATTTATAATACGTAGAAGCACATGCAGAGAAACCAAAGTCAAGCCTTCATAATCTAAAATATTTTCAATTTCTTTTACCAAAAATCAACTCTGTTTGGAATTTTCCATTTAGTTAGTAAACACTACTAAATCGGCCTTAGTTTGGTAAATTACTTTGGATTTTTTGTATTTTTTTGGCTCACTTTTTTGTATTGTACCATTATACTACGCAGGGATTTCCGGTCTATGTGCAAAAGGTAGTCATATGTCCAAAGGATGTTATTAACAATCTCAATCCAAGCTCCTTAACAGATCCAACAAGCCTTTAATGCTCCCCATCCTTGCGCAAACCAGTGCAAACTAGAGAGTATACACGGCTTGCGGGACTAAATGTAGATCAGTTGTTGGATATTCATAATTTTCATGAGACAACAAATTGCTAAGAAATTTATATTTTCTTTTTAGGCATGCATACATTCATAGTAAATCAAGCATGTACATATTTGGTTTATGTTGTGCTTATGCCCACAATGAAGTTTGAAAAGTAATTCTGCTCACCTGAGGCTGTCTGAACTCTTCAGTCCTCCCTTGTTGAGCAAGTTGAGATATTCCACCATCTCTTTCAGGAATCAGAGTGGCTTAAGGTTACTTTACATATATGGATGGATGATGAATACTGTCCAGATTAGGAAACTAATGTCATAAGCAGAGTTTCCACACGCAGTCATACTAAAATTATTTTCGAGAGAAACAGACAGACCTGGGTGAGATTTTGTTGAATGGCCCCGGAGTTGGAGTCTTTTTTTAATCCAGAAAGCTTTCATGGGATATTCTCATCAGCAATTGCAGTAGTTAACTTGATTTCCCAACGGATAGAACAGGTTGGCCAGTCAACTTGAATTCTCACCTGAGAGAAGCGAACTAATTTTGATAGCCCCATAGTTGAAAGGCTGGTTTAGTCATTCAACCAACAGTAGGGATGATATTTACTGCCCCTTTCCTGTATAGGCATTTTTTTAAAAAAAAATATTTTCCATAAAATCATGTTGGTCTTCTGTTTTGCATTTTTGTATCCAGTACTGTGTTAGATTCTTGTGATTCAAATACTTCTGTCCCATTTTCGTATATAGAAAGTGATGAATAATCTTATCTCATTTTTTTGTCCACTTTCTTATTCTTTAATTAAATTAAATGCTGATAACTCAATAAAAATAATTAATAACTAAAAAAAATTAAATCCTCTAATTAAGGGACAAGATGAAGATATGAAAAGGGAGAAAAAAATTTCAATCCCTATTGGTTTATAAGTAATAAATATGCAAATAAAATGCTAAATACGGAACAGAAATCAAATTTCTGACAATAAAATCATAAACATAAACAGAATATATTTAAGACCAAACGTTTCTTCATGAGTACACGTATCATATTAGATTATAGAAACATTATGTGTCTTTTCTCTGCTTAAGTTGGTAGTAGAGATGCATTTTGGGTATCCTAACATGCATGGGTATGTCATGTATTACAAAACAGTTAGTTCGAGGCACACCGACAAGCCATGTCGTTGTTTTTCAGTTCCTGTAGAATGCACCTTGGAATTTGGCAAAGAACAAGGGTTATTTCAAGTGGTCATGAGAAACCATTCAGGTTTGTGTACGAAAAAAGCTATCCTTAGTTAAGAACTTAGTGGATTGAAATGTGCCGAAGCCAGACGGAATAAAAGTAAAGGCGATCACTAAAAAAAGAAAAAATGTAAAGGCGCAATATTAGGTTTTGTTTGGATTAGGGGAGAAATAGAATAGAAATATTAGGTTTTGTTTGGATTAGGGGAGAAATAGAATAGAAATATGTGGGGAGAAGAAAAATAGAGTAAAAAATAAATAAATTTTTAAGTTGTTTAGATTAAGAGAATTATAAGAGAAGTAAAAAAAATTGAATTTTATTATAAATACATATTTATTTTTATTTATTTATTTATAAAACAATAAAAAAAATGGTATATTAAACAAATTTTTACCTTTACTTATTTCTTTTCTATTTCTTCTCACTTTATGAGAGAAATAAAAAAGTTGTGAAACTCACTATTTTTTTTCTCTATTTCTCTTCTAACTAAACAATATAGTAAAATCATTTTTCTTTTATTTTTCTCTTATTTAACTTTCTCTTTCCTATTTTTCTCAAAAGACACTAGTAAACTGACATTTTTCAAAAATGTCACTTGATATGATGATCGAAAAATATGGAATTAAAAAGAGGAAAGATAAAGGACACAACAGGGTTAGTTGGCTTAAGATTAAGATTTGTGCATTTGCTTAAGTGTCTGTGAATCACATAAACCAATTGAAATGTGAAAGTAGGGATGTCAATGGGGCAGGGCTGGGGCGGGGAGTACTCTCCCCGTCCCTGTCCCCGCCTCCCAAATTTTTTCCTGTCCCCGTTCCCAATCCTTGTCTTGGGGAGCATTCCTCCCCCATCCCCATCCCCACAGATCCCCGCGGATCCTTACGGGGATATCAAAAGTTCATCAAAAAATTAAAAAATTATAAATTAAAACCTAATAAAATTTAAAATATATATATAATTAAATTATTAAATTTAAAGTTAAATCATAACAAGTTCAAACTGAAATAATACAATCACAATATTCAAATTAAATAAAAAATATGAAAAGACTAAAATATTATTAGTATTTATGATATATAGTACACATAATAAGAGGTATATATGTACTCTACTCGGGGCGGAGACCCCGCGGGGCAGGGGGTATGATCCCCGTCCCCATCCCCGAATTACCTTCTAGTGGATTTTGTCCCCTATCCCCATCCCCCGGGAAAAAATTCCCCGCTCGCAGGGCCCCAAATGGGGCAGTCCCCACGGAAATCCCCATATACGGGTAGAAATTGACATCCCTATGTGAAAGAGTTAGGTGGAGAATTCTATCCTACCCCATATGTATCTCTACCGTCAAATATTTTTATAATAAAAAGATATTATTTTTATAATAAAAAATATTATTTTTATATTTTTAATATTATTTATATTATTATTTTAATATAAAAAATTATTTTTTTAAGTGATTGTAGGATAAGATAGTATGACTCTTTGTTTAAATTAGTAATAAGAGATAAAATAAAATAAAATGATAAATGATACTATTATTTGGATGTTTAAAAATGAGATATAATAGAATTTGAAGGGGTTTTTCATCCCACATCATTTTCTCATTTTTGTTTCCCTTCAAATTAGAGGTAAGAGATGAAATAAATTATGAAATTCTATTTTTATATTTAATTTTTATATTTTTGTGTTTGAGCTAAAGATAATATAAGAATAATACATTTAAAATTCTTTTCATTCTATTCATTTTTACTAAAACTTACGAATAAAGAAATTAAGCTTTCTTTCATTTTATCATTAAATATTCAAATAATAATATGATAACTTTATTTCATATTATTTTTTTTCATTCTATTTCACTTTTCTTTTTTCATTCTATTATATATCATTTTATTTCACTCCTCCTTAACATCATAATATAGCCTAACAGAGGACTTATCAGGCTCATCAATCTTTCTCAGATTCTCCTAGATTTGATGATCTATAGGTTACAAATATACAACTTATCTGGTAAGTCTCAAATCCAACTTGCATTCTCTGACCGTATGTACACTTGGGCCACTTCTTGTCACTAAAATGAAAATGAACAAGTGACTAAAATTACTAGCAAAAAGATCTCCAACAGAACGTTTGTCTTACAAAAACTATTTTAGAGACTTCGTCCTATTTCGGAGAAATTCAGATGAAGTTTGGCATCCATTTTAACTGACATTCAAGAACCTTGCATGGCAACCAGCTGTTGCCTTTTCTTAACTGACTCAAATTTAAGACTTTGACTCAAGTCACGCAAACTTGTCTGGTTGGAGTTGTCTTTTTGCTTAGGTGTGTTTGAATGAAAGGAGTTTAGAGGAGAAGAAAAAAAAAAGATAATTTTTTATTTTTAAATTAAAAAAATTATAAAATATTTATAAAAATAATTAACTAAAAGATTATTAAAAATTTACATGATACTTTGTCTTTTTATTCCTCTTATAATAAGGGAAATGTTTACTTAAAGATTAAATTTTTTCCCTCCCTATCAGTTATCTCCTAAACTCATCCATCTAATCATACCCTAAGTTGACATCGGATGTCCTTTCTAATAAGATCGTGAAATCCCTAATGACATTATCTCTTCACTAGCTGCTCTTCAATTCTCTTGATTCAAGAACTAGCAGTCAACCAATGAACCAAAATCTTCTCTCCCAGGATATAATAAAAGGGAAGAAATTCAGACCTTGAATGGTGCTTCCTTATCTATGAAGTTTGCAAACCAAATCAGAGTGAAAATAATGTTTGAGTACTGAGTAGTAACTGATCGAATAAAAGAAAGAAAATCTTTAATGAAAACTTTGTGGACCACCTACTCCAACAAGCTAGGGTAGTCCCGGAGAAAAGGTGCTTGGTAATTGATTGCTAGAGACAAACCTGTCATTAATTCCTTAGATGTCTTCTTCGTTGCCACTCTCATCAATCAGCATGCGGGTCCAAATGTGGAGCTCTTTTTCCAACTAATTGTTGTATTATGTGTTGTAATATTTCAAAAGTTCAAAGTCCCACATTGCTTAGTCTTCAAATTTTTAAAGGGTTTATAAAGTAACTTGTGATA
Organism: Styphnolobium japonicum; assembly: GCA_023212625.1. Lineage (NCBI taxonomy): Eukaryota > Viridiplantae > Streptophyta > Magnoliopsida > Fabales > Fabaceae > Styphnolobium > Styphnolobium japonicum. The sequence goes on from JALBWW010000005.1 coordinate 4,806,741, forward strand.
CGCCAGAAATAAAGTGAGATGAATAGGCTACAGCGCGCGAGTTTGAACTCGGGTAGTGCAAATCATCTGATTTGCCCCCTGCACGCCGCATGATAATGAGAGGCCTCACAGTTTTGCTTTGTTTTTATTTAAATTTTAAATTTGATTTTTAAATGGCCCTATCCTAAACATGTTTATTTTTAACGATTATGTTTTGACTTTGGTCTAAGGAACCCTATCACTGGCAATCCGAAATTTGCTCCACCCGCTTACCAACTCAGATAGTGGTTTCCACTTATCTCTCGTCAGGTTCGAGTTTTTGGTTTTTAAATTTCGAATTCCTTCACTGAGTTTTATTTATTATCTTTATCACCATCAACTTCTATCTTCTCCTTCTTCTATCCTCCTCGGGTTAGCACAAAAATTTCTCATTGCTCGATACCCTGCCTACAACCGGACGGCTCGTTATATCCCTGCGGGTTTTCGCACCACGCGAATAAATCCTGAGGAGCAGTGTGTTCCCACACGTCTCGGCATTCATAAATCCTATATCGCATCGAATTGTCATCTACCTATCCCAACAATCTCAGGGATTTAACATGGTTTAAACACGACGCCGCACTGATCACGCGCGCTCCCAACAATGGTGGCGTTGTCGCCGACCCGCAACCCCGCAATCGCACTGCCTCCAGTATGACCACTTTGCGCAAACCTTTTCCTGGATATCTCAAAGATCGAGCTTTTTGGTGGTCGATTTGAAGGTGGCAAGAACGTCTGCACACCGTCATTGACATGCGACAGTCGCATCGCACTCACCGATCCAAGGCCACCCTCCACGGCAAATCCCAAACTGATTCAAGACTGGACATATGCTAATAAGGTATGTCGTCACACTATTATTAGTACTCTTTCTAACGAGTTGTTCGATGTGTATTGTTCTTATAAGGATGCCAAAGACATATGGGACTCCATGATCTTAAAGTACACTGAAGATGTCGAAGGCGTAAATTTGTCATCGCGACTACTACCGAAATGGCGAAAACAAAGACATCAAGGTTCGATCAATGAGTACCATAAGCTATTAGAAGATCTCAAAGTAGAAAATATCACTCTCCCGGATGAGTTTGTTGCCGGCCTCCTTATTGAAAAGCTTCCTGATTCATGGAAGGACTACAAACAACAACTGAAGCACAAGCACAAGCAACTGTCACCCTCTGATCTGATCACTCACATCATCATTGAAGACACCAACCGAAAAGAGTGTCAGGCTGCAAGGGCAAAGGCTTTGGCTTCCCGGGCAAATCTTATACAAAACAAATCTCACAAAAAAAGGTACGATTCTAAATCTGATCACAATAACAATAAAGTTAATGATATCCCGCGTGCTTCTAATCCCACTTTCAAGAGAAAAGGTACTTGTTTTGTTTTGTGGAAAGCCAGACATCATGCACCTCAATGTGCATAGAAAGAGGAACGACAATCCTCCTAAACCAAAGGCAAATTTGGCGAGATGGAGATGATATCATTGCTCATGAGCGTTTCTCAAATTAATATGGTGACCAATGTGAACAAATGGGTGGTAGACTCTGGTGCTACTAGGCATATTTGTGCAAACAAAAATGCTTTTACCTCCTACACTTACCGTGGGGATGGAGAAGAACTCGGTATATCTTGGAGATTCTCTCTTGAAGTTTTGGGAAAGGGAAAAGTTCTTCTAAAGCTCACATCTGGCAAGACACCTGGCTTTGAATGATGTACTTCATGTCTAATATTAGGCTAATTTGATTTCTGTATCTCTTTTGGGAAAAGTTAGTTAAAGTGTCATTCGAATCGACAAGATTGTAATGACAAAAATAATGTATTTGTGGGAAAGGGTTATTGTGATCGTGACTTTTTGTCAACATTGATGAAATTATTAATAAGAATGCATCATCTTCACTTACTTGATTGATTCCATTAATATGTGGCATGCTAGATTAGGACATGCAAATATTTCTTATATTAAGAAAATGCGATATCTTGGTTTAATTTCTGCGACTAGTGATGCATGCTTAAATAAATGTGATATTTGTATTGAATCTAAGATAACTAAAAAATCTTGTCCTTTAGTACATCAACGTGAATCTGAATTACTTAGTTTAATTCATACCGATTTAGGAGATTTAAAAAATACCATGACTAGAGGCGGTAAAAAATATTATGTAACTTTTATAGATGATTTTTCTAGGTTCACTAAGGTTTATTTAATTAGAAATAAAGATGAAGCTTTTGATATGTTCCTTTCATATAAAGCGGAAGTAGAAAATCAATTAAATAAGAAAATTAAAAGAGTTAGATCCGATAGGGGTGGTGAATATATTTTATTTAATGATTTTTGTGAAAAAGAAGGCATAATACATGAAGTAACTCCTCCTTATTCACCTGAATCTAATGGAGTAGCTGAAAGGAAAATATGAACTTTAAAAGAAATGATGAATGCTATGTTAGTTAGTTCTTTCGCACCGATAACCTTTGGGGTGAAGCATTTTATCTGCTTGTTTTTTGCAAAATAGAATACCTCATAAGAAAACTGGTAAAACACCATATGAGTTATGGAAAGGTTACGTGCCTAATTTGAAATATTTAAAAGTGTGGGGGTGCCTAGCTAAGGTAATGGTTCCTGAACCTAAGAAAAGAAAAATAGGCTCTAAAACTTCTGACTGTATGTTTATTGGATATGCTGAACATAGTGCGCCTATAGGTTTCTTGTTTTGAGAAGTAGTGTAATTGATCGTAACACTATTGTAGAGACTAAAAATGCTGAATTTTTAGAACATATATTTCCTTTGAAATCTGAATTAATTCTTTAGAAAATAATTCTCTAGGAAATAATTCTTTAGAAAACAATAATGAAAACTCATATGAGGATTTGAGAAGAAGTAAAAGACAAAGGAGAGAGACATCTTTGGAAATGATTTTTACACTTATCTTATAGAAAATGATCCTTTGACTTTATTGAAGCTATTTCATCTTCTCTCGATGCTCCATTTTGGAAAGAAGCTATTAAAGCCGAAATTGATTCTATTTCAAATTGCAACACTTGGATTTTAGTTGATTTACCTCCTGGAACAAAACCTATTGGTTGCAAATGGATTTTTAAAAGAAAATATAAACCTCGATGGTTCAATTGAAAAATATAAAGCTAGATTAGTAGCAAAAGGTTTTACTCAAAAACAAAATATTGATTATTTTGATACTTTTGCTCCTGTGACCAGAATTTCTTCAATTCGAGTTTTAATAGCCTTAGCTTCAATTTACAAACTTGTTATTCACCAAATGGATGTGAAAACTGCTTTTTTAAATGGTGATTTGGAAGAAGAAATTTATATGACACAACTCGAAGGGTGTGTAACTCCTGGTCAAGAAAATAAAGTGTGCAAACTTCTCAAATCCTTATATGGTTTAAAGCAAGCACCAAAACAATGGCATGAGAAATTTAATCAAACTTTGATTAATGATGGTTTTTCACCTATTGAAGTTGATAAATGTGTGTATACCAAATTATTAAATGGTGAATGTGTTATTATATGCTTATATGTAGATGACATGCTTATTTTTGGTACTTGTTATGATGTAGTGATTAGAACAAAATCTTTTCTTGCATCTAAATTTGATATGAAAGACATGGGTGAAGCAAGTGTAATATTAGGAGTTAAAATCATAAGGAAGGGTGATAGTATAATGCATCACAAGAACATTATGTAGAGAAACTTCTTAGGAAGTTTGGTCACTTTGACTCAAAGCCAATGAGTACCCCTTATGATGCTAACTCTCAATTAAAGAAAAATAGGGGTGATCCTGTTGCTCAAACCGAATATGCTCAAATTATTGGGAGTTTGTTACATTTAATGAATTTCTCTCGACCGACATAGCATATGCACGCGTATTGAGTAGATATACACATAGTCCCAATCGGGATCATTGGGCTGCACTTGTTAGACTCATGAAATATTTGAGAGGTACCATGGATTATGGTATAGTGTATAGTGGATTCCCTGTTTGTATTAGAAGGATACGTGATGCTAACTCGGATCTCGGATTCGGGATGAGATAAAATCCACTAGTGGTTATGTATTTACACTTGGTGGTGGTGTGGTTGCTTGGAGATCATCAAAACAAACAATAATTGCTAGATCCACTATGGAGTCGAGTTTATAGCTGCAGAGTTGGTCGGTAATGAGGCTGAGTGGTTAAGACACTTCTTAGCGAATATTCCTTTAGGAATAAAACCAACACCATCAGTGTCAATGCATTGTGATTGCCAAGCGGCAATAGCCATTGCAAAGAATAAGACTTTCAATGGTAAAAATCGACATATACAATTGAGACATAATGTAGTAAAGCAGCTGCTAAAAGATGGAACAATATCCATTGATTATGTGAAGTCAGAAGTGAATTTAGTAGATCCTCTGACAAAGCCTCTTGGAAGGAAATTAATATATGAAACATCGAGGGGAATGGGACTTAAGCCAATTTGAAATTAACAATGATGGTAACCCAACCTTTGTGATTGGAGATCCCATGAAGAAGGTTCATATGGGTAAAAACAAGTCACTTGTTAGTTCTGCTAGCACTAATATCTTTTTGTCCCTTCCTATGGTGTGAGTAGTGTCTTAAGCTGCATTATTGAGAGGATAAGCTTAAAAGCTTTTAATGATTTCATATCCCTTATGGGTGGTGTATGATTTGCAAGCATACACTTGATGAAATCACCTATATGAGTGTCAAGTGGGGCCGCTTGTATGAGATTGAGGCATAATCTCTAGAGCACTCATGAATTACGTACCAGCGCGCATGGCTCTACTAGACACACGTCATCGGCGAGAATAGTTTGGGTGTAGTGTGATTGGATGCACTCTAATGTACGACAAAGTGTTTCTCGGTTCGAGAAGTTTACTTCACCAACTCATCGTATATTATGTCCGTTAGTCTAGAATCACAGTTCATAGTCCAAAAGACACCAGCTTGACGATTTACACCCATGGTGTTAACCTTGAAAAATTATATATATATTTTTTCTTATATAAAATTGTTTTATTTTTCTTTTAACTTTTGAAATATGTGGGGGATTGTTGTATTATGTGTTGTAATATTTCAAAAGTTCAAAGTCCCACATTGCTTAATCTTCAAATTTTTAAAGGGTTTACAAAGTAACTTGTGATATGGGCTTGTAAAATAAACCGGTGAGATGAATGGGCTCGCGCGCCCCAAGTTTGGGCTCGGGTAGTGCAAATCATCCCCGATTTGCCCCCCCACGCAAGCATGATAATGAGGCCTCACGGTTTTGCTTTGTTTTTATTTAAATTTTAAATTTGATTTTTAAATGGCCCTATCCCAAAGCTATTTTTAACAAGTATGTTTTGACTTGGTCTAAGGAACCCTATCTCGGCAATCCGAATTTGCTCCACCTGCACCAACCCAGATAGTGGTTTCCACTTATCTCTCTGTCAGTTACCTGAGTTTTTGGTTTTTAAATTTCGAATTCCTTCACTGAGTTTTATTTATTATCTTTATCAGCTCATCAACTTCTATCTTCTCCTTCTTCTATCCTCTGCTGGGTTAGCACAAAAATTTCTCTCATTGCTCGATACGTTATCGCCTACAACCAGGACGAATGCGTTATATCCTGGGGGGTTTTCGCACCACGCGAATAAATCCTTGAGGACAGTGTGTTCCCACACGTCTCAGGCATTCATAAATCCTATACTGCAGTCGAATTGTCATCTACCTATCCCAACACTAATTGGGATCAATAATTTGGTCACCATAGCTAATTTTGATTTTGACTACTTTTAGAGCATTGTTAACGAGTTCTCTTAAGATATTGGTTAAGCATTTAATATCTTTCAATAATTTTTTTTAATTATTTAAAAAAATATTAAATGATTTTTAAATTCTAATAATATTAAATGCTACTATTTTTTATTTAATATATACTTTTTATTTTAATTCTTTAATTAGTGCTCTTAGGGCACTCATTAGTTTTACTTTTACGGGACGTTTGGTTTAAGGTTTAAAAAAATATTTTCAGAAATAGCATGCCTAGGAATGATATTCTCAGGAATGGTATTCTCAGGAATGATGATTACTACGTTTGTTTAACTAAAACCTTTCCCGAGAATAACTCCAATCGCCGGCGACAGTAGCCGATGTCGTCTGTAACTGTCAACCTCTGGAGGCGGCAGCCGTGGCTAGATTTCGGTGACTAGGGAGGTGATTTAAGTCGTCGAATTCCAGTGACCGGTGTGGTGGCTAAAGTCGTCGGTCATTGTTAGCCGCTGCCGACTTGAGGTGGCTAAATTCCGATGACTATTACGGAGGCTGAAGTTTCCGGCCACCATCAATTAAAGGCGGTAACGGAGGTAGCTGGATTTCGATGATTGACTGTCGTGGACAGTGGTTGATGGTGACCGATGACAGTCACCGGCAATGATATAACGATTGTTAGTTAATGATATGTCAATAAAATGGTAGATATTTTAAACATTTCACATGACAAAAATATTCTCATGCCATAGGAATGTTGCAAACCCACCTCCCTCATGAGAATAAAAGGGTGGGAATGTTGGTTAAAAATCATTCCCGATAATCATTTTATGATGGGAATATTTTTTTTAAAATTTGTACCAAACATGAAAATCCAACATTCCCATATAAGGATTCTCATAAATAAAAAAACAATATGCAAATCAAACGGCCCATTAATGAATTCTTAGAACTAATCAAACGCGAAACACGATACACCAAAACAAAAACTAATCTTAGTCATTTTTTCAAAACTTCGTATAGATAGTTAGTTTGGTAACGGTATACCCTTAAAAATGAGATGAAAAACTTAAGGATGAGTTTTTCATACAATTTTTATGATAAAACTCATACTTAAATTTTTTACTCTTTCATTTTTAAGAGTGTACAAACTGACCCCGAGTGTAATAATATCGTCATGTGTTAAATTATAAAACTATCTTACTGCAGTTTTTTTTTACCTTATTGTTAGTCTTTTATGATGAAGACCAATCATGGGAGTGTAATGTACTAATGTCCAGATCAGTACTATCTTTCACGTGCAAGTGGGGCATGGCTGGGACACTCTTTGAATATGTGGCAGTTAATTAGTGATTAGCACCTTCCCGCTATGCCCTATTTAATCCATTTTTCGATGTGATCATAGAGCTTAACCAATGTGATGGTTTTCAATGTCATATAGGTAGGGTTCACCCCATTAGTCAAGGTCCATGACCATATGCTAAAGCTAAACCGATTCCACCGTGGAATTTCTCCTAGATCACTTGTGTTGTGCACATGGAATACTAATTAGGGTGTGTCTTTTTGTGGACCAACATTTTGTGAGTAGCATATTACTCCTTGCTTATAAAGTTGTGGCAAATCCGTTGTTGGCCTGCAAACTGATAGCCCTCTCTCCTGCACGAGCTCACGAGCGCATGCACTCATTAACACACGCATATATACATACATACACAGAGAAAGCATGGCATGCATGAACTACCCGCTGGTGTGCGCACCTCTAGAATGTGAAACCATGGAACAAATGGCAGCTTCCATGGAGAAAGCAAAAGCAGAAGGTGCAAATATTGTTGAACTTTGCATTTATGCCTTATCACTCATTCACATTTCTCAGTTTGAGATTCTCATAAAGTTAAGAACTCTGCCTGCTATAGTGTCTTTCAGGTGCGTTCTTTTAAACTTCTCACATTGTATATTTCTTGCAACAAGTAGCACCATATATGATATTGCACCTTCTCCAATACAGTAACTAACAGAGTACTGGGAATGTGAATCTAGCTAGCTAAAAGCAGAACCCTTCCATCTAATTGTTTTTCACTTCTGCCAAAAGAAGAAGAAGAAGAAGAAGACGAAAGAATAGATATTCACTTTTAATGGTTGGATAATGAATTTGATCATTCTTGCAATCTAGAGACATAGTGATAAGTAACCAGCTGTAACCGCTTTGGTAGAAGGCTAAGTAATAAGTTACCTTCGCAATATCAAAGAATCTGGTGTGTATGCATGTTTAATTTAGCTTAATTATTTAGAAAAATATTTTTTTTTCATTATAAAGGTTATTTCACTTTTTAACAACATATTTGGGTTATTATATTAAACGTTGTTGACTAATTTTTTACATTAAAAATAACTTTTTTTCTAAAAGTTAGAATTTGAATAACTTTTTTTTTTACTTATGATCTATTGTGATTATTTTATAGCTATGAGAGATAAATATTATTTTTTCTTAATTAAATAATTTTTTTAATTATTTCATATCCTTATTAGTAATTTAATATATAAAAATAATTATTTTTATACAATTCAAACAAAAATATTATCTTAAAATCGATTATGAATTATCATATCTAAATATAAATTACTATTTTAAAAAAATAATTATACATATAATCAATTTTTATCATAATATTTTTTTTTACATTCAATTTAAACACACACACTGTAAACCAATATATTAGGGGCGGTGTGTTTCTCCTTTAGGCACGAACGCTTAGCTGCTGCATTTGACAAAATGTTATGTTTTGCTGCTCTCAAAGTTAAGGTTGACAACGATTTAAAACAAACATGCTCTTAGCAATTGTGAGGGACAGATTTACGTGGAAGAGGTTGTGATTTTTTAAATTTGTTTATTAATATATTATTATTTTGCCATTTTTGTCTTTAAAAGCTTTCAAAATTTTGTCACTATTACGATATTTATTGAGTAATTTTTATATAATTAACTTTCTCACGTGAATAAAGAATTATTCAATCATAAAATTCTTAAATATCATTCTTCATAAAGGACAAATTCTATGTTATAAAATTAGGTTATCTCTCCTTAAATTTTAAAATTTTTAATTTATCTTTCATCTCAAATGCAAGATAAATAAACGTGAGTTGAACGCCTTTTGTCAAACTAATCTTTTATATTTATGTATTATTTTACTCCCGTCGCTCTCAATTGCCATTAATGTTGTGGTCCTTGTGGACCATGATACTTCCTTTTATTAGTTAAAAAGTAATTGATACTCCTAGATTTTCATAAATAAAAAATGATAAATTTACATTACTTTTTATATTATTTTTATACGTAGTTATTGATTAATAAATTTTTTATTAATATAGTATATAATTTGGTTAATGAGTTCTCATAATTAATTATTTATTAGTTAATAATTTTTTAATCAAATGATATATTTTATTAATTAATAATTTATTTATCCTTAATTAAATATGTAAATAATTGATTATCAAAATTTATTAATTAAATCATATACTATATTAATAAAAAATTTATTTATTATTAATAAAGTATAAAATTAATATAAAAAAATAATGTACAAATACTATTATTGTTTCATAAACACATGCGGATGTTGATCTTCTTGGTGTTTGGTTGTCCTTTTCCTAATTTCTTCCGTGTCAATAATGATGCACATTTCCAGTCATATGCTAATAGGTATATAGAGTGTTTAGTTTTGATTAATTATTTGAAATAATTAATTTTTTTAATTAAAAGTTATTTTATGTAAATTTTATCTTATATATTTAATAATAGGTATATAGAGTGTTTAGTTTTGATTAATTATTTGAAATAATTAATTTTTTTAATTAAAATTTATTTTATGTAAATTTTATCTTATATATTTAAAGTATATAAAATTAGTTATAAGTTAATATTATTTTTTTATTAACTAAAAATAACTTTTTTGGAGAGAAATTTATTTTGAATTTTTTATTATTTGATTTTAGATTATTTCAAAAATTTTCGGAGAGAAATATTTATTTACACTCAACTAAATAATTTTTTTAATTATTTTATATATCTTTTGATAATTTAATACATAAAAGTTATCTTTTTTATACAATATAAACAACATTCTCTATCTTAAAATTAATTATGAATTAATATATTCAAACATAAATTAATTTTCTCATAATTAATTTTTTTTAAAATTAATTATACACATAATAAATTGTTAACATAATTTTTTTTTTACACTTAATCCAAACACACACTTAACAATTATGAGGGACAAATCTACGTGGAAGAGGTTGTGAATTTTTAAATCTGTTTTGTTAATATATTATTATTTTGTCATTTTTGTCTATAAAAGCTTTTAAAAATTTGCCACCATTACAAGATTTATTGAGTATTTTTATACAATAAAATTTCTCACGTGAATAGAAAATTATTCAATCATAAAATTCTCATATCATTCTTCATACATGAACAAATTCTATGTTATAAAACCAGGTTATCTCCCCTCAAATTTTAAATTTTATAATTTATCTTTCTTCTCAAATACACAATAAATAAATGTGAGTTAAATACCTTTTGTCAAACTAAATTTTTATGTTTGTATATTATTTTACTCTCACTATTTAAAATTTATGGTTCTGAATTCATCACTCTCAATTGTCATTAATATCGTGGTCTTGTGGACCATATATACTTCCTTTGTTAGTTGAGAAGTAGTTGCTACCCCTAGTTTTTTATAAAGGAAAAAGATACATGTACATAATTATTTTTATATTTAGTTAATGATAAGTAAATTAATATAATATATCGTTTAGTTAATGAATTTTTATAATTAATCACTTACTAGCTAGTAATTTATTAATCAAATGATATAATTTATTATCTAATAATTTGTTCATTGTTAACCAAGTCCGTAAGTAATCAATTATCAAAATTCATTAACCAAATGATATAATGTATTAATAAAAAATTCACTTATTGTTAACTAAGTGTGAAAAAAATATTAAAATAATAGTGTACAAATATCATTATTGTTTCATAAACTCATGGAGATATTAGATTTCCTGGTGTTTGATTATCCTTTTCCTAATTTCTTCTGTGTCAATAAAGATACATAGGAGTGTTCGCGGATTGGTTTGGATCGGTTTTGAAGGATAAAGTCATCCAAACCAAACTAATCGGTTTTCTCATATAGACAACCAATCGGATTGGTTCAAATTTAGAAACCGAACCAAATCGAACCGATATTAATCGGTTTGGTTTGGATCGATTTTTTGGTTTTTGACTATTTAAAACAAATAATCTTATTCCTTTACTTTTTTATGGCCTAAAAGATAATGTAATCTATTTATACAAAAAATAACATATTTACCAATTTAAAACAAACAACAACAACTTATTTAAACAAAAATTAACAATCTTCTAGTGTAATGATAAAATAAAATCACGACCAAACTTCCAGTGTAATAGTCAAATACAATCATATAATAAAAATATAAAATTCCAAACTAATTTTCAACTACATAAACCAAAACTTCTAACCATAATTACCAAAGAAAGCAACCATCAAGTGAGCATATACCTTAAATGATAAATGTCATTTTGAAATCATTAATATGAATAATTTTAACAAGATAAGAAAGTAAAGCTTTGCAGATATTCAACAACACATACAAAGTTATTTTAAACATGTATATATATGATATTCTAATCGGTTTGGTTTTGAAAATTGGAACCGAAAACCGATCCAAACCGATCAGTTTCTAAAAAAAGAACTAAACTAAACAAAAAAAAGTTTAGTTTTTATCGGTTTTCGATTTTTTTGGTTCTGTTTTTTGGTTTTGTTCAGTTTAGTTTGGATTTGAACACCCCTAATGATACACATTTTCAATCACATACTAATAAGCTAAATTTGGAGTGTATTTTGATTTTGATTATTTATTTAGAATAATCGGTTTTTTTAATTAAAATTTATCTTATTTTTTTAAAATGTATAAAATTTTGATTATAAGTTAAAATTATTTTCTCATTAACTAAAAATAATTTTTTTAGAAATTTTTTTTATTTTGAGCTTTAATTATTTAATTTCAAATTATTTCAAAAGTTTTGGGAGCGAAATACATATTTGTCTTTAACCAAATAATTTTTTTCAATTATTCTATATATCTTTCAGTTATTTAATACATAAAAGTGATTTTTTTTACAATCTAAACAAAACTATCTTAAAATCGATTATAAATTAATATATCCAAACATCAATTAAAATTTTCATAATTGATTTTCCTAAACCCTAAAAATCAATTATACACATAATTAATTTTTAACATAATATTTTTTTGACAACGTATTCAAACACACACTTAGGCCCCATTTGTATAAATAGTTTATATGAGTACTTATTAGAGTAGATTCTACTGTCATAAGCGTTGTCTAAAATAAGCTAGATAGTATTTGAATAAATACTTTGAGAAGCGTTTTTCGTAAACGATTTGAAATAAATATCAAACATTTGAGAAATATGCTACGAATTGTATCAATTTTTTTGGTTAATTTTGTCAAAAATTATTATAAAAATAACTAATACTTAAGATATTTTTAATTTTCATAAAAACTTATTTTCATAAGTTTAAATTTTTATTTTATAAAAATAAGTTCAAAATAGTTTATAAAAATTTTATAAATTATTTTAATAAACTTATTTAAATAAAATAAAATCTTTTTATAAGTAATTATTATAATAAATAAATTATATATAAACTTATTCAAATAAAACTTTATTCTTAATTTTAATCATCGGAGCAGTCCTAAACTATTACTTGGCTCAGATGCCGTATGACACAATGACAATGATGTACATTTTCAGTCACATGCTAATGGACCACATTTGGAACAGCTGCAAAACATAAATTATTACTTGATGCCAAATATGAGCCATTTTCAGTCACATGCTAATGGGCCACATTTGGAACAGGTATAGTACATAAATTATTCACTAAAATTTTATTTTTTCTCTTATATTTAATTTAATTATCAATTTTATTTATAATATTTTAATTTTTTTAATTTAATCGCTAATATTTATAAACTCACTTCAATTTAGTCCCTCAATTTGTCTCTATTATTTATTGATAAAAATGATGATGTGTCACAGTTAAAGATAATATGACACCTTTATTTTACCAGCATAACATTGAGTTATAAACTAACTAGATTATTTCACACAAAAAATGCCGTCATTTTCATCTATGAAAAGCTAAATGCTAACTAATAATGTCATTTTGTTTGTGAAAGAATCCAATCAGCTACTAATTCAGTGTCATATTAGCAAAATAAAGATGTTACATTACCTTAAACAGTGACACATTATCATTTTCATTCAGTGAATAACAAATACACAGATAAATGAACCAAATTGAAGTGAGTTTATAAATGTCAGGAATTAAATTAAAAAAATTAAAATATTAAAAACAAAATTAATAATTAAATCAAATATGAATGAACAAAATAAGTTTTTAACCTAAATTATTAATTGATGCCAAATATGAACCAGAGATCGTGTTAGAATAAAAAATTAGTGGGACAAAGACAAAAATATTATTGTCGCTGCCAGATTATTTAAAAAAAAAAAAAAACTCAGATTGGGAATGAAAAATTAAAAAAATAAACCGAGGTATCGCTCTAAGGAAACAAAGCAAAATAGATGAATTAACTAGTAAGTCAAATAGAAAATTGTGAGAGAACGGGGATACCATAGTGTAGGTCAAGGTTACTCGGTTTGAGCTAATGTTGCTTCAATTGTGATTAACAGACTTCAACCATCAGGTATCATAAGCAAAACTATCAGCAATGCTAGATGCTTGGAAGTACTGAGACTGGCTCTGGAATTAGAGGTGGAATTCGTGGAAGTGGACTATGCGGTTAGTCATCTCATCCAAAATTCTTCCCTTCTATATTTCAGACTGACATTTTCTGCATCTACTCTAACATTTGTCAGTTTTCAATATCAATTTTGGTTTTAAAAAATAAAAAATAATAATACCTGTTTGGAAGAGTGTTCTCTTACCTTAAATTTCTACAAGTATGTATTTTAAAAATAAGAAAACAATAATAATCTGAAAATATTTTTGAGTTTATTATTTCAAGTGTATAAAAATATGGAGAAAATTGTATATTAATGAAAGTTTTTTTATTAAAAGACAAATTGATTTTATAATTAATTTTTTTGAGAAAAATTACCGAAATTAATTTTTTTATTTATTCTTCAAAACTTTTTTTAAAATTTATTCTACAGAATTGATTTCAAAAACAATAAACAAATATAGAACTAATGGCATAAATAAAGGTGGAAATACGCCAAGCAATTAAACAAGCAATTAAACAGGGACTTACAACTTAGTATGTTTTTGGCTTATTTCTTCTTAGCATATTTATTAAGTAAATTAGGTTTAAACTTTTTTAAAAACTTATTTAATTAAATAAGAAAAGACGTAGACCTTTGAAAAGTCTATATGGCCTAACATGCAGGCATATTTATTTATTTATTATAATGACATAAAATAAAAAAATTATAATACTTATATAATTTATTATTTATATATTAATATAATTTATTTATTTTATACGGAATACAATAATTTTATTAAATATTAGATATATTTGAAACCTATAAAATTTGAACATGTTGACTTATTTGAAAACCTTTTATGTAATGTAGGATGAAATTGTGTTGAAAATTTTGAGATTAGAAAAATTCAATATTTGATAATTAATTGGTTGATATTCATAATGACATTAAGTAATCCATGAAATTGATATTGATGAATTGATTTATAATTATGACATTTTATTTGTGACAAACAATAATGTCATATATAAATAAATAAATAAAAGAAAATTTTAAAAATTAGCATAAAAGGAAACGATTAATATAAAAAATTGAAATCTTGTGTATTTTTTGTAATCATTTAATTATGAATAGTGTTAGAATTTCTAGATAAACAACTGACTTTATATTTTTAAATTATGAGATGTATCATACTATTAAAACTTGATGTTTAAGCTAATTAGGATAATTGAATATTTTTTTAATTATTTAATAATATTTTTAATAACTTTAAAGTTCAAGTAATTAAAAATGAAATAGTTTATATAGAAATAATAATAATAATAAGAAGAAGGTAGCACAAAATCATGAAAATTCTATTTAAATATGAAATTTATTATAATAAAAAATAGTATACTAATAACATAATTTCAGATAATGATATGAATTTTATTTTTTAAATTAAAAAAAATAGCATACTAATAAAATATCTATCGAATAAAATATGCTAATAAATTAAATGAAAAGTAAGTGATATGAATTTTAGTTTTCAAAATAACATATTGGCGTGGTCTCTATCAGTTTTTTTTTATGATTTAATGAATACTTCACCATTAATAATTTTAATTTTGAAAAGTAAGAAATAAATACACTATTGTTAATAGTTAAATCAAATCATATCAACTATAATTAAAATTTAAATTGTATGTTAATTTCATTATTCAAAATTATTATTTATATGTATAATTAAAAAAAATTATGAAATTTAATTTCTAAAAATAATTTTGAGAGCCTTTAAGAAAAAGTTAACATGCATAATTGAAAAGAAATAAATACATAGGAAAAAAGCTGAAACAGGTTGGCTCAACTGATTCGAGGGTTTCAAAATAAGATTTGTGCTTCTTGAATTTACGAATTCAAGACAATCCTTTGGATAAATCTATGCCTGCTTTAAGATCACACATATCACTAATGCCCTAATTGGTAGTATTGGATGAACCTATCATTACCACCATTTTATGTACAAAAAAAAAAAGATAAAAAGGACTCCTTTATTATTGATATTTGCATGAGGGGCTAAAATTTTTTAAAAAAAGAACACTTATTGTATGAGTGATACATAATATGAGTGACACATAATATTTATTTGGGAATTAATTTAGTACCCATCTTTTTTTTTTCAGGGTATCAATACCTAGAGTGAGTTATTAAACATTCATTAGTTATTATTTATATTTAATAGACTTTTAAATATTTATTGTGAAACTAATAGTCAATAAATGATTGACAACTCATCCTGAATACCAAACTTATTAAGGTATCATAGCAACTCCTTATTTATAGAGGTTAAATGTACTCTCTTTTATAATATGATATATAGATATATAGATAGATGTGTCCTACCTACAATTTGTGTTCCCTTAAATAATCCGAATATCAGATACCAACAATTATGATCACTGGGCCTGTCTCGCACCGTAGTTATCAGCATGAGCATGAGGCTCCTCACCTCATATGGCTGATTCTCGGCAAGGAGAGCAACATAATTTGTTTCTTCTAATCCATAAATGGGAAGCTTTTTGCATGGCAGTTTAAACATCTGCTATCCCTTAATATCACAAAGAATCAATTTTAAGGCAGTTCTTTTACAAATTGTTCATATAATGAACTGTTTGAAATATTAAAAAATAGCATTTTTTGACTACAGTGCTAGTCACGCTCAATAATTATAAGAATTGATTTGATTTTGAAATTTTTTTATTTAAATTATGTATATTTAAAAATTTATTTAAATTTTATTTGATTTGATTTGATTTAATTTAAATTTAAATTTAATTATTTAAATTGACTATTTTATTGTTATTATATTTTTTATTTTATCTCACTAACTTAAGAGTAACATTTACAATGATATAAAGTTAAAAAATAAAATAATAAAATAAAATAAAATATTCTTTTTTTAATCAATTATAAACATAAGAATTAATTTTTAAATTAATTCAAATTTAATTTTTTATAATAAATTCTAAACATAAAATTTAATTTTTAAATCAAATTAATTCATTTTAAATTAAATGAATGTTATTTTTAATTAATTTCAATCACAACCTCGTATAAACTTGATTTCCACTATCCCTTTAGTGGTTTGGATTTTGAATGCTTTAATTTGTTCAGAGTTCTGACACATTTTGAAATTTAAACAAACTTTTCAGATGGCTTCTGATATAAGCATTTTCCAATATAAAAATCAGAATCCCAATAGCAAATTTATTGTATCAAGCTATGTCAATGGAGGGAACCCTTCAGCTGAGACACTGGGGGATCTAATTGCAGGGATGCAATTTACAGGAGCAGATGTTATCAAACTCAAAATTGACGTGAATTATATCACAGATTTAGTTCCAATTTTTCAGATGCTCACTCATTGCCAGGTACCCATTTTCACAACTAATGTCATGTCTATGCAATTCAAAGTAAAGCTCACATAGATTCAAAAAGTTCTTCAGCTAAAGGCTCTCTTGATCATAATATTGCTCTACAAGAGCAATTTGGATGAAGATGGGCTCTAGATAAATGAAATAAGATATACTACTATCCATAGACCACATTATACCTTTTGACACAAGTTGCACCGTGAAGCACTAAAATTCATCGTCTATAAACTGACTTAAAACAATTATGCTGGTCTTGCACAGCTAATACTTTGTATCTTGAAGTTAAGCAGTTCCACTTTTCTGCCTCCAGGTTCCTCTCATTGTTATTGCACTGGGAAGCAGAGGTCTTATATGCCAATTACTGGGGCCAAAATTTGGTGGATTTTTAGTCTATGGATCTTTGGAGGGCAAACCCATACCTGGCTTGCCGACTCTAGTCAGCCTTAAGCATGTTTATAAATTGGAATATATGACCGCAGATACAAAAGTTTTTGGTCTCGTATCAAATCCAGTAGGCCATAGTAAAGGCCCTATTTTGCACAACCCTGCCTTCAGACATGTAGGATATAATGGAATTTACGTGCCAATGCTTGTTGATGATATAAAAGAGTTCTTTAATACCTACACAAGCATGGACTTCGCAGGTTTCAGGTGTGCAGGCACTTCGGGTGTGCTTGATAGAAATGAAAATGGAAGGAGTGGGGAGAAAAAAATGAATATTGATGATGTATCAAGACATGATACATTGCAAATTTTCACCCATCCCCCATCCGTATTCCAATTTTCATTTCTAGCAAGCAAACTCTGAGAGAAGAAGAAAATTTATTACCTTGTTACCATTCTTTTATCCTTGGCTACCATTATGAATATCGTGGAGTCAAATATTCCAACTAGGCAACGGAATTTTCCTATTACATTAGAATGTGTCTTTCTTCTCTGTGGAAAAGGAATAATCATGTTACTGCATATACAGTTGAAATGCTCTGAAAGAAAGCTTATTAGTTGTTAGTTGCAAAGCAGTTAAGTCCGTAGTAAAGTAGCAGCTTCAGTGATGCCTATTTTCTTTGTTCAATTTCTGCAGTGTCGGAATCCCTCATAAAGAGGCAGCAGTCGGTTGTTGTGATGAAGTCCATCCACTGGCTAAGGTTGGTAAACTATCATCTCTCATCAGTAAGTGTGTCAATCTCCGTAGATGACCTCTAGGAACAGAAAGACCAAAGACACGTGAGAATGAGTTTCAAAATTTAAAACCATCATTTAGGTACTCACTATTTTTCTTCATTTATGCATTCATATATTCAAAGTTGTGTTTTTAAGCAATAGGAACCAAAGTTCTTTTATGTGCTTTTCATACAAGCTTAAGTGAATTAAGTTTATGTGGAAGAAATAAAAAAAAGGCATGCTGATCTAAGTTATGTTTGTTTAAGCATCTTCTAAAATGTGGTTCCCTTTGTCACGTAGTCCATTGGAGCTGTAAATACTATAATAAGGAGGCCAATTGATGGAAAGCTGATTGGTTACAATACAGATTGTGAGGCTTGTATCACAGCAATAGAGGATGCAATAAGAGGTACCCTGAGAATCAAAGCTTTTTCTCATCTTTTCAAAGTTGACTCGAAGCATCTTTCTATATGCTAAAGCTAAACATTAAGGATCTTATTCTTGTATCGTTGAGAAAGTATTGAAGGACCTGAAATGACTAAAGGTCTTCCTGAAATGACTACGGTCAAGAACAAATTTTCAAATGTTTATTCTCTTGGGGGAGAATCTTTTCTTGTTCAACGCAAATCACTCGTGGTTCATGACCACTAGTTCAATGACATTGTTCAAACCAGAACCACACAAAACGTAAACAGAAGAAAAGTACATGGAAGTCGGTGATATTGACAATGACAAATTAACAATTGTTTGGGCTGAACAGGGAGACCAAATGAAAATGGGGAAGCATTACATACTTCTCCACTTGCAGGGAAAGTATTTGTTTTGGTTGGAGCAGGAGGTGCAGGAAGGGCACTTGCCTATGGTGCAAAAAGCAGGGGGGCTCGGGTTGTCATTTTCAACCGCAATTATGGTAATGATATGTTACATATAATCTTCAGAAGTCAAAGACGCTATTATCCTATTTACAACAATCTCATTTCTTTGTTTAATAGAGAGAGCAAAAGCTCTTGCACATGCGGTGTCAGGGGAAGCATTACCATACGAATGCCTGGATAGATTCTCTCCAGAAAGCAGGATGATCCTAGCAAACGCGTCTTCTGTGGGAATGGAACCAAATTCAAATGAAAGTCCTATAACAAAGGTTTTCTCTCTCTCTCTCTTTCTCCTTGCAAAAATTAAATAAAATGCATAATTACATGGATTTAATTTCTATCCACTGTGTTTCTTTACACTGTCATTCAATCATGTGTTGACACATCATTAAAATAGTTAGATTTTCTAGGTAGTGGTTGTAATAGTCAAACTCTTTTAATGATTTGACAACACATGATTGGATGACAGTGTAAAGAAACTTTACACTGACAGTGGATAGGAATTAAACTCTAATTACATATGCTTCATGGTTTAATGCTTACTTAGGGTGCCTTGAGAGCATATGAGCTGGTTTTCGATGCTGTTTACACACCTAGAAATACAAGGCTCTTGCAGGAGGCTTCCGAGGCTGGAGCCATTGTGGTGAGTGGAGTTGAAATGTTCATCAGACAAGCTCTTGGTCAATTCCGGCTTTTCACTGAAGGATTAGGTACTAATCATCTATAGCTTCCAAGGTTTTGATATCTTCAAATAAATTCTCTTTTAATTTCTTAAACAATGTATCTAATCTTTTTCTTCTGCTTTGCAGCTCCAGAAGATTTCATGCGCAAGCTTATTCTGGAACAATTTTGATTTCTTCACATCGTATTTATCAGTAACAAGAGGAAATGAAGCATGCAGGTTTTGCCGGTTCAAAAATATTGTTAAGGAAAGCTAAGCCGCTACAAAACTTCCATCCAATTGCACAGAATGAGCTGTGTTTTTTTATAGAATGTTCAATGTTGAATGAATAAAAATCAGCGTATAAATAAGATGCTTGCTTACTTGGGCCATGGCATACTTTATACTCATCTTTTTGAAGAACTGCTGCATAGGGTATGATTATTATCAGTAATGTTTACAATCATCCAACTTCATGAAGAAAATGATCTGTATTCTTTTCCTATGATCAAATTATAAGATAGTTCCATCACTCCCTCTTTCTAATCTTTAATTTTGAAAAGTTATTTTATCTACAATCAGACTGAAGAATCTGAGCTGAGAGCCTGAGACTGTCTCTTTTTGCCTCCAGAGTGATCTCAAATGACATCCTTGAATATGTTTAAAAGAGTAACTACATAGAAAGTAAAAGGTGTTTTTCATCATTGTCTTCACATTTTTCTAAATATAAATTGCACAAACTTCTACTGCACTTGATGTGGTGCAGGAAACTCAAAATTCTTAAAAGATGTAAAACCTCCATCCACAACCAAATTATGCCCACTAACATACTTGGCATAATCAGATGCAAGATATAGTGCAGCATTAGCAATGTCATTGGGTTCACAATTTGCCCCCTCTAGGACACCAGCATTATGAATAATTTCTACAAGTCGCTGAGCATCAACGTGTGGATATATCTGGCTCATTTCTTTCATGGAAAAAGGAGTGGGAATGGCAAAAGGTGATATGCAATTGACTCGGATTCCATATCTGCACAGCTCTGAAGCCAGAGATTTAACAATGCCAATAACAGCAAACTTGGACACTGAGTAGGTGTGCTGGGCCATCCCTCCCATCACTCCAGTGACACTGGCTGTACACAGAATGGACCCAGATCCATGCGGAATCATTACACGTGCTGCATGCTTGATACCTGCCACAACCCCTCGAACATTTATGCCCATGACTTTGTCAAACAATGCCAGATCCAGGTCCACAATGCTTGGAGGAGTTCTGCAGGCTATCCCTGCATTGTTGTACATGATATCAAGCTGGTTGTATTCAGAAATGGCAAAATCAACAGCACTGGATATGTCTGACTCTTTAGTGACATCACACGTTATGAAAGTAGCATTAGGTCCTAGTTCTTTTGCAGTCTCTTGGCCAAGTTGTTGCTGGATATCAGCAATAATAACCTGGGCACCATTGTTAATGAATTTTGTTGCTGCAGCCTTTCCTATGCCGCTTGCTGCCCCAGTGATCAGTGCTACTTTGTCTTGTAGGTTCCTAGACCACCAAATCAAATGTGAATTAAAGGCATAAATAACAAAGATTGTCTTGACAACATCCGCTGTTTGCTGAGCATCATTTGATAATGTCACAGAAAATCACGGATAAGTGCAAGGGCGATCAATTTCAAGCCCTTGCATCTAAGGAAGTAGATCAAATGCAAGGAGAAAGAGCTGAAGAAATCGTAAAGCAAATTATTCACATCATGCTACTAAAGGAAGTATATCAAATGCAAGAAAAAGAGCTCAAGTAGTGGAGTGTATGCTATTCAAGTAGGTCTCTTCTGCTGTGCCTTTATTGAATTAACCCATCATGTAACGTATCAACAGCCTTCAAATTGAACTTCTTACTTAATATACAAGAAATGTTAAACTACAAATTATAAGAAAGTGCTTGAATTGTAACCGTGAAAATGGAAGGGATGGAGGGAAAGGAATATAAATTGGCAACTTATCAAAAGCACTCATCGTGCTTAGATACATTATGAATTTTCAGTTTTCATTCACTCCCCCCGCCCCTTTGCATCTTCTTTTGCAAAAATTTTCCATAACCAACCATAATGATTGGTGATTTCATCGTCTCATCAGAATAATAACGGTGTACCATCCTATGGATAAGTGGAGGATAGAAATGTAAACCAAAGAAGATAACTTTGTCACACCTTCCATTCTGAGTAGACAACAACCTGTGGAAGCTCTCAGCAAGCAAAGCCCTTGAATAGGAACCCTTTTCACTGTTTCTGACAATTACCAGAAACACAGTTAGCTGAACTGCTGAGAAGTATTATTCAGAACTCGGAAATAATCAAAGACTGAAAGGAGAATCCACAGGATCAAGGGTTATAAAAAGAAAAAAAAACAGTAGGTTATTTCATTGTTAATGCTTTAACATAATCTTTCCTCCCAACAAAGTGGAAAAGTATAAAAAATAAAATAAAATAAAATATCTGTAGGCATTTTCTTAATCTAAAGTATTTCCAGTAACAGAAAGCTGATTAGAGAGCTTGAATTGTAGATGAAGTGGAAAGTAAAAGCAGAGCTTCCTATACTTTAATGTTTTAATCATACTTTTTAATCATCAAACGGAAAAGAGAGACGAAAAAAATAATTCAAACAGAGAGAAAGTTGAAGGCAGAAAAGTGAAACCAACCTCAAACCAATTCTTAACATGATTTTCTGCCAAAAAAAATGGCTGAGAGAGAGAGAAAGAGATGAGGATATTGTAGTTTGAGCTTTAGCTTTACATCGCTGCTAGGCTAAAAGAACAGAGAGAGAGAGAGAGTCATCTCTTGAGCTTGGTATAGGATCATATAAAATTCTTCAAGGGCAATTTGGTCATTTTAAAATGTGGCTAATAATATATATGCTATATAATATGCCACTTGATCCATGTTTATAGAATAAATTTTGTTAGCGAACCTTTCTCTGTTGCGTAAGAATGTAAATTGTATTTGAGATTGAGAAGTTAAAACGAATAACCGTGCATGTGAAAGTTTGAATTGTTTCAAGAGTTTAATTTTTATTTATTGTGTAAAATTTTTTTATATTGTTATTTAATTATATATTGTCAAATTAGTAAAAAAATTAACTATTATAATAATTATTTAAAAAATTTAATTATTTTAATAATTTAATAACACATAATTAAATAATAATATAAAATTTTTCTATTCTTATGAATAAAAATTAAATCCTTGTTTCAATTCAATCATTCTTGAAGTTCCCGCGGAGACGTGAGTGATTGAAGATACGTGAAATAGATAAATGCAGGCAAAGATAATAACATAATACCCCAAGGGGTCTAAAATGTTCCGCATGAGCACGGCACCTTTCCAGCTGGTTGGTTTAACTTTAAACAGAGAGAACATCTTCTGTGTCAATTGTCAAACATTGACTCTCCACACAAACTATGTCTATATGACGTCCCCCAAAGCTAGCAGACAATTCCAATTTCCAATAACAAAACGACTACAAACATGAACATCCAAGAGGGATACATTCCAGAAAACGACGCATCATTCATTAAACAGTTAGTTCAGTTGATAATGAAAGAAGTACAACATTTCATAATGATCTTTTCTTCTTATTGGATACGCCCACATCAAGGAAAAATGAATGATAAATAAAGCAAAACAATAAAATGGATCATCAAATGATAAAACCCCAACAAGTTTTGAGTCACTAAATCCCTCACGAAGAGGTTTTTCCATAAGAGGTAGTTGTTGAAATCTAGGACTCCAGGTATAAAGCTCTTCACGTTAGAAATTTTGAAAGAGGTACGAGTGGGATTGGAGGAAGAAAAGGAATCAGGGGGCAGGGGTGGGATCGATATTGGAGGAAGAAGTGTTTGAGGGAGCAGCCACGAGGACTTGAAATTGGGATTTGGGCTGCTGCCATGATCTGGTATTTGATGCCAGAGAGAAAAACAATAGAGGAATGAAGCAGTAAAAGCGTATGTATTCCTATTCATTCCAAAAGTATTAATAGTGATAGATGAGTATATTTGTTACAATTCTAATAAGAAAAGAACAAAAATTAACATTGCAAATAGTTCAAACTTTATGATAATAGATAGCTTGATCTGTTATCTTTACGTTACATGTATTTTTAATAACAGTGTTGATTTGGATTGTAATATTATCTGGGATGTGTTTTTTTTTAATACACTGTAGACATTGTTACATTTGTCCAGTATAAATGTGTAGCAGAGTCTAGCGTGTCCATTCATAGATGTAGGCTGAGGCAGTGACAATAGAATAATCGGGTGTATAAGACCTTGGCATGAAACATGTAGGGTGAGACTATGTTGCTTACTTGCCCCTATACACATTGTCATGTAATAATATTATAAATGGATAATTGATTCTTTAATAAGAATAACTCAAGACTGTTGATAACTTTGTGCTTTGTTATTTACTTGCTATTCATGTGCTATATTTTGTGCCTAGTTGCGTTTATCCTAATTGTCTTTATGTAAATGATGCTATAATCACGTGATATGTTGTTTGGATTCTATTACTAATTCACTATCAATTCTTTATCTTCAAAGAGTTGATAGGGTACTCTGATGAGTATAATATTCAAAGTGAGTTATCAATCATTTATTAATTGTTAGTTTCAAAATTTATGTTTAAAAGTATATTAAAAATAAACAACAACAAATAAATACTTAACAAATTATCCTAGATAACAATACCTTAAAAAAATATATAAATAATATACTAATCCCAACATACAATCACTTTATTATTTTACCAGGCCAAAAAAGTAAAGGGATGATTACTTTAATATCATTATTATCATTATCATTTCATTATATGACAAAAGTGCAAATAACCTACCTGCAATTACTTTTTAATTAGTATATATCTGGCATAAAAGGTAGGAGGATGATTACTATAATTTCGTTATTATTTTATTACCTGACAAAAATAAAATCAATGGGGCATTCCGAGAATTGAACTCGGGACCTCTCGCACCCTAAGCGAGAATCATACCACTAGACCAAATGCCCATTTGCTGGTAGTTGACGCATGTAATATTTAAAATTTTACTTATATCTTTTGTTCTTTTTTTTTTTCCAATCAGTTCAGTTGGGTTCAGAATGGCGTTTGAAATCATGAGTGCTGTATACAAATTATGCCTGATTGTGGTATTTGTGCTAAAATGGAGCCCACGAACCTCATTCATACGTTAGTCAGAAGCTAAAGTTTAATGTTTTGGGTACATAAAACTGATATTTCAGAACACCTATAATGTGTGCGAGCGGGTACAAGTACCTAGAATGAATATATGGATACATGTAAGATGCAATTATGAAACTCACCACTTCACTTCTGGTTCTGGGTATGGAATATTCAATTGCAGCTTAGCCTGATAAGAATGTTGTTTCGGCTTTGATGACAATACGAAGGACACAATATGCGTCAACGGGACAAAGGAGCTTCAATTGATGCTGAGAGCTTTGATAACAAAAGGCATCCACATGATACCTACGGCTACAAGGTTAAATCACATCCACTCGATAGAACCTGGGGATTTAACACAAACCAAAGCACTTGGCATTGTGGGTCAATACTTGTCATCTAGCAATGTGGACTCGTTTCAAGACTAGAGAGAAATCACCTCCTGTCCTGATTGCAAGAGGACCGCTAAGCTCGGCTAAGAAAATAAACGTTCAAATTCAAACCCAATATGAAGAAAAAGAATTAAAGAACCCTTCAAATGGGATGGAAAGTGATCAAAACGACCAGGGAGCTTGTATTTTTCCTAAAAAGATTGAAGCATCTTAAAAATTTGGAGGCTACGAACAGAAATGTGAGAAACAAGAGACTTTCAGAGGGGTTCAAGAATTTAGAGGGTTAAAAGACTGTCACTTCTTTCACTTGATAAAAGGTTCCAAAACAAAATTTGCATATTTAGAGAGTTGATACGGCACCTGATGAATTTGGTTAGTACTTTAATAAATTTGGTACTCAAAATAAATTGTCAATCATTTATTAACTATTAATTTTATAATAAATGTTTAAAAACCTATTAAATTAACAACTAATGAATGCATAACAACTCATCCTATATACCAGTACCCTAAAAAAAAAAAGTTAATCCCCACATATTACAACTTAAAAACTACGTTGCTAGATTGGAGGGTCAAAAGGCTGTAACTTCGGAAATTTATAAGATAGGTACAAGACAGTTTATAAAGCTTCAATATGTTTGCTAAGGGAAATGCTGATTTTCTAATAACAACAATACTCACAGCAACTAAAAGAGAATGATTTGGAAAAATAATAACAAAATATAGGGCTGCAAACAGATAAGGGAAATGCATCATTTGAGATTATGAAATACAAAGGATACTAATTCGTAAAATTTCCAACATTATATTAAACTTAATTTTGAAAAGGCACTTGTCGGGACAAATGCACAATGACATCCATAAACTTCAGGAAAACAAAATTAAGTGATTCTACATGACAATTTTTTTTGGTAATTCTGAGCCAATAGCACCTGATATGAATTCTTTCCCAAACTTGCAATCGTAATTGTAACTAGAACATCAATGATAAAGCTTAGATAAAAACAATAATTGCAGAATAAAAATTATCAACATGCTATGTCAGAAAATTCTAAGCAACTAGCACTTCAATATGAATTCTTTCATCAGAAAAATGGTTAACTCATACAACTTTTTCCCACATTTAACCCGCTTGACACACTACATACCAAAAATCTCAGTATATGATTGTTCCAAATATGACCAAACATGGCAAGTGAGAGTCCTCATTTGATCGACTGCTTGCAGGAAGACCATAAATAGTTATAGTCTTATGACTCCGATGGCAGATAGAATTACGCAGAGAGAACTGCAGAACACAAAGAAATAAATAAAATAAAGAGAATGTTCATTAGCGGAATTCAATGAATGTTAGAATCCCTGAAAATCTATGCTTTCTCCCTGAGTTACCAATTGAAAATAGCAAAGAATAAGGCAATGAAATTTTTATTAAACAAGTACTGCATTAGTGTAATTCCTTATGACATAACATACCAGTTTGACCAGGTTAGTGATTGCCTTCAGGTGCTTGAGCATTGGCATTGTAACTATCATAACCTCCAGTTGATGGTGCCAACGGATTTGCTTGATACATTGATGATGATGAAACCATAGAGGGGGCACCATTGGAAGCTGGTGTTGCAGTGCTTCCAGGAACTATTGGTGGGGGAGCTAATGTGGGAGGCCTGGGTGTGGTATTTGCTTGACCTGGTACTGAGGGAGCGCCAGGTGGAGGTACCATTGGTGGCATGGAAGGTGCAGAAACATATCCTGTGAACTCCAATGAAAACCACTTTACATCAGATATGGCTGGAATAAAGCAACTGGTTTATAATGCTTGAACATGGCAACCCACTTTTCCAGCACTTTTGGCACAAGAATAGAAGGTCGCTACTTTAAACAAAAAATTCTAACCAAAGAAACAGATAAAAACAGACATGAATTTTCTTATCCAAGCTTTTCTTATTTAAGAAAACAATAGAATATTTTGAATAGAGAAAATCAAAAAAATAAAAAGTACCATAGATGAAAAATGAAATCCAAATTAAAAGCAAATTGCAGTAATGGAAGCCAAAAAATAATTTGTGGTGAAACCATTAAGATGTCCATAATCATAGTCATTGTAAAAAGAATAAAAAACCACAGATGTATGCATGTAAAATGCAGAAGACATGAATGACAGCCCAAGCCAGACTGAATGCTTCAATGAGAGGAGATGGCAGTTTTAGGGAAGTCATGAAAGGAGTGGGAGAGAACATATTCACCTGGTGCACCAGGAACTGGTCTAGGAAAAAGAGGTCTCATCCCAGGCATTAGTGGTTGACTTCCAGGTAATTGTGCATTTCCAGGTATAGGCAATCTTGGTGGTGGCAATACAGGAGGAAGGGTTGGCCTCTGAACCACTAGATGATTATAAGCCACACCAACCTGCTGAAATGCTGCAGTTTGCCCAAGATGTTCTTTGATCCTTTGATCAATTAAACTTTGGGTTTGCTGTTCTTCAAATTGCTGGTAGTAGGACCTCACATTTGCCTGAAGGCATGAAGAGAAGTAAACATCATGAATATGATGTAGTGCACTTATTTTAAGAAGTGAGAAAATTTCACATTACCTTATGCTTGTAACCTGCGTTATGCTGCTTTCTTACAGATGGCTGCAATATTACACAAATAATGTTGGCAACATATAGATATGCAGTTGTGGCTAACAAACTTTCATGGAATTATACTAAACGGGAGAATCCCGCATAATAAGTGAAACACTTTATATATAGAAAGAGGAAAACCATATATAGATCTCTAATATCCGTGTACCAGTATGTAAGATGTAGACTACTTTAAATTCCAGGAACAACTCAAGCAATATTGCCTCACAAATAGATAATAGTCGCCGGTGCATGCTTGAAATGAAACTATGACACTTTTGGAGGATAATGAAAGTTCAAAGAATTGCATTCTTTTATGGATTTTAATTATGGCAGCAAATTACAAAACGATCTCGACATAAGGATAAGACACAAAAGAGCAAGGCTATAGCATGAGATGAACAGTAAGAGGAAATGGAAGGAATCAATTTTCATCATATTAGTGCTGGTTGGAAAAATGAGAAAAGCAAAAGATTAGAACAAATTCATCTTTCTTGCCTGCTAGGATTGAGAACAATGAGAGGAACAATAAGCTATTTTCCAATATATTTTACTTGTATAAGTTTAACTAAAATGATAAAAAATGAATTTTTATTTTAACCCTCGTTTTGATTGCCCAAATTGAAAAGCAATATCAGGCATCATCAGCATTGGCAACTTAAGCTAAACAAAACAAAAAACAAAAGGTATCGCAATTCGAAAACAGCAAAATCAGGTGCGAATATTAGATTAAAGGAGAAGAGAAAAAGATAACAGAATTTACAGAATCATGGGTCAAATAGGTATCGCAGTAGTCACAGTAGTACCTGCAAATTGAAGCAGAAGAATTAAAAGGCATCGATTCGATGAAAGCTGAAATATAAATGGATCGTGAGTTTTTCAAATAAGTAAGCACAGCACAGCACAGCACCGTACCGAGGCATCGCTGTTTCAATGGCCGAAAAACCTTAGCAAACAGAACAAAAGATCAGTCAGAACTTGGAAAGTAGGGTAGCAATACCGGTAGCGGGAAGTAGGAAGTTAAAACCCTAAAACTAAAAGAGCAGTTAATAGCAATTACCTTGAGCTTGTTGTTCAGAAACCAAATCAGGATCAGGGTTGAAAGCTACAAGCAGAAGCAGATGATTATGGCTGGCACAAACCCTATGCCCATTATGAATATGAATGAATGTTGTAACTTTTTCTTTATCACTAGCGTCTAGCGGACTATTTGCTTCGGGCTGTGGAACTTTCTGGATACATCATCACAGCTCACGATTTATATATTAGGAAATGATATTCGTTATAAAGTTAGATAATTTATTTTTAAAAAAATTATTTAAATATTTAATTAATTTAATTAATTAATAATTTATCTTATTTTTTATATTTGATACATAATTAATTTATATATAAATTATTAATTAAATTAATTAAATATTTAATTAATTTTTTAAAAGAATCAAATTATTTTATTTTATGACAAATTGAAATTGCGAGTCATTTTTCTTTATATACTTGGCTCAGTTACTTTTTGTGTTTGTGAATTCTGATAGTCATTTTTATTTATTTATTATTATAAAATTTAATATTTTAAATTTATTTTTAATTTTATAGTTTTAAAATTAAGAGTTAATTCTTGTAATTTGGAAATTTTAATATATGACAATTACACTTTTAATAAAAAAATAAAAAATATTCTTCATTTATGTTAAACGTGAAGAATTTGTATTTCTAAGTCAATTTTAGTTTTAAAAAAATACTTTTAGTATATGTATTTTGTAAAATTATAAGAGTTAACTAATAGAGACTTATAAAAAAAATTGAATTTAAATTTTAGAAAATTAAAATTAACATGAAATTAAACAAAATGAGCGTTGTTATACAGTCCGAAGCTTTGTAGCCTTGGTTGACACTAAATAATGTAAATGTTAATTTCATGAACAGGGTCTATCAGAAAAATGCTCGCATGTATATTTCTATCTGAACAATTTTGAGATGCTTTTCTCATGTCAGTTTAGCTTTTTTAAAACAAATAAATTAGAGTATAAGACAATAGTGAAATCATTGATTTGATACAAGGAATTAAACTTTCATTCTTTTTTTCTTTTTTTGACAGCAATTAAACTTTCATTCTTAATAAGTGACTCAATCCTATAGACGAATTTCTTTATTAATTGAAAAATGTTAACAAAGTAAAATTATTAAACTTGCATATAAAAAATAATTTGGAATATGACATGTTATGTATGACTTGGAAACTTTTATTTCTTTATACTATTTATTAAACTTTGTTTTTGCATAAGAACAAATTAAATTGGATTTATTTTTTATCCTCTGAATTGTAAAATTGACAGGATCGTAATGACAATATATGAACAAACATCCTCTTGATCATTCCAACAAATAGCTTACGAATACAGAACATTCTTACATTCAAATGCAGAACCAGAAAAACTAGTTGCAACGGGCAGGCATCATATACATTTGATATATCAAAAAAATAATTGAAATCACCCATGTGCTAATTTAGTTCGTTTAATGAAGCTCTTGTGACAAATTTGGTTTAGAATTTTTTATAAGAGAATGTTAGATTCTTATATTTAGTACAAGTTTTAAAAAAATAACATGTGAATATCTTTATCATATGAAATGACTAAAATACTTATTATTTTATCATTATATTATTAATTAACCAACAACCATCGTTCATAATAGTCCATTATCGGAATCCAGTTACCTTTGTCGTTGGTAGCAGTTGACAGTGACTGACAACTTCAGTTATTATCACTAGTCTTTAAAATCCAGTCACCCATCGTCACCCTTAGCAATAGATAGTCACAAACTTAAGCCACCACTTACCCGTAATATCATTCTTTAAAATATTATTCTTGGACATGTATATTTTAAGAGGGGGTGGGGGAATTCAAAATCTTAAACCAAACTCTCATGATTAAGAGGGGTTAATAAGTTCATGTAACACAGTTTCAAAGAAGGGAATAGTGTGGCAGCTTAGTTTGCCAATTATTTTCATGGATTTGAGTTTGGAGTTCATCTCCTAAAGCAACCTCCCCCCATTGGTGTGTCTTTCTTAAGGAATACTTTAGTTTGTCAAGGGCTTTGACCATAGTTGTTAAAATCGCGTTTCAAGGTGTAAAAGCGTACGCTTTTACGCTTTTAAGACATAAAAACTTGTTAGATGTTAGGTAAAATCGAAAATTGATAAAAACGTTTAAAAAAGTGTTTTTGAGGGGTAAAAGCGTTAAAAGCGTGTTTTGAGCCTAAGTTTTTACGCTTTTAAAATTTATGAGTAATTGGATTAGATTTTTTCGGGTTATGGGCATTAAATTAGGTTTGGATAATGGCAAGTTGGTAACCCGGTTTTGCATCTGTTTAGGGCAGGCCGCAAGACCATTTTTTCATCATTCAAAATTTTCACTTCTCATCTCTAAGTTTACTGCGGTGGTACACAACCGAAGACCTATGAGTAATTGGGTTAGACTTTTTTGAATTATGACTTAAGTATGACATTAAATTGCATAAGTTATGAAATTTATTAATGTAATAATTAAAATTAAGTAAAAATTTTATATACTAATATTTATATATACATATCTTATATAATTTGTAACATCTACGTTTTTACGTTTCGCTTTTTCCAGACCCTTTAGCGTTTTTAGGTAAAATCTCGTTTTTGACAACCTTGGCTTTGACCCCTTCACAGCAACAAATATAAATAATATATATATATATATATATAACATTTTCAACTTTGAGGCAAACAATTATCCCCAAAATTTAATGTAGTTCCGTCATTGCTTACATTAACAAAAAATTATGGATCCCAAAATTCATGAGAACATAATAATTTGAAGAAGAAAAAAGTATTCATTATATATTATAATAAGATCTAATAATAATAAGCTAATATCTTATATTAGGTTGACATGCATTTTAAATATAAATAATTGTTGCAAAATATCTAAATCCTAGACGTTATAATATGTAAGACTCTTTGGAGTTTTAATACACATCGTCGCCCTATTAGATTTTTTTAACTAATATATATTATTAGATTTTTTTTAAAATTTAATCATTTAATTGATAAATTTTAAAGTTAAGATTCTTACGAAATCTTATACAACAATTTATGCATTGCCTGCGTGCCTTTTTTTTATTTTACACTAAAGCATTTTTTCTCTGTCGTGTTTATTTATGGATGGATTCCGAACCCGAAGGTGTAGCTGTTTTTCTTTACCTTATATATTTTTTTCTTTTTTTCTTTTTTAGTTTTCTGTTTCATTTGTTTTGAATCGCAAACCAGGGAGCAGAGATCTGCTGAAGTTTTTTTTTCTGAGGAGATAAAAACAGGAGAAAGCCAGAATGGCTGGAAATTCTACTTCCAATAATTCGGCACTTGCAGGTTATGTTTTCTTCTATTTCGTTGGATTATTCATATCGTTGAGAGTGCTTGGATTACAGACAAAAAAAAAAAAAGGCTTTCTTCGACCCATTTCCCTGGAATTGAATGTAGTTGAGTAAAGGATTCGTTTTTTTTTTTAATGTTTTTTTGGGTTAACACACGCACCCGTGATTTGTTTTGCATTATCAAGTTGTAATTTTGAATGTTGAAATTTGAAAAGAAGAAAATGTGTCAGGACCTGGGAATGATGAGAAGCAGAATTGGGCTGCCTCCCCTTCAAGTCTTTTCAATCACTTTGGCACAAGTGGACTTTCCGTGGCAGTTGCAACTGGAATTACTCATCCTCTAGGTTCTTCTCTCTCTCTGCCCTTGTCAACAACTTGGATTTTGGTTTCGAAAGTGCATGGTTTTATATTTATTATGTTAAGGGGGCGTTTGGGTGTTGTCTTTGTAGATTTAGCATGTCTTGTATAGACATCTTTGTCAATATTTGTTATCTTTGATTGTTTTGCATTTGATATCATGCCCTTTTTTTTTGTTCTTTTACAAATTTGAAAGTGTTTATTGAGTTAGTGGAGTCAACAGAGAACACAGTTCGTTAACTCAAGATACATGAAGGAATGAGGAACTGAAGATGGTGCAGACAAGCCATACTTTTCAAATTTTAACTATAGCCAAGAGCTCATTGAGTACTAAAATTTGATCCTGAAGTAGAATTTATTTATTTATTTGTGAACATTATTAATCAGCATCCTAGAAATGTAGCATATGTGAAGTACTAGGATTCTTTCTGGATTTAATGTATCTGAAAGAAATAAATTATAGTTGAAGCTGGAGTTTAACCGGGAAGAGCTATTGCCTGCTGAAATGGAAGATCCAGATGTCGGTGTGAAATTTGTAAGAAATAAGGATTGATGATGAAGCGCTGTCTAAATCCACATCTAGGGAAAGCTTTTATGTTTATCACATAGTTAAGAAGGAAAAATAGTTAAACTAAGAAAAAAATTGTGTTATTTGTTTTTCTACAAAATCATCTACGCCTTGCATCATAAAGTCTGCACCCTAATTTGTGCATAGTTGCAAATTGAGTTTGAGTTTGTTGACAGAAACAGAGCAGTGTATGTTAGTATTGAACTCTGTTTTTCTTTGTATTTTTTTGGGTAGCCATACTTCAGAAGTGGCAAGCCATATTGGAAGTTTGACGTACAAATGAAGCCTAGAGCTATAATAAAGATGTTATCTTTAAGTTGGTGAAGGTTAAGTAAGATTGATCCCTTGAAAATGTTGAAAAGAAACTATTATACTTAGGTTTTGGAAAAACCAAAAACAAATCACTAAAAATATCTATGTAACTTGTTTGTACATGCTGTGCAGATGTATTGAAAGTTAGGCTGCAAATGCAACTTGTTGGCCAGAAAGGTCCTTTGAGTGGAATGGTAGTTTGCTGAGTTCGACCTTTCCTCTGAATGACCTTAGTTATCACATTATAGACAGAACTTTTATCATTTAAGCATTTCTTCAGGGGCAACTATTTTTACGAGTGTTGAAAAATGAAGGACCAAGGTCTTTGTATCTGGGTTTGACTCCTGCACTAACAAGGTCAGTTGTTTATGGAGGACTACGCTTGGGCTTGTATGAACCCTCCAAATATGCATGTGATCTTGCTTTTGGCTCCACCAATATTTTAGTTAAAATTGGTTCTGGAATATTTGCTGGTGCTATTTCAACTGCACTGACCAATCCAATTGAAGTTCTCAAGGTAAGGTGTTATGCCATTTCCTAATAACTTAAGTATTTTTTTCTTCATATTTTTCTTCAAAATCATATTCCCACAATCAGGTGCGTTTGCAAATGAATCCAGACATGAGAAAGAGTGGACCAATTTTAGAGCTTCAGAGGACTGTATCTGAAGAGGGAATCAAAGCTCTTTGGAAGGGGGTGGGCCCTGCTATGGCCAGAGCAGCTGCCTTGACTGCATCCCAGCTGGCTACATATGATGAAACCAAGCAGGTCAAAATCTAACAATACTATTTTTCATGTATATCGATGAAGTAATTTCCAATGTCAAAAAAGATTAAACTAATACTAATTAGTGATCTTAAAGTGCATTCCTGTTCATCTGTTACTCTTCCCCCTAATTTATTTTTATCTTCACTACCAATCCTATCATTGCTTTTTTTATCATTTGGTTTGCTTTCTCCTTATGCAGATTTTAGTCAGGTGGACATCTCTTGAAGAAGGATTTCATCTGCATCTGATGTATGGCTTTCCTGCCAATTGTATTTCTTCTTCACATCTTTCTCACTGCAAACTGAATCAAAGTAAATGGAATATGGTTAAAGCCTGAAGATTGACCAAACTCATGGGCAACAATCTTTAGAATAGTAAAAAAAAAAAATGTTAACCTGAACAAATTAAATAATAATTTGTTTTAGAATTGATGTTATTGTGTAAAATATATTGAAACTAAAGCAAATATCTTATAAAAGTTGCCTAACCAGTTTTGCTCATCTGGTGAACTGAAACAATGTTTTTTCCAGATTGGTACACCATTCAACTCTGGATTAATTCAATTTTATCCCCTCACTATTTATCATATAAATCAAAAATTAATTTCCATTATCTACCTAACTGAAAACTAATTGTAGTTTGTACGTTATATAGGTCGAGCACAATTGCAGCCATTGTGAGTACCTTCATAACTGCACCCGTGGATATGATTAAAACTCGTCTCATGTTGCAACGAGAATCCAAAAGTACTGGAATATATAAAAGCGGATTTCATTGTGCATATCAGGTATTAATAATGTTTTCTCGTTTATCCCCCAAACCTGCAGTGCTTTTTTCTTTTCTACCAGTCTTTTGCTTCTTTGCCCACTTAGACATGATTCTATTGTTGCCCAATATCTGTCATTGCTCAGACCTTCTTCATAAACTATTTGTTGATTTCTGACACAATGTCAAGGAAAGAGGCATTGGAATGTGATGATGAATTATGATATTATGATAACTAATTGATTTTGGGAGGGTTTAAAGGACATGGCTTAATTATGGCAAAAAAAAAAAAGAGCTTAACGGACAACTGTGTTCTGGGAAACAACCTTTCCTGACTTTAAAGTTCCAGGTGTAATGGACTAAAGGGTTTTGGGAAACAAAATTTTCTGACTTTTTTCCCCTTTTATGTGGAGGCCATACTTATACATCTAAAATAGTTGGAGTTTGGAAATATCTTACACCATAATTTGGAAATATTCAAGGCAATCAAACTTCAAATCACTTTGTTCAAATGGCTGAGTATTTTTTGTCTTCTACTAATTTTTTTCCTGTGGATTCGGACTGTAGTTGTAATATGATTATGCCATCATAAACTCTTGTTAACAAGAATTCTTGAAGCCAGCATTTTGGAATCCTGGAGGCTGGAATCTTTGTTTGACTCGAGTGATCTTGCTTTAAAAGGCTGACTTTAGTTGATACCATGTCATATAAGTTTTGTGCTACTTTCAGTATTCCTTGAGTCTAGCTTGACTTTCCTGATTCTTGTTTTGTACAATTGACAGTTGTTTGAGATGAATAATGCATTATATTTTTGTTAAGAAAATTTAAAAAACCCTTCCTATGTATATTAAAGAACAATATTCAAGAAAGACAAGGCATCATAGAGTTCTTTACCAACAAAAAAAGAAGCCTTAAATAGTCTCTCTCTCTCTCTGCTGCATGGGTTGAAAGAATTAAAGTAGGGTGAACCTATTCAGTTTATCAGCTGATAATAATAATGAAATAACTTTCATATACCCCAATTATAAATGTAATGCTAGAATTTCACGTCAGCATTGGCCATAAATTCCCTTTCTTATAAGCATTTGTGATGTGTGGTTTCAGGTCCTGCTTACGGAGGGCCCAAGGGCATTTTACAAAGGGTGAGTTTATGTTGGTCTGCTTTCTTACACGGGACTTGTTTGCTTTACATCATCTCCAAAAATTTTATAATTAATCTGAGGTTTTCGGTAAGACTTCTTGAAAATTATCACAAGTCACAACTACCTGTTTTTATGATTAACTAAAGTTACTTTTATTGTATTATCAAAAAAAAAAAGTTACTTTTATTGTCACTGCATGGAGAAGAGATACTCAACTTGCTCCAGTTTTTCTTTGAGCATGCATAACTTTGTTTGCATATTAATTTGTTTATAAGGTACCTTTTGTCAGGGGCTTTGCAATATTTGCAAGATTAGGGCCACAAACCACAGTTACA
The DNA here is from genome assembly GCA_023212625.1 of Styphnolobium japonicum. NCBI lineage: Eukaryota > Viridiplantae > Streptophyta > Magnoliopsida > Fabales > Fabaceae > Styphnolobium > Styphnolobium japonicum. The sequence continues at coordinate 4,843,384 of JALBWW010000005.1, forward strand.
TTTATACTATGTGAGGAGCTAAGGAAGCTTGCTGGATTGAAGGCAATCTAGTGACAGGAGTCTCCATTGGGCTAGTGCCTACACCAACTGACTACAATGATTCTTGAAGTGCTAAAGAACTACTCTTCTTGCAAACAAGTCCCAGTTGGGCGAATTCTTTTGGATACTTTTTCTCTTCAATTTCATAGGTGATTTGAGGTGCATTCCCACGAGAACCAGATCACATTTGACTAGCAATTATGCAAACGTTATTAAGAGATCCATCTATTCAAGAATGTGATTGTCATATGCTTTTGTCTCCATGTTCCCCATTTCCTGGAGTGAGGTCCTTCCCAGTTAGAGGTCCAGGATTGTTGTACTTCCATCCCGTGTTACTATCATCATTGTATTAACAAAAGGATATTGATTGTTTTTGTCTGATTATTATTATCGTCATTGTATTAGATGAAAAATAATAGTGGTTACCCACCCAGAAAAAAAGAAAGAAATAAAATAAAAAGGATTGGGTGATTTTGATGTGTCCTTATCTTTTCGGTTCTTGTTTTATATTCAAGGTTTGAAGAGCTATGTCAATTGCAGGGGTTTTGGTCCAGTAAGTACATTTTTGGAGAAATTGTGTGAAGACACAGACTCGTAGGTATAATTTGACAGACTTTCTTGATTGAAATTTTGGGTGCAACCAACTTATTTGATTTTAAGGAAGTTTCTTTAGTCTGGTTTCAGCCGTAGTGATGAATAATGATGGTGTTACGTCTAACTTCCTCTCAACCACCGGGGCAAGGCAAAATAATGTCTCTGGGTAACAAATTATGCCCTTAGTACTTTATTCTGCATATAATCTGAATAATGATGGTGTTGTGTCTAACATCCTGTCAAATACTGGGGCAAAACAATTTGTCTTAGCAATAAATCTTTATTTGATTTTTTTTTCTTTCTATTTCACCTAAATTTAATCCAATTATTTATAAACAGCCAACTAAACTGTTGCAGTAATACAACAAATCTGGCTAGTTAAAAAAAGAACTCTGGCGAGTTTTTTAAAATAAATATATTGACATTAATCTTAAAAAATAAATACTAAATACAATTTTATTATTTACACTTACATACTCTTTATATTTTAAAAAAAATTAAACAACTATAATTAATTATATTTAAATGGTTTAGATTATAAATATTCTTTCCATTTCAAATGAGCCATGTAGTTGTGCAGTTGTATTGTAACCAGTTATAGCTACAACAATAACGTCACGGTAGCATTGATCGAAAGCCTAAACAACAGCCCAAAAGGACGCACGAGACAATCTGACGCTGAAGATGTTTACACAGCTGACCTTTGCTCTCGTTTCTTTTTTATTTTTATTTTTTGAATAAATATCTAATTTAATTTTTTAAAACTATATGTGACATTAATTTAATCTTTTAATTATTTTTTTTACATTAAATTAATCTTTTTGATTAACAAATTTTATGTGAAAATTTTAACATCTAAAAATTATTTTAATATTAAAAATTATTAAAAAATTAAATTAATGTCACTTATATTTTTAGGTGACTAATTTATGTTTAATTTTTTATTTTTTATTTTTATTTTTTACGTGCTGTGTGGGTAAAGTGTTCTTGTTTGTTATTTAGGAAGTGCCCCAACCCAAGAATATACATAGCATGTCACTCAGTTGCAAATATCACAACCGTCACTGTCGTTTAACTCTTACTCCGTGAGATTATTTTCCAACGTAGCATTAGCAAAGAAAAATAAAAGGGTCCTACTAGATCCTGATTTGAGCTGGTCCATTGCGGGCCACCAAATTAATATACTATTATATGGATTCCAACCCAACTCTTGAAGTGGCAATTGTATTCATCTTGAATGGAATGGACAGGTAGTTTTTCTTTTCCTTGAAGGTTGAAAGGGAATTGCCCTTTTCTTCTTTCGCAGTTGGGTGTATATATATAAATAGAATAAATATGTAATTTGATCATTCAAAATATAAGTTACATTAATTTAATTTTTTAATTATTTTTTACGTCAAATTGATTTATATTAGTTTAATTTTTTAATTATTTTTTATAATAATTTAAATTTTTTATAAAACTAATTTAATATCAAAAAATAATTTTAAAAAATTAATTTAATATGAAAAATTTTACATTTGATAATTATTTTGATATTAAAAATTATTTAATAATTAAACTGATATTACATATATATCTTTTAAACACTGAAGTTGAATATTTCCTCCATATAAATATATATGATGGGTTGGGTTGCTATCAGGTGGAAGGGACTTGAGAAATTTCAAATAAATGCTGCTTTCATTCCTCCCTCCCCACTAAAAAGGCAAAACAATTAACAAGTGTAACTTTTTATTGACTTAAAAGTGACATTAAATAAAGTGAAAGTGAACTATCATTAGTTTAGTGCGAATGTTCTGGTTTTCCACTTAGAAGCAGTGTATTATCAATGGAGCCATGAAGACTATGGAAACTAAAACGTAAAGAATTTTCTTGAATTGTACAACACATCACTAATTTAAATCAAAGATACATCAAATTGGCTCGTTTCTTTCTCTTCTGACCATATGAGAAATTTACTATCAACATTTGTAGGCACTTTGTGCAATTCTCATTCACTATTCACATAACATGTGATGTGCAGATTCCAAGACCTAAAAACAAAGGGGAAAAAAGAAAGAGGTCTCCTAAGTGAAAATAATTTATTTTTTATTTAAAATACTATCATATTATATTTTGTATTAATTTTAAAAAAATAGCATATAGAAACAGTTTGACTCCAAATGGATGAATACTAAGCAAGCCAATCAAATTTGAGGTGGGAAAAGACAAAAAGGCAAAATAAGATTCATGTTATTGCAAGTCCAAGTAGGGGGATTAAAAAATATGGAATTCAATCAGTAAAACCAATCAAAACGAATCAAATCACTCCTTTTTAAAACAAAATGTATGCATTGAAAGTGTACTCCATATCTATCACATTCATAAATTTTTATATTAATCCAAAAATATCTTTTATTCCATCAGCTTATAAAAAAATATATATAACATGGAAGAGTTTAATTTTGATTTAGTGTTGATGTAACGTTTTTTACACTATCACTACTCATTCATATATGGTCATATCATTAAAAGAATGTGACTTTTGAAGTAATTGTTGTGATTAATAAACTTTTTAAATGACGTAGCAATATGCATGTAATTGAGTGATAGTGTACATATTTTTTTGAGTGAATTATATAGGGTCGTCAAAATAAGCCAAATTTGTCAGGTCAACCCGTTTATCTGTCAAAATTATGCAAGTTAGAATTCAAATTTATTAACCCGTTTAAATTAATTTGTTTTTGGCCCAACTCATTTAGCCCGTGGGTTAAAAGGGCTAAGCCTGTTTATTCGCGGGCTAACTTGTTGGCCAATGTATTTATTATTTTTTTGCAATTTTTTTTTTCAAATCAGCATATCTATGATGCCTGTAGCCCAGACCTAACAGCAAGTGATCCCATGCACCCAACATCCAGCTTTAGCCCAAAGTTTAGGCTAATTTATGCCTTTAATTTCTTTTCTTATAGAAATCTAAATAATATTTGCTAAGATCTTGTTTTGCTTTTTTTTTTGTGTTATCAATTTGTTATATTTTAATATGACTTTCCATCATTATTTTTATTGTTGCATGCCAAATTAAATCTAATAAATTTGTTGAAAAGTAAAAAAAAAATAGAAGAAGTAGAAGAATCGTTTAGTAGTATAAATTATAAAGTGTTGGATGATAATTGACTTTACCTTTGAGTAATTTATGGATTTGATGTTATATTATAGATTTAAAATAAATAAGTAAATGGGCAACCCGCTTAGTCCCGCGGGCTGGTCTTAAATGGGTTGAGCGGCAAAAATTCTTAACTCATTTTTTACCCAACCCATTTAAGTTTAGCCCGTCCAACCCTATAATTATACTAACATTCCTCAAGGTTTCACGAAATGACACTCCCAACCTAATTTAGTAATTTACAACTAAAATTACACTCCATCACATTGACCACTTTTGACTAACATAATCTATTAAAATTGAATGGAATATTATGCTTAACCTAAACTAGTTATGATTTGCTTGTGATAATTTGACATTTTGTACTAAATCTAATGATAAAATATAAACCATCCATCACCAATTTGTTGCTTATAATTGGTGGCGTGTAAATAGTGTTTACGTTGTGGTCGGCTTCTTAGGAATTGTAATCCTCGGCGTTTGGATTGAGCATGATTACGGAAGATCTTATAAGTTATATCGGTATAACCAATGACTTCAAGTTAAATCAACGTTTTTTGGTCATTTGTGATGAGTTTGAAAGGTGTTATGCATAATGGTATTCACTACTTAAGCACTAATTAAGTACTTCATAATGTTAGTAGATATTGGACAATGTAGTGCATAGAAAATAAAGCAAGAATTGTTGTCACTCGTCATGAGTAATAATTTGTTATGAGCTATTTAGATTTTATCACGAGGCAACACAAGTTACAAAACAATCAAAAGCTAATTGTGATTGGCTATTGGTGTTAAATAGAATATTTTATCTCATTTTAACAAATTCTGTTAGTCAAAATAAGTCAATTGAATGAAATGTAATTTTGATTGTAAGTTGAAGTGAAGTATTATTTCATCAAACCTGGAGAAAGAAATAAATGTAATTTATTCAAAAATTATATTGAAAATAAATCAAAATTAAATATGATTTTTAAACAAATAAAAATATACATTGCTCCATCAGTACTCATAACTATCTGAATTTTATCAACTTTTGTATACAAGATTAACGTGATATCTAAGCATAAATAAATAGTCAAATTGATTAAAATTATTTTCTACAGTAAATTATTATATATTTTAAGAATGTCCATTTTGATAGCAATATCAACGGATCATAACCATATATAATACATGCATCATAATTATTATTTGAGGTTTCTACCATAATTAGTATGCGAATATTGCAATTAATTTGCGTTAGCACTTATACATATATTAGTAACTGACTTATTATTATTAGGATTTAATTTTTATCTATTATCAGTGTAAAAAAATTTTACATTAATAATGAATAGAAATTAAACTCTTACTAAAAACTATAGACTTATGACTGATAGTTTTAATAGTTACGTTTGAACTAGTAAATAGTGCTTAATTATAAACTACTCAATTTATTTTATAAATCACATCTTATGTCTTGAATCTTACGAGGTATTTATGTAGTGAAACTAAACTAAATGGAGACAAATGATTTGATTTGGCCGGTTTCATAATATTTAATAAATAAATCTGATCTTTACAATTATAAACCAATAAGAAATTTATAAATATACAGACACAGTAAAATAGGGTAAATTTTAAGAATAATGATACATATACATATAATTTTTTTTACATTTTTCATATATTTAAGTTTTTTAATGTTAAAAAGAAAAAGATAGAATAATTTTTTTAATATTAAAAAAAGAAAGATAAAATAAGAAAAGAAATAAAATAATAATATATGAGATATGTTAAATTTTGCCCTAGCTCTGTACCAAAAAAAAAGTATCGCTTTCGAATTTTGAATGAACTTTTGTCTTCATTCGGTTAGGCCATTAGAGTGGGGCCATCCAACTTGCAATTTGTAAAGGGTACACTGCCGTTTTTGCATTGTTATTAACTTATTATTATATAGTCTATGCATTCAACAACTTGCTGTCTTGGCGGGACAGTCTGGCGTACTTATCTTTCTACCTCGTTTTCTTCTCTAAACTATCATAATACCCTTTTTCCGTAATTTACCTCTCTACCCTTTCCTTCTTTTCCAATTTATAATAGGTATTAAATTAACAAAAAAAAAGTGTTATATATATATAAATCATGTGTGTATGTATACTCACACTCATTTTATGAGATCATCATTTTTTATAAAACTGTCTGAAAAGTTAAATTTACATAATCAATTTAAAAATTAAAATTATATAATTAGTTACTAATTATGCCACTGAATTCACCCATTATCGTTCACTAACTTTATGTAAATCTACCATTTTATTTTATTTTTATAACAGTATTTTTTATGGAAATTTAAGAGTGTTTATGAACTTTCAAAACTTTTTTAATTTAAAATTGATTTTTTAAATCTTTTCTTCATTTTCTTTTTTTTCCTCCTACAATTTATTCTGTTATAAGAAACTGATAAAATTGTCTCAAATTTCAAACTAATTTTGAATCAAATTTAATTTTAAGCAAATTCATTTTTATATGAACTTATACAATTAATTATATCTTATATTATATTAAACTAATTTTAAAAGTTGCAACATCCCCTAATATTTTAACAATAAGTACAGTTTTTTTAATATAAATTTGAGTTCAAATTTTAGATACGCTTATTAATAGATAATTTTTAATTTTATTATAAATCTTTGTTAAAGTTAATAATTTTCTATAATTTTAAATTAGAAATGAGCCTTTAGTTCACTTAATTTTTTTAATTTTAAATTAATTTTAATTAAGTTGAAGTTAACAGCTATCAAAAGGCATTAATATGTGTAAAACATCTGAGAATGAGCGAAGAATCAAAAAATATGAACCGAGAGCATAGCAACATGGAATAAGAATAAGCTAACAAACTGGAGTGTGTTTAATTTTGATTAATTATTTAAAATAATCAATTTTTTAATTAAAATTTATTTTATTTAAAATTTATCTTATTTGTTTAAAGTGTGTAAAATTAATTATAAGTTAAGATTATTTTTTCATTAACTAAGATCATGTTTGAAAAATATTATTTTTTTTCTAAAATAATTTTTTTAATCAAAAATTGTTTTATCTAAATTTTTTTTGTTTACAGTGTATAAAATTGATTATAAATTAATATTATTTTTTTATAACTAAAAATAATTTCTTTTAAAAAAGCTTGTATTTGAAGCTTTTAGTGCGTGTTTGGATTAGTTGTAAAAAAAAATATGTCAAAAATCGATTATATGTATAATCAATTTTCAAAAAAATATATTAGGAGAAAATTAATTTATGTTTAAATATGTTAATTCATAATCGATTTTATAATAAAGAGTTTTGTTTTGATTGTATAAAAAATCACTTTTATGTATTAAATTACTAAAAGATATATAAAATGATTGAAAAAATTATTTGATTAAGGGAAAATATGTATTTCTCTCTCAAAGCTTTTAAAATAATATGAAATCAAATAATTAAAAGCTTAAAATAACAAATTTTTTTAAAAAATTATTTTTAGTTATGAAAAAATAATCTTAGCTTATAATTAATTTTATACACTTTAAATAAACAAGATAGATTTTAGATAAAAATAACTTTTAATTGAAAAAAATGATTATTCTAAAAATTTAAGTAAATCCAAACATGCTTTTAATTATGTCATTATAGCTTATTTCAAAAGTTTTGATAAATAAATATTCTTTTACCCTTAACTAAATAAAATTTCAATCATTCTATTTTTCTTTTAGTAATTTAATACATAAAAACGATTTTTTTATACAATTCAAACAAAATTCTTTATCTTAAAATTGATTATGAATTGACACATTTAAACATAAATTAATTTTTTCATAATTGATTTTTTTTTAAAAAAATCGATTATGCATATAATCAATTTTTAACATAATTTTTCTTTACAGTTAATCCAAACACACACTAAGAGCATGTTTGGGAAAGATTAATTCTTTCCAAAAACATAATTTTTTTAATAAAAATATATTTTTATTTAAAATATATATTGTTTGTTTAAAGTATGTAAAATTAATTATAAGTTAAGATTATTTTTCTATAACTAAAAATAGTTTTTTTTTAGAAAGGCTTGTATTTAGAGCTTTTAATTATGTGATTATAAATTATTTCAAAAGCTTTGGTAGATAAATATTCTTTTATCCTCAACAACATAAAATTATCAATAATTTCATATCTCTTTTAGTAATTTAATACACAAAAATAATTCTTTTTATACAATCTAAAAAAAAATTCTTTATTTTAAAATCAATTATGTACTAACACATCCAAACATAAATTGATTTTCTCATAATCGATTTTTTTGAAAATCTATTATATATATAATCGATTTTTAACATAATCTTTTTTTCAGATCTAATATAAACATACACTAAAAGTAACTTTTTTAGAAAAATTTTTATTTTAAGCTTTTAATTATTTGATTTTAGATTATTTCAAAAGCTTTAGGAGAGAAATACCAATTTGTCATCAAATAAATAACTTTTTCAATCATTTTATATATCTTTTAGTAATTTAATACAAAAAGTAATTTTTTATATACAATTCAAACAAAATTCTTTATCTTAAAATTAATTATAAATTAATATATCTAAATATAAATTAATTGTTTTATAATTAATTTTTTTAAAATTAATTATACAAATAATTAATTTTTATCATAATTTTTTATTTAATTTAAACACATTTAATGAGACATTTTCTCGTTTTGTTTTACTGGTACGTCCGTCGCCTCTGCCATAACGATAAAAGAGAGCCTTTGGATTTCTGAGAGTCTTGGGTTTAAAAAAAGAAAGGCATGATGAATTGACGTCATCTTAACTGAGGTCGAAGCTCATGGGCAGTTTTGTCTTTAAACAATACTCAAATTTCAAACTCCATATTATGTGAAAATTGAAAATACTGACAATTGTTATTTGTGTAGACACCTTTATTAAGTTGAACGGCTCCTAATGGGTTAAAGTTATTTTATATAAATATATTTTAGAAAAGTTTAAATTTATTTAGATATAATAGAATATAATTTTTTTAATAAAAAAGTTGAAATATAAGATATTTAAAATGAGAGAGAAAGATTTATAAGGAGAAAAAAACATATGATGTAATTTTTAATAAAAATAAATGATGTTATTGTTAGAAAATTATATTAAAAAATACTTTTTTTTAAATTTAAAAATTATTAGATTCTAAAAAAATAATAAATAAATTTTTAAACTTTTATTTCTTTTAAATTACATCTAAATATATTAAAAAACTTGTAAAAATATTTATTAAAAAAACTAATTTTTCACAAAAAAACTATCCAAAGGAACTCATAATTAAAACCATTTACACAGCTGTATAAGCTCGTGAAACATGAAGATTGGAGTTGGACAGACATAATTATTCAACTTAAAACGTTTATTTACATATAATAATTGCTATCTTGCATTTTAGAAGTCCAACAATAATATTTAAAAGATCTAATTTCTATTTATTGTCAGTCAAAAGAAATATGTAAAAAAAATTTATATTATCATTTAATTATATGTTGACACATCATTAAAATAGTTAGATTTTTTAGGTAGTGGTTGTGATAGTCAAACTCTTTTAATAATTTGACAACATATGATTAAATAATAGTATAAAAAAAATAATTTTACAATGACAGTAAATAAAAATTAAACTCATATTTAAAATTCTATATTTATTCCGTTTCTATTTTTTATTTAGATATAAATAGAATTCAACACAAGTGATTAAGAAAAAGTAATAATACACACGTAATAAAAGAAAAACATAGCTACCTAATTGGCTACTTAATCAACACTAGTATTTTTTCCTTCTAAATTTAGTTGTTTAAATAACTCACTATAAGGAGAGAAAAAAATTGAAAAAAAAGAAAACAAACCAACCCAATACAGATAATTTATCCCTGAAACATTGTACTTGCATTTGCATGAGTTTGATTCCAGATTGATTAGGAACTTGAGTGAGAATGAAGAACGAAGAAGGAAGATGAAGTACACCGACCAGGCCACCACTACCACTATGGAGAAGCATGTTCTTGAACAGCTGTACGTGGTGGCATATTGGTAAAAAAAGGTGGGAAACGAGCCCTTACTGAAACCTTTTAATAATTCTAATTCTAATTATATGTATCGAAGATCCAACTTTGCCATCCCCAAACTCCCCAATTTCCCTGCGACGACTCCGAACCAAATCTGAGGAGAGAGAGAGAGCAAAAGTGAGGGTGACACAGAAACACAGGGAGAGGTTGATTAGGCATTAATGGCGGAAGAGGATAAAGAAGAGAGTAAATCTAGCGAGGAGAGTGTGAAACTGTTTGTAGGTCAAGTGCCCAAGCATATGATGGAAGCTGACCTGCTTGCAATGTTCAAGGAGTTCGCCTTGGTTGACGAGGTCAACATCATCAAGGACAAAACAACTCGTGCATCCCGAGGTACCTTCATTCTCCCCTCCTTCCCTTCCCAATTCATCAAATCTTGCATTCTCCACTCCTTTTGATTTGCTCCAATGTGGCTCTTACCTTCATTCCAACCCTAATTTCATGGCTTTCTGTTTCTGTTTCTGTTTCGTCGTAGGTTGTTGCTTTGTAATTTGTCCGTCCAGGGAAGAGGCAGATAAGGCGGTCGATGCGTGTCATAATAAGAAAACGCTGCCTGGGGTTGGTGCACTGCAATCTTCAAACGAATACTATACCTTCTTATTATTTTCTTTTATTTTCATCATTGTTATTGTTTTGACAATGTTGAAAGTGAAACATTTTGATTGATGGATAGTGTGGAATAAATGGCTGGTGCTATAATAGTCACTGATGCTGACGACCACCTTGTTATGTTCTGACTATCTTAATTGGGCGAGAACATGTCTCTAATTTTAGTAATTTTTGTGTGGCACTTACTATATTTGGGTACCCATCTCGCTACTACAGCTTAACCAAACACCTACTTGAGTGTTTTTTTTTTTTTTTTTCCCATTTAGTGTTGCACATTGTGGTGTATTTTATTATGTCCTTACTGTAAGTATTGATATTGATCACTGATTAAGATGAATAAATTTTAAAATCCCAGAGAAAAGGGGAAAATAGTCCTTGGAAGCCCTGTATCAAGTTTGTGACTTTGATAGAAATGGATCATCATTTTAATTATTTTAGTTAGTCTTATGCGAACATGCATTTTTTTTTTTTTTTGTGTATTTTCTAATGCCATTCAAGCTGGTCATCAATCTTTTGGTCCTGAAATCCTCTAGGAAGGAATGGATCGGAGCAGGTGGTTACTTTTATTTAAGTATTGATGCACCTTATGGTCTGCACTTGAGAGCCAGCTTGTTAGGCATCACAAGCCTGAGAAAAATTATCTTGGACATATATAAATTTTTTTAACTGGTTTTCTATTTTTTTCCTAATATTTTTTTAACACTAATATTATTGACGTAGGCCTCAAGGCCCTCAACCCATATTAACATTGGGAACGCAAGTTAATGGGCAAAAATATAAAAATGTCATTTTATAATTTATTTTCATTTCCATGCTATATATACTTGTTATGCTTATATAAGTGTACAGACGACCAAACATATTTTGTTTTATTAATTGATAAATATATATCATATAACGTAAGCATTTGTATCATTTAATTTGTCATTGTTAAAGAAGGGTTATTATAATTTTTTTCACCCTTAAGATTGAGAATACAAACATTCTACTTTGATCATCATTGTTGTTTTCCGATATCTCGACCCTCTCAGTTGGGATATTTTCCCTTGACATAAGTTGAAAAGTTTAATTTCTCTACTTTTATACTGATTTGTGGATAGAAATTGGTTGGACTGTGAAACTTGTTCATATGATTAACATAGTGGCTGGATTTACAACTTTGCTGAAACTTGTGGAAGTTCATGGAAATCATTTCTGAATTCTGATAGTTCATTCACTAATTAGATAGATGCATGGCCGTGATTGTGTTACAGAAGTTATCCCTAGGAATCATAGATCAATTCTCTTTGTTATTATTCTCTTTATTTAAATTGGAGAGTGGTTTTTGTTTATGCTGACTTCCTGGATTGGTATTGAGCTGACACTTAAGTTTTGTTAATATTATAAATTTGTGCAGACAGTTTTCAAGTTGACTAACTTTATGTGACATGACAAGGATTCTTGATCATTCAATGGAAACACCTTATATAGCTTCCCTGGCCATGATTTGTTATGTGTAGCCCTTGGAGGTGTGATGGGTAAAGCTGCTAGCCTCTTTAGCAACTTTTTGTAGCAGATTCCTTATGGTTGAAGTTCATTAAGAGGGTGCAATTAGAAAGGACAAACTTTATGCCTTAAGATAAACTATGAATCCTCTGATGAGAGTGAATGGAGAAGGACCTTTAAATTAGTACATAGAACCTCACCCTGGAAAATTGGTTGTTTGAGAGTTTGCAACTAGAAGTCGATATGCAATTATTAAAAATTATTCTGAACTTATGTATAAACATACCAAGTTTGTTTTCAGAATTGTGGTCTGGTGAGCAATATATGTTAATGATTTAGGGAATTCATGTTTGTTATTGTCTGTCCACTAAAAACCATCATTAGTGAATTGATGATGGACTCTTCTTTCAGAAGATATGTTTTGATGCATTTTTTATATTTTCTGACATAGGAATTATATTAACTGGCAGAGGTCCTTGTAAGTTGCTTAGGAAATCTTCTAAGTTGTGCTTCTGCCTACACGATAAATTGCGTTTGATGATTGATCCAGATAGTTGTGATCTAAATATGCATAACAAACTGAATAAAATATAAAACATTTCATTTTCTTGACTACCCACAGTTTTCCCTGTAGCACTGATATTGATGACATTATGGACGTTATTGCTTTAATAACTGTATGATATGATACTACTATTCTCATTCTGATTGGGAAGCATCCTATTTTTTGTGTCCAATTCAGGCATCTAGTCCGTTGCAAGTGAAGTATGCAGATGGCGAGTTGGAAAGACTAGGTGTAATATATTTTCTTTGTTTAGTTAAATATTTTGTTCAGCAGATAAATTCTGAGATTCATTCATGTGCCAGAATTCCTTTGTTATGCGTTATTTTTTTGAATGGAAATTTCTCTCTACACTTTAGGACATGTGCCTTGATAAGTAATTTTTTGTTGTCTTTAAATCCAGAACACAAACTATTTATTGGCATGCTTCCAAAGAATGTTTCTGAAGTCGATGTCTCTGCTCTTTTCTCCAAGTATGGAACTATAAAGGATTTACAGATTCTAAGAGGTTCTCAGCAAACAAGTAAAGGTGCTAAATTTACAGTTTAAGCTATCTTTTATTCCTTTTGGGCTTTGGTGTTTCTTCACCACAAAGCTTTATTCGTAGCTCTCCTCCTTTGTGGTAGGCTGTGCATTTTTGAAGTATGAAACCAAAGAACAGGCCCTTGCTGCTCTGGAGGCAATCAATGGAAAGCATAAAATGGAGGTTGGTGTTTATTAAAATCATCACCTGAATTTTTGACAATATATATTTCATTTGGTAGTGGTGGAGCTGGTGTGTAATATTATGAATGTGTTGAAAAATCCATCTGGTACTTTATTATAGTAATGTAGGGAAGGAGAGAATTTGATTTGATGTACATGCTGCAACTATAATAAATTTAGTGGTACTATGTGCAATTTTGCTGATGTATGCAAAGACATGGCTATAAACTCAACCTGACTGACTTAGATGGCATGATTAATCATTCATACACATTATGAACTGTTGTAGATTCAGTAACATGTTTTTGGTTCCTTGTATGTGGTAGAATGAAAAAGTGCATGCCTTTAAACTCAATTACAATTTTAGTCGTTAATGGTGTTTGCAGCATTTTGGACCTTCAAGCAGCATTCAGCCACAAAATCCAGTTGGTGAGGGACATGAACATTCAATCATGTGTCTCGGATTTCATTGTAGAAGCACAAATACTTAGTTTATTATTTTAATTTTTAATACTTCTCTTGTTTGGAAATCTAGAACTAATTTTGTGCCCCGCATAATGTTCCAGGGTCAGGCTTGACTCATTATTTTTAGGAAATGGCCCATAGGTGCGGCTTTTGGGAAGAAGTTTTCCATTCTTGTTCTTATAATTGATTAACCAAGTATCAACATAATTTAACCAATAATTTACCTACGGTTAACCACAAATAGGATTAACACTGTGGCAGGAACGCATGGTAGATTAATGGTTAATTGTAGGTAGATTATTGGTTAATTAAGTTGATACTTGGTTAATAATTTATACGAACTGGAATGGAAAACTTCTTCCCAAGCTGCACCCTATGGGTAATTTTCCCTTATTTTTATATGATAGGCTTGAACTGGATCCAAGCTTGGAAGGGGAAACTTAAGCTCTGGCCTCTGGGGCTTATTATTTGTTTGCATTACATGAGCTCAAGCTTGGGATTGTTGCATGTGCGCACACTTATGCACAGTGTCAATCAACATATATAATATGATAGTATATAGAAGCTCATGAGCTTGCAAAATGGTGCCCTAGTGGAGTTGCACATGAATCTCAAACCAATTGGCTTAGGATTTACTAAAAAATATTACATTTCCACACAGCAACCAATCTTTCAGTAAGGTGACTAATCAAATACTGAACTTCATGTTGACACGTATTTTTTCTGTGTTTGCATAACTAGAAGTCATTTGTTGTAGGTGTTTTTTTGGGTGTTTGGTATCTTCTCAACTCATACATGATGAAAATTGTCAATGATATTGCTAACTGGACAATTATCATTTCAGACAACTGCAATCTGATAGTTATTTTTTCTTCTATAGGGTTCAAGTGTTCCTTTGGTTGTCAAATGGGCGGATACTGAAAAGGAAAGACAAGCTCGAAGAGCTCAGAAAGCACAGTCCCAAGCTTCTAATGTGCCACATGCCGATTCTCAGCACCCCTCGTTATTTGGAGCTTTGCCAATGGGTTATGTTCCTCCATATAATGGATATGGTTATCAGGTCAGTTCTATTGTAATGCACTGCAAGAATATTTAATGGCATGGCATTTTTTCTTACTTCAGGCATTTTTTCTTCAGCATAATCATGTCATCGAATCAGAAATTGTTACATTCATGTATTAATGTCTGTTATTTTTCGTGCCTAACATCTTGATGGAGGTTATGTGTGATAAATTGATAATAATCATGTTCTCTCAATAGGCTCTTGGGGGCTATGGGCTCATGCCGTATCGCTTGCCACCAATGCAGAATCAACCGGGTTTCCATAATATGATGCCTCACATGAACCAAGGAAATGCATTGCGGCCTGATCTTGGCCACAATATGAACCCTAGAAATTATCCCGTGCCTCCTGCAAGTTTTGTTGGCTCTTATCCTGCCGGGCCTGGTCTACAGCATCCAATGGCATATCCTGGAGGAATGATAAGTCCGAGGCCTATGAGTAGTCCTCCTGGTTCCATTTCACCTGTAGGTGGGAATAGCAACTCTGCTACATCTTCAGGCGCAAGTAAAAATTCCGGGGGTCAGGTGGAAGGTTGTTATCTATATCTTATGTGTGTGTATACATGAATGCATGTACGTATGTACATATGTATTTGTTTGTTTCCATCACCCTTTCCTGATAACAGGTAAGGTTACTTGTTGATAATTCTGCTCATTATTTTATTTTCTGACTTAGGACCACCCGGTGCCAATCTATTTATTTATCACATACCTCAAGAATTTGGTGATCAAGAGCTTGCAACGGCTTTTCAACCGTTTGGTAGAGTTTTGAGTGCTAAAATTTTTGTTGATAAAGCAACTGGTGTAAGCAAATGTTTTGGTAAGCCCATGCTTCATTTATTAATGAATTTGATGGGTTTTGTGTGGACTTTTTGTTCCTGATAAGCTCCCATGTGCAGGGTTTGTTAGTTATGATACCCCAGAAGCTGCTCAAGCTGCCATTAGTATGATGAATGGATGCCAATTAGGTGGTAAGAAATTAAAGGTTCAGCTTAAGAGGGACAACAAACAGAGTAAGCCTTACTGATGAAGCTGAACAAGGGAACGTTGTATAATTCACATTGTAATTCTTGACCATCTGATGTTAATACAATTTGTAATTTCTGTAACATGAAAGTTCATTTGGACATTGATTATTAATTTATTGATTTTTCCCTCAAAACGCCTACGGATTGTATTATAACTATCATGGTTTCATCCGGGTTGCGAGGATCACAATTCTTTTGGCTCTCGTAGACAACAACCAATATTATGTTACGCTTAGTTCACTTCAGTTTCTTTTCATAGTGTTGACACGTAGGGAGGAAGTATTGTTTCCACCAGCTATTATCTATTGTTGAGCCTGTTAGCCAATTATTGCCAGCAGGATCAGGATCACTTCTGCTAAAAAATGGGCAGTGGGCGTGGCACAGTAGATGGTGGGTTTAGCAGTTCAAGACTTAAGCTTTATGGAGTTATGATTTTTAAGATAAAGTTAGATACCGAAATGTGCAATTTTACCAAATATGTTGTTGTAATTTAACTTCCTCATAGTAAGTTGCAACGATAGACAATCCGTGAAAATGCCACTGGTTTAACGCGTCCGATGGCTACTGGCACCATGGGATTCACCTTGTGCCACGGTTGGTGGCTACTAGTTGGAGTTGGGGGCGGCGACCAGCATCATTTACGTATGCTTTCAATACACTTCCCACTAAATTAGGATGGATTGCAAATCTTCAAAACAGATAATATATATATATATATATATAATTATATTCTCAACTTTTGTTGGTCCGAGTGAAAGGAGCTCGGTCATCTTAAATATTTTGTCTTAGGTTTGATCCTTAAGGCAGTGTGTATAGAAAAAACACAATTGGGAGTGGTTCCTTCTTCACGCACCTGACTGTATCTTATAGGATTAGACGAAAGGTTCTCCCTTCATGCGTCTAACCGTATCTTATGAGATTAGTCTCTCGTTTTTCGGGTGAGGGGATATCTTGGTTTACACAAAAAAAAAATTATATATTATATTAGCATTACCCGTTCTTTTTTCGGGTATCGGTACCTTTTGTGAGTTGTTAAACATTCATTAATTGTTGACTATATTTAATAAACCTTCACACATTTATTATAAAATTAACTGTCAATAAATACTTAACAACTCATTCTGAGTACTAAACTTATAAGGATACCATAACAACTCCCATATAATTATATAATTGTTATCATATTTTAATGATGCAGCAATAATGTAAATTTTTTTAGCACGTGTGAGTTTAGCATATACCCTTAAAAGTAGAGGTGAAAAATTCAGGATAAATTTTATATGAAAATTCATCCTTAACTGTATATCAAGATCAAAATTAAACTTTTTAATGACATCTAATCATAAGTTTTTATTCTTTAGGACAAAAGTATAGCTTAGAGACAAGTTCAAATTTATAATGTTATATTTATACCGATGAATTTATATTTATTTTTATATTTATCATAAAAACAAATATTTAAGACATTAATTTGAAATAAATATAATATTAAAGGATAAACTGCACGACTAGTTCGACCAAAGGAAAAAAAATCCACGACTAGAAGAAATCTATTTAAAGTGAGTTATTAAAGGTTTTTCATCTTTATAAGCAATATATATGACTAATTAAATCATTCTTTATAATCATGATTATCGGTAACTTGTTTTAAACATCTTAGGTTTAGTGGATTGCAATTAATTACAATCACACGCATTGCGTATGTGTAGATATGTTGTCCGCCTGACACAAAAGTCAAGCTTGCCTATTCTCATAAATATTCAGTGGCCACCCGCCAACAGTACGTGGTCCCATTTTGTTTGAATATGTTGCGTTTTTTCTTTAATTATTTTTTTATTATATATATATATATATATATATATATAATATTATAACAAGGACGGGCAGATCCATGTTTCCAACATGCCGTAGAACGAGCAGATCCATGTTTCAAACATGCCGTATTGTGTATTCAAGTAAAATAGTCAAATAATTTTGGATGAAATGTAATCAAATCTTTTTAATTATATGTCAAGTTTAATTTTTTTTATGATTTAAACTCATTAATACGATTATTTAAACTAAAAAAAATTGTAGAATAATTTTTTCTGTCAACTTTTTATTTAAATTATTAATAAAAAAATATTCACGTAATTATATATGTTATTTTTTTAATAATTTTATTTTAAATTATTAATATTTATTATTTAAATTATCTCTAAGCCTATTTTTTCTATATACTTATTAATCCCACATCATTATTTGAGCAGTTTCTAAAAATCTCAAAAGTGAATTTTTAAACTTAATATCCTCATTTCGATAACGGTTCGTTTAGATAACAAAATTGAAATCACAATTTAAAATTCTAATTTCAATTACAATTCTGTTAGAATTAGAATTTACTAAGAATCTTAAAACAAATAAAGAATTATTGCACAAAATTATTATTACGAATTGAAGTTTATTATTGCCAAACTGGAGCTAGGAGCACGCCGTGGGTGACGATGATTAGAGCACACCCATAGTGATGGTTGTTGAGCACACATAGTGGCCATAAGACACTTGCAAGCGGTAATGATTGATGGAGTAAGCAAGCTAAAATAAAATATGAAGTATTGTTTTTAACATTTTACTTTTGGTATTTTTTTAAAAAAATTTGATACTTGAAATTATAATTTTTAGGGCTCAAGATAAGAAATGGAAGTAGTGTAAAGTCGTTATTTTTCAATTACACGAAATTGGTACTTAAAATTGGAATTTTAAATTTATTGTACAACCTAATAAGATAATTAGAATTGAAAGGTCCAATTCTAATTATAATTCTAAAGCTCAATTTCAAGCCTAATTTCACCTGTCAAATAGGGTTTAAATGAATTTTTGGGCTACTAGTTGATTGTGTAAAAGAGTAAAAGTAATTAGAGGAAGACATTGATTTGGGGTATAACATAAGCAAAATCTTGTACTGATTTATAAAACTCTAACATTTCAGTTTGATTTAATTTGGGGGAAATATGATTTGGGGTTGAATAAGAGTGATTTGGGATGAGATTAATAAAAAAATTAATATATATATATATATATAGTGATGTGACTACTTTTTTTGTTAATGATTTAAATAAAAAATTAATAAAATAATTATTATACACTATTTTATTAATTAAAAATATAATATTAATGAGTTTGAAATTATAAAAGTTTTTTTGATTTGACCAATAATTGGTTAGAATTTGTTGCATTTTAGCCAAGAATTTAAGTATACGTTATATATTCAATTTTTAATATATAGAAAACAATTAATAATTCTTACTTTTTATGTGTAATATTACCCGAAACATCTGTGGTGCACGCATGGAAAATGGAGTTTAAGAAATTTTTAGGTGCTTTGAGAATAATATTCTTAATGTTCCATATTTTACTTAAATTTTAATATATTTTAATATTTAATCTAATAACATGTATTATTATGTTATGTCATGTGTTACATTTTTAATAAATTAATATACTATTATCATAATACCTAAGAATCTCCCATAAATCACACATGTAAAATGCATCAACAAGGCAACAACTTTATATTTTCTTTTCAGTTGTCACATAATTTGAAAGTTCTAAGGTATGTGTATCACATGGTCTTTTTTTTTTCCTGTCTTGAAACCAAAATTTTAAGAATTGGACCGAAAATCAAACTGGCAAGACCTTTAGATTATGGTTCGATTGGTTTAATCGGTCGAACCGGTGGTCGAACTAAATGACATAATAATTGTAATAATATACATAATTATTTATAAAAATATAAGTAAATTTAATAATATGAATTATAAAAATTGACTATATGTAATAATATTTATTATTGTATTCAATTAAAATAGCCTTATTTTGAAAGTAATAGCTATTTTAAGAAAAGGATTTAATCTTTATTTAAGAAAAGAGTAAATATCTAATTTGGTAATCCAAACATATAAGTGACATCAGTTTAGTCCTTTAATTATTTTTTACATCAAATTGGTCCTTTTAGGAGACTAATTTGATGTCAAAAAATAATTTTATAAGACCAATTTGATGTGAAAAAAATTGACATTCAATGGTTATTTTGATGTTAAAAATTATTGAAGGACTAAATTAATGTCACCTATATCTTTGGAGAACCAATTTGAGTGTTTACTCTTAAAAAAATAACTATTATTGTTTCTTTTTAAAATACTCATAACTATGAAAATAATGATTTTTTTTAGAAAATTGATTGGTCCAACTACATTTGATCATTTTTCATAGCATAGATTTTAAAAAGTTACATGAAATCGATATAAAATGTGTCCAAATCAGACGAACGAATAAAAATTTATGATTTTTGGGAGATAAATATAAAAAAAAAACCCTAAAAAACTAATTAAAAATATGAAAAAATAATTTAAAAATCTGAAAAAGTAAAAAAAAATTCAAAAAATGTAATTTGTTTTCTTTAAAGAATTAATCAATTTTCAAGAACCAGTTTCGATTCATTTTGATTTTGACAATTCAATGCATTGATTAATTTTTTAAATAAAACAAAACAAAAAATATATTCGATTCCTAGTTCAACGGACCAGTCCAATTTTTAAAACATTGTTTGAAACCACTAGCTACCTTGCTCTCTCTCTCTCTCCCTCTTTTTATGTGATAGTTAGTTCCTTACTTGTAACTTTCTCTTCCTTCATGCTTTCCTTCGTTGTGTTGGATTAGAGGCTTCAATGTTGAAGTGAAGTGGAAATAAGTCAAAAGTGACCCAAGATTTCTTTATGTCGGCTGTACAATGTTTCGTGCAGCCCATAACTTGTCTTTGCATCGGCAATATCAAACACGGAATTCCCTGAGGTTGGATAAGTGTGTCATATAATCAACATATTTATCTTAAAGGTTTGGTTTAATGGTGAAAAAAAAATACATGTAATAAGTGGTTAGACTTATTGTTACAAGTTTAAAAAACAATTAATTTTTTCAATTTCTATAATTAGGCCATAAATAAGAATTTTTTTGAATCTCCTTGGACATCTTACCTTCAACTAGACTGGAAAAGCAAATTAATTAATGTCTATGCAAATTAATCAGGACGTTATCTATCGTAATACAAAAATATTACAAACAAAATCACTACTTGAATTTTACCTCAATGATAGCTTCAGTCTCAACTAGACATGAAGAATGCAAGTTTAATTTTTATAATTTAATTATCAATATATAATTCTCTAAAATTTAAAAAATAATAATAATAACAATAACTACAGAAAATTGTGGATCTCGGACAATTTCCTTCATTGGTGCCTAGAAACAAAATGCAAGAGATTTGGAGAAAGTCATACGTGGATCTAACTTGAGAACCATGAACTATGACACCTGGAAGCAAATCGATTTAGGCCCCCTTACGGAGGATTAAGATATTAAGATAACCCCAATCCATTTTAAATCACCTTCTAGAGGATTAAGATATTAAGATAACCTCTATTCATGTTAAATCAGTATCTAACGTTTCTTCTAGAAGAGCGTGGGATATAATTCCCTATTGCTAATGGGCATGCACTAGTTGCTATCCTTCTAGAAGACCATCACAAACTTACTTTGAGGCGCATCCTTCTCCTTTAATAATGACGAGTCCCCTTTGGGGGAGGCCTAAGTTTTGAAAGATTGCCCAGTCCCTGTCGCCAAAAGTGCCAAACAAGAGAGCCCATGTTTGCTTTTGATTTTACAATTGTTGAAGTGGCTGTGAGATGCCCTTGTGTTGTGTTCAAGAGTTGTAGTTGTAGCCTGTAGGATTCTAAGACACCAAATTCAAAAACAAGATGTCTCTTGTTACCAGGTCGATGGACACTGCAGATTTATCTTCTTACATACTTTTTGAAGCCACTGGCGACTCTGAAGTTGATTGTGATCCCATCATGGGTGAATATGCTTATGAAATTGCCAAAGTAGATGATGATGATGATGATGATGATGCTCTATCTTGCAGCTACGATGGATCTAATACTTGTAATGCTGCTCAACTCAATGGATATGAGTCTTGTGATGCTGATGATGAACATGATAATGAGAAGAAAGAGGATGATCAGAAAGATGATGTTTATGGAACATCATACTGTGAAGATGATGAGATGCAAGAAGAACACCAGAAGTCCTGTGTGTCTTTTGATTCAGGCCAAGAGTTGGTGGATGAGATGGAAAAGAACAGGTTGTTCTGGGAAGCTTGCTTGGCATCTTGATTGTATTTGTGGGAGCTCCTTTTCTAAATCACTGTTCTGATCCATCTTTGCTGTGTGTTCAATATTCTGGGGCTTAGCTTAGCTTAGCTTCACCTGTATGTATTCTTTAGTGTCTTTCTAGAAGGTCGGGGTGGTAGATTAAACATGTCTAAAAGGTAAAAGCTTTTAATCGTATGTAAATGTTTAAACTGATGTAACTAACTATTTAGTTACCATATTTCATGATTTTTATCAAGTCAAATGTAAATATGTCGTTTCTCTGCGCTTCGTTCCATAACTGATCATAGAATAGAGACTGCAGCACCATTCTAATAAATGTTGTTCAGAATTGTTTTCGTCATTTATCTTTTGAAATACAGATGATCACGTGGCCACCAACCCGTAAAAGGCAGAGGAGATTCAGGAAAGTTGGGTATAGGGAAAAATTCCTGATTTTCTCTGATGTATAAGGGCAGCTGGCTTGAAGTGGCAGGAGAGTATTTGGGTTTAGTTTGGCCATACTGATTTAAAATCCTCCGATTTTGATGAGTTTCTGAAGCTGTCTAGTGCGCAAAGCATATCTGTGGGATTTGAGCAATTCCATTTCGAGTTCGTGATTTGATTATAACATTCTTATTAAAGATTGAGTATTATATAATTGCAATATAACATGCGTTCTTAGTATAATTGAAAATCAATTATTGTCCAACTCACTGCTTGGTATCATAAACTCAATTATTGAATAATGGAATATTCAAACATTTCACGGATTATTAATAATAGTATTTGGTCAAGTTCCAATTTACTTTTTATGTTACACAGTAAAATTTAGTGACTAAAGTTTATTCCCACGAGGTAGCTTAGCTGGCTTTCACGTATTGTTTTTGTAATGTTTGCGAATGATAGTCAACCAAACTTCTATATTGGGAGAGGCACTTCCCATTGGCGGTTCAGAGAATAGAGGGAGAAATGGCAACTAGGATTCTAATCTTGTTACCATTGTGAAAGGGATTCAATATGGAGATATTACAGTGATGAAATCCGGAATCCATCAAATTTTGATCATACACAGCATACATAGCAAGCATCATCTCCGGCAAAATCAACGTCCCTACTCCCTAGGAATTCATCAATGCTTACAACTTTCACCTACGTGAAATTTGAAGATGTGGCTATTCCTTAGCCCATCCACATCTCTCTTGGTTAGAATTGTCCAGTGCTGGACCATACAGGACCAGGTCAAGTTCAGCCCCAAACTGAACATAACTTCCCCACAATCCACAACAAGCAAACACTTCCGACTCCATGTATTAATTTACACAAGCAACCTGCTTGTAGAGACAAAATCTGAAACAAGGTACTTAAAACTGCCAAAAAGAAACTCACTTCTTAACTAGACGCACACAGTGACACTGGTGAAACAGAATCTGTAAATTTATCCATCATCTCCACATCATCGGTGCCTGTACATCCTATTGATGGACTACTTGTGTCAACATTTGGGCCCACATCAGTCAGCGTTGTCCTCAAATTTTCTCCATCAGTGGAACTCAAGCAGGAATTCCCAGCTTTGCTATCAGTAATTGATATAGCAGATTCCACACTATAGCCAGAGCAACTTCTGGGGATCACATACTCCTCTTGCAAATACCCTGCAGGTTCTTCTGAGCATCCTTCTTTTGTGTTCTCATCCAACTGCTTCAAAAAGCATTCCTCTATCTCACTTAAAGATTCAGCCTCCCCTTCCTCTCCACTGCTATGGCTGTAGTGACCATGATCATCATAATCTGACTTGGTCCCTGTCAATTCACCACTGGTATCCGTTTCTTGCTGACTGTCATATTCATCCTCAGACGGGCGATCTGATGAATGAAATGACATGGGTGAATATCCTCCTGTTGCTGTTTCTTCACGTTCTCTAAGTGTCTTCATTATCAGTGTCTTGAGTAAGTTCATCACTTGGACCGCATGCATCAGAGCAGTTAGAGGATCAGACATCTGTTTCAGGAGACAAAATAAAAATATGAATTAAAAATAGACAAATTCCCAGTGTGCATGGTAATCATGTGTATAAGAGTAGAATAGCCAGCTGATTTGTACAAGCTACTGAAACAGCTTATTATTGCAACTTGTTTGGTAATGAATAATTGAACACGGCAGATTGCTTATGTGAACCAAGACACAGAAGACGGATTATTCTGTTTTAACAAAATTACATGCCATTTACCCAAAAAAACAAAGGATAAAGATAACATCTAAGATAAACTACAAGAACATTAAGCACATATTAATAATTTAAACAGAAAAAGAGTACGCGGGCATACCTGAGTCATGTTTGGAGCAAAAACCATTGCAATATTTCTTGCATTCATTTTGTTATACTTCTCCTCTTCTACAACATCAGCCATGAGATCAATAGCCCAGTTGAGCAAGGCAGACTCTGTTGGCTTTAGCTGCTTCACAAGCTCAACAGATTCTTCTTCTGTGTTGCACTGAAGAACTTGCTCAGGGGAAAGTCCATCTAGCACTCCTGAAGGAAGCTCTCGGAACCAGGCTTTAATTAGACCTGCCAAGCAGTGGTCATCAATGTCATCTGGCACAATGCCCCTATTCAACTGGTCCCTGACATGCTCTTCTTGACTATTTTCTGGGTTTATGCGAAATATACCTTCAGCCTGATAATTCATTGAAAAGAAACAAAAAGATAGTTAATCTGAAACTGACTGCTCGTAATACCTTAGTGTTATAAATGACAAAATATATTATAAATCCGGTACCTTTAGGCCTCCCTGTGAGTATAAGCGATCCTGCATTAGCAAGAGAATAGTGGGGACACTGTTTCCTTTTGAATCATAAGAACACTGCATTGATTCTGCTGAGACGCCAAACACACGTACACTGCAAGCATAGATGACAGCCAATCTCAGGTTAGAATGATGCATTAAACAATAAACATGGATATAGGCATAAAGAGCAAAAATTAGATTAAGGCTGGATTTAATAACTTTTGAAAAATGTAATAGCAGCAAATAGCTAGTAAGAAACAGTAAAAAAGATAGAACAGTACATACTTCAATGAATTTATACAAGGCGTTCTGATTTATGCGTATTTGAAAGAAACTTAATCCCAATCTATGTTCATTCTGTGCCTAACAAAGCATACAATCCATATGTACCCGAAACCCAAAACAGTCAGAAGTTTCCCCATTTTGCAATTACATTTATAGGCCAAGAGTCTACAGGATCAGGACCCCAGTTGAAAGAAACTTCCTATCATTCAAAATGGTGCTTGCATTTTCTGAACTTTACAAAAACCGAAGAAAATATGAGAACTTAAATCCCAGATTTTGGTTAGGTATGTTTTCACTTTTCATTTTCAGTTTTTTTTTTTTAAAAAGAAAGACAACCCTTAATTTGGCTTCACTACAACTTTTTTACTTAGCTCTGCATCCTCCTCCTTTTACTTTGCTCCCAGCCATTGGAAGAACCTTGAAGGATAATGAGCAGCCCAAATGCTCTTGTTTGATGTATTCCTGCGTTAACTCACACATTAGAAATGTAGAAGGGCTTTCTGGCGCTATGTCTTCTCCACTAGCCTTCAAATTCAAACCATAGCTATCAGTTCTATGAAAGTCTTCCTCTTTCCCTCTTACTCTTCCACACACACACACAGGGAAACAGACCCACCACCAACAAATGCTCTTCGCACCAAAGAAATAAACTTTTTAGCATTTCAAGCAAACCCCATTTGAAATCCAACAAAACCAATTAAGTTCCCACGAAAAAGTAACTGAAAAAATTTATTTTAAAAAAAAAAAAGTGAAGTACCTAGCACTGGGAACCCGACCCGGGATCTCGACCTCGAACTCAACGGGGAGACCCAGAAAGCCATTGAAGCGATCGAAAGTGACATGAGTGATGTGCTGAACGTTGGTTGGCCATCCGATTTCCATGTGATGAACGGTGGAGATAACATCGTCGGGTCGATCCACCCTGCAGGCCACCATGGATTTTCTGAGTGCCGCCAAGAGAAATGCCACCAGGGAGAGCTGGTTTTGCTCTTCTTCCGCGGTTCTAGCCGCCCTCGTTCTCTTCCCACCACCGCATCCACCGCCCTTGGTCACCATCACAAGCCCTGTCATTCTTGCCTTCCACACCCTCTCTCTCTCTCTCTTCTCTTGCTCTTTCTCTCTCCTCTGTGTAATAGTGGAGACAGACAGGTTTTTAATTTGAGGATGAGTTCCTTCCTCGTTAGTTAATGTGTTTTGTTGGGTCATTCAATTTGTTTTGTTTTTGAAGCTCTCTCTGTCTGAACTTTGTTTGAACTTCAAACGGCCACTCATTTCAAATTCTTGTATAAGGGCTTCCTTTATCTACAGTTCCCTGTCTCTTTTGACCTGCATGTTCACCTTAATTACCTCAAATGCCACTGCCATTAACATCTTCTAATCAATCTTAAATTCTCATTATTATGGTTGGAGGTGATGAGTTTGTTTATTTAGTTAACAATTGGAATTTACAACTTTGTTTATAAGGGATTATTATAATTTTCTTTGTTGAATGAAAGGCTTTTGGAATCACAAAATGGGAATCCTTCTATTTCAAGCATGTCAACTATTATCTGCTGAAAGAAACATTGGCCCTTTGCAAATCCACATCCAGTAATTTTTAGATGTTCATTATTTTTCTTAGTATGAAAATAATAAATTTTGAATAAAAGCATCATCAACTTACAATGGTTTGATTTTTCCACCAAAATTATATAATTTAATGATTTAGGGATACTATGTTTTTTGGGTGCTAGCTTTTATAATTTTATTTTAAGTAACTAATAGAGCTAACAAATGATTTTTTATGATAAAGATGAATAAGCATACACGCATGTTGGAAAGTAAATCAGTATTTTTTTATGTGATAAACTAATAAAGTTTATTGTCACATTAATCCAAATTAAATAACAACCACACATATTAATAGAGTATGTCATTTATACACCTAACTATGTGTAATTTTAGCACATGTAGATATAAACATGTATAAATTTAATTGCACTTGCATTAAATTTACTTAAACTTCAACTAAGTTCACCTTAATTATTTTTTATACGATTTAAATTTATGCACAAACAAGTGAGTAAAATGCTTTGTGTCTAAGTTTATCTACAATTAGACTCAATGTTTTAAAAAGCAAACCGAATGGTCCAATTATAACCTGCCTATATCTCTGATTCAGTTATGCCCAAAAAACCATTTATGCCATCAAACTGCCAAGAACCAGGTTGACCCGGAGTTGGTTTTAAAATACTGTCTAGGTCACTTTATTTTTCTTTTTCTTTCACTGCCAAAGTTATGTTGTTTTGCTGCATTTTATTGCACCGTCTCTCTACTTTTTCAACTTCTCTACCAAATTAAGGTTTTCATTTCATTTTCAAGTTTCAAGTTCAACTCTGTTTTGACAGCTTCTTTGCCAATGAACCAAACCTTTCTAGTTTTGTTATAGCTGTTCACTTGTCATCGCAATCATTCATTTTCACTGTGACATTGCTACCGTGCCGCAGTCGTCCACTCATTGGAGCTTCGTTCAGGAGTTGTTCGCTGTCAAGAAGCTTTGTCACTAGTTTGCCTCTGCCAAGCGGCCAAGCCTTCCTCTCACCGTCGATGTTAAGGCAAGTCTGTTCAGAATGTTGAGTTTCTTTTCCCTCTTTCCCCCTCCATTTGTCTCTCTTTCATGTTCCATTTGTCTCTCTTTCATGTTTTTCCTTTGTTGATTTAGAAATAGTGGAATAAACCTGAGGACTAGGTGTGTACTTGGATTAGAAAAAAATATTATATTAAAAATCGATTATATATATAATTAATTTTTTTAAAAAATTAATTATGAAAAAATTAATTTATGTTTAGATATGTTAGTTCATAGTCGATTTTAGGATAAAGAATTTTGTTTAAATTATATAAAAAGAATTATTTTTATGTATTAAATTACTAAAAAAGATATAGAATGATTGAAAATTTTATTTAGTTGAAGGTAAAATAATATTTATCTATCAATTTTTTTGAAATAATCTATAATCATATAATTAAAAGCTCCAAATATAAGCTTTTATAAAAAAAATTATTTTTAATTATAGAAAAATAATATTAACTTATAATTAATTTTATACACTTTAAACAAATAAGATAGATTTTATATAAAATAACTTTTCTATTAAAAAAACTGTTTGAGGAAAGAATTAAGGCAATTTGGCCACAATACAGTAGATTAGGAGACAAATTACCGAAATGCCACTCATTTGAAACATATTACCAGCGTACTGTCATTTTTGCCACGTGTATCACGTCAACACGGGTGGCGTGATACGCGTCATCACGTTAACAGCGGGTGACGTGATACACGCCATCACGCCACCGGTGTTGGCGTGATGACGCTGTATCACGCCACCCGTGTTGACGCGTGATGGCGTGTATCACGCCAACACGGGTGGCGTGATATACACAATCGGAAAAAATAATAATAGATTAACAATAAAACTTATATAACCAAAGTCAAAACTTTGGCCATAACTTTTGACTTGTTTGTCCGATTTAGACGCATTTATATCGATTATATAACTTTTCGGTAGAAGTCTGCAGCCATAGGCGGTTTAGTCCACCGGAATTCCAAAAAACCCTTTATTTTGTAAGTTATCAAGCTTTTTATGAAAATTATATGGGTATTTCATGAAATCAAGGTTAAACTCATTTTTTTCCTTTTCATTTTTAACCTTGAGTTCATAAAAATGAAAAGGAAAAAAATGAGTTTAACCTTGATTTCATGAAATACCCATATAATTTTCATAAAAAGCTTCATAACTTACAAAATAAAGGGTTTTTTGGAATTCCGGTGGACCAAACCGCCTCGGAAAGTTATATGAAATCGATATAAAATGCGTCTAAATCGGACAAACGAGTCAAAAGTTATGGCTTTTCAAAGTTTTGACTTTGGTTATATAAGTTTTGTTGTATTAATCTATTATTATTTTTTTCCGATTTTGTGTATATCACGTCACCCGTGTTGACGTGATGACGTGTATCACGCCACCCGTGTTGACGTGATACACGTGGCAAAAATGACAGTACGCTGGTAATATGTTTCAAATGAGTGGCATTTCGGTAATTTGTCTCATAATCTACTGTACTGTGGCCAAATTGCCAAGAATTAATCTTTCCCAAACATACTGTAGGTAGAAATAATTGGTTTGGGCTTTGCAACAAATTTGGGCATCAACAAAATTTTTGATACAAAAATTAATTAAATTAGAACAACCCCTAAGTCAGCTAATCTACCCACTAAGTGATGGGTATAAGAAAATTTGACTACGGTAATCTTCACACACTTTTATAGTATTATACTAATATAGAAAATGAATACATGATTTTAAAATTTTAAAAATGAATTATTGAGATACAGACTAACTGTAAAAACTATAATGAAAAGCTACCATTTTTTAGATATCCTAATACTTGATTGTTGGCTTTTGTATGAAGAATTCCAACACAGGAAACCAAATGTGTTGTTCGGTGACTAATAACGAAGCTTCATATTTTATTTTTATTTGTTTATTGAAAATCAAATTGTTTATGGAAATAAGTAGTTGTTATTATTATTATTATTATGAAATTATAAAAAGCAATGAACTTTGGTTTGACGAGTGACGTGGCGAAAGGACAAATAACCAATTCCCAAGAAATCCTACAGAAAGACATACCTGCTTGGACAGTGGAATTCGAATTTGTGGAAGACCGTTGCAAAGAAGATAATTTTGTTTCTAGGTACTCAGGGAGGGTGAGGGGCCTTCTTGTTTAGTAGGATATTATTGTGATTGACCCATGACACAGACTCCATCTTTTTCTTTTATTATTCATCTTATTATTGGAGACAACTTTTGTATTTCCAACAACTATGGGTCCTTTTTATGTGATTCGCGTGATTAAAGGAAGCGGAGAGTGATTCTTTTTTTATTTTTTTTTATTCCCCCTCATTGGTTTACCAAAAATATTTGTCATTTTGTCCTAGCTATTTGGATCCTATGCAACATGTCTTTGTTTCGAAGGCACAGAGCTGGCTGAGATTGTATGCCTTTTACATGGTATTCATTCCTACGAGAGCCACCATGCATTGACAGATACATAGATTGGATTATACTATTACTATAGGTCTACCAGTACCACCACCGCGCAAAGTCAAATGTATGGAGTTCAGCCACTATTTTTATTTTCATAGAAGAAGAAAAAATGAATCACACAAGTTACCAAATTCATGTGTGTCTCCAGAAATTTTATTAAAATAAAAAAGAATAATTGAATTTATGAAAAATCTGTACTTGTTTTCAATGAAAATCAACCTCTTCATACATAGTCAATTGTTTTAGGCTTAATTATTTTGTTTTAAGCGCAAAGGGTCTGGTGGCTGCTGCACCAAGAAATGATCTCATTTTAAGCAGTTATTAAACCATTTACAGAACCTTCAAAACGCAACCGCAAATGTTTGGTTTCTCCAGCAATTATAATTATTATGGGACGGGTTTTTCATTTGGATCTACCAAATTTTACAAAAAAGTTATAAGTTTACTGTTTTGTTATACTCCAACACAATAACAAGAAGAGAAAATAACAACAACAAAAAATACTGATTATCAAAATTCAAAACAAAATTGTTTTTTTTTTTTTGTCACAATACTGCCTACAAAATAAAAGAAGAGGGTCTGAAGAAAAAGGGGGTGGGATCCTAAAAGAAACTATATATAAAAAAAAAAGAGAATAAAAAGGGCCAACCCAAACATTAATGGGCCAAGCGTGTGGAATCGGGACAAGGAGCGGACCATGTCGGATCCTTGTCGACCCATTTGACTCCCATGGCCTACTTCAACATGGGATTGGGATGGGATATTATGTTGGGACCCACTCAACCTAGTATCTGTACCGTATGCGTGAGTATATTCTACTTGTATATTTCTACCTACGTATTGTATAATAAATTATAGCTCACTGAATCACTCCCTCCAAAACCCACTACACAAAATTCAAAAGGGAGAATCAGAGACTGTTTGTCGTTGTTTTCTTTTGCTGCCGCCTTCTTCATAAGGTCACACTCTCTCTCTTTATACTTTCTGTCTGTCATGGCAAATAATTAGCAACTCTGTTAACCTTTCTGTCATTGTTGTATCAGGTTTCTTTCTTTATCCGGTATCTGCATTCTGATGAACCAACCCAGAGTGTGGGCCTTTTCAGAATCTTAAATTCAATTTACCCTTGCCCGTAACAAGGGATGGCATGGGGCGAGGGTGGCCTCTGGTCCACCGCTTTCGTAGATGGATATTTATTTTCGTTGTCATTTTATATTTGTATGGGGTATTTATATTTAATTTTTTTATGAGTAGACAAATATTTATGAATATTTATGAATATCTATTAAATTATTAAAAATTTTAATTTTTTTAATAAAAATAAATAAATAAAACAATCTCTAATATCATAATTTTTAATAATATAATTTTTTTAAAGTAGATTCCAAAAATTAAATTCAATCATAATTTAACAATATCTTGAGAATCTAGGTCCATTAAAACACTAAAACTTTAAACACTAAATTCAGGTCCATTAAAACACTAAAACTTTAAACACTAAATCCAGTTAACACAATTAGCATTAAAATTAAGGGTATTCAAATCCAAAATAAATCGAACAAACTAGAAAAAATGAACTCAAAAAATTAAAAACCAATTAAAATAGAAATTTATTGGTTTAGTTTTTTTTTTCTTTTTAGAAACCTATCAGTTTTCGATTCTAAGTTTTTAAAATTGAACCGATCCAAATCAAACAAATTAGAATATCATATATATATATATATATTTAATAACTTGATATGTTTTGTTAAATAACTTAAAAACTTTATTTTCTTATTTCTTATTAAAATTATTCATATTAATGATTTCAAAATGACATTTATCATTTTAGGTATATGCTCACTTAATGGTTGTTTTCTTTGATAATTATGATTAGAAGTTTTGGTTTATGTAACTGAAAATTAGTTTGAAATTTTGGATATTTATTGTATGATTGTATTTGATCATTATACTAAAAGATTGTTAGTTTTTGTTTAAATGAGTTGCTGTTGTTTACTTTAAATGAGCAAGTATGTTATTTATTATATAATTGAGTTGACTTATTTTCTGGACCATAAAAAAACAAATGAATAATATATATATATATATATATATATATATATTTAAATGGCCAAAAACCTAAAAATCGATCCAAATCAAACCCATTGATATCGGTTTGGTTTTCAAATCTAAACCAAACCGATAGGTTATATATATAAGAAAACCGATTGATTTGATTTAGATGGTTTTATCCCTAAAAATTGATCCAAATTAATCTCTGAACACCCATAACCAAAATCAAAACACTAATTAGAGGTATTTTAATAATTTCATATATCATGTACCTATGGGTACGGGGAAAACAACCTTCACCCCCGCCCCATTTAATAAAAGAGTGTTAAAAAATCTATCTCCACTCCTTCTCGAGAGGAAAATTATCTCCCAAAACCCATGCCTGCAATGGGCACTACTTGCAAGTACCTGTCGGGACGGATAAAATTGTCATGCCTACTTGTGACTGAAAGCTCTCTTAATTTTCTGAATTATCTTAGTAGTGTGACGAAATTTTTTTTAATTAAAATTTATACAATTAAATAATTCTTTATAAAATAAATTATTCAACACTAATTTCACCTTAACTAGAAAGCTAGTATAGTTAGATTTAGAAATTATTATATTATATAAGTTAGTTTAATAAATAAATTTTAAAATATGAGAAATACTAATTATTCAATTTATTACTTATTAATTAATATCTAATTTCTTTGGGGTTTGATTAAAAAAAATTCAACAATTAACAATAGAAGTATATTTTACAAGAATTTATTCAATGGTAAAATACATTTTACTACTATAAAGTATAGTATTTTTTCAACTGATCCAAGGTTTTTTTTTTGTTATCACTTAACCTTCTTTCAGTGTGATTTTAAGTGAAAATATTATTATTTTAATTAAATCAAATAAAACTTCCAAACATTTAAAGCCAAAATTTGGGGGGGGGGGAATTGTTTTGTAATAGTAAGATTACATTGTGTGTGCAGTATATTCTGTTTGATTTAACTAAAAAAGTATCATTGTTGCTTAAAATTAAATTTCAAGAAGTAAAGTGATTAATTTTTTTAAAAGAAAAATAAGTTGAAAAATGATTATATTTCATAGAGTAAAATTTACCCTTCATTCAGTATTGTATTACAAGCACACATGTAAAAATTATTAACTTTCGCTCGTACTCTCTTGAAGTTAGCATGCTTCTCTTATTTAATTGGATCGAAAAATTATTATCCTCATCTTTAATAGCACACAAGTTTTAGGACTACACTAAATGAACAGGAAAATCAATAAAAGATTGCATCTTTTTATTTTCAGCCTTCTTTAATTAATCTTTATTTTGTTAACAACAGTTTCATTCTATTATCATCTTAGAGTATGTTTAGTTTAAATTGTTTTAAACGTAAATGAAAGACGGACCAAGTTTAAGATAATCTTTGTAATTTCTCCTTCTTTTCACCATGCCTTTGCTTACGGCAACCGCTAAAACAAACAAGTCATTTCTTCCTTAAGAAGGTTGGACAATTATAGTATTAGTAAATATATGCCATGCGGCTTCTAGTCGTGGAATTGGTCATTCCGAAGTTAACAAGTATTCGATACTTACATAAGTGAATATTATACCTTTTAAAAATTTGTTTGTGCTGCAGATACTAAAAAATTAATATTAGAAGAACATCTAAAGTATTTTTAATACAAATATAATCAATCTTCTACAAACTGAATCGGTCCTTCAACCGACAATTTTTTTTAAAGGTTTTGAGGTCCAAACCAAAATTGAAATGAATTTTTTTTACATATTTGTATATTTTATTAATAAATAATAATATGTAAAAAAATATAACATACATATATTAAGTATATAATACAATCATGTAAAAATATTGAAATATATCTCTAATTAACATATATAATCAAATTGCTTCATAACACATACAATAAGTCAAGATATTAGTATATTACAAAGCACACAGTACTACAACAACAATATTAAAATTTCAAGAGTAAAAAATTAAGACAATAACATTTAATCAATAAGAAAAAAGAAAGAATTAAAAGACACATTCATAAATCATAAATGTCCTTGACATCATGTTTATCAATTGACCCAAATTTATATAACAGGCTAAAAAAAAAGCTGAACCGGTTCAATCGTAAATACCGTGAGGTTCAAACAGGTTGACCAATTCAGCAATTTTGGCACCAATTTCAAAACTTTCAAATTTAGATGTGTAACTGTATCGACCAAAAGATCAATTTTTAATTTTATCGATTTGATCCATTTTTTAATTTTCAATTTTTATCGATTTAATTTTATCTAATTTAATATTAAAAACACTAAAAAAAACTATAATTTAAGGAACTAGTTGGTTCACTTTATTAATTTTTAGTGGAAATGGATAGAATAATCATTAGCATGCTGGTTAAGGTAATGGTCATAAATGGAATAAATATTTGGTGTACGAAATGAACGAAAAATATTCAATAGTTTTATCGATGAATTTTCCTTAATTTTCAGCAAATTTTTTCATTGAAAATCAATGATTTTGTTATGGTATAGGGCATGAATTTGAACAAATTGGTTCTTGTTTTCAAGGATAGTTTTCTAATTTTCTATAAAATAAAGCATAAGCATTGTACTAAAAAAAATTTTAAATAAATTTTTGATCCTTATAATTTATATTTATTTTGATTTTAGTTCATATACCTTTTTTCTTTGTAAATCAGTCATCGTACTTACAATTGTTTGTAAAATGGTATCTACCGTTAGTTCCGATTATAATATCATCAGTTTATGGTCCTTATAAGTTTTTAATTTAGTCCCTATATTTTTCTCTTGTTTTTAATTTGGCTCGTATAAACTGACGGTATCATAACAAGTCTAACAATATGGACTATTTTGCAAACGATTGTAAGTATAATAACTGATTCATAAAGAAAAAAAAGTATAAGAACTAAAATTAAAATGAGTGTAAACTATAGAGACAAAAAATTTATTTAAGCAAAAAAAACATAAGCAAGAATGGATCCAATAAGAGAATCAAGTGTTGTGTGAATAAAAAATAAGATAATTAAATAAAAATAAAAATAAATTAATTAAGCGCACTCATCAACTTAACTCTTTTAGGAGAATACAAAATTCAAGTGTATAAGCACTCTTCATTGGTGCTTTCAAGTTTCAACATCTTAAATAGCTTATGTCATTAATTTATTCACATGATGAAAAGTCTTTTGATTGGAGTAATGTTTCACCTAGTTTGTACAAATCATAATAGAATTGATTTTGCAATCCTTAAATATAGTAATCTACAAAATGGTTTCATATGCTGGTTCTAGTTGTCAGACTTCAGATTTATATATCTCAAATTTGGAAGTCTTGGCCTGGCTAAAAGATTGAGTGTTATTTGAAAGTCATGGCATGGCTAAAAGATA
Organism: Styphnolobium japonicum; assembly: GCA_023212625.1. Classification (NCBI taxonomy): domain Eukaryota; kingdom Viridiplantae; phylum Streptophyta; class Magnoliopsida; order Fabales; family Fabaceae; genus Styphnolobium; species Styphnolobium japonicum. The sequence goes on from JALBWW010000005.1 coordinate 4,879,008, forward strand.
GAGTGTTCAAATATATGTAGTTAACAATTTTGCTCGTCAACGAGGTGTGGACCTAAAATAGAAGGGGATGACGAAAATTATTTTGGACTAAAATTTATATATGCGTGCGTTGAAGTTTTGGAATTTGTAGCTTAATTAGAAGGTTGTTTAAATGTCAAAAAGAGTACTGAGGACAAACTAAAAAGTCGAGGGACCGAAGGTGATTTGGACTAAGATTCTTGTATACTTTCATTACAATTTTGGAACAAAGGGTCATAGCCCCCCTCTGTACCCGTCCGTCATTGGGCACAAAGTAAATATTCCAGGCCAATTTGGAGGACGTGATCATTCCTTTTCTATAATTATTATTACCACATATATTTTTAACCCTATTTTTTCATTCTCATTCTGGTTTCCATTAACCCATTCTAGCGAACCAAATGGTTCCTATCCCAACTACTTATTTGCAGGAACCTCTTTTCCCTTTTTTTTTCGGGGACATCTTTTTATCTAAAGTCGGACATTATATACGCCACTGATTGTGGAACTTGATCCCTCAATTTGCAATCTTAACACTAATCATGTTTTCGAATCTTAGTTGTATGAGCGATGGAGGTTTTTTTATTTAGTTTCAACACCCGGCTTTCCCTGCAGAAAAGCAAGTTATGGTAAAGAACCAATAAACCACGTCATCACCGACCTGGTTTCTTGAATATTGATAATAATTTCAGTTTGTTTAACAGATTAAGCCTATGCTCTAATGTATCTAGCAATAGAAAAGCTAGCTAACCACGTTTTCAACCAAGCACCTCCACAAGTAAACAGTATAAATAAGATATTAAAAGAAAACACCTGTATATTTATCTCATAAAAATGCTATGGCCATAAAGGTGTGACCCTCACATCCTCTTGTAGGATATTGGATTTGTATGTGAACATATAAGGCCAAAAAGTGTTATTGTGATTTTTACACAAATTTTAAGGTAATCCAATCGTGCAGGAATAAGGGATATATGTGTTTGTTGAGCGCAGGGAAGTGTGGCTGTACCATTAGTCTCTATCTAAACAAAACAACCAAAAGTAACCATGTGCAGTGCGACTAGCAAAAAGACAAACTTGGATTAGAATCGAATGTTATGATGCTTTCGACACAGATAAGCATTGACTTTGGTTATTGAATCTTTCTTTTCTTTCCTTAAACCTTTCTTGGCTTGCAAATCACTTGAGTCGTCGTTTGACCTTCGATCACGATCGAGAACAACCAGAAAAATGTATACAACTATGTATAATGACGGTAGGAATTAATTTTAATTCATTATCAATGTAAAAAAAAATTTATACTATTATTTAATTATGTCTTGATACATTGTTAAAAAGAGTTGGACTTTTTAGGTGGTTGTTGTGATGTCAAACTCTTTTAATAATTTGGCAACACATGATTGAATGGTAGTGTAAATTTTTTTTACACTAATGATAGATCAAAATTAAACTCATGAGAGTATATATCCATGTCTAGAATAGATAAATATTAACCAACAAGTGCTTGTTCGAAGTGTTTGTTGGGGAATACCACATTCCTTTTTTCACATGCTTTGATAAATATTTATAATTAGAGAAAATATCACAAACACATAACACACAAAATTTAATGTGGTTAGGGTCAACATGTGGACATCCACAGACGAGAAGATATCAAAATTATTATGAATAGCATTATAATACACTTTTTGAATGAAAAAACTACAAATCTTCATCCACTACAACTACAACAACGTTTATGGATAAAAGTTATAAACCCTTTGCTAATTCTACTACAACTTTTGCACTGACAAAACTGCAAATTCTCTCATAATGCAACTTTGTGAACAAGTTGCAACATTCGGTCAGTGCAGCTTTTGAGGACAAAGTTGCAAATTGTCTACCACATTCTTATAATTTGTTCTCCTTCATTATCATAACCCCAACAATACCCCAATACAAATATTTAACTCACAATAATTTGATGGCAAGAAATCACTTTCATTCCCCTCATTAAGAATTTTCTTATTAGTAATTTCTTATTAAAAAACAAGCATCTTTCACATATCTTGATATTAATTATAATTCAAAATAAGAAACTATCAATAAAATAAGAAACTAATCATAATAATTATATTAAGAATTTGAGTCAAATTCAACCGTATTAAGTAGCTTCAACCCCAAAGAAGAGACCAAAGATTCGAATATTATGAATTATTATTGTTGTGAGAACTTTACCATAATGTTTCTTGGTTTAAAGAAATTAGTCTTACACCTAAAAAGTTTGGTGATACCCATGATTATCACTAGAAAAAGAATAGATAAATATCTTCAAACATAGAATTCATTTTAATTATTGGATGAAACAATATGGAGCTCCAACTTAACTGTTTTTTCCCCATTCAAAGCTCCAACTTAACCTTGGAATTGAGTATAGGCACATTTTCATAGCCGGCTTCATGAATTCAGCACGAAGTCAATATATTTGCTATGACATGCATTATGAATAACCCTTCTAAATAAACCTCCTAATCATATGAAATCGTAGTCATGCTTTTGCCACCTTTTAAATTTTTTTGTTTTATTTATTGAATTCAAAGATTGTAGTTCATAATTTTCATGACTAAAGGTGCCTATATGATATGAACGCATTCTGATATAAGCTGCTTATATATGAAATGGAAATTAGTTCCCCAGCTCATTGTCTTTTGCAATTAGGTTTCAGATAACTGGAATAGCAATGCTAGAGAAGAACTCAATCTAATGTAAAAACACAAACTTGAGTGCTAACCTAAAGACTTGAAGGCAGGATGCTGCATTTACATCCCACTATGATTCCTTTCGAAATTTAAGGAGGACATGCAAATTCAACGAGTTAGTTACGCAACTTAATCATCAATTCACGGGTAGAGACGGTATACTTGGTCAAACCAAAAAAAAAAAATCTTTAAAAGAGGGTTGATCTGAGAAGCTTATGCCAATAAAGAACAAAATAGAGGGATTGGCTGGCATAATCTAATCACAATAGAATTGATACATATTCAACTTTTTCAAACTAACAAACTTTATTATATAGTGCCATTACCAAACAGGCAGAGGGTTTTTTAAATTTATTATTCTTTTAGTTGAGATTCTATTTCTAAATTATGTCTATCCACTGGTAGGTGCTTATCTTAATGAAACTAGCCAGCTAATAAATGCAAATTGCATCCAATGATTGGAGATGAAATTGAGTACATATGGCGGAACTTGGTAAAATGGCACCAGTTAATTAGAAATTAATCTCTCCCATACAATTTAAAAATATGTAATGCTTAACTGGATTTACCTTAGAAAGATGACATATAATGCATATAAAAGGGAGCAATGGCCTTGTAGTTAAGCATTCCATTTCTCCAGTTAGACTACTATTGGAAAGTGACGCTAAGGGTTTTAATTAATTTGAATATGAAGATCAGATTTTTCCTCGTCGCTTGTGTTGCAGTTTTTGGTTTCCTTGGGGTTTGTCAAGGAGGCAGCCTCAGGAAGAAGTTCTACGAGGATTCCTGCCCTCAAGCCGAGGAGATTATTAAGAACAAAATTCAGCAGCATGTCTCTGCTAGGCGCGATTTGCCGGCCAAGTTGCTTAGAATGCATTTTCATGACTGTTTTGTCAGGGTAAATATTCCAAGATCGTTTTACGTAGATATGTTTTCTCTTTATGGATATTTTTATCCAGTTGTATCCGTACCTAGATATATAAATTTTTACACTGGCATTTCAAAATACAGTAATGCTAACTGCTGTGCAACTTGTTTTGGAGCTACAAAATACGTGTATAACATGGATGCAAACATTTCAGGGTTGTGATGGCTCGGTTTTGTTGAACTCTACCGCCAATAATACTGCTGAGAAGGATGCAATTCCTAATTTATCTTTGTCTGGCTTTGATGTCATAGATGACATAAAAGAAACGGTCGAGGCAAAATGTCCCACAACTGTATCTTGTGCTGATATACTGGCATTGGCAGCTAGAGACGCTGTTTCAGTCCAAGTAAGCTAACCATTATATTCTTCCAAGCAATATATGCCTGCAGATTATACAAAAAGTCCATGCTGCAGAATTTGTTTTGTTTTACGCATGTATATAATCGTAGTTTATGCATGTTCCTGATCGATAATATTTGCAGTTTAATAAACCTTTGTGGGAAGTGCTCACTGGTAGAAGAGATGGCACAGTATCGAAAAGTAGCGAAGCCTTGGCCAATATCCCAGCACCTTTCTTCAACTTCACCCAACTCAAACAAAGCTTTGCTAGTAAAAGTCTCACGTTGCACGACCTGGTTGTATTATCAGGTATACATTTAAATAAATGTCATGTAAACCCGTTTACATATACATAGTATTGCTGGTAAATACTATTACGGAAGCAAGGAATTTCAAAATGATTACAATCAGTAATACAGATTGATTGATTTATTGGCTATATATATATATATGTAGGAGCACACACAATTGGAGTAGGCCATTGCAACTTGTTCAGTAACAGGCTTTTTAACTTCACCGGAAAAGGTGATCAAGACTCTTCTTTGAATTCCACTTATGCTGCGTTCTTGAAGACTAAATGCCAGGGCCTCAGTGACACCACCACAACAGTAGAGATGGATCCTGGCAGCTCTACCAATTTCGATAGTGACTATTATTCTAACCTTCTCCAGAAAAAGGGTCTGTTCCAATCAGATGCTGCCCTTCTAACAACCAAGCAGTCAACAAATATTGCTAACGAATTGGTTGATCAAGACAGTTTCTTCACAGAATTCGGGCAGTCAATGAAGAGGATGGGAGCTATTGAGGTCCTCTCAGGCTCGGCTGGGGAAATTAGGAGGAAGTGTTCGGTTGTCAACTCTTAATTAAGAGCTGTTTTATGGTTTTAATTTCCTTTTCTTTTCTCTTTTGTTACAAATTAATAGTGTTGGGTTGTGATATCATTACGTTGCAAATCTCGTCCGTTGTTGGATGCCTTCAGACATGAATAAATTAAGATTGTGTAATGTGACCTTCTCTTCCTATAATAGATTTATTTTTATACACAACATTATGCATTAGGGATAAATGAAGAGCATCTAGTGCCGTCAAATATGGCATAAATCTTGGTCTGAGTGACATCGTTAAATTATTATAATTAATATGAATTATTCTAATAGTTATTTATCAGTAAACCATTAATTGTTTTTACAAAAATTGAAAAATATTAAAATATTTTCTAAAGTCTTTAGATATATCGCGTACATTGTCATTTATATGTTATCTGTTCGACATCTGTGCATTACATAAGTCAATTATAATGTTTTATAATAAATGTTATTAAATAATTTATAATTAAAAAAAGAGCCTTGTAATTAGTTTTGACGATGAATGATGTACTTACTTATTGTTTTTGAATAATTTAATTCATTTTGATCTTTTTTGCCCCATAAAGTTGATTTCTCGATTCGTCATTGGAGGAGATTTTCCATTATGTTACCTAAATTTTTTTTGTCTAAAAGACCCAATTTGCTAGCAAAGTGGCTGGGAATGCACTTTTATAACTGAATTATTTAGATAAGACGCTCAAATGTTTTAAGATGTGTATCTAGTTCACTAGTTGTGTTCTTGTTACGAATATATATATATTAGAATAGAGAGTTGAAAAGAAACCTGAATGACATTTTTTGGAAGTGAATTATATACTAACGTTTCAGATAAATGCAATATTAGTGTAATGCATTTTTGTTAACTTATTGAAGCTCATTCACAAAACCACATGGCTTTTAAGATAGACCTTGGTAGCTACATTGAATTCGACAAACACTGTTATGTTAGCTTTGTTGAGAGCATTGACCTATTCTAGTCAAATGCATCCCTTTTAATTATGGTCAAAAAAATAAGATCAAATTAACTGGTTAAATTGAGAATCAGCTACCCTACTAATTCAAGTGATGCTCTTAAATCGAACTGCCTAAAAATCGATCAACCTAATAGCTTGGGATCGATTTTCAGGGCGGTTGAGTGAATTTTTTTTTTAAAAAAAAAAGACTCAAAATGATGTTGTTTTAATCATTTTTTTTAACCTCGCTGAAGACGACGTCATTTGGAGGGATTCTTCATCCAATTGAAATGAAACTTAGTCCATTTCTTCTTTCAGTTGTGTTCTCATTTCATCAGCCACCAGACCCTACAACCAAAACCACTAACGTTCGCAATTGCCATATGACTTGCCCAAGCATTGTGCCACCTAACTGTGTGATGTCGTTGCTGCTGCTAGCGATGCTGTTATCCATTGCAACATTGCTCTGCCTGTGCCTGTCTCCACTTTGCGCCTGCACTTAGTGCCGTCGTTGCTCCATGCTAGTGCTGCTTCATGTCGCCTACCCTCTACCTCTACCATGAGCCATGTAGCGAGTGATGTGTCTTCATCCGAGGATGAGTTTCCTTCGTGGAGGCATTTTGTTTTTATGGAATTTGAAGGAAAACTTGTTGGGAGTCAAAGAGGTATTGAGGTGAGATTTATAAGAGTTTGAAAATTTGTCAATCTTAATTACAAGAGAGTCTTGTATTTGCTGCTCAATTAGTGGGATTTTGACTTCTAATAATTTTTATTTATTTAATTAATATATATAATTATATTCCGATTGAATCATAATTAAATTATTAGACATTGAATTAGTTCCTCAACTAATTCAATAACCCATTCAATTTTCATAACATTACTTTTAATAAATAAAAACTAAGAAGAGCCTAGCAAGTGTTGATAAGCTCGTTCTAAATGTGTTAAAACTTAAAACACAAGAAAGAATTGAATTTGTGTTGCCTACAAATTCTTCTATACTTAAATAAAAATTAAAAGTTCAACTTACAAAATTTCATATAACAAAGGAATATTAAGTAATAAATTAAAAATATGCACAAAAATTGGTATATAACGAAGAGTATTTTAAAAAATTGAGTAAAAATTAATTAAAGAGTGAGATGAAACAAATTAAAACGAGAAGGAACAAATCATAGGAAACGAAAAAATAAAAATAAAAATCCCTCCATCATCGTCATCATCATCATCGGACGGTGCACATAATCCCAATTGAACCTTCTGTTCGACGTCGACGCTGGAGTTCTTTTCGTTTGCTCAGCTTCACTGCTACGCCAAGAAATTCGAATTTCCAGAACCAAACCAAAACCTTGCACTCCAACAGGGAATTCTCTTCCTTCTTCTCCACATCAACAAAACAATATACACTTGTTCATTCCAAAACCCACCACAAACAACCTCATTGCACTGTTTCCAGATTCTTCTTCACCATGATGCTCAGAATTCGAAGCCGTGATGGCCTAGAACGAGTCTCTATCGACAACCCACACGTCACAATAGCTCAACTCAAATCCCTCATCCAAACTCATCTCGGAATTCCCACACACAATCAAACCCTCTCCACGAACCAAAACCTTCTGCTAGCCAAAACCCACGAAGATCTTCTCCGATTCACCGACATGTCCAACCCCGATGCTCCTCTCTCTGCCCTCAACCTCTCTCATGGCTCCATCGTCTTTTTGGCCTACGAAGGCGAACGCAGGGTTGCTGGCCCTGCGGCTTTCAACCCTGCTGGCTCCTTCGGCCGCAAGATGACCATGGATGACCTAATTGCCAAGCAGATGCGGGTTACCCGACAAGAAAACCCGCATTCCGAGTTGGTTTCCTTCGACCGTGATTGTGCCAACGCGTTTCAGAATTACGTGAACGAAACGCTTGCGTTTGCTGTGAAAAGGGGTGGGTTCATGTACGGCACCGTTTCGGAGGAAGGGAAGGTTGAGGTGAACTTCATATACGAGCCACCCCAGCAGGGTTCTGAAGATAATTTGTTGTTTTTCAGAGACCCTGATGAAGAAAAATTGGTGGACGCTATTGCTGCAGGGTTGGGGATGAGGAAGGTTGGGTTTATTTTCACCCAGACTATTAGTCAGGATAAAAAGGATGTTACTTTATCGAATAGAGAGGTGCTTCAGGCTGTGGAGTTTCATGCGGAGAGTGGGTTGAAGGAGTGGGTGACTGCTGTGGTGAAACTGGAGGTGAATGAGGATACGGGTGCTGATGTTCACTTTGAAGCGTTTCAGATGAGTGATGTGTGTGTTAGGTTGTTCAAAGAAGGGTGGTTTGTGACGGATATTCGTGAAGAGGATGATCCCAAGTTGTCTAAAATGAACAAGGATGTAGTTGTTGGAGTTAAGGATACTAGAGAGGTTGATAATGATTTCTTCTTGGTGGTGGTAAAGATTTTTGATCATCAGGTATGTGATTCGTTGTCATTTGTTATTTATACGGTTGAGTTAGGGAGCAAATAATTATGAAATGAAAACATGCTTCTGTAGTTCCATGAGGACCACAGGGTAGCCTTTTAAAGGCATAGATGGGGCAATTGAAATGTTGGTTTTTAGCAAATTAATTAATGTCGGATATCTAGAATGGCATGAGTATGCCTTTTTAATGAAGAATCATTTGGACTGCATGTAAATTATGAATTTCAGGGAGGAAGGAAGAAAATAGCAGAATTAACATCAGTTGATTCCATGTTTTTGAAGATGGGTCTCATCAATTAATATTTGGTTTCAATGTATGGTAGTAGAAATCACAGAACACTCAACCAAAGTGGTTTCTTTTCCCCCCATATATGGAGTTTAATAATTTAAGGGAGCTGGATTTCCTTGCTGATTAAGATGATCAAATTGCTGGTTTTTCCTTTTTTATTTTTTGTTGTTTTCAACTATGATGTGTATTTTGTACGTGCACAAGAATTTAATTGCGTAGACAGATTTACAGAACATGTTAGATCTCCGCTGGACATGGTTTTCAATGGATGATCCCTGTAATTTAACTAAAATTTTATCCATAGAGGCTAGTTTATGAACCCAAAAATGCGAAGGATGACATTGAAGCCTTCAAATCTCTAGGCCTGTTTGGGGGAATTTGGAAATATTTTCTAATATATCATTCTTCGTGCAAACTAGTTAACTTGCTCAACAGAATTGACATAGAGGGTATGTATCTGGACTGAGGAGTCTTCTGCCGTGGTATTGCTTTCTAATGTTTTCCTATGACTAAAACGGAAGATTAAGTATTCAAATTTTGGTTGTAGTTAAATAGCAAGTGAATCTGATTGTCACAAAAACTTGGGGCATTGATACTTGTCATGAGGGGAAGTATTACGTATGATTGGCAAGTTACTTATTCTATCTTATGATTATGTGAAAGTTTTGTACTATGATACTGGTTTCATTCTGTCATGCTGCTTTTTTTTTTTTATATAAAAAAAAGAAGATACTTCTTGATTCTTAGATCATTAGTTGAATTGTTGCAGAGTGTTCTTTTGCTATTTTGCTCAACTCTATCATGATATTGAAGCCCATCATTCCTTTCTCTTGAATTTTTCTTATCTTCCAGTGTGATAAGCTTCTTATAGTAATGAATCTAATGATTTGAATTGAGTCTGCTAGGTGTTATTGTAGGGGCTTTCTTCGTAAAATAATTGGTCTGGGCTTGTGACTACTCCTTGGTAGTCTGAGTTTGGGTACAGTGACTTAGTCTCTTGAACCAGGGTTAGCCAAATTTATTGACTGGGTGTTGCTAAATTATTGACCATATTTTTCTTTTTTAAACAGCCTATCAAAGATGTATAGAAATGTTTCTATTCCCCCTTTAGTTTTAAGGGGGCAAAACAGTTTTTTAATCTTATTTTCCTTTCTGTAGTCCTGTGACTTGAACCTAGTCTATGTTGAAATATATTGTTAACATTCATAAAAATTATTCTTTTCTTCTGTTGAGTGCCACTGAAGTTAGTGCCTTGATTATCTGTCCATTGGCAGACTAGTCTTCTATTTTAAGGACTGCCTGAGCCAGATAGAATAATTCTGGTCTGTGGAAAGACGTTATTTCACTTATTTGTGCTAGAATGTAACTAAGAAAGTAAATGGGGAAAGGATGTCTTTTTCAACTCAAACAGAGAAGCCTGTAACAGATACTGGCTTAACAAAGTCAATTGAGAACTGTTGATATGTCAACAGCTGGATCGTTGATGATTTATTTATTGGTTCGATGTTCTGATGTGGTTGGTTAATACATTTATTTAGTGTTTAATGAGATATTATTTAAAGCTTCTTCTGCTTGCTGTGTCATGCGTGCCTGAGCTATAAGATTTCCACCTGTTATAGTTTGTAAAATGAGTTCGTTGTTACCATGCAGGGTCCTCTTTCATCAACATTTCCCATTGAGAACCGCAATACTCAAGTGACAATGAAGGCACTGAAGAATCATCTTGACCGGACAAAAACTCTTCCATTTGTGAAGCGAATTTCTGATTTTCATCTTCTCCTCGTACTAGCGAGGGTTTTAGACCTGGCTGCTGATGTTCCAGCATTGACAGAATATGTGCTGACACAGACTGCTGTTCCGGAAGGTTACCAGATCCTTATTGAGTCCATGGCCAGCGCTGCTTGATGTTGTATGCAGGTCCTTTGAGCTCATTTAAAACGGTGACAAAAGAATTATGCACTTAATGTTCAGGTCCTTTGCGGGAATGTGGTTTATTTTGTGGTGCTATATATTGCCCCATAGCCCCCGTCCTGCCTTGGTGACTTTTAAGTTATAGAAAGATTGGCAATTTGTACATTACATTAAAGCATTGCTGCAGCAATCTTAGATCTATCTTTACTGAAAATGAGCTGATGTTATGATTTGCATGTTTTAGTGTTTAAATTAATTGGAGAAAGCCCTTAAGATTAAGTATAATAACAATGCTATGAAGTGTGTGTGTAATTTAGTTTTTAGAACTTTAAAATCATGATTTAAGTCAAAGTATAGACAAGCTTTTATTCAAACTTTTGAAAGTTTCTAAAAGTTAAATCAAACATGATTGAAGTCAATGTTTCAATTTTTATGTTTAAAGCTACCGGAGATCCTTTGCAAGCATAATGTGCTGTAGCTCCATGTCTAAATTGGCTATACAAGATTATGGTTTGAACCGCATTCTATTAATGCTATGCTCCTTGAAGTTTTCCGAGGCATGCATTTAGGCCTTGTTCCAGAATTAAGTGTAGACATGATTGAAGTTTGTATATCCCAGTGTTAAAAGATTTCATTGTTGTGATCATGTCCGGTGAAAATAGCTACACCAGAAATTCAATATTCCAGCTTATTAGCGCAATAGCATATCCTAACTCATACCAAAAATAAAAATAGAAGTTATTGATAAATATTAATTTTGTAAATAAATATAAGGTAATACTAGAAATTATTTTTCTTAAACGTGAAATAAAGAAAAAATAAATGAGATGACTTAACAGTCGGAAAAATAAAATTAACTTAAATGCATAAAAAACATTTATTTGATAATTAATAATAACTATTTTAATATCATGTTAATACCATCATTACTGAAGGCACCTCGGCATCAGATCTCCTACGAGTGTCATATACAGTCAATTGTCCACCGTAAAAAAATTATTAGCCCTGTTACATATTTCATGCTTCGCAAGAGCTTTGAAGTCACATCTCGAAGCCTGAGAATTTTCCACCCAGTCCAAGTACAAGATTAGGAATTTTTAGCCAACGGCATTAGGGCACCTCATCGATAATTACATGACTTAAAGTTCGAATTTAAGGAAGACCTATTAATAAGTGATTTATAATCTCATTGTAAATCTCGCTAAAATTGGTGAATTACCTGGGTTTAAAATGGAAAGAGCCTCCCATACTCTAAACTTTTTGTCATAAAAGAAAAAAGATTGAGGAATTTTTATCTCCTAGCAACTTCTGTTTCTGAGAAGAAAAATTCTGACCCATTTCACCCATTGGAGAATATGTCCCATAACCATAAATGCCTCGTGATGTTCCAAGACTAAACACTTCTCAAACCAAGGGCACCCTCCCATCCATAACCTAAAAGATATGCAAATTCTGAGGGTATCATACAAAACTACAAGGAGGTGCTAAAAGAGAACAGAACACAAGAACACAAGAACACAAGAACACAATATGGATGATAGTGTTATAAACTCCCTTAAACACTAGCAATAATTTAAACATTTCCCCGGCGCTTTTAAAGGCACATAATTGCCAACAAAAATTCTCAATAAACTGAAATTGCCTCAATTAAATTACATAAGAAAGAAAACATTCTAAAAAATAACAGACAAGAGATGAACAAAACCACCTCACACTCATAGATGACGAGAGAAGGCCAAAATTTCATCTTCTTCCAGCAATCTTCAGTAAAGGAGAAATTATACCTTGTATCTCTTGCAATGACTGTTGAACCCGTATCTCCTCATCAACAGACCGCTTGAGATTTCTGATATGACTCTTCAGGGCTTCAGAACCTCTAATATCATCAGCCCGCATTTCAAGAACCTTCTTTGTCAATCCCATTAACAAACTAGAATATCTCGGCATGGTAGAATACTTATGCAAAAACATCAATAGCAATTCCAGCTTCTCCACATCCAAGTCCGAAACACACTTGAGCAATTTCTTCCTAGCTACCAATTCCTCCATCACAGCCACCACATTCCCAGGATTTTTACTTTCCAACACAGACACCAGAGCCTCCCCGTGCCTAAACTTGTTCAACAGCTTATCATGCTCTGCCAATTTCACCTTTTCTGGCCTCATAACCAAGTAATCTCCCTCAGATGGTTTCTCTCCTTGCCCTCTATGAAAATACCGAAAATTTGAAGGCTTCAACACATGCCTCTCTGTTTGGTCCACAGGCCCCATCCTCCAAAACAAGCTTGATTCACTCACCTCATCATCCTTTTCCTTTGTCTTCGTCTTCCTCTTCCCAGCATATATAACCCCATTCGAAGTCCCAATAACCCGCGTAGAGCAATCAGGCGAGTAACCAACAGACAAAAGAGGAGCAGGGAACCTCATAGAATGAGTAACCCTCATTGAGGCATAATCAAACACCTTCATATAACCATCCAAACCCACACTCAAAATCCTAAATTGATTCGATTCCACCCCACCATCTTTCCCAATCCTACCCACACAAATAGAAGTAACCGTCTTGTTATGGCTCTCCATGGAAAACAAAAGCTTCCCACCACCAAACAAATCCCACAACTTCACAGAATTCCCACCCGCCGTCGCAACCAGCCCACCGGACGGCAAAAAAACGACATCCTCGACGGGGTTCCCATGATTTATCTGCATCACCGACCTCGTATCGGTAACCCTAACATCCCACAACTTGACGGTGTGATCATAGGACCCAGTAACGAACATGTCTGCATGAACAGGGGAGGAGTCACCGCAGCGCACATAATCTTTGTGACCCTGCAATTCCAAAATGGGAGTTTCAGCGGCGACATCCCAATACTTGACGAGGGCGTCGTCGCCGCCGGAGATCAAGCGGAGCTTGTCGAGGAGGGGGTATTGGACGAAGCGAACGGGGCGAGTGTGAGAGCGAAGGCGACGGAGTGGGGTGCGGGTTTTGACGTCGAAAACTTGGACTAGGCCGGAGAGGTCGGAGGCGGCGATGAGGCGGCCGTCGGAGCGGAAGGAGGCGGAGGAAACGGCGTCGGAGAAGGAGGAGATGGTGGAGGTGAGGGATAGGGTTTGGGAACTGAAGATGGATAGGGTTGCGGAGTGTGCGGCGGCGAAGGAGTGGGGGGGAGTGGGGGAGAAGGTGAGGGAAGGGATGGAGATGAGTTTTGGGATTTGTTGGGTCTTGAAGGAGGACCAGTATTTGGATTCTGGGGTTTGTTTTGGGGTTCTGGGTTTTGATTTCAGTTTAGGTTTTACGGGGAAAGTGTTGATCTTGGAGAGAGGTGGTTCCGCCATGGAAGGAACTTCTGAGGAGAGGAAAGAGATTTGATGGTTTAGGGTTTAAGCGTTCGTTGTTCAAGTTCAACTCAACTATGCTATGAGGGAACACTTCTAACATCTTACATCACTGTTGGTTAGTTTCGCATAAATGGGATCAGACGACGTCGTGTGTCTGTCTATATATGTAAATGCAAAGAATAATAAACTCACACTAAGCAGTAATATATATATATATATATATAATCAAGAAATTAATGTTCCATTATTGGTGATAATTTGGGGAAATCGATTCATTGGAAAATCAATTTAAAATTTGACTTAGATCAAAATTAATAAAGATTGAATATGATTAATTAGAAATTCAATTTATGATTTAACTTTGGGAAAAATTAAGAAAAACTGATTCATATTGATTGAACATTTAATTTGAAATAAAATTAATCAAAATTGATAGATAAATCAATTTAGGATTTGTTTAGAATCGTTCATATGCTCATCTATTGGGGTTTATGGGTTTAGGGTTTTAAGGTTAAAGGGGTTTAGGGTGTAAATGTTTTAGGATTAAGGTTTAGGTATAATGATGTCTTATTTGGTGATTGGGATATGTCCTTATATGTTGACGAGAATATATTTTTACCTACAAATAGAGATATGTCCTTATTTATGATAGGAATATATCATTATTCACGGGCAAGGATATGTCATTGTCCACAAACGGGGATATGTCTTTATCTAAAGACATAGATATATCCTTATCCGCATATAGGGATATATCCTAACCTATTAATATAGATATACTAACCCTCACACATAGTAGATCTTATCTACGGACAAAAATATATTCTTATCCACAAATGGGAATATGCTAATCCCTAAATAAGAATATATCCTTATTTATGAAATTATATCAATTTGAGCTTCTTTATAAGAAAGTTTAATTTAATGGTTGAATTGATCAACATTTATACTCTTAGAACATTTATACTCTTGGACACATAAGTTGTACATATACGTGATGATCGATGACTACTAAAACTTAGTGTACTCACATTTTTTTTTAAAAGATTCATGATTTTAATTTCTATGTTTATGTGATGGGTTTGAAAATCTAGACAAGAAAAGAGCATAGGTAATGAAAAGACGGTCATTGTGATGACTTTTCTACTCAAGTACGGCACTATATAAAGTTATATGAGTTATGTTATAAATACATTTATTTTCCTTAAATAAAATGTTAATATAGGCAGTACCTAACTAAAAATTTCTCTTCCCGTCAAACTTTTTGCACCTGTCATCATATATGTGCTTGAGCTGAAGCATCCTCTATTTAATTTATTTGACTTTACTAAAAGAAAGAAAGAATTGATAACGAAACAAAAACGATGGATATCATCATCTCATGTATTAAATTAAATCTTACAGATTTGCTCAGAATAAATCATCTTGGTTTCAAATATAATATCAAATTAGCATTGAGTTTATGAAAACAAATATGGAAGCTCTCGAGTTATATCCAAGACCATGCAGATAATGTGGAAGAAATAAGCAGTGGCGCTTTGAAAGGGATACTTCATTTGAAACCTAAGAACCGCCGAGTCTCATCCTCGTGAAATATAAATCAAGCAATTCAAACTTGCGAGACACTTGATCAAAATGTTATAAACAATTATATAAAGGAAAAATTATATTAATTATTTTATGATACAATATACATGCTAATCAACCGTATTCCCTCGCTAAAAGTCTTCCCTACGTTGAGGGGTAGAAGATACTAGCATTTCTCTTCCACTTTATACATGTCCCATGCCTAATAAATCCAATCTCCACAACATAATCACCCATTGGCTAATATAAAAATGCACTCTCTCAAGCTATTTGTACACTAAACGAGAATTTGATTTTCTGAAACTAGAGAAAAAATACAGTACAAAATATGCATTCTGTCAACAATGGCAGAATATACGAACAGAACATTGGGTGGGCAGGATCAAGCGTGGCTAAGAAATCCCCAAGTGCTGCATTCCAAGTCATGAATTATATCATATGTATGCTAGTGAGCCACGGTCAAGGTCAGGCTGTGGTCGACCCCGAGTAGGAGTTGGTGGCCTCTGAATATTAAGCTCCTAGAATAAGAACACAAAAAACATTTACCATTCAAAAAATTCACTTTTTTAGTAATTGTTAAATACAGTACAGGGAAGCAAGATACTACATAAAGATCACCTGCATCCATGTCTCATCCATGACCCGCTCAGGAGATGTCTCTGGAGACTGAAGGGGAGGTGGTAAGGGATGAATTAATTTTGGAACGACAACCAAACCCCTACCAACTACCAGTATAGCTCCAGCATTGTTTGCCGTTCCTAAATAACAAACCCAACATAAGACTGAAATGCTATCACATGCAAAGGGGAACACTGGTGAGGAATTATGCTTACCACAATAGTTAGTTGCAGAAAAAAGTGTGATTAATTGTCCCTGAGCAAATCGCTCAAAACCATCCATGACACATTCATGGGCCCTTATAATGAGCTGTAATTTATTTTTCTTACAGAATTCTGTGACACGATCAGGCTGCAAGAAATAAGAAAAGTAATGGGTCAGCTGAGCATTTAAGTAGCAAGAAATTTAAGGCTAATATGTGTGGTTATTGAACTAATATTCCATTGTATAAAATGGTGTGAAATAGTAAAAAGAACATATGAAATTCGAATTTTGTTAAAAAACAATTATTGACATTTTATAAATTTTGGCATATTAAATGGTGTCTTAACTGTTAACTCCCAAGTCCTAGCCCTTTTTGGTCTTGTAGACACAGCCAAAATTTGCCTATTGATGTTTTCATTTTTCCTTTTTTGGTTTTAAAAAAAAGGTCTAAATTTATATTACCATAAAAAAGGGGGCGGGGGTGAGTAGAAACTAATTTTTCCTATTTCCTTTTTTTTGAAGGCATTGTTAGCTTACTCCTTGCTAACTTACTAACCCTTTTGGTCATATATAGGAAGATTAATGATCCCAAGGAGAGAGTTAACAATGACTTCCAAAAAAGCTCTGAAGTTAAGAGAAGGTTTTTTCAAGCTCGAATTCAAAACACCAATAACATCTAACAAGGGGCCACTTCAAGTTAAATTTTTCTTTTATACAAAAAGGAAATTCTATTTGAGAGAAAAGAGGGAAAGTACAGCAACACCAGAGAGAGGCCATAGACACGTCCTATTTCAACAGTGAATCAAATTGTTAGGACTTAAGAAGTAACAATTATTTGATTTTAATTTTAATATTATAATTATCATTTCCATAGAGAAGCAAAGAAAGCAGTAGGGTAGATAGCCTTTCTAACTATTTCTCAGACTTCTGGAATTCATATTTCCCATGGGGGGTGATGTCTAAATTTTGTGGTGATATTTTTGGCAGAGCATGCAACAGGGTAGGTTTATTGATTTAAGACAAAGATGTAAAGGAAAAAGACTGTAATAGAAGGTTCTTCCAACACTGGATGTTGATGATAGAGTCGTTAACTTGGACCACACCGTTCATGCAATAGTCTATAATCTCAGCTGTAAACATGAGAATACATTTTCATACATCATGGGAGGTGGGATTGCAGGATTGACTGATAGCATGGCCATGAAAGGTCCATATTTGCAATGAATTATAGCATACATACCCCAAAAGTGACAAGCCCTGGCCCTCTAGCATTTGGTCTCAAACCCTCTACACTGTCATTTTCTGTCGGATCAGACCTACAAATATATAGATGTTATAAGACAAACGGAATACAAACATAACAAAAGGCCACAAGACAAAAACAATAAAGAAGAGCATACCATAAAAGGTCCATTAAAATAATAGATCCTGCATCCATTGTTATGGGTCTTTCAAGCTTCTCTATCTGTTCTACTGAATGGATAGACCTTCCAATGCCACCATGCATACAGATTATTTTCTTTTCAATAAGTGCAGCAAGCGGAAGATAGTTAAAAAGTTGATTGAACCGTGTCCATGCCCATATTCCATCATTTTCTCCCTACAAGCACATAGTTAGTTGCCGAGTTAAACCTAAGAACTGAATCAATACAAGTACGTTTCATACCTACCATTCTTTCAATGCACTCTATACGAAAACCAAATAGTGCATTTATGTCAGCAGCTTCATGGTTTCCACGTATCAAGTGAACATTCTCAGGATACTCAATCTGCACAATCACAAGAAGGCCAGTACAAGGTCAATTATAAAGACAAAGTAAACCAAATACAACAATATCTAAAAAATAATATAATTAAACAGTAGCCTGCCTTGAGAGCTAGCAGCAAGGTAATGGTTTCCAAGCTGTGCTGTCCTCGATCAACATAATCTCCCAAAAACAGGTAGTCAATATACCTGAAACATTAAATGAGTGGCTAATTATTAAAAGTTCATACGATGGAGCACAGCAAGACACCAACGCCTTCAACAAATTCTCACTTAACCATTAGCTAGAAGAAATGTGTTATTTACACAGAACAAGACTGAAGTAGACTAAGTGTCCAATTAAACAATGCTGTTAAGGGACATGTAGCACCTATCAACTTAACTCCAAACCTTCAGTTAACATAAAGAATAGATCATTCCACAAGTCCAGATGTCTTCAATTTGTACTTCAAATCACAACAAATTGTGAGTAAACATTTTTAGATATGGTTTTTGGATAAAAACATTTTTGGACATAGTGTAGAGCTCAAATACAACAAACCATTCAAAAGAAGTGCATATTAAAATCCACATAGAACAGGCAAGGTATAGTTTTAAAAGCCAATCAAATGGTGTTTAACTGGATTCAAAGGATGAATCCTCGTTACTAAGTGCGTGACCATATCCCTCAAGAGTGTCAAACATATAAACTGCTTGATGTATCTGACACATGATTTCGACAAATGCTCTAAAATATTCTAGTGATCTGCTTACCAAGGACAAAAGATAATTTAACCTTACTTGTTACTTGAGGGAGACAATATTGGTTATCCATTCTTTAAAAATTTGAAGAATCTAGTCCTATTCAAAACCAGAAAATTTTAATTTCTGAACAAATTCAATGTTTCAATATCTGATCCTTTTGATAAGTATTTATTTAGACTGAAAGAACAACTGAAGACAAGTTATACTAAGTTGTCACTATGATCAACAAACAACAATAGCTTTCAAGCATTCCGACCATTTTCATATCAACTCATTACCCATTACTCCACCCCCGATTATGTAATTCAAAAGAAACCTGTTAAATTTCACTGAACAGAAAAAATCTGCTAATTTCTCTCGTAAATAGATACAGTC
The DNA here is from genome assembly GCA_023212625.1 of Styphnolobium japonicum. Lineage (NCBI taxonomy): Eukaryota > Viridiplantae > Streptophyta > Magnoliopsida > Fabales > Fabaceae > Styphnolobium > Styphnolobium japonicum. The sequence continues at coordinate 4,898,147 of JALBWW010000005.1, forward strand.
ACATAATAAATTCTATGCTATCTCCAGAGAAATTTCTCCTGCCTGGCATTATCCATTTATTCAGGATCAAGATCAATCAAATAATACATTCAGGATGAATTACAATTTAGGAATTCTTGGTAAAAATATTTCAGGTTAGGAATAATTAACCAGAAGAGTGGTTTATTAAGTCAATATATGGTTAATGCATTAACCACTCTTTGAACATCATTATCCATTCATCTGGTTAATTGTTCCTATACTATAAATATTTTTGCAAGAAGTTCCTAAATTGTAATTTCCCATACACTTATTACTGCATATTGGGTGACCTTCAGATTTATAGTTAATGACAAGCGCATTCAAGTAATCCTGAATTCCTGGTAAACCAAAACCATCTTATATGAAGACAAATGCCTCCAACAACCTTGATTTTCAATATAAACTAGCTGATCAACATACTAATGATGCTCTAGAATATGGATGGCAGACATTCTACATTATGTTAGTTTATGACTAGAATGTTGGAACTAATTTCCAATGACTGGAAGGAATAAAAAGATTCATGATATCACAGGAACAGAGAAAAGCTGATTGATACTCAATCTATGGATAAGTTATTTTCACATACAAGCAATGATAATCTACCAGTGAATACATATAACAAACTTACGTGATGTCTCCTGCAGTTGAAGGAAATCCATATTCATCAAATAGCCGCATCAAATCACCAAACTGACCATGAAGATCACCAAATACTTTGACAGGAGCTTTGACCTGAAGAACAGTTGGTTCATGCATAAATATTTGCTCAGCAGCATAGCAAAGCTCACCCACTTCATAAGAATCCAAGAAGAACCGCCTGTTTGCAGGAGCTTTCCAGTTGCGAGGCCTAAGCAAAGTTGAAATCACCTGGCAAGAAGGCAATGGTAATAAGTGATTGTGTGATGTAGCTGTTGAAATTATATGGTTTTAGGCAGGGAAGGAGTAAAAGAGAGAAGAAATACTAATGAATAATATGAGATTGAATTGATTTGATGTGTTGTAAAATACAAAGCACTAACCCTTATTTATACTAATAGTTAGGTCAAGTACTAGTGTAGTACTACTAATACAAGTCCAAGCCCACTAAGACAATAAGACTCCTAACCCTAATTAAAAAAAGGAAACAAATCAGGAAACATAATGAAATTATGAAGCAACTCCTAAGATTGCTTCCTCAATAATTAATTTCACGATATATTATAAAGATCTTCTAAAGATATGCTAAGATATTCTAAAGATATGCTAAAATACCCTGACCAATATGGGACTCTCAACAGTAGCAATATGATAATAAACGAGTAGACAACAATATGCCAAGTCAACAACATAGAGGGAAGAAGAATGTGCATCAAATAATGCTTGCCTTTTTATGTAAACCCTGAGGGGATTTCTGCCTGGTGAACTTTTTTGCAGGATATGGCAAATCATTATTTATGGGAAACATGCGTCTGCTTTCATTTTCAAATTGATCCAGCGATAACTGTCTCACCATTCCACCTAGGTTACCTACAGCCTCTTTAGCAACTACAACCTGTAAAAAAATGTATATTATTTAGCAGCATTGAGAGGAATATTATCAGTTATAAACAAGGATTTCAAGCACATACAGCTCTGGGATGAAGGCGAACATCTCCCTCTGTGTCACTTCCATCTGAAACTGTTTCTGCAGCTTGTGAGTTGTCATCTGACACAGATGTTTCTTCAGCAGGACTACTTGATGCAGCCTGCACAGCTTGCCAGACAGCACTCGCTGCCTCAGCTTCAGCAGCTGATGCCTCCCTCAGTTTCTCCATGGAGTTTTTGTCCATGCTGGTAAAAAAAAGAACACATCAAGTTGTCATAAAATTGAAATAGCCCAAGCATAAAATAGTGAGGTAGAAGCATTGAGCTTCCAAAGAAAGAAGCAATAAATGATGTACCCCATGCCACCAGAAGAGGTGATGTCTGGTCTGCCATCCAAGCTTGGTGTTGTTACATTATAATTTAAGTTATACTGATTCTGTTTGGGGCTTGTAATAGGTGAAGTTCTCTCAGATGTTAACACAGGAGAATTAATGTCAGACTGAAATGGCGAATTTTCGGCCACTAAGAAATCATCTAGTAGAATATCTGCACAGGATAACATGGTTACATTAGAATTGGCACACAAAGAAAACAAATTTTGCAATATCTAAAGCACACCAATTTAAGAAGAATAAAAATATAAAATCATCAGGACACTTGCTGTCTATAACAAAAGTTGGTGGACTTGAAACATATTAATTCCTTCAGCAGGCATTTTAATTTCTGCTATGCATAACAGAGAATTAATCAATGCAATAGACTATAATGTGTCAAAGACCAACTATCCCAAAAGCTTAAGATGTTAGGTGAATGCTCATGAATGGTTTTATATCGCTTAACACACCCCCCCATGCAAGATCCCTTTGGGCTTAAAGCATGGACAATGCACATGCCCATTTTTACCTTGTGCTGAAATTCAACTTAATTATTAAGAATGAGGGCAGCAAGGTTTGACCACTTGGTTATAGAGGCTCTAATACTATGTTAAAGACCAATTATTCCAAAAGCTTAAGCTGTTAGGTGAAGGCTCATAAATGATTTTATATCTCTAACATAATGCATAGCTCAAAGGTTAACAATATATTCAGAATATTGTGAGAAAAAGGAAAATGTCAAACTGTCAAAGAAAGCCAACAAAAGCTTAGAACAGAAAATCAAATTACACTATTACATGGACACCAAATCATTTTTCAGTATGCCAGCATGACATGTGATAACCTATTTGGCAATGGCTCATTATCAGAGCTTAATAGGAAAACAATTTGCATGCTATGATATGGCAATCAAATAGGCGTATGACTGGACATAGATAAGACAAGGAATTATAGTGACATATGGATCCTACTTATTTCTTGCCAAGAAGGTATACAGGACTAGAGCTCCATGCAGCTATCAATAACCCTTAAACAGATTATTAATGTACATTAATGCCGTTTAATTTAATTAAAAAAATTACAAAATTAGTAGCTTAATATGACTGACTATCTTGATGGCATCTTTGTCGGGTAATTCTTAAAGACTAAGCCATTGGGATGAACAGAAGAGAAAGTGGCGGTCTATTCTTGTAAGCTTGACTGTTTTTATAATAACTAATTGAATATGCCACATTTGGTTTTCCAGGTCAAAATAACCTCGTATGATCACAACTTTTCATTTCTCAATTGCGTAATGCGAGTGCTTACCTCCTCTAAGACCGCCATAGACATATATACAAACACCAACAGCCGCTGTTGCATGGCGACAACGGCGCATAAGCTCCAAAGAAGGGTCATAATCATGACCTTTTTTTGTGCGTGAGGAGGACACAAGGCCATTTCTATCCAACCAAACCCCAGCAGCAGTGTCCAATACTGTCAAAACAAGAAAAAGAAAGATATATATAAGAAATGGCTAAAACAATATTGCAAGAAACATATGCAATAACAAAGTTTGGTAATAACTAATAACATAGAAAAGCAAGTTACCTGCAATGGATGCTTCACCTTCTACAGACCGCCCACCCCTGAGAACACCTCCTGTAACATGCAACCGTGCACCAACAAAAACCTGATAGAATGCAACGCCACATTCAATAAAAAGAAAGCTTCAAAAGGAATGAGTAAATTGGTCAAGATCAATTGACACCATTATAAAAGTAAAACTCTTACACAAATTCCAAGCCATTGATCTTCTTTTCATCCAATGACTAAAAGATATCCAGATCTTTTTTTTGGTTTGTTTGATAGATTGATATCCAGAATTTATTGTGGAATCTAGCATTAATTGGGAAAAAGAGAAATCTACTTAAATTCTTTTAGAATTTCATGCACTCTTCTCTCTCCATTAATAATGGGGTATGATTTAGGTTAGGAATTAAGGGATATATTTGTATTAATTGGGATTTAATTGTTATTAGCTAGTTTTTAATAAATTAGGGTTATTTGGGGGTATCTTAGTGATTTAGGATTGCTTGGTTATCAAGTTGGATTTGCCTATTTAACAATTGCTAAGTACTTCGTTGTGGAGACTTGGACTTGAATTTAGAATTGAAATCATTCCTAAACTTCTACTTCTCCCTCCTCAGTCTACTTTCCCCCTGTTCTTCTCTATTCTCCCCCTTATTTGTTTCTTCCCTTCCCTTTCTCCCTTACCTATTCCACATCACCAATAGTTCAGTATCATATACAATGAAAATGATTGCTGGTAAAGTCGAGGATGATTTTCTCGCTTATCTGCTTCTATCCATGAGTTTTGACCTTCTATCAAACTGTAAACTTCTTTGGGAGAATTAGTCATTTAGTTGCATCACCGGAATTCTACCATTATCCCCAATGAAAACAACAATAAAAGCCCCAGTCTCTGATTTGTTGACAGCAAAATATCTTAAGAAATGCTCTGATCCAAGGTGAAAATTCTCTCCCTCCCATACGTGCTTGACTGAGTTAATTGTTTTTCCTTCTTTGCTCGACTATTTTTAATTTCATTTGCATCTTTCAAGCTACCATTCTATCCCTCTAGCATTAGTAGAAACAAGGTAGCAGTACAAAGACTTTGAAGAAAGTAAATAACAAAATTTAAAATCCATTTTCAACTGTTGAAGATAGAAATAGCACGAGAAATGGTGTGAGAGAGAATAATATTTTTAAGAAAGTATCTTTTCCCAAATCCAAATTAATGTCAGCCACTACCTCTCTCTCTATCCCCCCCCCCCAATTTAATGTCATAAACCACAACTAATTTAAACAATTTGAGTCATTAGATGAAAGCACATCTTACAATGCCTTACAATTGGGGTCTGTGTGCGTGTATACGTATATAAATAAGCACATCTTTTCTTAGAGGGTGAGAGGAGCTAATTCTGACCATTACATAATGCATGAATGATCAAGATTAAAGCATCAAGTCACGTCAAGTAATAATGTGAGAGAGAGACACAAATCCTAGTGATGACAAAAACCATATCACAAATTTCTTGTAGGAATCTCTAACTTACCGCAGCATGTTGATACCTTGGTGAAGGGGAAACTCCAGGTGCAAGGGTCCATTCCCACTGGCCATTCCTATGCATGAGCAGTCCATAGGCATCTGCTAGTGGCTGCAGAGGATACATACAACAAATGCTATCATATTTAACTAAACAGGCCTCAAATGCAAGATTCATAATAATATGATTTTACAAAAGTATGATTTTCTGCTTCATCAAAAGTACTTATTACACAGAAGACCACAATTTTACAACCCAAATGGAATGTCAAAAATCCAAGTAACCATGATAGATTAGCACATTAAGTTTTCTAAAAGCAACGAATTGCAATGATCTAATGAAAAGAGTATGATTGATCATACTGCTCCAGAAGAGTCTCTTCCACCGCACAGCAAAAACATTCCATCTGAGCGGGCACTAGCAGTTGCATACCTATAAATTGAGGTAAAATTACAATATATTTATATATGTTGAGAAAATGAAGACAGTTAAGGCCTCACTTGCCAAGAGATAGACACAGACTTACATTCTAGCAGAAGGTCTATCACCTTCTGGGTTCAGCCTCTGCCACACGTAAGGTTTTTGAGCAGTATCCAAAGCCCAAGCATCAGATACAACTCTTTTCCCTACCACATGATAAATAAATAAATAAATAAATGAAATTATTTGTTATATATCACATGACAACATAAACTTTCTTCACAAGTATGCACTAAGACCTGCATTCTATAGCCAGATAGATATATGTAGCATATGAATATACAAGGAAAACAACTTACAGAAAACTTCACTACCAATTTAATAGTGTTTAGTTACAAAATTTTGTCTTAAAACGAGATGTAGGAATTATGTAATGAGTACTAGATAGAAAAAGAGTCAAACTTTCAATCAATCTACCCTGATCCAAAAGGAACTTTTATGTATGTTATTCGTAAGTCATGCTTATCATTCATGTTTAGCTTCATCATTTTGCCTACTCAAAGGTTTGATCTAGCAAGTTAGCATCACATATTTTGCTTTTACAACAACTACATTATTCACCTCAATTTTAATAAGAAAATGTAAAGAATTAATAATAATAATAAGACAACCAGGTACTGAATTTCGCTCACCATCATTTCCGCTGACAGTAACAAGATATCTCTGAGCAACCAAGTCCATTGCATGGCCATAGCGAGGCCCGGGTCCTTGCCCTCGTACAACGATTCTACATTAACATCAATTGCAATATTGACTAATACCATAGTTTTGTCAAATTTCTAGAACTTTAGGAAAAGAAAAGCCTGTTCAACCAAGCTCACCTATGCCATTTGAATTTATCATTGGTCAAGTCAAGCACATAGAGATCATCAGTGGAATGCCCAGAAGGACCTATCCCACCCTACCCAAGCAGAATCAATCAAACAGATCATTTTAACATATTATCCAAAACCCCTAGCATTACCAAACTTGTAAAAAGGAATCCCAGCCCCCAAATTCACCTGAAAAACGACCATAGTGCCAACAGCGGCGGCAGCATGAGCAGCCCGAGGGGAGGGCGGATCTCCGGCGGGTCTAATACTGCACACTCATAGAAGCAAAGATCGTTACTTCAGTAGCAATTCCATCACCCCAAAAAATTATATAATAAAAATACATAAATAAATAAACGGAAGTTCGAAGATTTAAGAATTGGAAAATCGAAATCAACTCACCTAGTCCATTTTCTTGTAAGAATGTCATAGGAATGGACCGAATTTGTGACTCCCGCTAATCCTGCAAAGTAACAGCAAACAAAGGAGCGTTTTTCAGGCAAGAACTGAGAGACATAGATTGAGAGAGAAAGAGAGAAGGGTCGCACGAATGCCCGGAGCTGAAGAAGATCCTCCTTCAATGGCGGTGGCGCCTCCGAAGAGGATTAATCGAGGACCGTGTGACTTGGTGGCAGCGACGACGGTGAGTGTGTGGCCACAGCGAGGGCCAGGGGCATCTTCATCGGTGTCCCAGTAGGTCTCTAGAGTTCGATAGGTCGGAGCTGGGTACAGCCACGGCTTCGAGCCCATCGATAATCCTCCCACGGCTCCTCCTCTACTAGAACCCTAAAACCAAACCAAACCAAAGGGTTCAGCAATGGTGGTTGCGATCACGGTGGCGCTGATGGTGGGCCCGGACTAGCTCCGGTCCCGCTAAACGTATAGGGTATCTTCTTTCTGTTTCTTTCTTGTTTTCTTTTTTTCTTCTTATTATTTTCCTTCCTCCTAATATGTGCCTACAAATAGAATAATAGATCAGAAATTTTGGTATATGTAATTTATTTAAACAGCGTGTGTTGGAGTACGGTATTAGACTATAGAGTGACTTGTAGAGGATTTTGATTTTTAACTAATACGAGAATAAGCAGAGGGAGAGGGTTTTTACCTGTTCTAATGTTATTGTAGTTTGATATATGAGGAGTTACAGTGAGAAAAGAGGCATAGACACATGTCACACATCACGAAAAGTCAAACCGCCGTTGTCGTTGGAAAATGATAAGTGTGAAAGTCGAAGTGCACAAATGCCAGCTTACGGATGACAAATACAAATACTATACTATGACTCTACCATACCACGTACTACCTTTTTCTTCATATGCAAACAAAACAAAATGGTAAAATTTCTTGGTCATTTCCTTCCGTTTTCGTTTTTTGACCCTTTCTCTTTCCGGCCTCATCGTTGTCAAAGACTTCAGCTTTTATTCTCCCTTCCTATTGAAAACTTGAAAATACCGAGTCTGAAAAGACTTCAGTTTTCGTTGAGCAAGTCGTTGTATGAGTTTAAAAGGAAAAAAAAAAGAAGAAGGGGGATGTAAATAAATTAGATACAACCATGTAAATTGTGCAAATTAGTGAGTATTATTTAATTTGAAAAAATTATTTGAAGTCCTAGATAGTTTAATCCTATGCATGCTTTTTTTAGCTCATCTTTTAAATATTTGATCAAGAAAACAAAGAGAGGAGATTGCACACAAATTAATTTATACCTTTTAATTGACTATCCAAAAATAAATGGACGCTGCTGGGTCTGTTTTGAAAATAGGAAGACAAGATCTAGACTCTAGAAGTCCGGCATAATTGTTGTCTACTGTTTATAAGACAGCAATTTTTTTGCTTTCTAAAGTTGTATTAGAAATATAAAACATCCCACATGTCATGTATGTGCCCCATCCCCATATAAAAGCGTGGCTATGATTTTGAATTTTGATGATGCAATATGGTGGACATTATGCGAAAATTGAGCGTTTCTCACATGTTTTGAGTGTCTTGATAACACTAGATTTTTGTCCATTGAACAGCTAAGACAGAGATGAAAGCTTAAAAAATGCAACGAAAGCTTAAACTTTTATATAAGCTGTAACTTTTGGCCAATCTCCATTTGCCCCCTTAAGCTTGAACAACCCAGTTTCACACAGCTATTATATATTTTTTAAGAGAATCGATGATACAGCGGGGCTCCGTACAGATAAATAGTTTATATAAACATTTATTAGAGTAATATTTATTTAATAAGTTTTATTGTGTGTCATTTTAAATAAGTTAAGAATATGTTTGGATTTGTTTAAATTTTTAGAATAATTACTTTTTAAATTAAAAGTTATTTTAACTAAAATTTATCTTGTTTGTTTAAAGTGTATAAAATTAATTATAAGTTAAGATTATTTTTTCATAACTAAAAATAAATTTTTAAAAAATTTTGCTATTTTAAACTTTTAATTATTTGATTTCAGATTATTTCAAAAGCTTTGAGAGAGAAATACTTATTTGTCCTCAATCAAATAATTTTTTCAATAATTTCATATATCTTTTGGTAATTTAATACATAAAACGATTTTTTAATACAATCTAAATAAGAATCTTTATCATAAAATTGATTATGAATTAACATATCCAAACATAAATTAATTTTCTCATAATCGCTTTTCTTAAAAATCGATTATACACATAATAGATTTTTAACATAATTTTTTTTTTACAACTAATCAAAACACGTACTAAATAGCATTTAGATAAATATTTTGAGAAGCGCTTTTTATAAATCCTTTAAAATAAATATTGAGCATTTGAAGGGTATGCTATAAATTATGTCAATCCCTTAAGGTTAATTTTGTCAAAAATTATTATAAAACAACTAGTAATTAAGATATTTTTAACTTTCACAAAAGCTTATTTTCATAAGCTTAAATTTTTAGCTTAGAAAAAAAAATTTCAACACAGCTTATAGGAGTTTCATAAGTTGTTTTAATAAGCACATCTAAACAGAATAAAAATGTTTCATAGATAAACTCGAATAAACTGCATATAAGTTTATCTAAACGAGACCTAAAAAATGAATGCATCTCCGAATGGAATCTTTATAGCATGTTCAGGGAAACTTTTTTCTTTCTCCAAACAACTTTTTTTCAATAAAAATTCGTTTTATCTAAATTTTATCTTGTTTGTTTAAAGTGTGTAAAATTGATTATAAGTTAGAATTATTTTTTTATAACTAAAAATAGTTTTTGTTTTAGAAAAAACTTATATTTAGAGTTTTTAATCATGTAATTATAGATTATTTTAAAAGTTTTAATAGAGAAATACTCTTTTGCCCTCAACTAAATAAAATTTTCAATTATTTCATATATCTTTTAGTAATTTAATATATAAAAGCGATTTTTTTATACAATTCAAATAAAAAAAATTCATCTTAAAATCGATTATGAACTAACACACATAAACATAAATTATTTTTCTCATAATTAATTTTTTTTTAAAAATCAATTATACATATAATTAATTTTTAATATAATCTTTTTTTCACAGCTAATCGAAACACACTTTCAATCTATATTACTAGATTTTTCAATTCCATTAAAAACAAAATAATCAAATATTAGCTTATGAAAATGAACTTAAAATAGCTTATAAAAATTTCATAAATTATTTTAATAAACTTATTTAAACAAAATAAAAATATTTTATAAATAAATAAACTATATATAAATATCTATCCAACGTACCGATAGTCAATCTATATAAATAGATTTATTATATATCGATTCCAGGGAAAACAAAATAATCAATCCATTATGAATTTTTTGAGTTGAATCTACCAGCTCAAAATGGATTGTACCGAGTTTAAAGTAGTTGACTCCTATTTATTAATAGTAAATAGGAGTGAGAATGGATAGATATTCGAACTTTTAGGAGCCGCATCTTATTCAACTCGTAAAAGAAAGACTTAAAAAGTTGGAGATGCAGGGGATCGAACTCGTAAAAGAAAGACTTAAAAAGTTGGAGATGCAGGGGATCGAACCCTGTACCTCTCGCATGCAAAGCTAGCGCTCTACCATTTGAGCTACATCCCCAGTTGGTTCGGTGTGGTTTGAAAATTTATTTAGTTTATAAAAACTGTGCGGACCTTTTCGTGACACAAATATTGGATATAAGTCACAAGACCGAATTTCTCAACCTGATTCATGTGCAAGATAACTTAGTGGGCTTAACTAGTTCATCACGCTAATAGCACTCAAGATGAGATGGGCTTAATTAGTGGGCTCAACGTTTGACAAGGCAGGATGCATTTTTTTTTCTCTAGAAACAAATTGTTTAGAGAACTCTTCTTAACATGAGATGGAAAAACCAAGAATTAAGCACGATTTTCCAGATAGGACAACTTCGCAATCGCAACTATTAACATGCAATTGAATCAAGTAGTCCTTGGTAAGCACAAAGTAGCAATAAGATGGTTGAAGGCCTCAGTATATATTACAAGCAAAAGAGTCTTAACAATGTGAAGAATATGCCATACCAGCACAGATGAATGTATATATATATATATATATATATATATATATATATATATATATATATATATATATATATATATACAGGGGAAGGATCAACTTACACCGGTGTAAGACTTGATCACTCTTACACCACTTAATAACTTTTTATTGAATAACTTTCTTACAAAATTCACCGTTAGATTGAAAGTTTATATCATATATATATATATATATATATATATATATATAGGGGAGGGATCAACTTACACCGGTGTAAGACTTGATCACTCTTACACCACTTAATAACTTTTTATTGAATAACTTTCTTACAAAATTCACCGTTAGATTGAAAGTTTATATCATGTAGATCATTTGTGTCAAATTTTGAAAAAATTGAATATCAATAAGAATATAATCAAATAGTTCATATTTTCATATATTTCAATACTTTATATTATGTTAATTTTGATGTATATCAATGAGTCATAAAATAATTTCAGATTAATGTAAAATTTTATAGGTATGATCTATATGATAGAAACTTTCAATCTAACGGTAGATTTTGTAAGAAAGTTATTCAATAAAAAGTTATTGAGTGGTGTAAGAGTTATCAAGTCTTACACCGGTGTAAGTTGATCCCTTCCCATATATATATTCATAGCAATACTTTTCTTTTTAATTTAAAATGCAGACATCATAAAGAAGCATCATCAGAAAGAACATCACGAAGAATATGAAGAACTTCTCATAGCAATTTTATTTATAGGTTTAATACATTTACTGTCAATCTTCACAAGATGTTATCACCAACAAGAATATGACAAATTCCCAGTGTCTCCAAAGCTTCAATCATCTTTATAAAACTAAAAAGTCAAGACATGACACAAAATGTCTACCGTTTCATCCATAATATAGAATTGTGACATGAAACAAAGCCAGCCGACCTGTTGAATATCATATTATCCATTTTCACTCAACTCAAACACTCAATTTTATGTTGGACAGGGACCAAATGAATCACAAAAGGAAATGTAACAAAATGGATCCCAACAAACTCTAACTTCCAAAATCAACTCCGCAATGGTGTAAATGTTAGAATTCTTGGGAAGCAGATCCAATATCGCCTTTTCCTTTCCCAGCCTTCTTTGGAAGTAGATTTTGATGGATGTTTGGCAAAACACCACCATTGGCAATAGTAACACTTCCCAAGAGCTTGCTTAACTCCTCGTCATTACGCACAGCAAGCTGTATATGCCTTGGAACAATGCGGTTCTTCTTATTATCTCTAGCAGCATTGCCAGCAAGCTCAAGAACCTAGAAAAACAACATCACATGCAACAAATGAAGGAAAAAAGTTGCACAATTGATCAGATTAATGCTAAGAAAAATAGAGAAAAGACAACATATATCAAGAGAAGATTGAAAAATGTAAGGTGACAGTTGCTAGCACTACAACTCAACAATAACATGAAGCATATGATTTCTCCATTATGGTTCCATTCAATTCCTCTTCATAGAGAACCAAAGGATCTGAAAGCCCCTACCCTAACCCCATTTCTTCAGTTAAGTGATAAGAACATAGAACCCCAAATAGAGAAGGGACCAAAAAAATAAAAAAAATAAAAAAACTCATAAGGTATGCTAAAAATTGCTAATAGAGAAACTCCATTCCGAAAATCAACTATATTTCAGCGTTTGACAGATCAAACCCATGTCCAGAAATCACTAATTTCATCCCCCCATTTGACTCCGACATTGCCCAGATCGAAATTGCTGGCAAAAGAGATACTTTTTCATCAGCCTGAATCGTTTAGTATCGTATAGATTCAGTGGTACACAAAATTACCACAAATAGAACCAAGTGATTGCGTTGAAGGGATGAAAACATCCGAAACTCAATTAAACCAATGGCATCTGAACAAGAAATACAACAACAGTAGGCACAAATACAAAGAATCAAAGGTTGAAATAGAAAGTAACCTCAGCAGCGAGATACTCCAATACAGCAGAGAGGTAGACGGGGGCACCAGCACCAACCCGTTCAGCATACTTGCCCGCTTTGAGAAAGCGAGCGATACGACCCACCGGGAATTGAAGACCCGCTTTCTGAGACCTCGAAACAGATTTCGATGCTTTTGGCTTACCACGCCCACCTTTCGTTGATCCTCCTGAACTCATCCTTGCGTTGCGTAGATGATTTTGGATGGAATGTCTACTCTGGCGCTGCGCTCAAGCTTTTGAACAAAAGGTTGAGTAGAGTGCAGGGTTTATTTATATATGAGTGGGTGAACCAAATGGCTCGATTTTATTGGCTCAGGTGATTTGAGTTTTTTGGTTTTATCATTTGATATACAGTATTAATTATATAACTCATGTCTCTCTTCTCAAGATTTTTATCCCAATTTTGAAAAGAAAATTATCATGTGGAAAAAAGATTTTTCAACTATTAAGAAAAATGTTTCTTACATTTTTTTTTTACACCGGTTAATAATGAGTAAATTTTTTGTTAATACAATATATCATTTAGTTAATGAATTTTCGTAAACAATTGTTTACAGACTTGGTTAAAGATAAACAAATTTTTGTTTAATTCAGTATAAGCCTGTTTGGTACAGATTATTTGATGAAAAAATTACTTTTTTAAGTAAAAAATCATTTTTAATGATGTTGATTGTGTTTGTTTAAGCTTATTAAAAAAATTATTTGTTTAAAAAAATCATTTTTATGGTTAAAATGAAAAACTATTCTCATTAGTTTTTGAAAAAAATCTCTCGCGATAAAAGATAGAGAAGTTACTCTCATTTAAAAAAATAATTTTTATGATTGTAAACAAACATAAAATAGCTTCTGTTTTTCTTTAAAATCTCTAAAAAATAATCTCTAAATTATTAAAGGTCAAAATCAATTTTTTTAAATCTGTAACAAAAGGGCCCTATATTTTTTGGTTAATAGATTACTGATTTGTAAGTGATTGGTTACCAAAACTCATTAACTAAATAATATACTGTATTAATTAAAATTTTATTTATCATTAACCAATATAAAAATAATATAACTATTTTAATGTACAAATATCATTACTCCAACAGTCACTGCAATGGTTGAATGAAATTACAAGTTCAGAGAAAGTGAGAAACTGTCACACATTTTGAATGAAACCGCATATGCCTAAATGTTAGAGGACTAAAACTAAATTAAGTCTCCACGGCAGAACGCAAATATAGAATAATGATAATTGCATAAATGATATTGTCACAAATTTTAGACTCATTTAAACTATTTTAAAAAGGTATTTCTCAATGAGTACTTTCACTGTATTTGTTAAAAAATTAAAAAAAATATTAAATATTAAAATAAAATATATTTTCATTTTTTATTAAATAACTAAAAATGAATTTAAAAAATATTATTTAATACTGCTTAATAAATATTTTTTATTAAATAAACAAATGTTAAATATTTTTTAAAATTTTAAAATATAAAATATTTTTCTTTTACATTTAATACCTTATATTTTAATTTCTTTTAGAGAGCTATTACGATATCTAATGTATTTAGTATTTAGGATGAGTTGTTAACCCATAAAATTTGCCTCTACTACCTTTGGAGGACGTGGTTGCATCCAATAACTCATCACCAATTTAGGTCTTTTTATGAGATTTGAGATTTGAATTTGATGAGGTTGGTTGGGATTGAGGAAGAAGGAAAAGCTTTGATTTACACTAGATAAATTATAATATACTGTATTGTTCTTACTAATTTTTTAATCGTTAGGTTTTATTTAATTTTTTTAAAATATTTTAATTTTAATCAAATAACATATATAGTTATACAATGTCATATGTTACATTATTAATGAAATTGTATAGTATTTTCAGAGTACCTAAAAATCCTTCTTAATATAAAGCTTAAGCTCTTTTGTGATTGGTTGAAGAAGGTTTTTGCGAATCTCCAAAATGGTAGAGAAAATCCTTTTTAGTTATGACTTATGAGTTTGTGGTTTGAAGCTCAAAACCAAAATTTTTAAGGTTTTGAAAATTGGATTAGACTCGTTGATTAACCGGTTAGATCAGGAATCAGTCTTCTTTCTAGTAGGGGTGTTCATGACCCGCCCCAATCTTGATTCAAATGTTTAGGTCGAGTTTGGGTCGTTCTTTTTAGATTTGATGTATTTTTTGGTTGGATTTGGGTCATCATTCAAGTCACTCAAACCTAACCTGATATTAAATAAATTATAATTTTTAAATATTTTTCCTATATTATTGTGACATTTTTTTAAATGTTAGACTTTGATCAAGTATTGTGACTCTCCATAATTTTAGTTATTATGTCATTTACTTATTATATAATTATCAATTAGATTGAATATTGACATGAACAAAAAGTAGTAGATACAAATAAATTTATACAAATAGAGATAATATAATAGAAATAATATAATCAAAACATTATAAAAAACATATTTGGTATATCTTAATTGGGTTTGCTGGCTTAACACGACCCTCAATATAATCGGGTCCGACCATGAAATTTGATCCGATCAAAACTTCGAGCTGAAATTGGGGTCATATTCAATCCGACATATGAGTACCCTTACTTTCCAGTTAGATTAAGTCATATAAAATGCTGATAAAAAAACTGTTCAAGAATTGAAAAATCGATACAAAATTGGGCAACTCGTTCAAACTCACATCGATTCCTTGACCGTAGTGATTTAAAAAAAAAAAATTGGCAACAATGGAGTTGAAACTAAGGCAGGAAGGAAAAACACGACCCAATGCCTGTAACAAGAAACACAGATCGCATTTGGACAACATAAATGACTAAGTGTGTGTGGATTAGATTTTGCAAACTTGATTTTAAATTAACTTGATTTTAGTCAGAAGTGAGTTTGAGTAAAGTGATTTATGTTTGGAAACCTTTATCTGAAAATTGATTATATTAAAATGAATATTGTTTCGATAATGTTGATAAAAATTACTTTTAGATGTGTAATTACCAAAAAAGGTATGAGTTATTTTGAATTAAATTGTTAATAAATTGATGTTTAAAATATTGATCATAAATAAATTAATGACAAAAAAAATTCTTTTAAAAGTTAAGTTTGTTTAGGGTATTATAAAATAAAATTAATTTGAGTATAATTATAATAATATTTTAAAAAAATATTAAGTTATATTTATTTAAATATTGATATAATATCAAATTACAAGGGTATTTCTACCAATACACATACAAACGAGTTTTCTTTTACCATAGAAACAACAAAATGTTACTTTCACGTTTGAAGTATTAAAATCAGGTTTGCACTCAAACCTAATTCTTATTTAGAGGTTGTCAAATATGTTAACACAATGTTTGAGGTAAAATTTACCTCCAAACTTGATTTTGGGGGTGGCGTTAACACACCCTTCAAGAGCTCCATGGCAACATAATGTTTATGAGAAGTAAGGCAAAATGGCTACCGAAGACTCAATACTCAAAAGTGAAACAAATATTTAATGTTGAAATGAAGAGACAAAACAAAAAGCATCAAAGATTCAAAATCAAAATGCAAGGAAGAAAAAGAAAAAGGTTGAGGAAGGAGATGCTTTTCGGTGACGAAGGAAACATGCAAAATAAAGTCAGCATAAAAAGTCGAAACTAAGATAACTTGGAAAGCTGACTCACCAAATTGACATGTAAGAAGCGTATAACATATGCATATATGCTAATGCCAGATAGCTCATCTTTTTATTTTTTTTGGTTTTTCACTCGCCACATAAATTATTTAATTGTCTTTAAATTATTTAATTGTCTTTTAATTTCTTAATATGAATCTTAAATGATATATATCTGTTTTAAACAACTTTACAATTAATACTAAAGTAATTATTTATTTAATTAACATACATTATAATTTTAATATATATAATTATATTTCAATTCAACGACGATTCCAGCATTAAATTTTGAATCGCTCTTCACCAATTCATCGATGGATCCGATTTTCTGAAATTTTCAAATCTTTACACTTTTATGTGTCGTTTCAGTAAAAAATAATCGTTCTTCGAAATAACTCTCTCCTCGTACGCGACCGTTGTTTTTTCTTCTTCTTGTTGTCTTTCCATCTGTTTTGTTTTTTATGTTTTCTTTGTCTATTTACTTTACCCATAATTTTTTCGGGAATCTTTTTTGTGGACCTTATGGTTCATACTCCATGCTATAAAATTAAATTAAATATCTTGAGAATAAACAATTCGAAACGGTGCTTTTTGCGAACCAACTAATACACATCATACGTCAAATGATTAATTAATGAATTCATTTGTCTCTTTCTTCAGGGGAAAATAAATACAAATAGATGCCTATTAATAATAAAAGTCATAGACTAATCTATTCATATATCAAGCGTTTATTTTATTCTTTGAAACAACCTAATATACAAAGATCGTGCAAATTCTAGGTAAAGATATGGCAATTGCGAGGCATTTTATATTACTTGGCCATCAAGGGAGCTATTATTTAGACCGTTTGTTTGTTAGTCAGTGTAAATGACGTTGTGAATTGGTGGCATCTCATTTCAACGAGAAAATTCTGGAAAATCTTATTGTCAATCTTGTCTTGGTTAAAGGAGGCGACTGAACTGTACCCAAAAAAAAAAGGAGGAGACTGAAAACTCATTTGCTGATAGTATGAAATTCTCAAAGTAGCTTGCTTTTCATTGCATCTTCGATGAGATGAATATTGAGACTAAATTTTTTTAGTGTATTAGAAAACTATTGCCATTCTTTCAGGGGGTTGGTTTGATAATAGATAAGTCATTCATCTGGTTTAAATATTGAGTTTTAATTTCACATGTAATTAATCTAAGTGATAGTATATTTACTTTTCAAAATACACACATATTATTAAAGACGTCTTATTATCAATTTTAAACATAATGATAAAATAGAACACAATATTTCATCAGGACTAGTTGTGTAACCTAATTTATCATTTTATATACCAAAAATGAAAATTGTTAACAATGATTTAAATTTGTAATACAGATCATACAAGCACATACAATGTAAAGGTTGGGGAACAACTTGGAATGGACTTAAATAGTCTGGATGAAAGCATACTAAACTTATGAAATAGTAGGCCAAAGTGCAAATAACACTTGAATTGCTTCCTAAATGATTGCTGGTGTGAGAGCTAAAAAACTAACCTTTCGCAAGTCTTAGCAAAGCAAGAATGATGATTGCTTCCATTTATTCAGCCATAAGACACTATGCGTACAGGGGTGCCAAAATGGCATTGTATACCAAGAGATTCAAGATCCAATTCTAAAACTTAAAAACAAAGTTGAATTACTATTACGGTCAATTAATGTCTGGATAATCTTAAGCACACGATTAATCCACCTCTCAAATCCAATCGAAGACAAGTTATTCATGGCGAAAGATTTACAAGGAAATTCCTTGTCGCCTGGCCCAAGAATTAGCAAAGTTAGGATTAAGTATGTGACATTGCACCTAACCATAAATTGCATGCTTGCCTTCACCGTTAAGCCAACCAACCCATTGGGGTTACATTACATAGACATTAAGTTGAAGCTCAATAATCCAGTTTGCTTCAGAAGGAAGATAAAGAAACAGTGCAGCCAGTGTTCTTAACAACATCTCAATCTCAAAATAATTGCAAGTTGCCAATTCAACCATATCTTAAAATCAATCTATTCACATCCTCAAGCAATCAGTAACAGGATTACATTCATTCGCGGGAAACAACCAACCAGTTTGTCCAGCTTAGTACTCAAGCAAGAATGTCCATGCAAAGATCCCGATCCCTCATTTCGAAAGAGGAAGTATATTCCAGGCAAAGAACAAGCAGCAATAGGATTAAAATCTAAAGAAAATTTCACTTCTCTTGACAAGCTAAACTGAAGACACAACTGCAATAAAATGCCTATTAAACTGGATGTATTGCTTCATTGGGAGCACAACCCAAGCCGTTATTTTTCTCCTCATTTCATCAACCACCATCCACAAGTAAAATAAAAATTACAGAACTACATACAGGATGAAGACAAGAATAAAAGATGATTTTTCCTCCAGTTATGCTCTTCCTTTCTCTTGATAAAGAGCATAATCAACATAGTTATACTGTTTTTCAAAAGAATCCAAGTTAAGAGGGGCAACAGCACCTTGAAAGCTCTTAAGATTTACTCGAGAGCCATGACCAATCAATAACAGAGCAACTTGCAAATGCCCTGCCTCGGCAGCACAATGTAGTGGAGTGTACCCAGCACCATCAACAGTATCAACCTCGGCACCATGTTCAAGCAAGACCTTCACGCTCTTGATTCGACCTTTGAAGGCAGCCCAGTGCAAAGGTGTCCAACCATTCTGATCCCTCCTATTCACCATTGCCCCTTCCGCAAGGCACCTCTTCATTCCATGAACATCGTCAACCCTCGCCGCACGGAGTAACACATCGCCCCAATGCAGCAAATCAAACAAGTGCAAGTGCCCATTATCCACAGCAACCGAAAACGCTGTCTTCCCGTCCTTGTTCCTAACGTACTTCACATTGGAGCATTCCAACAAAAATTCAACACCCTTCAAATGCCCTTGCGACGCAGCACAATGAAGCGGGGTCCACCCCTTACAATCAACAACGTTTGGGTTCCCTCCAACCGAAAGACAAAACTCAACCACCTTAACATGCCCGTGAAGCGCCGCCACATGAATCGGAGTCCTA
Source organism: Styphnolobium japonicum (assembly GCA_023212625.1). Lineage (NCBI taxonomy): Eukaryota > Viridiplantae > Streptophyta > Magnoliopsida > Fabales > Fabaceae > Styphnolobium > Styphnolobium japonicum. The sequence goes on from JALBWW010000005.1 coordinate 4,917,703, forward strand.
CCGTTGGAATTCACCAAATTCACGTTTATATCACCAAAATATTGAAACAAAAACTCCATAAAATCCACACGGTTCATCGCTGCAGCTTCGTGCAAAACCAAGTCCACCGAGTTGTTAATTCTACAACCAGAAGCTACCAAAACCTTCATCACATCGATTTTCCCAGCCCGAATAGCCAAGGGCACTAGAGAGAACCCATTTGAGTCCTTGAAACTCGCATCACCACCAGCATCAACCAGAGCGGCAACAGAATCTGCATGCCCACATTCAACAGCGGGTTTCAGCAATTGTGTGAGCTGGGATTTCGGACACCCAGATATCGCTTTCTGAAAAAGGGAGCGACTTTCGGGGATTCGGGTATGGTGCGAAATCAGGAACCGGGCAACATGGGGACCCACGAAGGATACGGGTATAACGGCGTCTCTGAAAACGTGGGGCCCAGGTTTCGAGAACAGGCGGCGGAGACCGTCTTGGTGGGCCTTCCCGGTGGGGAGCATGGAGGTTTGGACGGTGATGGCGTCGGGAGAGGCGGAGAGAGGGGGTTGATCTTGATCGGAGGGCTGAGAAAGAAGGAGGGTGTATGATGAAGAAGAGAGTGGTGGGATTATGGAGAAAGGCTTGTTGAGGGAGAAGAGAGATGGGTTTGTGGTGGTTAAAGACACTGCCACAGACATGGTGTGCATAAGATTGGTGAGCTTGAACGATGCGCTGCATTTTTGGCCCTTCTGGAAGATCAGCTCTACTTCCTTTGCATCTGATTTCACCAGCCTATCCATGGTGACGAGTGAGGACCCTAATTCTTGCCAAAAAGGGTTTCAGTTATCAAAATTGAAGGAGAAAAAGGGTGCTAGAATGGAGGCTGTTTCTGTTTCTTTGCAATACTTGTTTTATTTATATTATTATTATTGTTATTACTTTTACAAAATTTTGTTGGTTATTTATTAGACTAATTTGATTAATATATTTGTAGCATGCTCGTTGGTTTAGGTATGAGTGTGACAGGGGAGGTGGGAAGGGGAACATTGACAATGAGAGAATGGAAGGGTAGGAATTAGTCGCGCGTTTTTTAACATGGTGAGGGGAAGCACTTTGAGGAAAGACTCGGGACTCGAGAGGTTATTGATGGTTGATGATATTCAATTGGACAGGACACATATAAGGTAAAGAAGGTGTAAAAGTTCGAACCAGTTCATTCGACTGTAAAGAACACTTGCCTGATTCCAAAGGATTGGTCCTTGGTCGTGCTATGTAATTTCCCAGTAAGACCAACCATTTTGATAGAAATTTACTCATTTTTCAAAACTTTCGGCATCAGTAAGGAGGAAAACGGAGGAAGTTCTATCCCATTCCCATCCCACAGGATTTTCTTACTCCTTATTTATATTATTATTTTAATATAAATATATATTTTAGTTTAGCGTAGGATAGAGCAATAGGAAAAACAAATTTCCCCTAGCTAGTTGGATTGTCATATTGTGATTTGACATATTTTTGTACCTTCAGAAAGTGAAGACAGAGCATCCCACATACCCGCAAAATATATTCTGTTCCATATACTGTTTTGGCCATATGTGATGACGATTACCAATTTGATTATTTGGTTGATAGAAAAATGCAGGGTTTGCAACTTCCAAGATCCTTTTTTTTTTCTTTCAATATAATGAGATCATACTCAGCAGCCATGCGTCAATTCTTTATAAATTTATGGCCATAAAGAATGCTCCACTGGTATTTAATTCAACTATTTGTCACAAAGAAAAATGTACTTAATTCAACTACTTGCGAGTTTATTGGATGTACTTGCCTATGTATTCAAGTTGAAACATTTGAATCCTAACATTTTTTTATATAATATCATAAGATAATTTTCTCTGAGACTAATTTTATTCAGATATGATATGAAACTAATTTTTATTTAGATTTTTACTCGAATGTGGGCTCACTCTTTAGTTATGCATTATTTATTAAAATAACTTTGTGTCAGTGCCTTGCACATGATTACAATCAAAAAATATTATTGGCTCTTGAATAATTTTATATTCTTTTACTGAATTTTCTTAATTATTAAAAAAATTAATTATTTTGTGTTCTCAAAATATTAAATAATTTTATTTTCTTATTTAATATTTTTTTTATTTTAAATAATTAACAAAATTTATTAAGAGGATATAACAATTCGCTTTCACTCCAAAAATCCTGAGAGATTACGTGGTGCACCTGATACAATACACTTATTTCTATTAAATGGTAATCCAGAACCCTGTATCTTCACATTGCTACTTGCCCAGAAGGTACATACTGACAAAACTAATAATTGTGTCTGGAAAATGAATCCCCAAATATTGCCATGGTGTCTAAGGCATCTCTGAGAAGCAGGACTAGGTTATGTTGACCCAGCAATCAAAAGGATTACTCAACTTATGATGTCTATGAACCTTGTTTGATGAAGCATAATCTTACTTGAATGCCCATAGTTTCTGTTTTACTTTGTTGAGCATCTTATGAAACGCTTATTCCTGTTGTTCAACATCATGTTTGTTTGGGATTTTCTTCAATGTTATCGTGAGTTTGTACGAAGTCCGATGCACGTTTGTTGAAAATTAGATATATCTCCTTCTCTGAATTGAACAAACTGGCCTTAACTATATTGGAAATGCCCACAAGCACATAGAGCTGTTTTTATTTCCACATTTTGATTCTCTAAAATTTGGATTAAACTTGGCCAAGTTTAACCTTGGCCCCAAACCGGAAATCAATCAACTTTTTTTACTTGCCACTTGTTATGGATGAGAGTTTCTTTCTTTGACACTATTTTTCGTTGGGCAAGTTTGTAAGTTTTAGACATTAGGAAAGAAAATACTCTTTTCTTTTTATTTTTTTTTTCTTTTCATTTTTTCTTCCCATCGTAACAAACCATTAACGACGGGGTTTTAAAAAAATTTATCTTAAGATGTAACAAAATTTTGGTTTACAATAAAACAAAAATTGATTGGGAGGAGTATGTTGTCCTGGATAAGATAATCATTTAAGAGTAGCATAGACTCCCCCAATTGATTGCCATCTTAAAAAACTTTTTCGTTTTAGTAGAATTTCTTGTTTATATTTATTTTATAATATGTCTTTCGTTATTATAATTTTGATTATTATAATAATTTTAATTTCATTACTACTATTATGTGGAATATATAATTTTAATTATATAATAATTCTAAATATGTAATATAATATTATTTTAATGATAATAAAGTATTATTTATATAATTATTTTATTATACTATTAATATTTAATTATATTATTAATTTTATTAATATAATATTAATATTTATTATATTTTCTATTTTATTTTAGTATTCTTATAATTAATTAGTTTAACTAAATGTGATATTTGTAGTAAATATGATAAAGAAACAAATGAAATAATTTCTCAGGGAAGCCAGCAACTAGGGTTGGGATGGTTGCTTTAAATGTGGTTTGAGACTTTCAGCATTGATTTCGTAAGCCAGGCATCATTGATTGATTAAATGCATCATTGATTTTAACAGCATCAATTTGTATGAATCATTTTTTTTTATTCAAATCGTCAGTTATTCCCACGACTTGATACAATATTAAAAAAAAAAAAAAAATCCCTTGAGTCGTCTATGGAAAAATAAAACTGAAACTGATACAGATAGGAAAATAACTTTAATCTGAGATACGTGAATCAAAAAGCCTGGACTTGACAGTCATATTTTTCTTTTCTGAAGCTAATGATTATTCTTGGATCATCACTTGCCTTTATACTAGGGACAGTTGTATCTGGCAAACACTAGCTCTTACTGGTTTATCCTAATATTCAGTGAAAAGTAATACTGAATACTATCATTTCTCCCCCTCTCAGAATTTAAATGGAACAAATGACTGGAGCTTTTTTAAGGGATTATCCCGTCCCAGATGGCTGGTAAGTAGTCATATACAACCAGAAATGTTATTAATGAGAAGGTTTGGTCAACCTTGGCTTTCAGGCGAAGGCTGGATAGCAGAAAGAGTTTGTAGATACATTAAGGCTTCGTGGAGATGATTATTTCCCGTGAAGCAGCTGAAATTAAAGTTTAGATGTTCAAATCAAGGTACGTTGCTTGGCAGGACTATCTTCAGACTATGCAGCGCATGCCCAAAGTTGGGAATTGGGATGCTGGATTTATTACAAACAAGATACTTACATGCTGTCATTGTAAGCACCGTGTTATATCAATATGACTAAGTAACCAATCCATTCACACTTTTTTCCATTGACGTTTTTGACTCCCAGATTGGAGTTGGACTACTGTTCCTTCAGCAGTTTGGAGGGGCAAATGGATTTTGTTTTTAAGCAAGTGAAACTTTTGCTTCTGCAGGTATGAATTTTATAATTGTTAAATGCTAAACTGTTTCTATTTCCTGCACTTCATATGATTATATGTGCATAAAATGGCCACTCAGATTTTACTTATGGCAAACTTGAATTATAGTCTTTGCCTGTTTTCAGGTTTGAACATCCTTCAATATTGTTTATTTTTATTTTTTTGAAGACACCAATCCAAATCAATGTGCCAAGTGGCAATTTGCAGATCCAATAACCGCATTAGGTGCTGTCTTGATGTCCAATTGTAGTAGGAAACCCCTTTTGCTTGTTAGTCAGCCTAGCAAGTGTTTCACTCGTATGATGTTTCATACTGAAAACTTGTGAATACGTGGACTCTGGGTTATTAAAGGAATAAAACATGTACTTCATTATTGCAGAAATCAAATCTGCTGTCTCATTTTTTTTTTATAATTTTTTCTGTTCTCTAATTAAATGTTGATAACTTATTAAAAAAAATTAATAATTAAGAGAAAAGTTATTGTCAATTAAAAGAGAAAAAGATATTTTTTTACTGAGTTCTTATCATTTAATGGAGAGATCAGGAAAAAGAAAAGAAAAATATAAAAAAAAAATGAGACAATAGACTTTGAATCTATGAATTGGGATGCGTGAAGGAGCTTCTTTCTTTATGAAGATGATTTTATCACATTTTAATAACATCGAATGATGGACTAGAAATCATAAACAACTGCCACAATCCTGAAACCTTGGCTTATGATATTAATTTCCATTTTCCAATCAAGTTTTAAGTCTCACTCAATGAGCAGAAATTAATGATCGTAGCCTAATATTAAAAGAGTTTCCCAGATTATGAGCCTTCTTGTGGGCCTATTTTGACAAACCTAAAGCTACTGTAAAATCCAGCCTATGATCGATCTAAGCCCATCACTAGTTGGGTATTGGGTTATGTTAATAATACTAAACCAGTTTTCAGTTCCACTTTGGACCTGCTCAATGTCCAGACCAGAAAAAATACTGAAAAAGACCTGTTCATCATTGTCTGTTTAATGTTTTTTTTTTTAAATTCCTTGCCTAAATTATAATTCCCCAGTCCCAACTATGAAGCACGGTACTCTACGATACGAATATGGAAATATAAAAAAAATTCAAAAATATATGATATGCCTGAGATATGTTAGCATAAGTGTGTAAGAACTTAAAATTATTTGTTAGGTACGTATAACTGTATACTCAGATATAAATATGTCTTTGTGCTATTTTTGAGTCTGAAAACTTAAAACATAACATAACATGTGCATAACAATTCCAATTCATAGCTAATTAACTATTCTAATTCATAAAACAAGATATAATGATGTACCATAATTAAAACATTTTAAAAATTACCATGACTGAAAAGTATTTGTATTTAGGTGTAAGGGTACCAGATACAGGTACAATATATATATATATATATATATATATATGAGTGAGGATTCACTTACACCAAGTGTAAGTATTATATACTTATATTACTCAATAACTTTTTGTACAATATGAATTTAACTAATCCAATCGTTGAATTCTATGATATTATCTTAATGATCATGAATATCAAATTTTAGATAAATTTGACATTTATAGGTATCTAATTTAATAAAAAAAAAATTACTTATATTTAAAATCATATTATACATTAAAATAAAGTAATGCGATGAAATATCAAATAATTTTTTAATTATAAAAAATTTTATGAACTTGATTTATTTTATAAGAATTTTTAATTCAATGATTGGATTGATGAAATTTAACATTTATAAATTATTAAATAGTATAAGTGTGTTAAAACTTACACGTAATGTTAATATATTCACACCTACCCTATATATATATATATATTAAAGTATCGAATTGGATTTATGAATAAGTCTTCATTTGAATCTCATTGAAATTTTGATCCCAAAAAAGAATTGAAGTTCTGGAGGATTTGCAACAACTTCACAGAATAGTCTCTTTTTTTTTTTTCATAAGTAACGTCATAAAGTGAGAAACTGATTTTTTTTCTTTAGAATTTTTTTTCTTTTCAATTTGATATATTGTCAACATAATGCCGAAGTTATTTGAACTTTATTATCATGATGGAAAAAGAGTTGATATATCAATCAAAACATAACTGGAAACAAAATCCATAGCTTGATCTAATTCAAAAAGATGGCTAGGAATTGAAATATTAGGAGAAAAAAAATAAAATTGAGCACTAATTTGAAAAGGAACGAAATAACATTGTTGATGAATGTGGTTGTACGATTTCTTTCTTGGTTTTTCTCATCTCTCCCGCATTAAAAAGATGGAAAATCATTAATCCATGTTTCAATTTTATCCTACTTTCAAGAATTCCTCATCAAAACCATTAACAAAGGGAACAACATCACAAATTCACAATCACCACGGTCGTTTTCTTTGTTGTTTCTTATATCGTACTGTCATGGCTGTCATCGTCATCCTCAATAATCACATTCATCGCTTATAATGCTCAAATATCAGTATATAAATTTATTGAGTTTTTAAAAAATGGCAACATGTACATGACTTAATCCCTCATTCATTGTAAGGAAAAAAGTATATATTCATATATTATAGAGTCCCATAATCATCTTAAAATAAATATATTTTAGGCTCTTTCCATTACAGTTGAAAAGTGCTTATCCGATGTGCTTTGTGTGTAGTTAATATGTACAAGCTAGTGGGTTCTCAATCTCATCACAGGGCCAGGGCCTTTCAATATCCGGGTTCCTTGTGATTACGAACTAAAACATCCTTAATTGGATTAAGCAACGTAACACATGCTATAGTTGGTAACTTGGTATTTCTCAAAGTGTGAAAGTTAGAGTTCATGCATCATTGTACTATCATCTAACATATTCTGGTTAAAATTTATGGTTATCACGGATATATATATATATATACCCTTTCATATTAGTGTAATAATTGATATATTTATATGCTTTTTAACTAAGTCAAATGTTAAATTTTACTTAATTATTATATCAATTTTGTACAACAAATTATATATATACTTTTTGAGAACGGATGTTAACTCACATAGTTGAACCTTTCACTCATATTAGTAATGATTTGTGTTTGAATTTAGAGTACGTACGTTGGTAGGCAATTTTTCAATTTGTAATTCCATCATATTACATTGGACTTGAACTGGGAATGAGTCATTCCCTTACCTAAACTTTTTTGACATTAAAAAAACTATTTTTTTAAAAATTATATTATACATTAATTTTAATATAAATTGATGGAATAAAAATAAATTTGAATTGATATGCTAATTTTTTATAAGAAGGATATATATATATATAAAGGACATATCTAGTGAGAGGAGTGGTTTATTATGATGGTGAGATAAGCAAATCTTAACCATTTGATCACTCATGTATGGTCAAGATTAAAACATAAAGTCATGTGACTTTTTTAAGTGGTCATGTAATCTTTAAGTAACATTTAATCTTGACCATTGAATTATCCATGTATGGTCAAGATTAAAACATAAAGTCATGTGACTTTTTAAGTAGTCATGTGACCTTTAAGTAATTTTTAATCTTCACCATCTATATAAGATTTAGTGGTCAAGATTGACTCCTCTCACCTCTCATAATAAGATAATGCTCTCGCCCATATATATATATATATATATATATATATATAGGGGAGGGATCAACTTACACCGGTGTAAGACTTGATCACTCTTACACCACTCAATAACTTTTTATTGAATAATTTTCTTACAAAATCTACTGTTAGATTGAAAGTTTCTATCATGTAAATCATTTGTGTCAAATTTTGAAAAAATTGAATATCAATAAGAATATAATCAAATAATTCATATTTTCATATATTTCAATAGTTTATATTTATGTTAATTTTGATGTATATCAATGAGTCACAAAATAATTTCGGATTAATATAAAATTTTATAGATATGATCTACATGATATAAACTTTCAATCTAATGGTGGATTTTGTAAGAAAGTTATTCAATAAAAAGTTATTGAGTGGTGGATTTTGTATTCTAGAGCTTAGAGGTATTCCATACTTTTTTAGTATAAGACTAATTCTCTTCGAACCGTCGAACGACAGTTATTAGTCTTTCTTATAATGACGTTTCCTATTATTTAAACTTTTGATTTTTTCTTAAAATTGTAAGTCGCTTATCACCTCAACTTACCATTTGTGGGTATAAAAAAGGTAATTTATTGGTATATAAGGTTGAATTTTATTTTCTAACCCGATATATAGCTAATTAACACCTTGGTATTTACATTAAATTACAGTTCCGGATGCTCCCTTCCATGAAAACCTACTCCCCACCGTGGCTTCAATCATTAGGTAGGATTAAAACCTGAGAATCCTTTGGCAAGCATATATATACGCAGCTTAGAGAAAAAGAAAATATTAAATGAAATAAAATTGAAAGCCATATTCTTTGATCCTAGTATCTTGCATTTTCAAAATTTCTTGTATTAGTTTTTTAGTTTAGTTTGTGTCAACCCATTTATACTTTTAGGAGGTTTCTCTTCTATTTTTCTTTTCTATGAGGGTACGGCATCCCTTCATAACTAGTGCAATATTTTTTTTATGTGTTTTATTTAGTTAAAATATAAATATTGTATTTATATTATAATATTTATATTTCATATGTAATTAAATATTAATCACTAATTATTAGGAATACAAAGGATACCAAAAAAAATCTCTATATTTTTATTTTCTAATTTGGTCATATTCAATAAATTAAAGACAATAGAGAAAAAAAATGAAAATAATACAATATTAAGTATTGTCACGAGAAAGAATAAATTATATATAGTGGGTACACTAAATATGATAATCCTAAAAAGGTTATATAAATCTAAATATAACATATTTTAATTGGTGTGGAATTCAACAAAATTCTCACTTCATACAGTAGTGTACACAGATTATCATTTCATTTATTAGAAAAAAAGAAAGTTATAACACTCATTTTAAGTATAATTTATAATTCTAATTATTTAACAGAAATTTATAAGATTTTATATTATTTTTATACATAAAAATAATCCCCTCTGAATTATATACCTGAATCAACCTTTATATTTATTCTATTATTTTTAACAATCGAATTATATCAAAGACTAATTTTTATAAATTAAAATTTTGACTTATTGTATATATTGATTCATACAAATTTAATGTTTTAGATACACGTTATTTTTAAATTTTGAAAATATGTAAAAATTTATGCTATATATTGTATTATGAACGGTTTGTCATATTGTTATATTAGAGATTAGAGAATAAAGCAAGAAAAAATGTAGTGTAATTTGTGTCGTTCGACGCTTCAATAAGAGAATACAATTAAATTTTAAGAGTTTAAGAGTCACTAATAACTGATTTTTTCTTTAAAATTAGAAAGGTGTGATTGGACACTTAAAATAATAGTATACCTTAAAGAGTTTAAATTCAATGGTTGATTATGGATAAGGAAGGTCTTGGTGCCCTATACCATCAATTATAAGAAATTAATTAAATTGGTCGTTTATTATTTTAATTTTAATTTTTACATGTCCTATTTATCGGCATATTATCAAAAATGATAAATGATTAAGATATAGAATGAACAGTTAAATAGTTACTATTGTATGAAACAAATATAAGCTTACAACATGTCGTGTGGAGATGGTAAATTAAAAATTTAAATTTTCAAGAAGTTATTTCCAAATAAAATGGGAAATTTTCAAATGAGTCTCACAAAAAGAAGTTTTTAGAATTAATAATTTGTTAAATGATTTTTAAAAAAGGCAATTTTCAAAATGAGTTATCAAAGGAAATTTTAATTTACCACTATCACAAAGTTATGATTTTTTTTTAATTTGGTCACATTAATTTATTATTTATATTTAATTTTTATAGAATTAAATTATTTATTTAATTGTGAGAAAAAATCTAATATAAATAGTCTCAAGAATGATGAGAAGAGTTTAGTTGATTAGTATATCAATCATCTCTCAATCTTCCTCTCGTTGGCCAAATTTAAATGTTTTAATTAAGGGGAGGATGCGAAAATATTTGAAATAAATTAAAACATATTTGAATAACACATAGAAAATAGAAAGACATTTTACAATTTAAAATAAGATTTTTATTTGAAATTTTTAAAGCCAAGCCAACACTCTTAACAAAACTCTAAAAATTTCTCCTCACCTCAAAAAAGTTAAAGTTTTTTCGTTGTCACAGTCAGTTTTGATTATTCATTTGTTAGGGTATTAATCCATAAAAAAATGAATATTTAAAAAATTTTGAATCCAATAAAAATGACAATTTGTTATGAATAAAATTTTGTTGGATACCTTCTAAGGTCCTGTCAATACCCATGGCAAAACTCAAAGGATATCTTCACTTCTAAAAAAATTAAAATGTCACTAATGTCATATCTAATTTTAATTATCCATTATCAAATAATTTAAATAATAAATTAATTAAGAAAACTCATGAGATGAAGCTTTGAGACTTTTACCTTTAAATGAGAATGAAAACCTGACTATCCTTGATCCTCGATCTCCTTTCTCCTACGATGTGCTATTTATTTCCCCCTTTTTTGTCAAACCCTTTCTCTCTTATTAAGTGATTTTTTTTCACAAAAAAATGCATCTCTCCGTATATGTGTTGTGTCCGTGCATATTTCTTCTTAAATCATTTTTATCGGTACATGTATCCGCCCACTGTCTCTTGCTATTTTTTTCTCAAATTAATTGTCATATTCTTAGTTATTTATAGTCTAAATAGATATTTTCATCTCAATCAATCTTTTAATATTAAAATTAATTAGAAAAAATTAAAATAAATCTCTCTCATCAATAAAAATCAATTTGTGTAATTAGAATGAACTAGCATTAATTTACATAATCAAAATCAATCAATTATTTATACTTCAAATTGTAATTTATAAGGCATTAAATGTATTTTTGAATTCAAATTTATTTCTTGAAATCTTTTTTGATTTTTGTTTACTTTTTAATTTTATGACTGATTAGATTATTTTCTTAGTCAATTTTTATTGTATCAATGGAGATTCTTCAATTTAAAAATGTTAAATTAAAATTATTTTTCTACCCTTATTTATCAATTTAAAGCATTAGGTTTAAATTTAATAAATAAACTAAATCTAAATTTATTAATACAATGCCTATCAATAAAAATTTTATTTTTAGGACAAATGTGAGTCCCAACAATTTGCAAAGTATATGCTATCAGAGCATACTGGAGTTGTGAAGGAGGGGGATGTGGGCTACAGAGGTATATGAAAAAGATCTATAAAAAAGTTTTTTTTTTTTAAATAATATCCAAACGAACTCATAGTCTTTCTAATGATTTGCAAGAAGTTTAGCAAGAGTGTTGGTGCACCCTCACTGTTGGTGCACCCTCACTAAGAGTGTGACCCAGCTTAGCAACCCATTTTTTGGCCAGTATATGATAGATATCTGCTAGCAAATTCTCATTGGTGTGAAATGTGAGATGGTGAATTGGACTGAGACGTACAGAAGGTGGATGCCTATAAAACCCGTTTCAACAAGGATTCAATGACAGTTGGCACAATTAGGGATCGCAACCACCACCTCGTGGATGAATATTCACTTCATCTTTTTTTTTTTTATATTTGTATGGGTATTTATATTTAATTTCTTTTACGAGTTGATAGGTGTTTATGAATATTTATAGCTATTATTAAATTATTAAAAAATTAAATTTTTTATTGAAAACAAAATAAATGAAATAATCATTAATATCACAATTTTTTATAATTTATCTATTACAAACTAATTTAGTTTAATAACTTTAAATACTTAAAATAAAAATAAAAATATAATTTTCTTAAAATAGAATTCAAAAACTAAATATAAATACAATCTAGTAATAACATGACAATCTAACACGATTAAAATACTAAAATTTCAAACACTAAATTCAGCCAATATAGATAATATCAAAATCAAAACACTAATTAATAATATTTTTAATAATTTCATATATCAAGTATCCGTAAATACAAGGAAAATAACCCATGCCCAATCCTATTAATAAACAAGTGTTAAAAACTCTATCACTACTCTCCTGCTAGGAAAAAAAAATTATCCGTCAAAATTTGTCATGCAACAAGTATTATCTGGGAGTAGCTGCCGAGACGGATAAAGTTGCCTGCCTAGGCACAACCTATAGAGAGCCTTTTGGAGAGCTTCAGCCTGCATGTTAGCAGGAAAAAAAAAAAGATGCAAGAAATCATAAAATTCATCAAGTCACTTCCCTTTCATCATTTCGAGTAAAATCTCCATAGCCAAATTCCCTTCACGTTACCGGGAAAAGCATCCGAGGCGAAACCTAAGTATAATCTTATGCTACGAGAATAATGAGATGAACCTGGTGCAATTAATTTTGATTTATATGTGGTAACGAAGTTTAGTTTAACTGGTAGGATTAAATTGACTCAATCAAAGGTCTTAAGTTTGATTTTGCTGATAATTATTCATTGATAAATTATTTATAAATATCATTATAAGTTATCGTTGAGAGTTGTAGTATGTTTTGACTTTAAAATAAAGTAATATTCCTTTCCTAAACTTTTGCTTATTGAAAAAAAATAAAACCATCGCTCATGGGTTGTCATGTTTAGTCATTTTATTTTTATCCTAAATATAAGTTTTAATTTTTTTAATGCGAATTAATATTTTTAAACATTGACGTGGGTCAAATATTAATTCTTCTATTTATATTTATAACAATAGTGTTAAACATAATACCCCGTATCATCTATATTGATTTGGTATTTTACGTTTAATTAAGTGTAACTTAAGAGGTTATCTAATAAGTTTAACTTTTGATAAAGAAAAATACTAATTAATTAATATAATCATCATCCTTCTCGTCAACTAAGGGTTGGTTTAATATTTCACTAAAATTGAGGTGAAATGTTAATGAAACTTTTTATGATAAATTAATTCTTAAACATTTTACCCTCAATTTTAATGGAATATCAAACACTCCGCTATAAGAAACATCAGGAATTTCAGAGAGTTTATTTTGCAATGAAGCAAGCCTCTCAAATTTCCTTGACTGCTTCTGGCATGTTCTTCGTGAATGAAATTACATCATGCTTGACATAATAAAAGGGGACTTAAAATAAAAGATTTAATTTTAATCTATTCTCAGTGTAAAGTTTTTTTACACTCTCATTTAATAATGTACTGACATATCATTAAAAGTGTTAAACTTTTAAAGTAGTTGTTATAATAGTCAAACTCTTTTAATAAGTTGACAATACATAATTTAATGATAATATAAATTTTTTTTACACCAATAATAAATTAAAATTAAACTCTAAAATAAAAGCGACGGCTCCATTATTATGTATGCAGTTCTTCATATGAATTTGGGCAACTTTTCGTCACAATAAAAATATAGTATAACCTAATAATAAACCACAACCTTCCTCTCATTTTTTCTTTTGATTTGAAGAATGAGTGGATGAGAAAATTCTACTAGACACAGATAAATGTAATACTCCTTTTGGTCAAGTGAGCAAGCATCTTTTAGATTAATCACCCAATATTGACTCATATACACTGTACCAAGTTCGGCGGGTGTTTGTTTTACTGGAATTTAAATTTCACTGAAAATATTCGACTACAGGATAAAGTCTACGTTTACGTAAAAATTAATGAGTGTGGAAATAACACGTAATTTTATAATAACCAAAAAAAGTTCAGAAGAGGGAATTAATCCACCAAACACTATGCATTCATTGCATATGGCAGCATCCTTTGTCTTATACTCGATGCAAAGATAATCCTACTCGACTTAAAAGAGACTCTTTGTTGTCTCGAGTTGATCCGATTAATTTAATAAATTAATTTAAATTAGTTTAAAAAATTGATTTAAGTTGGATTATCAAATTTAATCAGATTTAATTTAATCAAAATTGATTAAAATTGATTTAGTTTATGAATTTTATATTTTATAACTCAATGACTTAATAATTTAATAAAATGATTTGAAGAGTAATAAAATTTTAAATATTATCTTCTTGTCATTTGACTTTTCATTCATTTAAAAATTTAAGATATAATTATGTATCTTTAATTTTTATTTTCAAGTCTTAATCACTCAATTATTTTTATTTTGTTTTAATTGCATATTAAGATAATAATATTTCAATTATTAATGTTATACATTTATATTACAAATAAAGCTTACGATGGTTTTTAGACATTAAAATGTTTCTTTTCAAATTTGATTTTACTTTTATGTTAATACTTTTACTATACTAGAAGACTTGTACGCTTAAAATCTATATGTAATTGTCTAATTGAGTTTGAAATATTTAACAATAGTAGGTTTGTTAATTTATTATGAGAAAAAAATGATTGGATAACCCGATGACCCAAACTATCCTAACCCAACCTTAATCGGGTTAATTTAGCTCGAAATGCTCAATTTTTTTTCTTCAAAAATAAAACCAAACTAACATAATTAAAATTAATCAATTTAAATATTTTTCTTTCAAAAACCTAAATCATCCCAACTCATATAGTCCTGACTAAGAAAAACGCTTTGTACGATCATATTATGACATTATTAAATTTCCAGAAACATTGACGATGGTATTGTTATTATTTTATGTACATTAATTAAGCCTTTGGGTATGTTGCTGTCAATAATCCATTTGTCTGCCGTGGATGTCCAGTGACCCTTGACTGGCTAGTGGTTACCATCATGAACAAATGGACACCACATGCATCCGTCCAATACTGGAAAGTGAAGGATTCATCATACGTACTAGTAGGAAACCCATAATCACTCATGCACATATATATATTTCACTAATTGTAATTTTTCCATCGAATAAAAGTTTCATGGCAGTTATCCCGGGTATATAAAATTATTAAACAAAACCAATTGCAGGGAGTTATCTATACACTTTTTTTTTTAATGAAAGAGTTATCTATACACTTACTGTACGTATATTAAAAGTTCACTTTAAACAGTCCGTGATCGAATGATTTTTTTTTTCTACTCACTAAAAATTCATAAAGAAGTGGACGGTCTCAAAGGGACCCTCATTTACTTAAAGTACCACGTTTAGAATTGTCAAAGACAGGAGGACATGTATTATGAACAAAGATAAGAGTTAATAATCTAGAAAAAAACAAAGATAGAGTTAATTAGATGAATATAGATGGATGGCCATGCCATGCGCGATGAGATATTAATGGGACGCAACGATTGTATACGAATGCAATCCAAGAAAAATGAATTAATATTGGAGATAATCCAAAACGACACGCGGATTGGTTACTTGGTTTTGTGTTTTACATTACAATTACAAGCTCTCTGTCTCACTGATATCTGATGAGTAAACACTAAACAGAGACAGGCATAAATGAATTCTTTTCCATTTGGTGGGATTGAACCAATCGGCACAAGAGGCCAAAAGCTATTCCTAGTTGTTGACCTAACGCAGAAAAGGCCAAACCCAAAGGTGGCCCGCACGTTATCGATGGAGAAGCTTTTTATTTTACTATTAGAATGAAAAAGAAGAAGAAGAAGAAGATAGAGAGGCTTCATTACCCAAAAAGAAACAAATGGCCTATCGAATACAGAGCGAGCGAGAGAGAGAGAGAGAGAGCAGATGAAGAAACAAGGAAGTAGTAAGCAACACGGCAATATGTTTGGTATAATTTGTGTGTGTGTGTGGCACATGCTTAGCCACCGTTCCCATACTAGGACAACATATGCAGCCAAATACATAAATGCACGCTAGTGCTTTTATTTTATTTTACCTGACTAAGATGTTCCTTTTGGACCTGGTTAGCTTTGTATTTGTACTATTGAAACCAACCCTACAAAAGGAGGTCCATAAACATAAATAGTATTTATAAAAAACTGGGAAATGATTTTACCATTTTGGTGATGTATCCCTCTGAGCATGTGTTGTAAAGGTTCTTCTCAGTAGAGGAAAGAATCATCAGTAAAATAAGAAAAATTAATATTTCACAAGTGCCCGAGCTTGCACAACTATTTACTTTTGTTCTTTGAGGTGGCACAAAAATATTCCCTCCCTCGCGTATATCATTGCTTTCTACTTTTTAATTAAAGAGCGTTAATGTTTACTATATAATTAGGAGTAGGAGAATCTTGTAAACATTATCTATTGTAGCTTTATCATGTAATATATATATTTTCTTTGAAAAAGTAACACGTATGTTTTATACCCAATTGCCTAATCATGCACTAGCTAGTAAGAAGGCATATACTATGCCTTTGTAATTATCTTTATTGTTAAGTAAAAGAAAACTTGTCGTGAGCTTATTCCCCGTGACCAAGTGCGATAGAAAGATGTAGTTTATAAAACATCACGAAGTTTCTGTGTGATCAGCAACAATTATTTGAAGGGAAATTGACAATGGGTTCGGCTTGCTGTAAAACTTTTCTATTTTTGTGTGTTTATTGAATTAATTAAATATTAAATTAATTTAATAAATAATTTATTTATAGTTAATTAATAATTTATTCTTATTTTAAATATTAATATTTAATTATTTAGAAAATTATTAATTAAAATATCATTGCTTTCTACTTTTTAATTAAAGAGCCTTAATGTTTACTACATAATTAGGAGTAGGAGAATCTTTGTAAACATTATCTATTGTAGCTTTATCATGTAATATATTATATTTTCTTTGAAAAAGTAACACGTATGTTTTATACCCAATTGCCTAATCATGCACTAGCTAGTAAGAAGGCATGTACTATGCCTTTGTAATTATCTTTATTGTTAAGTAAAAGAAAACTTGTCGTGAGCTTATTCCCTTGACCAAGTGCGATAGAAAGATGTAGTTTATAAAACATCACAAAGTCTGTGTGTGATTAGCAACAATTATTTGAAGGGCTTGCTGTAAAATTTTTTTATTTGGTGTGTTCATTGAATTAATTAAATATTAAATTAATTTAATAAATAATTTATTTATAGTTAATTAATAATTTATTTTTATTTTTATTTTAAATATTAATATTTAATTAATTATAAAATTTATTAATTAAAATATTTTAATACTTAAATAATTTATAACGAACCAAATTAAAACACTTTTTTATCGAACTAAACTAAAGTGTCTTTTTTTCCTTATTTGAACAAAGTGGTTTTTGTGATTTTCTGCCTTTGTAATTCATCTCTATTCTCCACGTATATTGATTGAATAATTTCATTTTAAATAAGAAATCATCCACAAATTAAATTAGTGTGTGTGGAGGAAACAAATATTTAAAATGTGAATCCTTTTAAAATTTATTTTAAATAGGATTATTTTTTTGTTATAAAATAATGGCATGTAATTATAAAAAAAAGTTATATGCAGATTGAAAACTTTCACTTTCTCTTAGGGGAGCGTTAGCTTTTCCTCAGTAGTTTTTTTTATTGAAGATCGGATTTGTGACTTGGCAATCTCATACTGCTTGCTAACCTCAGTAAAATACTAAAATAGGCTTATATGATAGACTTAAGCCGTCGAAATGTGATGCATAATTCTCGTCTAGTCTTTTGAGTGGTAATTCTTAAATCAATGTCCTTTTTCTTTTTCTATATCGAAGTAGTATATAGTTCTTTTTTTCTTTAGGCAAGTAGATATTTTAAATTAATAAATATATGAGAAACTTTTTGGTATTCTTTATTTTTATAAAAATATTGATATTTTTAGTAATTAGTAATTAATATTTAATCATGTGTCTTATTTAATTAAAATATAATTTTTAAAATATAAATATAATATTTATTTTAACTAAATAGAACTCATGATTAAATATTAATTATTGATTATAAAAAAAAGTCATAATACCCCAAAAAAAAGAGTTGAAAAAAACTCCTAATACACATCTATGCAAAAGACATAATCAAGCAAAAGGAAGAGAATGATCAAAGAAAAAAAGCAACAAAAAGAAAACCCCATTTTTTAGCGATAAAGTAGGGAAAGAATCTTCGGACTACTACATTTGAGCAAGCTCTAATCAAATGAAAAATAAAAAGAAGAATACAAACTATATAAAAAAAAGATCCAATACCACCCTCCATGAACTTCAATAACCAAAATGGTTCAAATCCATGAGAACATTATAGGAAAGAATTGAAATTGGAATAGGATGGCTATCCCTATTCCATTCCCATTTGAATTTAATCTCACATTAAGCATCATCAAGCAAAACCAACGGCGGTGATCCCCGGGTGGGTCCCAATCAATCGTCACGAGAAAAATCTGATCAATCATCGAAAGAAGTCCAACTAAAAGAAAAATAAAAATAAAGAAGCAAGAAAAATTGGGACGACACGTGTCGAGCGAAACACGCCCCTCCTGCGGATCACAGCGTCTCCTCGAACAGGGACCCACACCCAAAGGGTTCTTGATCATCGTATCAAACTCGTTTCGTGAATAAGACTAGGGTCGCGGGACCCACACCGGGGAACGAGAGCTCCGTAAGTACGCCACTTGTTCGTAGTCCACGATGAGAGAGAGACAGACAGATACAATGGAACCGGTTCCATTGAATTGAATACGACAAAATTAAAAACCATCACGTTATTATTTATTTTATCTATACATTATGAAAAAAAGTAATAAAAGAATGAAAATAAAAAGCATCCTTTCTTTCTTTCTTTTTTTTTCAGCTTCAGGCTCTGACAAAAAACATGCCGTCACGCGCTACCCGGTTGTGGACAAAACACCTGTCATCGTCAATGGCATTTCGGAGGTATTGTGGGAGCCATGAGGGTAGTTTGGGGAATTCACATGGAGGGCGTGTTTGGCAAAACAAACGAAAAGAGTCGAGACGGAACCCTTTGTCGCCACGTGCCTTGGCGTCGGCCGCACGCAGGGAAACTCTTTTGTCTCCTTCCTTCTCTCTCTCCCTCTCTCTCTCGCTTCTCTTTCCACCAAGATTTTTCATTTGGGTACGGCTATTGCCAGACCCTGTTTTTCACTACTTCCAGATCATCTACTGTCTCTATAGAAATGTACTTTTTTGGTTAACAGAAGTGAAGGCCACTTGTTCAATTCGTTAAAACAAAATTATTATCCCCGTGAAAAAGCTTCGTGCTTTTTAGTGTTGGATTAGAAATGGAATATTGAATCTTCTTTTTACTCAAATTTCATTAATGAATTTGATTGACTGGATTTTTGGTCTGTGTTTTTAATGAATGAATGAATTGAATATTTGAGCTCAAATTATGAGAAAAATTAAGATAGGAGTAACAGGTACATCATTCGATTTATTTATTTAAGAACATTTTCAAGGCGTTGCAATTTTATTTAATCAAGTATGCAAATAGATCCACTTAATTGTTTTGCCAAACCAAACGAATTACAGAACTTGAAAGGACTTATTAAAGTCGTGACTTTTGACATTGGGACATATTGTTCTATTTAAAACAAATACTTCACTTATTTTTTCTTTCTTTCTTTCATTTAAAAAATATTTTCCTTTTTATTATAAATGTCGAAATACTTTTTTCACTACACATTTTTTGAACAAGGCCAAAACGGGCTTGTCAATAGCCATCATAATTTATCAAGAAAGCTTCTGCACACAAAACTCGCACGTCACAAGTCATTTATCCTCCGCTCTCAATCTCAATACACAAGGATACAAACAAAACGAGCAAAAGAAAATCGAGGTTGGAAAAAAAAATAGTTTATAATAAGTTTCATATGGAAAAAAAAAAAGAAAGAAAAGAAATGGTGGGACCATATAAACAGTTTAATTCGGCCGCCCGCTTTGTCGTCTCTCTCGTCTCCGTCCATCCCCGTCGTTCCTTTGCGTTTGACTCTCTCTCTCTCTCTCTAGCTCTGTCTGTTTCTCTCTGCACTTCTCCTTCTTATCCTTCTCACACCTCACGCACTCCTCTCTCCTTCTCTTCCTGATATCTGTGATCTCTCTTGAGTCTCAGCTCCTTCTGTTTCCCTTTGTTTCAGACACATACAAGTGTCCTTTCCTTCCTTCTTCTTCACCTTAAACCAGGAGCAGGAATCAATCAAAAGAGGTACCAAAGTCACCGCCCTCATAGAGGAAGGGAGAGAGATAACCCCCACTGCTCTGGTTCTGGTTCTGGTTCTGGTTCCTTTCCTCCCCACATCACCCCTTGAAGGATTTTTTCCCATCCTCTTCTAATTAGTATTACCATTATTATCATTATTATTATGAGGTGGCATAAAAGGGCGGTTACGGTGAGGGTCACTGTTGCTTTTTAGGCGTGTTCTCTCGATTCGGTTTTCAATCTTTGCTATAGAGATAAAGAGAGAAAAACAGACATGACTGGCAGTAATGAAGTCAACCTCAATGAATCTAAGGTAAGTCTGGGAAATTTTTTTATGCACATTATGTTTTGTTTTTGTTTTTCGGATTAAGTGATGGGGCGGTCTTGTTGATGTTGGGTTATGAGTTTGAAGGGAAAAAGTTTTAATCTTTAACTTCAATTGCAAGGACTGCATATTCTTAGGGGGGCATCTATTTCTGAGTTACAGGGAGTTGTCTTTGTTTTTTGTTTAACCTCTCAGGGTTTAGTTAATAATGATGACCCCTATAGGATGGTGTGGTTTTTGGGGTTCGTTTCATTTTTCTTGTACAATCTATTTCTTCCATGTAGGCCTCGGGTTTCTTGTTCTGGTAAATTGGAAATTTCGAGTTTGATTTGGTTCGACAAGTTGAAATTTTTCGTCTTTTTCCTGAAGATTTGTGAGGTCCATATTGGCACACCCCCGTTTGTATTCCTTTTTTCTGCTCTAATTTTTCAATCCTATTTTCAATAATTCCCTGTTCTCTGATTAGAGGGATCAATTTGGGTTTTTTTGGAAAGTACTACAGAGTGAAATGAAATACGAAGTTCATACTATTATTACTTCATATAGATAACGTTCTAATATCTTCAATCTTTGGTTCAATTTTTTAGAGTGTTGTTCCACTCAATACATGGGTGCTTATCTCCAATTTCAAGCTGGCTTACAATCTACTAAGACGTGCTGATGGAACATTCAATCGAGAGTTAGCAGAGTTCCTTGACCGGAAGGTCCCTGCCAATACAATTCCGGTTGATGGGGTATTCTCTTTCGACCATGTTGATAGAAACACAGGGCTCTTTAGTCGTGTGTATCAACCAGCTCCTGAAAATGAAGCTCGGTGGGGGATTATAGAGCTAGAGAAGCCCTTGAGCACCACCGAGATTGTCCCTGTAATAATTTTCTTCCATGGTGGAAGTTTCTCACATTCCTCTGCGAACAGTGCTATCTATGACACTTTCTGCCGCCGCCTTGTGAGCATTTGTAAGGCTGTTGTGGTGTCTGTAAATTACCGCCGATCACCGGAGCATAGGTATCCATGTGCATATGATGATGGCTGGGCTGCGCTTAAGTGGGTTAAATCAAGATTATGGCTTCAGAGTGGAAAGGATTCCAAGGTTTATGTATACATTGCTGGGGATAGTTCTGGTGGTAATATTGCTCATCATGTGGCGGTGAGGGCTGCTGAGGAAGATGTTGAGGTACTAGGTAATATTCTTCTTCATCCATTATTTGGTGGGGAGAAGCGAACAGAATCTGAGAAGAAACTGGATGGAAAGTACTTTGTGAAATTGCAAGACCGTGACTGGTATTGGAGAGCTTTTCTACCTGAAGGGGAAGATAGAGACCATCCGGCTTGTAACCCATTTGGCCCCAGGGGTAAAAGCCTTGCAGGACTCAAGTTCCCCAAAAGTCTAGTTTGTGTGGCTGGTTTGGATCTTGTCCAAGATTGGCAATTGGAATATGTGGAAGGTCTCAAGAATTGTGGTCAAGACGTCAAACTTCTTTACCTTAAGGAGGCCACTATTGGTTTCTACTTCTTGCCAAATAATGATCATTTCTATTGCCTCATGGAGGAGATGAAGAACTTCGTGAATTCTAACTGTTAATATACTACTACTTAACCTTACCTACAGGAGGCCATACATAACAAAAAGCCTGACATTTCACTCGGGTTCTCTTTTTTCCTATTTTTGTATCTTCTCTTTTTCTCTTTCTCTAGTTTATAGTGTTGGTGTGTAGTTATAAAATTGTGTAGCATTACTTCTTACTGTCATAACATATATGGTGGACAATTTGGGAGTTCTGTAACCCGGGGACTACTGCTTCCTGTTCACTGCCCATATCTTTTGAAGGGTAGCGCCAGTTTCAGCAGTTTGAACTTTGAAGTACCAGAACTCAGTTCATTTGTGGGGTTTGTCTGAACCACCGTATACGAAGCTTACCCCATTTAACTTTTCTGCCTCAATAACAGGAGCGGAGATAGAAGATAGTGCTGGTTGATCACTTTGATTAAGTGAATGCATTTCTGTTGTAGCTGTAGCACTTATTACTCAAATGTGAATTGGAGCAGATCCCATCCTGTTATGAACTTGTATGTTATATATACTTGTGTTCTAGAGTTATATAAATGTCTTGTTTGTTTCCTTTTGCTTTTCAGTTAGATTCTTCTCCTGGCAGAAGCAAATGTTGTACTGTTCTATGTTGCATCCTGCTATAATTCAAATTAAGCAGTTTCAACTTCTTGACACAAATGTCACAAATGGTTTTGCTTTTATTTAGATATTCAAGATATACTACATTGATTGAGATGTTTGCGCAAATGCTTGGGCCGCGACCAGAAATAAAAAGGATGGAACGGCTATGATAATGGCTGAATATGGCACATGTTGCCTTGTGGGTGGCAAGTCCATGGGACCAGAAAAGTAAAATAAAAATTACCTTGTTCTGTTTCAAATGGTCACTCTATTCATTCTTGCCATTTAGACCTTCCAAAATCTAAAGTAAGATCGTCTTTTTCTTTTTTCGATGATAAACGGGGCTAAACAGCCCAAAGAAAAAGATTACTTAGCATACGAATGATCACCAATAGTATAGTATAGAAGTTAAAAGTAGTACTTACTGCACAAGTAGTAAAAAAAGATGAGGCATTTGAATTAATCTCTTGTTTTCCCCCCTCTTTGCATCTCAGTTAGGTTAAACATAAGATTCGCCTCAAAAAGTTGATACCAATTTTCCAAGGTGGAAAAGAGAGAAGAGTTTTGCGTGTGCTTAATCATCTGTTACAAAGGAAGAATGAAACATGGAATAGAACAAGGGGGTGGGTGAGCGAGGAGGACCATCCTCAGTCTTCATTGCCTTAAGCCAAATCCCATCCACCAAAAGGACATGAAAAACTTTCACACGAAGAATGATTGGCAGGAGTTTGAATCATGAATTTCTCCATCTTTCAACATCAGTCTGATTAATTATTGTCATCTCCTCATTGCTTATTATCAGGTCTGTTTGGCGCTTGGGAAAACAGCTAAAGCAGGAATTTGGCATTGTTTTGATGGGGGAACCATTTTTCTAATTGTTGGGATTTTTGGATGTATTCTTAGGGTCTACTTTTGGGAACCCACAAACCCGAAAAGTCCAATTAAGAAATTAAACCTGTTAGGATTGCTTTAAAGTGTCTAATGGTTACTAGGTGGTAGGAACAGCTAAGCTTGGACAAAGACATGGAACCCTGTCTTTTATTGACTTTCTCGCGCCCCTTTAAAGTGTTAAATGGTTGATAAGTGAGATGGATAAATCTTTGAATATTATATCTCGAATAGTAAAAATTAGAATATGACCTTTTTAAGAAATTATATCACTTTTAAGTAATTTATGATAATATTTAATAATTAAAATTTAATTTTCTCATAATTCATAGTAAAATATTTCTCTTACTTATATATATATAATTTTATTTTTATTTTTATTTTTATTGTTTGGGGCCTCGGCCTCTGTATAACAGCGAACGTATTCAATTTGGTATGAAGACTTTTGTTTGAACTTTGAAGCTTGATTTTCACCTTTCTTGTGCAGATTATCCTGCTTTACTTCATGTCTTATTATGAATTGTCCTTAGTAAATTAGCTGTTTATGTCTTGAAAATATTCCCTAATACGACAGCAGAGGGTGTCATTGTCAACAAATGGGTTTTCTTTATTGCGGATTATGGACAAAACAAAACTTCATTTGTTTGGTCGGTACCTTGCTTTTTAATGCATTATAAAAAACTATTTGACGGGTCATTGCTTGTGTTTTGCGCGTTCACGCCATTATGATGATGATTCTTCTATTCAGTTGTCATTAGTGCCCAATTTTATATACTTATACTCAAAACCATTGTTCTTCAACCCTAGTTACTTTCAGCTTTCAACTCAAAACCGTTTGCCAGAAATGGTTTCTTGGAAGTTTGATTCTCCCTGGAGAAATTGAAACACATCGATCTGTCAAGCGTTAAGACTCCAACAACAGCAGCATAATAGGAAATCCTTGATGAGACATGGAGCAACTCCTAAGTCCTAACTACTCCAGAGTGAGTTGGGGTCAATTTTGGTTCTAGCCATATGGCAAATAGTTCTCATTGGAAAATGCTATTGCTGGGGTTATCTTTTGAACAGCTTAAACCTATATGATCTCCTTATTACATTTTCGAACGGTGGCCTTGGAAATGTGAAATGAACTTCCTAAAGATTATTAATGGGCTTTGAACGAATTAAGAATGACAATTCAAAATATTCCCAATATGATATTCCTTATAGGCTTTGAATGATTGTAGGTCAATTGGGGCCAGGCGACACCAAACACTTAGCAGGAAGTAATCCCTATAAATTATAAATTATAATCCATAGGCATCAGGGCGGTTTCACACTTTCATGGTCTACCTTGCTGGGTTATTTTTAACTTTTCGTAATAAACAATAAGTTTAATTTTGATTCACTGTCACTGTAAAGTTTTTTTACACTGTCACTCAATCATGTATTGTCAACTCATTAAAAGAATTTGACTATTATAACAACTACCTTAAAAGTTTAACACTTTTAATGATGTGTCAGTACATGATTAAATGACAATATAAAGAAACTTTACACTGATAATAGATTAAAATTAAATTCATAAACAATGTTGAGGCAAAGTCAGTGGCATCTCATAATTTGGGTCATGAGCTCATTATGCATGCAAAATTGTACATTAAGGAAATGTAATCTCACTGATGAGGGTGACTTGTGGGACTCAAAAATAAATAAAAAAATAGAAGGGAGCCAACAAAATTCAAACCCACCTAACTATTCTCCCCTTTTTTTAAACTGCCATAATAGCAAGCAGTTTTCTAATATAATCAACAAAGTAAAAATAGGAAAATAAAAGGGAAGGAAAACTCATAAGTAGTAATTTTTAAAAAAAGATACCAATAAAAATACAAAGCGTGACTAAGGGCATGGTGAATGCTGTTCACATATATAAGAAGAACACGATCAAGAGAATGAAAAATATGAGGAAAAAGACTAAGAAAGTATCAACTGATCAAAAAACGACTAAGAAAGTATCATAAAAACAAATATGGCTAGCACTAGAATTACACGTCTTTAAGCTTATTTTAAGGGTTCAATAGCTTTAAGTAGTTGTATGAACACAGAAACGCTTTATCTTTTAAATTTTAAAAGCTCTAATCTTTGCTAATAACAGAGCAGGTTAATCACTAAGCAGAAGAAAAGGTGGTTTGAGGAAATTTTCTGACCAGACTAACTAGGGATACAGAGACCAAGGATGACTATATTCATAAAGTTAAATGAGAAAATTTCCCGGATTATCACTATATTTTGGTTTTAAAAATACTCTCATTTGATATAAACGGATAATGCTACTCGCACAATTAAAAAATTACACAAAAAACATAATTGCTTGTGTTAACAGTTGAATGATTGAATATTTATTAATTCAATAATTTGAGTAAATGTCATTCATATAATTAAAAGTCATACATAATATGTAATTAGTTGTGTTGACTATCGAATGATTGATTATTTATCAAATCAAACACCTGCACGAAGAACTGTATTTTTCTATATAACTAGTTGTGTAAGTAGCTATCCTTTCTTGTGTATAAATCCACTTTTCATGATATAAAATTTCATAAACATGTAACTTGCTAGTAATGGAAAAAACAAAGACAGGTTGGATATGAAAGAACAGGGTGAAAAAAATCAAATATCAACTACCACAAGAGACAGAATTTAAATAAATAGCTTGTTATTACCTGATTTAGGGTCAAAATCAAGTAACAGTTAATGTCTTCTATGGGTAAATGAGTTTGGGGCCTACTTATCTTTGTTCAGTGTTTCTAGCAAATAAACTTCCAAAACTGCTACATCATTCTGACGGTATCCAAAATCCATAGATACAAGGAACTTAACTTTTAGAAAGAGAGAAAAAGAAATTGAAACAACCGCGGATTGAGAAAGTTGCTGAACTACCTCCACACAATCCATGGAAAAATAATTTTCTTCCTTCTTTTGCGTACAGTTGATCCATATTTTTCAGATTTTAGTATAAGAATTAATCAAATAATTTTTGGTTCAAAAAATATTTTTAATTTTTTTCATCAATTGTTAAAAAATATTTTGTGTAGTCAATATCAAATAATTTTGAAGAAAAAATAATAATTTATCAATAGTTCATATCTTGTTTGGACTGGGGTAAGAGAACAGCCGTTTTGCTTGGGACATCTAATTTAGAGGTAGATCTATTCTAATAACCAACCAACAGATCGTCAAAGTAGTAAGTTACTTTAATTTTCAAAAAAACGCTTACTGTTTAAATCTTGAAAATTGTCATTGTTAGGAAGACTTTGTCATAACACTTTTTAATTTAAAAAGAATTAGGCTCATACTCAAAGAAAAATTAGCCTCATACTTAAAGGGTATCAATGTAAAAATAAAATGAAATTATCTACTCTAACAAGGGAGAAGACACCAACCAAGAATACTGCAGTTCACAAGAGCACGTTTGTTTTTTTTTTTTTGTTGGTAAGATCACAATTTGCTCACATTCTTTGGGTGGTATTATTTTTTGTTCAAGTGCCAGCTTTTCACTAGCTCATAGTCTAACATATTAAAGTTGATTCAACTAATTGTATTAGTGTGCGCTTAGATAATTCGATAGAGAATTATTATTGAAGAGAACACATGTTGAAATGTATTTAAGTTATTATGTGAAGACACATAAATGATTTTATATTTCTAATATGTTTTCTCATATAAGAGTCTATTGGACTCGAAGTAGGGGTGCTCAAAACCTATTCCAACCCTGGCTCAAAGTATTTGGGTCGTGTTCGAGTCTTTCTTTTAGACTTGATGTATTTTTTGGGTCAGGTTCGGGTCACTCTTTGAGCCACCATAACTTGGTCCGGTATTAAATAAATTATAATTTCATTTTTTTATTTTATATATTATTATGACATTTTTTAAGTGTTATACTTTGATTAAATATTATGACTCTCCATAATTTTAGTTATTATGTTCTTTACTTATTATGTAATTATTAATTAGATTAGATCTTAGTATGAGCAAAAAGGAGTAGATATAACTAAACTTATACAAATGAAACATAATCAAAACATAACCAAAAAAAATTATTTTGTGTATTTTAATTGAGTTGACCGGGTTCGGGCCATAAAAATTGGCCTAATCAAAACTTTAGGTCGGGATCGATGTCATGTTCAACCTAGTCCAACCTGGCTCATGAGCACCCCTAACTCGAAGCATGGACAATGCACAAGCCCACTCTACCATATGCTAGAATTTAACTTTTATTTTAGAAGAAGGAGGGACGACAAAGATCAAACTCCTAACCAGTTGGTCATGGAGGCCTTGATACCATGTCACAAACAAACTCTTTCAAAAGTTTAAGTTATTAGGTGAAAATAGTTTTATACCTCTAATAAAATGATCGTTAGTGATTAAATTACTTTTTAGAAAAAAGAGTTTTATGTTTGAAAATATTAAACAAATAGAAAAGTTTATTTGGACAGTATTAAGTAAACCTATTTTTGGATGATAAATTATTGAAATAAAAAATAATTAATTTTAGAGTACAAATCAAACATGCACTGAGTTATGTTTATCAGATTATCATAATAGAAGTTTTTTCTTTCCCATCAAATGTATGTTTAGACAGGTGTCTAGATGCTATTCTATTTGCTACCTTCGGGTTTGAAATTGATTAGTTTATGTAAGTTGCACATAAATTTGGGAGTTAAAGTTTATTAATTGAAATGAGTGGAAAATAGGATCCGTGAACCATTGTTCAATCTTCTTCAGAGCACAAGATGATTATAATGTGAAAGCTTCTAATGGAACTCCAAATAGAGTCCAATAAAGACTGTCATCCACACCACATAACAATCATATTTACATATTACAAATTTTATATTATTTTTATCCTTAAATAGTAATGAGTAAATTTTTTTGTTAATATTATATAATTTAATGAATGAATTTTAATAATTAATTACTTATAAATTAATAATTCATTAACTAAATGATATAGTAATTTAATTAAGTATTTATTTATCTTTAATTAAATTTATAAATAATCGATTACTAAAATTTATTAATTAAACAATATACTGTATTAAAAAAATTACTCTTTATTAACAAAATATAAAAAAAATAATGTACAAATAATTTTTTTTCACACCACCCTACCTTCTAGGAAGAAATTGTCTAAAGGAAACATGTTACTTTCTTTCTCTTTTTTTTTTGGGAAAATTGTAAAGGAACCATGTTATGCATAAGCAAATTGAAATCCCTCAAACTTCGCCTGAAAAGGTACAAACGTTGGCTTTCATGGAAAGGACCTGGTTTCGAAGGAAGAGAAAAAAGAGGTGCAGGGGGTGAGGGTTGACCTTGGCACTGAACGCGCCTTTGAAAACTACAGCATTCAATTTGCTGGTACTTATCCAGACAAGAAAGCAGTGAAGCCGTTCATATTTCATATTTCATACACAAAACAGTGTATTTAAATTAGATTTTTTAAATTTAATTTGAGATAAATTTAATTTTACAAGCATAATTTTAATTAAAAATAAGTTCGTAATAAAGTAATTTATGTTTTAAAAAATTATTTCGATAAAATTAATATTATTTGAATAATATTTATCAAAATTACTTTTAAATATATAATTATAATAAAAGATTATAAATTTTATATTTCTTCCCCCATTATCAACTTTAAAGGAGAGAATTTCATTATTTTAGCCACAGATCAATCTTATTATTTTAACAAATTAATTTGTGAAATTAAATAGCCTCAAGAATAATGGAGTATAACAATTTGAAATGCTAATTAGATTGCGTTATGTAGTAAATATAACGACTGTTAAGGGGTACACAAAGTAAAACAGCACTAAGTTTTCTTTATCAATATTTAATTATTCTACTTGTGCAAGAGAAAGAATTTATATGGTAAGCATACATTCGGTAAATGACTGGATGATTAAAACAAAAATAAAATACTAGTACAAGAAAGCCCTCGTGGATCATGGTAAAGGCAGAGTGTAGATTTGGAAAATGACCATTGAAGGAGAATTCACTTCACCGTAAACTGTCACAGTTGAACACATACGCTTCACACGAGAATCAAGTTTAAGGGTAAAAGCAAGTTTGGTACATGACCGAAACGTCAAACCAAATAATGGCAAAAGCCCGTTTGAGAGGGGTAGAAGCAACATGCACCTAATGAAAAAAGAATCACATATATATGTAATTAAATTTTGACTTTAATTTTTTTAAATAAAAAATATGAATAAATAATTTAGAGTGTTAAAATTTACTTGGTTGAACTATCATGCGATTATGCTTTAGGCTTTTTGGTCTGGGTCATATCAATAAACTGCTTCAAGAGTTGAGCTAGCTTTTGAGTTGGACCAATTAAAATTGAGTTTAGCACAAATTAAAATTCAAAATATTTTAATAACCCAAAAGTTCAAAAGAATTTTATAAAAAAATTAAAAAGAAAATACAACTAATCTCATTTATACGCTATATTGGAGATAGTGATACATTATTATGTCCCACGAGTCAGGAGTGTGTATACTCATCAAATGCCAATTACTCGCCACTAACGTTGACTAATTGCAGTAATAATAACTGCATGAACCTCAAAAAATGATAATAGTTCAATTTCTGTAGACCCTAATTTTGAGAGAGCTATGCTCATTATGCTTAGTCGTTTGAAAGAAAATTAATCTTTCATCCAATTGAGTTGGGATACCCTTATAAAACCAAAAGAAAAAATATACCAATTACTCGCCATCCTTCTCAATTCTCTTGCCATGACTCCAAAAGCTTGAGCTTCACAGTTCGGATGCTTCAAGTCCGGCCCGATGTGCAACAAATAACTTTCACAGGTACAAAGATGTCTGAGCGCTAGGCAGTGACATTATAAAACACATCGAAAGTGTTACAACTTGTATTGAAAGTTTGAAACTACAGCTAATGCCAGTTGTATGCCAGCAGATTCCAACCCCCCACCACTTCCCAAATGAAAATCCTTAAATACACCAGAAATATAGGTCAACAATTGAAATTTGAAAGAATGAGTTTCAGATCAAATCGGAAGAGGACAATCCATGAAACACTTGATTGGTCCATGGTAAACAATAATAAGTTTCAATTCATACATATTTCAAATGTAGTTACCACCATATCACCTTCATCCTTGCTCTTCCAAGGTTCTACCATATAGTTTTTTAAGTTGTAAATAGCATCCAAATTTACGCAACAGTTGCTCTGTTCTGTGTAATACTTGTAGTCTCCTACAAAATTCAA
This sequence comes from Styphnolobium japonicum, assembly GCA_023212625.1. Taxonomy (NCBI): domain Eukaryota; kingdom Viridiplantae; phylum Streptophyta; class Magnoliopsida; order Fabales; family Fabaceae; genus Styphnolobium; species Styphnolobium japonicum. The sequence goes on from JALBWW010000005.1 coordinate 4,948,816, forward strand.
TGAATACGAGCATTAATATCTTTGGCAGACGTGCCTTATCTCCTGCATAGGTGGAAGCGTGGAACTGATTTTAGATTTTGCAAGCACTAAGCACTCAGCATGTTGGGGGCCTTGATCTCCAAAGACTGCACATGTATAGCACCATCTCTAGAATAATTACTGTCAGTAACGCAAACCAGCATACAATGAGAAAAATTAGCTCAACACAGTTTTTTGATATTGGTTTCAAGAATAAACAATCTTTTTGAACACAGACACACCGGATGTAGGTAAAATCGGTACCCTCAGTACAAACTACAAACCAGAACATCTAGATCCTCTCGTCGCCCCATCAACTACAGAAGTTTCAATTTTTACTAAATTTGATTAGAAACTTTGCTGCTATCATTTCCCATCAAGTCATTAGCAATGTCAAACTTCTAAGCAATCAGACCTCTCATAATAAGAACATTTCACATTAGTTTAAGGCCTGATTTAGTGATTTATCAGATTCTGGTCCCAATCCCTGTTCATGCAACTATTAACTATACGCAGGAGTCTTTACAAATAAACAGTCGGATATTTACAATAGTGGAAGTGAAAAGCTTCAAAACACACATTACAGATCCCCCATTCCTTTAGATGAGTTAACTCTCCTGCAATTGCAGTGAATGGTGCTTCTGCACAGAAGCAGCCAAAGAGGCACCATTCAAACAAATTTGACGATAGAGAAATTTAAGAATTAAATGCACAGAAGAGCAACAAGAAGCTCAAAATTAAATCCAAGCAATAGGTATTCAAGAATATTATTAATATCACGAGAGAGATAAACATAAGCAAGGGCGGAGTTGGACAATTTTGGCAAATGGATCAGAGAGAAAAATACCATTGAAGGGGAGGCCAAGTTCAAAATATTTTATTTTAAAAAAAAAGTTCAACATACAGAATCAAGAATTCTTAAAGAAATTTGGGAGGCAAAGCCCCCTCAAATTATAGGAGGCTCCGCCCCTGAACATAGATAATCCATGTCAATTATGCATACAAACTGTTTAAGATCCCATGCCATGCCATTGAAGATGTACTCGTTCAATTTTGGTTCTCTAATATTAGGAATATGTGCATCGATGGGTGTGGAATTCCCTGGAGGTTACATTCCCATTCAATGAGCTGCGTGTTGCGTGCCAGAAATTATAGACGCATTCAGGAGACTAATGTGAAGATGTTCATTACACTGGTTATTTGGAAAGTGTAATGAACATCTTCATGTTAATCTGAACATGTTTGCAATTACAGACACGCGACATGCTCGTCATACAATATATTTTATGATGGGAATGCATTCAATGGAACTCTTAGCCAAACTCTCAAAGGATGCGATGCATGCCTTCATGGTGAAAATTGGATGAATCTAGTGTTGTAGAGAAGTGCAAAAATAATAAGAGGAGGGAGGTTAAGTATAAGAAAAAAGAGGAAGATAATTAATGAATTAAAATTTTTAAAAAATTCTTAATAAAATGTCTTAAATATTCCTACGAAACAGGACTTGTTTTTTTTTAAGGTGCGGAGGTTACCTCCACCAATGAAAAAATAAGTAGGAGGATGTTAGTAATTCCCATATATAATCATCTAATATTAGTGTGAAGATCAAGCAAATAAATTAGACACTTATAAGTATTTAATTTTATAGTTGATATTTACTTACTTTTTTTATAAAAAAAACATTATATATTAAAGTAAAATAATTAAATGAAGTACCAATTGATTTTTAAATTCTATGAAATTTAATAGGTTTGATCTACATTTATTTTATATGAGCTTTCAATTCAACGATCATATTTATAAAATTTAATATTTATAAAAAATTATTTGTTAAAATAAGTATGTTAAGATTTACTTTTAGAATATATATATATATATATATATATGAGGACACTAATTTTCTATAAAATGTCATTTTTATCTATTGAATTATTGAATTATAACTATTCATTATATTATTATTTATGTCAAATTTTAAAAAATTGAATAATGTAATCAAATAACTTATATTTTCATACATTTTAAAAGTATATATTACATTAATTTTGATGCATATAAATGGAGTATGAAATAATTTCATATTAATATGAAATTTTATATGTGTAATTTATATGATAAAATTTTTCAATCTAACAATAAATTTTGTTAGAACGTTATTTAGTAAAAAATTATTAAGCGATATAAAAATAATTTTGACTTACGTCAGTGTTAATAAATTTATTATATTATATTTTTGTTTTTATTTTATAATATTAATCTAATTAATTTAATAATTAAAGAGGTATGTTCTTTATCTTCACTAATGAGTTTAAACTTGAAGAGTAGATGTGAAAATTAGTTAGGTTAAATTTTACCGTGAGTTTAATTTTAATTTATTGTCAGTATAAAGTTTATTTACATTGTCATCCAATCATGTATTGTCAACTCATTAAAAGAGTTTGACTATTATAGTAATTACTTCAAAAGTCTAACACTTTTAATAATGTATTAGTACATAGTTAGATGACAATATAAATTTTTTTTACACTGATAATATATTAAAATAAATCCTTTTACCTTAAATTAAAATAAATCCTTTTACCTTAAATACACATCATATCATATCATATGTTTTACAAAGCCTTATCCTTGCTTGTCCATATGCTTGCACCACATTTAATAATATTGAAAATAGTCAAAATACAAATAACAAATAAGGATGAAGTTATATGAAAGTGCCATTTATGATTTATCTCAAAAAAGAAAAAGAAAAAAAAAGCTGTTTGCGACTCTTTCCTTCCTGCACATGCATTGTACACTATCTTCTTCCCCTTCACCCGCTTTATCCAATATATTATATCTTGGATGATTCGTCGTACGCCAACGACCCCCAAAAGCAGAAAATCTGTTGAATTTACCCTTTATGTTAGACATATATTAGCTGAGAATCAGACAAAAGAAAAAGGTAGAATCTTTGGCTTCTTAGCTCATAGAGGTATGACTATCATGGTAGTATTTGTCAGATATTTACAGATTAAAGTTGTTGTTGTTGTTTTTTTTTTTTAAAAAAATAATAATATGAATTGTGATTCTTATAACATTGAAGCCACTGGTTGGACATGAATTATGGCTATTTAGTATATCCTTGGTTTGATGTTTCAGCTGACTTTTACTTTGTTCAAGTCGTTGGGTAAGGATGTCCATCTATTGACTGGAATGAAACTCTTAGCAATGGTTGAGCTTTTACTGATTGTTTTATACAGTGGAATTATGTATTACCAGAAATGATTTAATGTTGAGACGATTCACTAGGTGGGTGAGGGATATGGGGTATTGGGTATGATTCATTTCTGGCCTTGCGTGTTTTCGCCTAAATTTCCAGTTACTGATTTTTCCCGGAACAAGGAAAAGGTTTCGGGTGCAGACAGACAGGTGGGTTTCTTCTTTTGGTGATAAAAATATTTGGAGGTGGGGTTTTTCTGTTATATTCTAAAAATCACTGAAGAGAAGAGACATGATAAACATTCTTCAGACTTAAGAATATGATGCTTGCCAAATCCCTGGAACCTTATAGGGGTAGACAGAAGATTTTGCTATTTCTTTAAATTTAATGCCTCAATGCCCTCGACACAACAACCAACCCCATTTTTTCGTTGAAAATCAGAGTTGGTGTAGAAAGCTGTTCTAAATCGATACTACTATGCAGATGCTTTTGACAAGCAAAGAACTTAACTTGAGTCAACTGTAGTGTATTGACTTCAACGTGAGAAATGAAATAGATTTATCTTTGAGTACCAATTGTTTCAATTTTTTTTCTTTTGCTATTATTGTTTCAAATTATTTCTATGAGAAATGAAATCTAGAAATTTACTCATTTTTTTCATCTACAATTTTTTTTAAGGATTGATAAGCACGGAGATATTATGAAGATTTTGTAGTAGATAAGATGCTTCGGCATTACAAACTTTTGCCCGTTGCTGTGAATAGTTATGTATGCTATATCCGGTGCGCTGTACATTGACGAAATGGGTTATGCTATGAGTAGACTGGAGATAGAATCCAATCTCTGTGATGATGGAAATGCCATCCATGAAGATTGTAGTAGTCGACAAACTAAAAAACGATTGAAAAATTTAGACAATGAAATTGCTCAGATAACAAAGTTGAAGTCAACACCTCATCAACTGCTAGGTCAAGTTGGACCTGGAAGGCCAGAGTTGCCTCTTTCCCCTGTGAAGATGCTGGCAGGTCGGGAATCTAATTATTCAGGACGGGGAAGGTTTTCTTCAGCTGATCGCTGTCATCTTTTGAGCAGATATTTGCCTGTAAATGGTCCCTGGCTTATTGACCAAATGGCAAGTCGAGCATATGTGTCTCAGTTTTCAGCTGATGGTTCTCTTTTTGTGGCTGGGTTTCAGGTAAAATGTTTTCAGCTTCAACCTTCATTTTATTCTTTTAATATTCCAATACGTTACCTCTTCTATGATGTAAATCATGTTCTATTATGAAAACTAAGAGTAAAATAATTAAATTATAAATCAAGAACTATGTCTGTGAAATCTCTCTTCCTTGAAGGGAATTGGAAAGCTTGCTTCATTTATGGTCATATCAGGCGTGGTTCTTTGTTGATCTCTTATTGGAAAAAAGAAAATATGTATGCTATAGTTTTAATTCTAATTAAATCAAGAGCATCTACTTTGCAGGGAAGCCACATAAGAATATACAATGTGGACAAAGGTTGGAAAGTTCATAAGAACATTCTAGCCAAAAGTTTGAGATGGACAATCACTGATACATCTCTTTCCCCTGATCAACGCTATCTTGTAAGTTCTTGTGTTTTATCTTTATAATTGCAAGAAACAAAAATGTCTACATCCTTTTAATCCATTGTTTTCCCTCTACAGGGGTACTATACTATATTGCTACTATTGTCAGGCTTTTCCTTATGGCATCTGCATTTTTCAATTTCAGGTTTATGCCAGCATGTCACCCATTGTAAACATTGTAAACGTTGGATCTGCTGAAACAGAGTCCCTAGCAAATGTTACGGTATTCACATCTAATGCTGCTCTTTGGTTTTTGATTTTTCTCCTAATACCATAAAGACTGCAATTATTTTGAAAGCTATAGAATATTACGGAGGAATAGACATTCAAAAATAGGATCTTTCAAGACGTGTGTCAATCACAACGGGTGGATATTTGGTGCAAAGATTCTTTTTAATGGTATTCTTTTCCTATTTGTAATGTGTTTCAGTTCTTATAATATGCAGGAGATCCATGATGGTTTGGATTTTTCTTCAAATGATGATGGAGGATACTCTTTTGGAATTTTCTCCGTGAAATTCTCGACAGATGGGAGAGAATTGGTTGCAGGAAGTAGTGGTGATTCTATATATGTATATGATCTTGAAGCAAATAAGCTTTCACTTCGAATTTTAGCGCACACGGTATTGTTACTAGGCATAAATACTACATTTATTTAGCTTCATTTGATTTGGGTTATTGTTTGATATCTAATGTTTATGTTGCGGAATGAATTAAATTGCATGATTTCCTAATTTAGTCGCTGGCTCTACGACTGTATACAATTGATTGTGCATAACATGAAGGGGACTGTTTTATATTCCATGCCATGGTATAGACTACTGAACCTACATAATAGGAATTTTGACTCACTTTATGTATAGGCAGTACCTTTACATTAATGCCTGTGAAACTCTATGAGATTTTCTGTGTATCATAAATATATTTGTAAAAAGAAGTGGAAATAGTAAACCAAAAAAAAAAGTTAAAATATATAAGCAATTTGGAGAATGTGGGTAGATTTTCCTATCCCAAGGGGGACTTTTTTTTTTAATGTTATTCCTAGCCTCTGTTTGAGCTAACAATGCTACGACTATATTTTGCTTGCTTACATACAAAAATCAAGATCATTCGAGAGAATAATTTTGATTATGAAATACAGAATTACTAGTTGTAATGAACAGGTATCTGCACTGCCTTTTGGCGGAGGGGTGCATTGAAGGCCTAATCCCTTATTCATCTTCAAAATAAATGTAAGACTTACAAATATGATTCACTATATTGGTGTAGAAGGAATGGAAAATCCAGAAATGCTCTGAATGACCTGTCCAGAGAACCACACTGCTTTTTGGTACCACCCTTCCCCCCAGCTGCACCAAAAGAAAAGAAAAACGTCAAAAACCGAGAAGTTTCCATTGGATTGGACACATAATTTATTTTTCATTTTTGTGGAGAAATTGTTTTCCTAATGTGGTGGCTTCTGATGGATCAAGAATATTAACCAAGAGAGGTTCTAACCTTTGGTTTTCATTTTATGTTTCAGTCTGATGTGAACACTGTATGTTTTGCTGATGAAACTAGCCATCTTATTTACTCTGGGAGTGATGATAGTTTCTGCAAGGTATGTTCTACACTATAAGATGGATTTCTGTTAAGATATTATGTGCTTTTTTCCTCTGTTCGTGTATCTCAACTTCTGATTTTATATGGAAGTCACGGGCACCTTTTACACAGGAAGTCATTGTCATACCATCAAGGTTAAAAAAATATAGTGAACCTGAGAGTTGTTATTAGTTGAGATACGTGTCAGAGTTCTTTGCTTTGGTCATCATCACTTATTGCAGAATTCCTATATCTCTTAAGTAGTCTGGCTCGACGATTGAAAGGAAACTAGAGTTATTTTGTCCTTTCCACCCTGATTTTTAGTGACGAACACATTCCAATGTACAAGTTTGTTTAGGTCTGGGATCGGCGTTGCTTAATTGCTAAAGGCAAGCCAGCAGGGGTTTTGATGGGACACCTTGAGGGCATTACATTTATTGATACCCGTGGAGATGGACGTTATTTCATTTCAAATGGTAAAGATCAAACCATCAAACTTTGGGACATACGCAAAATGTCATCCAATGTTACCTGGTATGCTCATTTTTTTGCTTCCAGTAATATTCTGATGTTCATGCCTATTAAATTGTAAACTTGATGATATGTTTTGATCAAAAGAATTTTATTAAAAAAAATGGTTTTGATCAAAAGAAAATAAAAAATGGGTAAATTATAGTTTGGCCTGTGTTTACTTTGCCACCCTGTAGTTTAGAAGTTTCACTTTGCCCCAAGCTTTGTTCTGTTAGCACATAACCTCTTTGTGGCTTTTTGCATGCATATTATGTATCATGGTCACAAGGTTGTCAAAGTTGGCTACATGAACATGAATTGTTTTTGTTATAGTCCAAAATTGATGAACCCAAAAAATTTGTCTCAATTTTGAAGCCCTATTGTGAATTTTGACTATAGTATTTACATCAATTAATTGTATGTAAGATAAGGTTTACAAACATATGTAATATGCATAAAATTGATAAGTAACAAGAGATATCAAGTCTCGAAGTTACCGTTGTGACCATGGTTTTCTATAAAAGTTGTCCAAAATTGATGAGTCCCAAACTTTTGCCCCAGTTTTGAAGCCCTATATGTGAGTTTTTGTGTAAATTATTTACATATGTTGCATGTAAGATTAAGGCTTGCATACATATATAGTGTGCTTGAAATTGATAAGTAATGAGAGAGATATCATGTGACATGCAGTGAAGTTGGCTTCATGATCATGAGGACGGAAAAAAATCTCATGGAGTTAAAGTGTCACTTTTTTAAAAAGTTAAAAAATCACAGAGGGACAAACTGTAATTTACCCTAAAAAAATAATGATATGTGGTTTGTTTATATTTTCTTGCCAAGTGAATGATGATTTTTTTTTTTTTGGGAAATTAAACATGCTAGAGATATCCATTTTAAGACTCCTATTAATATGTGTATCTTTAACAAATTGCAGATTATGAATCTTGGCTGGAACTCTTTTCAGCTTGTAGTTACTGCTGATAATTCTAGGAAAATTCTTTACAAATTTCCATACACTACCAGCACAAGTAGGGCAGGAGGAATATTAAAAAAATGATCAAAATTCATAAAAAAGATACAGGTTCCTTTATGCCCACATTTCAATGTGGCATTGGGCTTTTTTATACAAATATACCTAAAATAAAAATTATATATCATTTTACCACACTTCAAAAATTATGTATCAAAATACTCCTCTTTTTTTCATGTGGGGAAGTCGGTTTGAGCCAAACCGACTCCCCAACATGCTTTTTTTTTTATTATTTAAAACCTGTTGAGAAGTCGGTTTGGGGGAAATCGACTTCTCAATGTTGAAATTCAAATTTTTTTAAACATCCTGTTGAGAAGTCGGATTCCCCCAAACCGACTTCTCAAAAGGTTTTAAATATAAAAAAAAAAACATGTTAGGAAGTTGGTTTGAGTCAAACCGACTTCTCAACATGTAAAAAAAAAGAGTATTTAGGTACATAATTTTTGAAGTATGGTAAAACGATATATAATTTTTTTTAGGTATATTCTTATAAAAAAGCCTGGCTTTGTGGTGGAATATGAATTTATCCTACATCTTAAATTAGTCTATCAGTTAATTATGCTTATGAAATTATGTTAATCACAATATGAGGCTCATGGATTTTGAATTATCTACATAGTGCTCTCACTACTTTCCATCGCAAAAAAGGAAAAACACATAAAAATTTACAGAATTATGTGTCATGTGGGACCCATGATCTTGCATATGGAACCCAACTTTTGTGGGACCTACATATTTAAAGTTGTCCTACTTAACCTTGTCACAAGAAGACACATCATTCTGTAATGAATTCTGTATGAAGAGCATAACTATTTCATCCCTAATGTTTGTTCCATTTATTTGATATTGCTTTAGTAGGCAGAAAATATTACTGTTGTTCTGTCTGCTTTGTACTTCCGTGTCTGCATGTCTGTGCAGAAAATTGGAAGATCTTATAGTTATTTTCAGAATTCAGTGCAAGAGCTTCTGATATTTATAGATATTCTAATCTAGCTAATGAATTGTCTGTGCCTTTGTAGGAGTATGATATTTCTATAATTTCTAGATCAAATTGCTGCCAATGCAATGGCATACTATAACAGAATTTTCTGTTCATTTCAGCAATCCTGGGTATAGGAGTTATGAATGGGATTACAGGTGGATGGATTACCCACCTCAAGCAAAAGATTTGAATCACCCTTGTGATCAGTCAGTGGCTACATATAGAGGCCATTCAGTCTTACGCACTCTTATCCGCTGCTATTTCTCCCCAGCTTTTAGGTGAGCACTAAGCCAGCCTTGCTCTGTAATTATTCTTCATTTTCTTTTCATGGTTCCCTTTTGATCTTTTTCTACCTTAAAGCTCAGCGATTGTTTGTCTGAGCCAATCAAACTATCTGAAAATGTCTGCTTGGTCAATCCGAATTAATATTTTCTAAATATGCTAAATTGGTTTAGTTACTTGATGACTTGTCTGTGGTTGAGAAAGGATTATTATTATTCTGGGGGTTGGGCGGGAGAAGAAAGTCAAGTCTTGCCAGGTTTTGGACTAGCGTGCAGCTTGCTTGAGCATATTAATTATTGTGTTTTTATACTGGTTTTTTCCAGCAAGATTTTATTGACCTTTGGAGTGTTTCAGTTAGCCTGATATTTTCCTCATATTTGCAGCACTGGCCAAAAGTACATCTATACTGGATCACACAACGCATGTGTTTATGTATATGATTTGGTATGTATTTTAGTTTCTGCTGCTTTAGCGATATCTCCATGTTCATAAATTGGGACGATTTTATTCAGGTACAAGTTAACAAATAGTATAATTCATAACAAAAATTTTATAATATAATATTCATTATTATTAACATGTATCGAACTAGAATTCTCCCTTATAAATTTTTTTATTCTGTGTTATCTTTCTTTTATACATGTTCCATTTTGTATGAGGTTAAAATGGGGATTATGATATTTGAAGCATGAATTTTTAGTTACTGAGTTATAAGACTAGGGGTTTCTATCTTCTTTACCCCTACAATGCCTTGCTTAAAAGGAAATACTGATCGCAATGTAATGAACTCATTTACTGAATTTATGGAAAATTCCACATGTGCTAGCAACTGTGAACAAAATTGCATAGGAAGTACCAAGTAACATGATAGATATCTTCTTAGCCATTATGCATGAGCATGCTTGGTCACAATCGGGGAATTTTGCAGTTTGATTTTACTTCTGTTTTAATTTTATTTATTTCAACCTTCTCTAACTTTGATAATTCAATACAGGTGAGTGGAGCTCAAGTTGCAACACTCAAGCACCACAAGTCGCCTGTAAGAGATTGTAGTTGGCATCCTTTCCACACTATGCTTGTTAGCTCTTCTTGGGATGGGGATGTCGTGAAATGGGGATTTGCTGGGAGTGGTGATGTACCAGCCTCTTCGTCTAAGAAGAGGGCCTGGAAAAGACATTTTTATGAAGATTACCAATGATGTCAATCAAATCAGTTATGAAATGATCTGGGAGATCCATGTTGTTAATGAAGTTGTATTTATGGCCAAAAAAAAATGAAGTTGTATATGGTGTTTGACATAATTAGATATAATATGAACTACCACAAAATCTAGTACATAAATAACCACGTAAGTTGAGATTGGGGTTGATTCATTTGTACGCAGTGTCTGTAATAAATAAATGTTATGTTGTACCAATGCATCAGTAATTAGTACGGTCTCCTTGTGGTGAATCTAGACCTCTGCCTCGTGCTTTTGCTGAAGCATTTACATGTACACTACACCCTTATTATTGTGCAGTTACATTTTGTAAAGATGAAGAATAAAGCCAAATGTTTATGGATTCTTGAAAGTTATGCGGTTCTACCGTAACTGTAAAGCATAAAAAAGCAGTAATAGCATATGTTTGCAATAAACGATAGTCCCAAGATGCTTATATTACTTTGTGGTTGTGGATGCCATGAAAATATATATTTAGTCTCATCACTAGTTATCTTACCGTGCTTTTCACGGGTTATTTTATTATTTATATTTTAATTTTTTTATTTAAAATTATTTTTTTTTATAAATATTATTTTGAATATGTTCAATTTATAAAATGTTTTTTTATAAAAATTCTTATAAATAGATGAAGAAATATTTAAAATTAATTTTTATGTCAAAAATAATTTATTTTATTTGTGCTTTGCATATTTTAATTTATTTTTTATTTTTTTTAAAATGATGTTTTTATATATAATTATGATTTCATATGTTAAATTTACAAAGTATTTTTTAATAAAAATTCTTAAAAGTAAATACAGGAAACATTATAAATTAATTTTTTATGTTGGAAAGGTTCTCTATTTTTTTATTTCACTATTTAATTCTTTAAATTTTAATTATATACTTTGATAACACTTTACTTCCTAATATAATTGTCTTTTTAAATTTTATTATTTCATTTATGTTAATGTTACCATGTATTTAATGATATAATTGCCTTTTGAAGCAATTAATAGTATCATATTATATAATATAATTATCTTTTTAAATTTTATTATTTCATTTATGTTAATGTTATCATGTATTTAATGATATAATTATATTTAATGATACTATTAATTACTTCAAAAAGTAATTTTACTTATATATATAGATTTGTCCTTGTCTTGGTGATTGCGATTGATCATTGATCGTATCTTATTCTGAGAAGCGTATGAAGTTTTTCAATGAGAACAAAGCGAATAATTGCATAAAGCAGAAGAAGAATGCTCTACTGGCACAAAGTAATGGAGGCTGTTGGCTTTGCTGTGAAGGAATTTGTAGCAAAATGTTGTCCGAAAACAAAAGTCAGCTCAGCAAGGACGTGTACCGTCATCGCCAAAATCACCTATAATCAACAAATCTGGCCGCAACAATTGAAGTGCCTTATAATCTTCTTCAAGGTTCCAGCAATCATGCACACCAGTGACGATGACGATTCGAGTAGAAGACGCAGATATTGAAGAGGAAATTTTGAAAGAAAAAGTAATTTTCTCAGAAAAAACCGAAAGGCAGAATGACAAAAATGAGTGATGGAATCGGGATATGGTAAGAGAGAAAAGATTGAGTAGATTGAGTTACATGAGAGAACATACTGTAGCCGATGAATTTTTTTTTTTTTTAACGTGTGTATTATGAAAATTCATATATCATGTTGAGAAATATGGACAGAGAAAGTAAAAGTTATTTATAAAATTAACTTATATAATTTTAAATATATAATTAATTAATTAATTAACTAAGTCTAATAAATTAATTATTAATTAATTATTAACCACTTAACTAATAATAGAACATGCTTATTATACCCGTTGCTTAAAAAAGCAGAACAGTTTCAAAAAATTACGAGGACTTTTTTTTCAAAAAAAGAAATGACTCGCATTAGTAGTGTTAACCCTTCCAAAGGTGCAACCTTAATATATTGTAAAAACTTGGGCCTCTGCTGTCTGGGTAATGGACCCAAATATGTTACTGTAAGGGCTACAAACAAACGATGAGTTTGACATTATAAACGTGAGATTCTGAAAGGAAAAGGATTAGTGTGTTAAGATTAGTTTGATTATGTTAAAATTTAATTATATATATAATTGATTTTAAAAAGAATTAATTATGATAAAATTAATTTATGTTTACATATATTAATTCATAATTATTTTTAGACTAAAACCTCATTTTGGTCTTTAATATTTTAATTTTTTTAATTTAGTCCTTGACATTTATAAAGTCATTTTAATTTGGTTTATTCGTTTGTTGTTTATTATTCACAAAATAAAAATGATGATGTGTCATTGTTAAGGGTAATAATGTGGCATCCTTATTTTGCTTGTGTGACACTGAGTTAGTAACTGACTTGATTATTTAACTAAAAAATAACGTCATTATCATACATAGAGATCTAAATGCCAACTAACAACGTCATTTTTTTAGTAAAAGAATAAAATCAACTATTAACTCAGTGTCATGTTGATAACATAAGGATTCCACATTATCTTTAACAGTGACACATTATCATTTTTATTCAGTAGATAACGGATACACATAAGAGGGACCAAATTAAAATGAGTTTATAAATATCAGGAACTAAATTGAAAAAATTAAAATTTCAAGGACAAAATTGATAATAAAATCAAATGTGAGGGACTAAAATAAGGTTTTAGTCTCATTTTTAAGATAAAGTTTTATTTATATTGTATAAAAAAATTACTTTTATGTATTAAATTATTAAAATATATATGAAAAAATTGAAAAATTATTTGACAGTGGACAAATAGATATTTCTCTTCCAAAGCTTTTAAAATAATCTGAAATCAAATAATTAAAAGTTTAAAATAATTTTTTTAAAAAAGTTTATTTTTAATTAATGAAAAATAATCTTAATTTATAATTAATTTTACACACTTTAAACAAACAAAATAAATTTTAAATAAAACATATTTTAATTAAAAATATATTTTTTTAAAAAATATTCTTTCTCAAACATGCCCCTCCCTCTTATGTGGCTGTAATATTTTCTTTCCTTTTTTTTTTTTGTTTTGTTGACAACGGTCGCCAAAATTTTAATAAGCTCCCAATGCAGACCATTCACAACCGGACTAGAGTGTTCACGAAGAAATTCTTTGTGCACTAATTTATATATATAAAAAAAGAGTCAGCTTGAGACTCATGCCGTCATTATAGTAAAAGAGAAACCTTACTCTTAGTTTAGAAAGGAAAATAAATTGACATGTAATTTGGTGACCCTCTAGTTCTTTTGATTTTAATTAGCTCTTTTATTGTAGTGCTTCCAAATTAAAATTAAAAAAAAATTTGAAGGGTTTTATATTTTTATTCTATTCTATTCCCTTGAATCCATCCAAATTATATATAGAAAAAATTCCTCAAGTTTTAATGATATTTATTGAATGCAGTCCTCCCATCATATTCTAACTTAGGCTAAAGAAAATTGAAATGGTTCTAATGTACAAGGGATTCAAATGTGTTATTCCACCCCCACCTCCCCAAACATGAAGGGGATTATTATTTTGGCATAGATATGCATTGTGCTAAAATACACAACGTGTCATGACATCTAGAACATCCAGTCTAACGAGGCAACAACCAGAGACGACAAATGAGATAGATGTAGGAATGGCCTTAGTTTGTCGACGATTTGTGTTAGGCACTTCGATTGTTTAACTGCTGATTCCCTATTTTCACCTTCCATAGCAAGTGTAATCCAACCCTACCTAATCAATGTTATCGGACCGGACCGACCGGATCGTCAACGGGTCCTTCATCCGGTTATGATTCAATCCTAAAATCAAATTCATAGTCGAGCAGAATTGAATCGATCAAAATCAACTAAAACTAGTGAATTGATCGATTTTGATGTGAACTAATTATTTTTTTTTTAATTTCTCAATCACTTAACGACTCAATTAAAAATGATATGAGACTTGATAATTGAGATTCCAAAACCTTTTTATGTATTTTATTATTAATAATATGTGTTATAATATATATATAATATATATATATATATAATGCACAATTATGATATCATCTTTTTCAACCATACAATAAAATGGGTTGATCTTGAATTGAAAACTTTTTCTATTCACAAGATTGTATCTAATCTCAGTTTTTTTTTACATTTGCTTTTCCTCCCATCATATACTTCGTTGTCGCCACACTCGCACACAGAACAAGAGAGTCAGTCCAAAGACTCCAAACCCAAGCCTCAAAAGGCTTACAATTACAATGCAAAAAGAGATCTCCAAATGAGTGATGTATGCTAGTTCACTTATTTTCCATTGCAGCTGTCCCTACAAGCATTTTCCATTGCAGGGAGCATCACCTCGTGCTCATGGAAAGCTAAAAAAAAGCTGAGAAACGGTAATTGTAGCCAGTAGCCACCACAACCACATCCCCCTCTTCTCCCAAATGGGGAAGAAGCTGAAAAATAGTAATCATGTGTTGTCAACAAATCAAACAATTCTTCTTGAAATAATTTATATTTCTAACAAGCTTCTAATATAAAATTTCTTTAGACTTAACAATATGAATAAAACACAAATTTATTTAAAATTTATTTTAAAATTATAACTTAATTAAAAAGTAAAATTAATAAAACTTAAACTATCTTAAAAGCTCAGATACCATAAAAATAATCGACTCTATAAAAAGCTTAAATTACATGTATGTATAGGATTTAGAAGCTTGAGTTCGGGATATGACATCTTAGTAGATGAATTTTGTTTGGATACATCTAAATCTCATTTAAAATGAGAAAACAAAAATTTATGGAACTATGCCTAGTTGCTGAATTGATATGAATGAATGGAATGAATGAAAGTTTGATAATGAGCCTGATTTGTTTTTCACTTTCAAGTTTTATATCTCTTCCCATATCTGCTGAAGTTTTGAATGGAGAAGGGATTGACATGCCAAAATCTTTCAACCATGAAATACTGTCCCAATGCCAATAAATTGATGAGAACAAGAAAACATTATCTCACAAGAGATGGCATATTAGAGTTTGAGTTTCACTTCACCCAATAGAGAGATTTATTAAAAAAAAACAAAAAAGTTAAGCATCAAAGTAATGATACGACAGCATACAACGATCAATAATTTTTGCTTTGTATCACCTAATGAATCATATTACATTAGTAATATATTATATAGAAGAACTAGACTAGAATTAAGAACCTCCTCCACCAAAAGAGGCTACACTACACTTTCTACGTTACGTATTCACAATCATGTTATTCATCCATCTTCATAATTATGACAAAATAAAATATAAATAATAATGAATGAAAAGGAAAGGCAAGAAAGAAAGAAAGAAAACCTATATGATTTTCAATTCAAGTTTGAACATTCATCAGCCCCTCCACTGGTTGCACTGCGCAATAGGCCTAGTTTTCTGCTTGCCAGCCCTCAAGGGGCAGGGCGTCTCTATGGGCGGGACCATGCAATTATACTGCAGACACAGCGAGCTTCTCATTGGAATCTCCGCCGTTGGGCTTATCTCTATTCCGCTCAGGAAATTATGCTGCAGATACAGAATCTGTATACTCGCCTCCAGTAACCGATCCACCAGGCTTGCCGGGACCCGACCCGTGAACTGGTTGTTGTTCATGTACAGGTTCTGCACGCTCGCGAACATGGGCGATATTTGACCCGACAACCGGTTGTAGCTCAGATCCACCGTTGGGATTGACACCTGATCCACCGGTTGAACCGGACCTGAGAATTGGTTCCTTTCTAATTGCAGATTCGTCAACGGGAAAGAGAAGACCCGACCCGGGATGGTACCCGTGAACTGGTTCAGACTAAGGTCCAGATAGTTTAGCTGGTTGAGCCGGGTCAGGAGCCGGTCCAGTGGGCCACTCAGCTGGTTCCAGGACAGGGAGAGGTACTGGAGAGAAGGAGGGAGAGAGTTAGGAGCGAGCGAACCGGAGAGATTGTTGTGCTTCAGGTCGAGCCGGGTTAGGGTCTGCGACGCGAACCGGGGAACCGAACCGGATAAGCGGTTGTGGCAGAGGATCACGTTGGTTAGCTCCGGCAGGGATGCAACGGAGGGAGGAATGCGTCCGGTGAGTATATTATAGCTGAGATCGACGGTTCTGAGATTGTGCAACTCACCCAATCCCGCCGGAATCTCGCCGGAGATGAAGTTGCGGTTGACGCCGAGGAACCTGAGGTTGTTCAAGTTGGGGAGGGACTGTGGCAGAGGACCGTATATCCTGCCGGGAACGACGGTGAACTCGGAGAGAGCAGAGAGCTTGCCGATGGCCGGGTCGAGTCGGCCGGTTAGGCCGGGTGAACCGGCCCTGGGGTCGCCGAGATTGAGGGCGATGACCTTATCGGAATCGCAGTAAACGCCGGAGAAGTTACAAGGGTCTGCGGTGAAATCCCAAGAAGCAAAGAAATTGGAACCGGGCATGTCTTCGAGAGCCTTACGAATGGATTGCAGAGCCAAGAAATCAATTGGGTCCAAAATGGCAAGCACGTGTATCTGTATCTGTATCTGTATGAAGCACAAGAAAAGCAGAGCATAGAAAGCAATGCCACCCCTTGGCTTCGCCATTGAAACTTGAAACCCCAATGGACGAAGAACAAGTGATTGTGAAGAGGGTATTAATGGGTTTTATAGGAGGAGGCAGTGATAGGATGGGATGGGATGGGATGAGGGGATTTTTGGAGTTGGAGGGTTGAGAAACGGCGTGAAGGTTTTAATGGTGAAACAATAAGCAGCATCAAATAGCCAAAGATTAGGCTTGGAAGAGAAGCAATTCCTGAATCTGAATCTGAATCTTGGCTTTTCGCAAATTTGTTGTGGCTTCTCAGAGAAGGCGCAAAGCAATGACTACCACACCACACCAGAGAACCAGAGCATGCTGCTACTACTACTACTTTTTTACTTTGTAGTTAGTACACTCTTTATTTCTCTCTCTCTCTATCAGCCAGCCAAGTCAGGTTAGCTAATAATAATATTATTATTTTAATTGAACAGTAATTTTTTTATTCTCTTTCTTTCTTGGGAAGAGGTTCAGATCAAACGGTTGTCCGAGCCTACCTGGTCTACCTACCTCAGCCCCGGACGACAGGTCATCAGGTTCGATAGCCTTGCTTCGGGTGGAGATCACGTGCCTGACCATGCGCCTTTGTCTCTCCACCCCAGAAGCAGAAGAAACGAAACGATGAGCAGCTGTCCAAAGGAGTGGGTTTCCTTAGTACGACCTTCAGTGGCACGGCTACTACGGTACGCGGGAACATATGGATGACACGTATCAAGTCTCCACCGCACCATGTACAAAAGGAAAAGGATAGGAGAGGGGAGAGAAGGAAATTTTAGTTAAATATCAAAATAACTCTTCAATTTTAGCATGTAACTAAGTAACTTATTCATATTTTATAAATATTTTATTTATTAAAAATTATATATATATATTTTACTTTTCTGAAGACAAGAAGTTGCCAAAACCGCCAAAAGGTTGGTACCAAAACACTAACAGGAAGAAACTGAGGGCAAGTGTGGGTTTAATAAGTGGGGGATATGGGGTGAGCGAGTGACAGCTAAGCTAAGCAGTTGATACTTCATAATCGAAGATGCCATAAGAAATAAGAGCTGGACTGAACAGGGATGCTCTTTTCACCCAGTTGGCGTTCAAGGCAAGCTCATACTCACATCACATGCTTCTTGAGTTCTTTGCGGGTTCTTTGCGGGAAGTTATATTTATTTCTGGTATGGTAGATATCCTATTTCGCTGTATATATAGCAAAATGGGTACATCAGAATAATAGGTGGCATCTAAGGTGAACCAACAACTAAATGGTTCATCAGTGGACCATTGATTACAAACCGTTAGATTTAATATAAAATAAATGGATGGTTTATATCAGAACAAATCAGATACCATTAGTATAGGTTACCTGTAATAAAAAAAATTATAAGTTAGACCCCAATAAAGTTTATTATTTTTTTGTAAAATATTACAAGTTTGTTCCTAATAAAATATTGTTATTTTTTATTCTTCTTTCTCGTGTGAAAAAGCTCTTATGCCATAGCCATTTTTGAAAAAAATATCATAGATTGTCGAGATTGTAGCAGCTCGCAACATTATTTTTGCTGTTGCACAAAAGGAATATTATTTTACACAATTTATTAACATTTTTCAAAATCTTATCTTTGTATTGATTTAAAATTTATGCATTCTATTGAATTAAAAAAGAAAATTAATGATGTGTATAATTAATTTTAAATTATTATTTATTTAGCGCAAACTATATAGTAAGAAATCTAATTAAACATATTTAAAATGTTGGTTTACAAAAACATAAATATTAGGCCGCTTTCAGGATCAATGAGAGATCTACTTGATTATTTTAATAATTAGTATTTTAAAAATTTTACAACATCAATATTATAGATTAATTTATATCATTAATTTTTTATTATTTTAAATATCTCGAAATTCAAAAATATCTAAATATTAAAAAATATAAAATGTCTCATGAAAATGATTTTTTAAACAATTGTTGTTATATTTTTTGAGAATTATTTTATTTCATATTATTTAATAAAAAAATAAATTTATATTATGGAATAAGTTACTATGTAAGAAATAAAATTTGGTTACATATGAATAAAATACTGTGGGTTGGAGCATTAATTTAGTGTGTGTTTTGTTTAGATTTTGTGAACTTAATTTTAGATGAACATGATTTTACAAACTTAATTTTGGTTAAAAATGGGTTTGTCCTAACGTGATTTATGTTTAGAGACTTATATTTTAAAAGTTATTCAGGTTGTTAACTATTTAACAATTACTAAGGTTTAAGGGTCTAATTTGTAAATACAAAAGTTTTTTTTTTTAAATATGTAAAGTGATAGTAACCTACTATTGCCTGTTATTTTCCTGACTCATGGGTGGACCACATGTTATAGTTCTCCACAGTAGAAGCCACTCAGAATAATAAATGTGTATTCCTTATTTTACTTCCAATTCTGTTTTAAGTGAAGAATGATCACAGTTCATGACTCGCCAATCAACCAGGAAGTTGATACTTGATGAATGAGTTCCATTATTAGCGTGATTGATTGTGATCCATACTTACTTGGACTTCAGGTCACTTTTGCATAAATGTCTATAGCATCATTAATTAGTGACTCATAAATAACTACTACCTTAATCATTGAGTTATTTTTTCTTTTTCTTTTTTCTTTTTTGTTTCCCCTTTCACATTAAAAATCAAGCAACTATACAAGAGCAGAGCCCATAACATGAAATATTCTTTTTTTCCTTAATGGTTTTGATTGCCATTTAAAAGTGTATATATACAGTGTGGGAATAAATGAGAGATAATAGGGATAACACAACACCAACTGGTACACCAATCAATACTTTTTACATTTTTACTTTTGCTTATTATATGAGAAACATAAACTATATACCTCTCTTTCTCTTGGATGATAGGAGGTGGTTTGGAGCTGAAGTTAACTGAGAAAAGAGTAATACGGTGACTCAAATCCTTATTCAGTCAAAGATAAGCATGCTCCAAAGCTTGTTTCGCAATTCACATTCTGCTTTCCGTGTGGAATGTTCATATCTTTTTCTTGGAGACAATGAAAGTCAACATAACAGAATCAACTTGGGGAAAGGTAGTTTCGTTTTCCTAAATTGTTCACCTCTTTCTTGCACTCTACTTTTATTTTTTATTTTCCTTTTTCTTTTGCTAAAATTATTTGAGCTACTTGCGTTGGTCAAAAGCTATACCACTGTTAAATCAAGCTATAATTTCAACCCCCAAAAAGAAAATAGAAAATTATTTTGCTACAACAGGCTATTACGTTAAGAGCAAGTTTTCTCACAAATCCACAGGACAATTTTTCAGGTTGTATTATTGTTCTCTAACCCCATACTTATTTATGATTAGTTAAATTGATGAATATGAGCTCTGGTAGTATGAATCAGTGATATGATATGGCAGTAGATCAAATTGCCACATATTGCGAGTAGCTCAAACAAGCACATAAATGTAGCCTCAGATACAGAGAGAAGTGAACAAAAACAACCTGGCTAGATATTAATATTGTGGTGTGGATAGAAATGTGTCAACCTCAAACTCAAATCAAGCCAAACCATAAAGACAAAAATAGAAGCAATTTTCTTTTTGGGTACAAAGCATTTTTATGAATGTAAAAGAATGATGTCAGTGAGTTTGGTCCCAAAGACATACAAAAGCGAACAGCCATACTACTGTAGTATATAGCTATCATCTAGTCCGGTTAAAACCACCCCACGTCACTCTATAGAATTGAAATCGTGGGAGGCAGTTCTGAGAAACAAATCCTCATCCTCCTCGTCTTGTTAGAAGTTGTGTGAGGGTTACACCCACCGCAACAACCCAAAACAACCACTTTTTTCTTCCCGCTACATAACCTTCGATTTATGGGGTTTGAGGTTGTGGCTTTTGGGGCTAGCGTGGTGATTGCACTGTTTCTCTCTACTGTATTCATTCCGCATGCGTATTAACGTAACTTTGTTGTGCTGTCTTTTTCATCCAGCTACCTGCTATGATCATAAGGTAATTTTTCTACATTTTTTTAACCCTCTTCCCAATAATAATAATTTTTTTTACACTATATACTGTGTGAAAATGTAAATAATACACGTTTAAGTTTAGGTGAACTTAGAAAAAGTTTAAACGAATCTAATTAAACTCAAATTTTGTTATGTGTATGTGTGAAAAAAGTAAACTCTAATAAGAATGAAATCCATTATTTACATGTGATGATTTTATTTGATTTTTTATTTCATTAAAATAAATTTTAATTTTTTTAGGAGTATTGTTATTAATTAGTGTCATTATATAGATTATATTTTAATTTGGTGCTAATATATATATTTTTAAAATACTCTATGAATAGTTTATGTTTATTATAGAATATTTATAACTAAAAGTGTGATTTTTTTTATATAAAATATATTTATTTATTTAGATAATTTGAGTAGCATAAATATTATAATAAATAATTACTCTTCATAATAAATTAATTATATTTTTTGTGTAATTATTATATTATACAAAATGATTATTTAAAAATTAATTCCAAATTACAATAAATTGTCAAATTTTACACTAGACAATAATAATTCCTTGACTTTTAAATTGCAGTTAATTTTTTGTTATTAACTATTTATTCTTAACCAATAAAATAATGTATCAGAATATATGTAGATTATTAATTAATTATAAGTAGATTATTAATTAGAATAATCAATATACGAACTAAAATAATATATATATATATATATTCAATTATTAATTATATTTATATTTTAAGTTAAATTATGTTATTATTTTATTAAAAAAATTATACAAATTAAAATAAATTTCTTTATGAGATTAACTATAAGGCCATTTTTCCACCATCAATTCTCTCAGCCCATTGAAGCTGAATGGGCCGCGGAGCCTTAAAAGACTCCATGACCGCTACACCACCACTTTTATAGTTGCCACCACTGTTATCACCTTGTTATACCTTTACTGTTACTCTGTCCACGATCATTGCCATTAATAAAATAAGATGAATTATTTATCTTTATTATTAAACATAATAAATAAAATAATAAAATTTATTTTTTAATTGACTTAATTTAATATCATTTCTTATTTTTATTTTTAAAAAATAATTCCAAAGAGGGAAGATGTATAACAATACTCAATCACACATTGCGTCTATAAGGATTTCGTCCATTGCACATGGCCAAGTTATTATTTCCGTCTCTTCTCAATAAATGACACAAGGACTACCACATATCACATTATCACTTTTCAAACTCAACCAGCCACGAATTAGAAGGACAAAGTTTTTACGGAGAATGACTTTTTAATTTTTTTTAAAAAAATAATATTAATTTAGTTCGTTTTAAAAAATTAATTAAGTATTTAATTACATTAATTAATAATTTATATATAATTAGTTAATAAATTATTTTTATTTTAATACTTAATAAGTGTTTAATAGTATTTAATTACATTAATTAATAATTTATATATAATTAATTAATAAATTATTTTTATTTTAATACTTGATAAGTAATTAATAATATATAAATTATTAGTTAATGTAATTAAATATTTTATTAATTTTTTAAATTAAATTAAAAAATAATTATCTCTTATAAACAGTATTATTAAGTCATTTTTTAAAATTTTTATGGCTTATTTATTTTAGATTTTCATCTTACCCAATCCCGTTTGCACACGAGCTAACATGTTCTCAATCACTTTTATTGAAAGGAATAATTTCTTCCTTCTTTCCGATGCACGTTTCTGTTGGAGAGTATCTTAAAAGGGAAACTGACATTTTACTTCAGTAAATATAATCATATATTAAGTATTAAAATAAAAATAAATTATTGATTAATCATATATAAATTATTAATTAATATAATTAAATATTTAATTAATTTTTAAAACGAACTAAATTAATATTATTTTTATCAAAATTAAAAATTATTTTCCCTATCTTAAACAAACAGACTCTTAGTCTTTACCCATCTGGATTTTTTCTCGTGATGTAAAAGAATTTTAGTAGAGCTTACTTTCATATAAAATAAGAGAACAACAGAAGAAGGAACTGCTCACACTATTCTGCAGAGAAGGTCAAACTCCTGTTGTTAGAGCCTAATGCAATGGGCTTTTTGACCCATTTACATTTATTTTTAAATCTATTTACTAAACTACCTTTGATTTCAAACTATTTCTTAATATACTGTTAGTTTTATCACATCACATTTTTTTATTTATTTTTATGACACGTCAACTTTTTGGAAGCAGTGTCCATCGTCTTCTTTGTATTGCACTCAAAAGTTTTTCTTTTCCAAAACATCTATAACTTGTAGCTGTGATTTTAACCTGCGCTCAACGTTGCAGATAAGTAACTCAGGGTGGTCAATTTCATATGAAATATCACACTTCATTCGTCACCTCCTTAATTTTCCTTTCTGATACAACAAACACCCGAGGCAACCTCCTAAAGACGACCAAAATATCGTTTTCAGAAATCCCAAGCTCTAGAACATCTTCAATTTTGAATGCCAATTTTCTACTTGAAGTAGCGGGAAAAATTTAGGAAGATTGGCCCTGTTTTTATGTTATAATAGATTATAAACCATGCAAAATGCTAACTTTATAAACAGAGACAAAAATCCTGCTAAGTGTTATCAGCAGCTGAAAGTCTGAGACCACATGGCTACTCCACAAGCACAAGGCACTGCACCTTCCACTTCCTCTCTTCCTCTCCAAGACCGAGTCGCAATGGTCACAGGCTCTTCTCACGGAATCGGCTGAGAGGTCGTGCTCCACCTGAGTTCACTTGGCACCCGAATCGTCGTCAACTACTCTTCCTCCAACTCGGACCCAGCCGACTCAGTCACCACCCAGATCAACGCTGCATCCTCCGTCATCGCCCCCGCCACCGTTTTGCGAGCCATTGCCGTCCCCGCCGACGTCTTCGACTGGGCCAAGCAGGCCTTCAACTCGCCGGTTCACATCCTGGTCAACTCGGCCGGACCCTAGATAGCAAGTACCTGGCCATCGCCGACACCTCCATCGAGAACTTCGACAGCGTCTTCGGCGTCAACGCGAGGGGCGCGTTCCTGTGCAGCAGGGAGGCAGCGAACTGCTTGAAGCGAGGCGGCAGAGGGTAGATTATACTATTTTCGACGTCGCTGGTGGTGGCGCTGAGGCCAGGTTTCACAGCGTATACGACGGTGAAAGCGACGGTGGAGGCGATGGCGAAGATCTTGGCAAAGGAGCTGAAGGGGACGGGGATTATGACGAACCGTGTTGCCCCAGGGCCGATTGTGATGGAGTTGTTTTTCGGTGGGAGGACGGGTGAAGAAGATGAAATCCTTTGAAGGGGATGAAGACAACTGCTTCTAAAAAGTTGATGTGCAAAAATTAAAAAAAAAATGTGATGTGGCAAAAATAGCAGTACGTTGGTAAATGATTTAAAATCAGAAGTATTTTGATAAATAGATTAAAAATTAAGAGTAAATGGATCAAAAACCCCAATGCAATGTTTCTTTAACTTTGGAATTAAAAAAAACATTTAAAATAAAATAACTTACAAGTATTTTTAAAAGTGATAAAATATGTTAATTTAAAAATATTGTACATAATTGTTCCAAAAAAAAAAGTGTATAAAATTGTACCAAAAAATTATTATACATCAAATTATTTCTAAATAAATTGAATTATTAAATTAATATCATTTTAAATAAGTTTAAATGTTTAATATAAAAAATTAAATAATATGATTTCTTTCATTTTCAATATTCTAGGTAAATTGTTTCTTCTCTTCTGCCTTTTATGTTGTGGAAAATTCCATATAGATTCTGTTACCAAGCAGTTATCGAAAGAAAAAAATTGGTAAAACCCACTTAAATTACGTTCCTGCACAAACTCTAAACAATTTGGCTTTAAATTTCTAAATCACATAAAGGGAAATACCAAAATTTGGCTCTCAAAATTTTAACTTATAATTTTTTTTCCTTCTTTTTTTTGCTTTTTTTAGTCGTCACATTTCTGATTTTCTAAAAATTACACCAGACTAAAGTAAAGACATCCGTTGCCTCCACAATAGATAATACAGGAATCACCCCCGAGAACGGATATACTAGAGACAACATTGTGCTTCTAAAAGTACTAATCCCCCTTCTTGACATTAGGATTTAGGATAGAGAATGTTCAAGTAACTCTCTTTGTTCTTTATATGTCACACCCGCGTTTATCATTCAAGAAATCATATTCATATAATGATTCATCATAATAATAGCCAATAAACTGTCATCTGATTGACTACGCAAGAAACCTTGAAATTTAAAACCCGTTTGTCATAAATTATTTAATAAAAAATTACTTTTTTTGAGTAAAAAATTATTTTTAATTATTTTAATTGTGTTTGTTTAAATTTATTAAAAAAATTTATTTGTTTTAAAAAATTATTTTTATGGTTAAAATAAAAAACTACTCTCATTAACTTTAAAAAAAAATCTCTTGTAATAGAAGAGAAAAAAGTTACTTTCATTTAAAAAATAATTTTTATGATTGTAAACAAATACAAAATAACTTATGTTTTTCTTAAATATTTCTAAATTATTAAAGGTCAAAATCATTTTTTTTAATCTGTAACAAACTGACCCTTAAACTAGTTAATAGGGTATTACTCTGGTACTCTTTTTTTTTAGAGTATCAGTAGTTTAAGTGAATTATCAACTATTCATTAGTTATTATTTATATTTTATAAACTTTTTGAAGCATTTATTGTCAAATTAACAGTCAATAAATAATTGATAATTCATCCTCAATACCATATTTATCATGGTACTATAGCAATTCCCAATTAACAGTTTATTGGGAAAAGAATCATATATCCTGTAGCAAACTAGGCAAGAAATGCTTATTCACATCAGCACTATCCCCTTGTTTAAACTTCGTCTATAATTCTCAAGGAATCATCCAGAAATTGGAAGTTGCTTAACCCCAAAACTACAGAAACTAGGGGGAAAAAAACCAGCTGTTCCATCAAAAGCTTAACTTTCGTTATCTTTTTCACCCGTTGGATATCATGTCACTGCCATCTACTCCATTGTGGGAATTGAACCACCAGCAGCCTGGATTTCTTGCTGCAACTGCAGTAATCAATGTAAGGAATATAGTTAAACCCTATATATTATGGCTAAAAACATTTTTTTATGGTTGGACTTCCATTGATTGATTATTTTATTTGCTACAAGCCTAAAACTGGTTGTGGTTGAATGAATAGTCTATATCCCAATGTTATTTTTATTATGTGATCCAATGGATTGGGAAATCATTTGTGCATTGGGCTTGGGCCTAATGACTTAATGAGCTGATAGCCTATGGTCCATAATGGGTTGAACTTAGGTTGATGTTTTCTTATGCAATTAAGAGGCCAGGTCGTGCTCCACTCGTAACATTTTCAAGACACACTACCTATTGTGGACCGTTGGTTACAGAGAGGGAGTTTGGAGGGGAAGACCTTGTTCCTGAAGTACACGAGTTCTTTTCAAGATTCTTGAAGGTAACTAACTGTCTACAAAATGTATTCAGGAGGCATGCAACCCTAAATTGTCTACAATTCCAAGGTATTCTAAATCCCAGTATAAACATTCATATTGTTATATAAAAATCCTACAAAACAGCCTGCAAGGACAGGTCATGCAAGTAAGGATAAGCATATGAAGCTACATTCCTGTAGGACAAAAGCATTAACAAATTCAGATTTTCTCACAGGAGACTGAAAAACAAAAGAATTACCAAATGCAGATTTCCTCTAATGAGACACCAAAATTTCAAGCCTCCTTGAACAAGGAATTACACTTACCCTAAACAAGTATTGAAGATTTTTCTTCAGTAGAGAGTATTCATGTTGCAATTGTTGCAGACATCTCACACACCTGCACAAACATTCTCTTTTTTAGTGGTTCCGATTCTCGTCCAACCATTATAGTCAAGGCCATATCACATCATGCTTAATTTCAAGCATGCCTGCAAGATCTTCTGTACTACTCTTTATAAAGTGTATAAAGAACACGCAATAAACATATTATCTATTCGCTATCATTTTAGGCTCAATGGAAAGGTATATTCTGTAACCAAGAACCTGATTAACAGGAACTACGTACTTTTATTTCGTTCATCAAAGTACAGATATGCAAAAGTTCTATGACCATGAAGTGCGACGTCAGTTGCCTCATATTTTCCAGTACATATATCTGATACAGTTAAATTAAGGTGGTGCATAAACAAGCATTATTGACTTCTGCAGTATAAACATGACAAAAACATAAGTCTTCAAAAATCTCAAATGTGAATCAGAACAGAGAGATGAAAATATTCTTTGCTCTCATCAATTATCATCACTTTTATTTCATATTCTCAAATCTCTCAGTCCTCATTATTTCAATAGGTGATTTTAAATTTTCATTATTATTTAACAGCAAGCTCCCTTGTTCCAAAAGAGTTTCCCTGACTGTCTAATCTTACAAAACCCGATTGCTTTAAGGGCTGTAAGATTTGGTTGTCTTAGTTTGACTGCGAAAACAAGTTTTCAGTAACATTAGGTCCAGCTGATGTCGATTTCAGTGGAAAAGATATTCGAAGAAGGCCACCTAGGGGCAAATCATTGAAGTGAAAGATATGAGATTAATTTCAGGGTGAAAATAACGTATTCAAATTATCTTTATCCTCTTCCTCCCTGTCCTCATTTCTATCCCTTTAATAAAATATTGTCAACTGACAGAGAGGAGTAATTTTTTTCCTAGTTAAAAAAATCGAAAGTGATTATATATCCTACACGAGTTATTTATTAATTTATGTCTTTCTATCTTAAAAAATAACATTATCATGTTTCTAAAAAAAATATAAATCTGAATTTTATAATCATTCTATTTCAAGAAATCATCTTTATAACAAACAATATCAATAGAAAATTCTGAATAAATTTATAATTCTCGTAGTATTACGTAACTTCTCAACAAAGGAGAATCTATACTTCCTTGTATAGCCTTTTTTTTTTGGTACAATGGTGTCACAAAGATTTGAAATTATGACCTCTTACAATACGTGGTCAATATTTAGTAATGTGTCTCACTTAATTGAAATATAAATATTGTATTTATATTTCAACTAAATGGGATACATGACTAAATATTACTAATTATTAGGGATATTGGTATCTTCATAAAAACAAAATGTACGAAGTAATCTCCTTTGTTTTTCTATATTAATTATTTTAGATCTTTTATTTCTGTCACTTTAGAAGTGTATGAAGTGTATTATAAAATTTATCAAAAATAAAAATAATAACATATTTAGGGAACTGCTTCCCACTAATTAAAGCTAAAATCAGCAGCCTCGACAAACAGTGTAAAGGTCTATCTCCAGGTTACAATGCCTATAAAAAAAACCATGTTTTCTAGATGAGGGATAAATAGAAACCCCCTTAGTACATACCAAAGAATTCTGACATTTAGAGTAACTTGAAAAGGCACTAGCAAGCCAGTAAGAATGGCTACTGATGAGAGAATTGATAATTTGCGTCAAGTCATAAATTCCAACTTCGGTTTTGTCATTGTAAAAAATAAAAAAATACAATACCAATTTAAGATGTATTTTGTACTTATCGGTTGAACATAGCTTAATCGATATCTCTCTTGATGTATATTTGGGGTTGTGGTGATGTAGTGTCTTTTTGATCCCATATCTCCATGTCTCATCCCAAGTCTAATAGTGCCTCCCTATTAAAAAAATTGTATTTCGTACTTGTAGTGTCTTAAATGTTTTCTCTGAAATAGACTTCTGGATACTAGTTCAAGCTTCAGAAATTACATGTAACCGATTGAATTGACCACCAACCAGAACCTATTTTGTAATCCAAGCAAAGTAATGCCAAAATAATTCCCATGATATGAGATACCAATGTTGAAGCAATAGCGTAAAGTGCATGTTCAAAGATTTAACACGGCTAAGTTTCAGGGGAGGGGGGAGAATGTATTAGAACTCACCCTTCCAGGTTCTGAGCCTCACAAAAATTTCTGAAGGTGGCGCAGACACTTTTAACTCTCGCAGCGCCAACACTGTTAGCCAAATAATACCATAAATAATAATAAAAAAACTTTTCTCAGTTAATATTTCTGGTTAATCCTATACAAAGATAATCAGATATAGAAAGGACAAGAGAAACTAATCCTATAGTATTATACCTGGCACTGCTTCCCTTGTATTGATGGACATGAGCATCTACTTGTTTGAAATCCACGGGTGCTTGTTCTCTTCACAAGTCAAACAAAACCCAGTTAACATTTCCCTTCATTCACACATAAAATAAATTGAATTTGAAAGTAGTCCCAGAGAAAGTAGATCCCTCGAGAGAACAAGAGCGAGACAGAGAGAATAATTACAGAGCACGTGTCATGTTGTTGAGAAGATTCTCAGAATCATCAAAGAACATAGTCACAACCTCGATCACAAAATCTGGACTGCTCTCATCTTGAAGTTTCTGAAGCTGGCTGAACTGATCATCCAGAAACCCCTACTCCCCGCCAACAAGAACCCATTACCCCACGTTCAGAATCAAGTCCAACAAATCCAAAATAGCCAACGAAAAATTACAATTGAAAATAGTAATCATCAAACTTGTTACTTCTCAAAAAATACGAAGAAAAATATAAATTTATAAATGAAAGAAAAAAAAGTGGGGGGAATTTAAATTTTCTTGACAGAAAATGACAACTTCCTATCATTCCCCCAGAAAATAGAGTCTCTCCAATCAAATCTGGGGACCAACGGCAACGTCAGATATTACATATTTGAGTGTAATTAAAATTCTTGAAGTATCGGCACGCATACAGTTGCCGTTGACCAGAGTCAGAGAGAAGAACGTTGAACTGAAGATAATCTGTGAAACAGAGAATTGAAGAGATACGAACCTCGCGACGCATAGCAGCTTGATGCTCGCGCAGCTTCATCTGCAACTGAATCACGTCCATGGTCATTTCCTCGCTTTGGTTCGATAACAGATCTCAGAGCCCCTCAAACAAATATAAATATAGCTATAGAGTGGGGTTTTTTACTTGAAACTTGAAACTTAAACTGCAATTGAAATTGAATAGCACTGAATTTGAGAGAGAGGGTTAAATAATAAATAATTAAATACTAACTAAAATTAAAAGCTCTCTCTCTCTTTTTCTGTTTCTCTCTCTAAAAAAACCTCTGCTTTCTAGGTGAGTTTGTGAGTGTGCGTGTCTGAATTCTGAAATGAAAACGTTGTTTTGTTGTGTTGGGATGGGAGCGTTTTATTGACGTAACGAGGGAAAGGCAGTGAATGGATTACCAGAAATGGGGATTCCTCCGTAATTGCCCGCTTACTGCTTTTGGTTATGTCTCACCGTTAACGTTATTAAAGTTTCACCCTTTTCATCAACTACCTAAAAGCCATTGTCCTTTTCAATTTTGCTACACATTAAATGAATAAAAACACCCAACATAATATTACACATAAAATAGACAAACATAATCATATAAAATGCCATTCATAAATCCTAACTAAATTTGAAAAAAATAAATAAATACTTGACTATAAAATAAGTATTTATTTCATTTAAAATTATTTATTATTACAATAACTAAAGGAAAGCTACCACTTATACCTCATGTATGATCCAGATCGCCTTCCCTTTTGAATGGACAGGGCAACAAAAGAAGAATATGTTGGTGATACAATTTATTTCTTTATTTCATTTGGAAATTATTATAAAACCTAGGATGTTTAAGATTCGGTCCAGTTCGTTAACCTGGCCGCCCAAGTTGATGATATAATTTATTTCTTTATTTCATTTGGAAACTATTATAAAACTTACAGATGTTCAAGACTTAGTTTGATCTACTAACTTGAGTCGGGTTGGACTAGGTTTTAATTAAAGAATTAAGCTGAGACTTGATATATTTTTCAAGTCAGGTCTGATTCACCTCTCGGGCCACCTCGCTTGACTCGCATTATATAAATATATACATTTCTTGACATGAAAAATTCAAGTAATGTAAATTAAATATTACTTTTAAATACATATATTTAATTATCTATATTTATTAAGAGTTTATTAGTTATAAAAATATTAATATATCATGTGAGCCAGCCCCAAGTAATATACATTACATATAACTACATTACATGCAATATTATTTATATTTATACATCGTATAATATAAATTACCATATATAGAAGTACATTATAGTTTAAATTTTGACAAACTTCAAGCAGCCTTAGTCTTGGCTCAATTAATCATAAACGCAACTATGACCGGGTTTGCTCATATTTAGGGACGACTTAAGTTTAAAAAATTGACTCATTGGCCAAGCAAAACCTCAATCAAACTCGACCCATGAACACCCCTAACAAAACAAAAGAAAAACTATGACACGTGGATAAATTGATTGCACGAAAATTTTGGTCATAATCGTGAGTAAAAAAATTAGCATGAGCTATTTTAATATAATTCTTCTTCAGAAGATGGTTTCATGGAAATTACTGATGTCAAAACGTGACCTTAATGTCAACCTTACAAAGAAAAGGCAAGCAAAAAGTTTGGTCTAAAAAAATGCCATTAAAATTTGGGTCCAATTGTTAGTTTAAGTGCTCAAAGATCGAATAAAATCTGAACGGACCAATCGTACCAGCCACATGTGCTTGTAGTTGTGGATCCATATCTCCCTTCCATTTTCAGTCCCACAACCACGTTGCCCAATTTCTCATCCTATCATTTCCTTTATGTACTCCTCCCGACACGCAAATCTTGGCCCATTTTTTTAAAACAAAATGTTCATTCTCATTAGTGTGCTAACACCACTAATGAAAAAATCATGATAATTGTTGGGTTAGGATATTAAAAAAGAAAAAAAGAAACTTAACTCGTGTCAGAAGTCACTTTTTTCCTTTTTGTGGATGAGTTGGGTTGGTTCTCAATTTGATTGTTCAATATACTCCTTACTTTCTTAAGTTTTTAATTTATATAGTTTTTTAATCATGTTTTGATGATATTTATAGTAATTGAGAATTAAATTTGGTGATTATTAATTATAATTTATAATTCTATAATTTTTTTATAATTTTTAAATTCTAATAAATCAATTCATTTAACTCAATTACTCATTTAAAAATGAATTGAATTGGCATTTTTTCAATTCGTTTCGAAGTGAATCAACCCAGCTAAACTTACCCTTTTCCCCAACCCGTAGTGAGTCTATTGATAATCCGTTTTAGCATATTAATCTATTTTAGCATATTATATATGTCTTCGTTTGTAGCTATATTCTTTTGTTTTTAAGGAAAAAGGGGAGGGAAGATGCTGAAATAAGTACAAGAGAGTCATTTTATCATAACTTGAAACAACTTCCGCAGTTCCGCCTTTTTTTTACCCGTTCAAACATGACTTTTTTCATACATTAGATTTTATTTTATTAGTTATATAATGAAAGTATTTTCTAACCAATTTTCACGTTAATTTTAAAGGTGCAACTCTTATATTAATTTAGTGCATTTTGAATAATTGATTAATTTTTTTAAATACTGACCCAAATTTCAAAACTCAAATATATTTTCAGTTCTCAAATATTTTTTTTATTTTACTTGGGAAGAATATATTCTTCGGGTACGAGTTAACTCATTTTAAATAAAGTTGCAAATGCAGCAAAGCAGACACGCTCAAGCAATTTTTTTTATCCTTATGAGAACTAACAATCCCACTTTCCATTATTTCGTCCTGTAAAAGGAAATGAAGCAAAACTTGGAGAGATAAGAGATAACAACTCTACGTTCTCTCCACTCATTGCCCACCAACATAATCATTCTCGGATTTGAATTCCTTAAAAGTGAGAGATACACTTATGGGTAAATTGCAAAACTCTAACCGCTGATATGAAAAATAAGGAAGTGAATCATTACATATTCATATGTTATTTTATAAAATCCTAAACCCTTATATTTTCTCATAACAGTTAGAATTCTACATTTTATTTCCTTAGGTGCATCTCTCATTTAGAAGATCCAAATCCATCATTGCCATACCACACCAGCAGCATGAAGAGAAGAAGCATTAATGAACACACTACTAACTGACCTTTTATAACTTCCATTTCTTCTCGCCAAATTAATTAAATAATTAAAAAAATCATTATACAAATTCCATGCCCGATTCATATTTACAGGCAAGCTTGATAAAAATTCAGCTTAGGACTGTGAATGCAAACCCAACATATCTTTACCCAGAGCTTTCGAACCTGACCTGATAGGCCCCGACGTTAGCAAACCCATGAATATATGAATTTCCATATACAGAATGTACAAGGGGGAGAGACAGGGAGAAGATCACGCAATTGAGCAACAAATCAGCCTAAATTGTTGCTCATATGTCATTTCTTATTCACAACATGCACATTGCTTTTTACATTTTCCTAACTGAGACTCCAGCGAGCACAGATGATGAAATGACTTCATTGATGCTGTGACTTACTCTTCAATAGTAATCAACCTAAAGAAGAATGGAATTCGAGAATTCATTAGTAAAAGATGATAATATGATGATACATGTGGAGCAATCACAAAAGATTTAGAAAATAGATGCAGATGCAGCTACAGGCTTATATTTTTACCTTCTTCAGAAAAGGCAAATATGCCACCAAGTATTTCATCATTCTCCCCATCCTCCTCCGGTTGCTCTCTTTCATGGTGGCTACTACTGCTGTCAACATCATCAGTTACTACTTCAGTTAACATGTCACTTCCATCGTGCCCCAGTGTCTTGCAGTGGCCATCCTGGAAAGATTGCCTGACACCTGCATTTTGCATTACTGAGGCCACTTCCACAAGTTTGCTCTCATCTGAAGCATGTTGTTTCAGGACCAATGCTGAGCCCTCACTGTTCCCAACACCTTCTACAGTGGCTATCTTTCTCCCTTGCAATAATGGACTGCTAATGAGACAATGGTCAACATGAGAATTAACATGCTTCAAGTTTTCAGACAGAGAAGATGAATTTTCCAGCACGATCTTGTTTTGCAGGGAAGGGTCGACATTGATTGCCCCCATTCTTTCCAGGTAGATCTCACCAAACATTTGACAACTAGAAGCAACTTGATCCAGGTCAAGAAAATTTTCAATCCTTCTTGATGAACCTAAATTACAAACATAAAATCAATGGGTAGGTCATCACAGGAGATTCAAAACAGAAGAAATTGCATAAAATGATGTGGAAACTTTTGTATATATAGAGCATTCCCTTGAAGGAAAAGCCAAAAAAATGCAATATTTGAAATATGCATCCTTATTCTTGCACAAACTCTGACAGATCTTCAATGATTGCATCCTTTCTGCTCCACAGAAGTTACAAAACTAAAAACAGTTGGCTAAATTATATTTTTTCTGTAGACTAGTTTCTTACCCCCATCAGAGCTTTCGGTGGAGCTCAGTGATGCTGGCTTTGAGTGACAAATAACTGTCATGTCAGCAGTTTGTTTGTCTTCAGCCTGATGGGAAACTGGAGATGTAGGGCTCAGATATCTTTCCCCAGCAAGGCCTCTGAGTCAAACAGCCAAGTCAGCATATGACAAAATGAAAGACCATTGACAAGCACAGACAAGCCAAAAACACAATAGATGTCACCATTGATAATGTATGCACTTTGCTAGACATAACACCTAACTTGCTGAGGTAATAGTTCCCTACAAACACCTCCAATTCATAAATTGAATGCAAGCAGCAGTCATGGATGACCACATGTCATCTGGACCATAAGAAAACACTTGCAACATTTGATAATATTGATGTTTATTTCTTTTTCTCTGTCTTTTTTTCCAAGCGGTGCACGTCGAATTTTATTCCAGATTTGAAACTAACATTCAATGCAGATAAACAAAAAAGAATAGATGATGGCTCTCCTTCTAAGGCGCAGCCAGCAAGCATGATTCAACGAAGGTGAGACAATACAGGAAAACCAATTCATCTATAACATGATACAGTAAGTTAGTTGGGGTGAATATGCAATGACAAGGTTGCAGTTGAAAACCTATAAACTACAATCCCATAAAATTTACATGCACATGTTCGACATCAAAGAATAGCAGGTGCTCCCAAGGTAGCCAATTAACTGAAATCAATATCCAAATAATGAACACGATCCTGTAGGCATTGACCCTTGAAACACTAAATTCCGTAAGCTCTAAAGCTTCTAAATAACCATTACTGTCTTTGGTAAAGCCCATTTTATTTTTATTATATTCCACCGTCACATGTTAGAGATATAAAGTCATTCATAAGCCTTCACTTAAAGGTTTTGGAAAAATTGGTCCTTGATATGGTATCAAAGCCTTTTTGACCAAATAGTCAAGAGTTCAATCCTTATAATATCTTCTCAAATATTGCATCCAAATATAAAATAGTTTTTGCTTTTTTAAAAAAAGCTTTTTTAAAAAGCTCATCCAAACCAGCCCTAAAAGTAGTCTTGATCAGATTGTGTGACATGATTTGACAAAGTAATGCCATGCCACACATATATCCGAATCTGCAAGGAATTAAAAAGAAAAAGGGTCACCACCTCTCATTCCAGCTTGGTCTGATGCTATGAAAATGGTCAAAAACAGGCAACAACTCCTTCCGTCTTATTTCAACTTCATTAGCAGAGATATTTTCAATTTCAGACTCTCCACCAGCACTAAAACTAGATCTCACAGAACTCATTGTATAGAAGCAAATCTGCAGAAACAAGGAAGATAGTTAACAACCAACGCCTAACACTGTATATGAAAATCAAAACTTAGCTTAGCACGATAAAAATACCTTAGACTTTTGCCATATGGGCAGCCTTCCAAAATTAACTTGCAGCTCCGCATTAGATATATACCAGTGAAATCTCTCTTGGGGCTTCCCTACAGAAGATTTTACCGTCTTTTCCCCAACACCATCACTTACATCCAAAAAATCCAATCCATAGTCACCAGAGCATTTTTTCTCTTGAATTCTATCAATACCATCTTGTCTATCAAAGGTATTGCAGCAAAGATCCCCTCTTTCTGGCCATTCTGACCTTCTACATACGTCCCACCATTGAATAGGTTCAACTTTTACTCTGAACTCATCCTCCTGCATATGCAGGAGTGTAGCTGACTGGGTTCTAGGACCACTTTCACTTGATTCTGGACCAACAGATGGAAGAAGTTCATGTTGAACTACATGACCTGATGGGGTATATACCAACAGATGCTCTAAGGGTTTCACTTTTGAGTTAACAAGCTGCTGTGAGTGAGATAAGGAATTATGAAAAACGGCAGCAATAGCACCAGATGGCACAAAAACTTTTCCTGTCACATTCGCCGTAGAATTATGAACGGTATTAAGCCATCCAAAACTGCTATATTTTATCCGGCTAACCACAGAAAGGACAGCAGGCGCTGGTGGAGGCAAAGATTGCTGATAAGAAATGGAAGACGAAGTAGACCACCAAGGTAAAGACAAAACTGGAAGTAAGGAGGGTTCTTCACCCTGAGAATTAATAATTCGGAAACCAGTATCACCTCCAAAGGGTGACAAAACAAAAAGATGACAAGTTCCCTTGGATGAGACAATTGCAATCCACTGACTAAAATGACTAAAACAAATGTCCTGGATCATCTGTCAAATAAGAAAACAAGAAGATGAAAAGGGCATGATTGCAGGCCATAAAGGAATCTCAAACTTCAAAACAAATAAAATAAGCATATTACAACTAAGATATACTAACAGCTGTTGTTATTCCACGATGAAGTTTATAAAGATGCACATGAGAAGAGAACCAGTCATAGCCTGGAACCCCTGAACCCTTGCGTGTGCATGATGGCATTATCCGAAAGATATTAAAGTTATTCCCATATACTGATGCAGTGACCAGAAGGGTCCCACTAGGGTCAAAACATAGTGCAGATATAGGACTAGAGTGAGCTTTAAACTGTGAGATGATAGCTCCGGAAACAAAATCCTTAACAATTACCTGCAATCAACCATATGGACCAAGAACAAGTCAGAGATTAATATTCTCATGTAAAGCATACAGATTTCTAATTTATCAATTAGCTGAGCCATGATGAAGCAATACCAACCATTCCTGCATTATCCATATCAATTCCTGTAACCCTACCAACTTTCCAGCCTGAATTTGACGGTACTGGAGAATTAGAACCATCAGGAAGCAGCTCTTGACAGTATTTGATTATTCCAGCAGCCAAATGTTTACTGGACTCCATTGCATAACGAGCCACCAAACTACCATTGCCTGGAGATGTTGATGGACTAACTCCTGGAGAAGGACTGAGGTTTTGTGGGCTTAAGCATCCTACATTTGAGGGTAGTGGGTTGTTGGAAGCATATGCTAACCACCTTGGACCCACAGCCATTGGTCCATAACCAACATTAACACCTATTGTTCCTTGTCCCGCTAACTGAGGAACAGGATAGGTGAGAACACTGAATTTATTCTCAAGAGTCAATGCATCAAAGCAGTATATCTGCCAAAAAATTATCAATAAAGTAAGTCAATCATGGTATACATGACATAAATGAGTTAAGTCAAATAGATAATATTATGTTTTATCTTACAATAATGCTCTACTGTAAGTATTCAACAATTCTAAAAACCACTGCATACTTGTGTAGCAAGACCAACAGCTACTATCTGCAAACTGCATCTGATCATACACACTGTGGATCGGAATCTCAGAACATGAACATAACAGTGAGACTTCAAAGAGTAAAACCGAACAGCTGTTGCAGAGTTGACACTGTTCCCAGATTGAGTCTCCACCTTACCATCTCTTCCTAAACCACTCAAATGGGTACTGTTTTGGTTAATACTGCTAGTGTCATCCCCAGCAACAACCAGCAGTAAAGGATGCGATTTTCTGAATCCCTCCTGGCCATCAGAGCCTAAAGGGAAGGGCTGCATCTGTAAGAAAGAAACTGGACTATCACGCTTTGAGACCAGCTCACTGAAGCTAGAGGCATCCTCCACATCAAGAACTTGAAATCCGTTCAGATAACCAAGTAAAAGAACCCGTTTAAAGATAGAAGGATCAAGCTCTAGGATATCAAAACCAGCCCAAGTAACCTGCCCGGCAAGAAATAAAAGGTAAAATTATAATTATTAGGAAAGCGATGCTGGATTCAGGAGCACATGAATTAAGCATATAAAAAAGTCGCAGAAGCAGAAAGTCTAATCATATAAAAAGCATTTCACCAGAAAACGGAAAAATCAGTCAAATTGCTAATCAGCTAGAGGGCAAAATGTTGGGAACTCTATCTACCAAGAGAAAGCTAATAAAGCAAGCTCTGAAGCTAAAATCAGCTAATATCACTGAGTACATAAAGTACACAATAATGCTAAAGTGTAACTAACAATAATATAATTAAGGAATCTGTACGGTTCCATATCTTACCTTAAAAGAAAGAAATTATTTATTTTATTTTATTTCCTACAAGAGCCGAAAAAAGGTCGCAGATAGAATCCTGTCAAACTATTAAGTAGATTCACAAATGTTTCCGCACAGTAAAATACATTTACGTAGTAGAGGCAAGAATTTGCATCAACAACAACATATTCAAAGATATTGTATTGTAAAAATAGATAATAGAGGAAATTGAGAGAGAGGTTCACATTTGTTCCATTCCAGGTGAATAGCGGGGAGTAGTGTACCTGATCTTTGTGATCCTCGGAAGCAGAGGAAATGGAAGCGGCAACAGAGGCGCCAGCAGAGCGAACAGTGGAAGCAACGGTGGTAGCATTGGAGGAGACGGTCTTGAGGCAGGAAGATATAATCCTCAACGAACTGGGCAACAAACCGTTGTTCTTCCCTTTTCCTTTCTTCATCATTGAAAATGAATTTATTAATGATTAATTATTAATCATTAATTATTATCCTCCCACTTCCACTTCCACTTCAACTCCCCACCGACACTGACTCAGCACAAGAACACCCACCGACACCGGAGACAAACATTTCCGATCAGCAAAGATCGGAAATATCATCCGATTGCAACACGATCGCAGACTAAACAAGCAGTGTGCGTTGCTATGCTTGCTCACTCGGTTTGACTTCAACCTTATGAGCAAGTTCCGAATCCTCGCTCTCTCTTTCTCTCAAGAGAGTTTGAGTTTGTAAGTTTGTATCAAAGTTCAGTACACACTTCGCTTTTGCTTTCTCTCTCATCCATCGCTGCTGCTGTGCTGTTAGACTCCTCCGCCTGTAATTTTGTATTTACTGTTTTCTTTGCTTTTTCTGTCTTCTTCTCCTTCTTCCCCCCTTCCCTTTTCCCCCCCTTTTATTTTATTGTTTCTTTCTATAAACTATAATTAATAAAGCTTTTTTTAAAAAAAGAAAAACTCCTGAGTTTGCCAAAATGGGGTAAAAACGGATTGGGCTTGCAATGCACACAACACGCAAATTCAAAAAGAAATGCAAGAAATTGAAATTTTGACCCTGGAACTAGGATCATGATTGATTTTTGATTTAGATATAGCCCATTGGAATGCTAATAATAAAAATAGTATTATGTTTCCGATGATAATAAATTACATTGAATTTTCTAGACATTATTTCTTATTTTTATTTAAATGCTTTTGAAGAATAATGTTAAATGTAACAATCTAGTCATATAACTTTAATTAAAGTATAATTACAAAAATAAATTAAAATAAAAATTAACTTATTTCTTATAGATATTTTCCCCCTTAATTGTATCTTTTTTAAAATTTGATAATGTAACAATGTTAATTTTAATTGTCACATAATTTTAAACTATTATTTGTGCGTTTTGAAAATTGTAATATTACTCGCTTTAAAATCAGAAAAGAAGTTCCATAGAAAGATGACATCATATTAGACTTATTAGTAACATGATGTGATTAGAATCCATATAATTTTGATCAGCTATTTGTAAAATAGAACATTAATTGCGGAATCCTAAAACTCCTAGCGTTGATTAGGATTAGACCGTAGATGAGACTACTCCCTCATCACCATAGCAAGTTTGTTTAAATAAAAAGAATGAAAAAAATGTTATACAACGACTTTAATTTAACATTGAGAGTGAATTAAATACTTCAATTCTAAAATTTATTAATTAAGAATTTTAATTATAATTAAAAAATTGATAATATTTATTAGGAGAAATTATACACATCTCTTATGAAATTAGTGTTTATTATACATGATACTTTTTTTTGTTTGAAATGTAACATCGGTCTTCCTTAACTTATGTGTTGTTATTACACTAATCTCCCTTGTAGCTAACGTCTATTTAAAAATAAATGGTTAATACATACGTCCTTATACAAAATGATATTTTTGTCTTTATTATTAAAATAGTAGAGAAAATTACACTTACTTCCGTTGAGGTTATCGCCTATTACACTCTACACTCTTCTTGTTTAAAACATGACTTCTTAATATTTTTTCTTGGCAAGTAACCATCAATTCCTCTACTTTAGATTCTAATTATTTTATAGATCTCTTAATTTTATAATAATATATTAATTAAATTTATTAAAAATATAAAAATCAACATAATTAATAAAATGTTTACAGATTCTCTCTTTCCTAATTAAGTACCTAGTAAATCTTTATTTTCTCCCACTTCTCACATTTATATTAATTCTTAATTCTCTTATTTTTAAAATTTATATTAAAAAAAATAAAAAGTGAAGATAATTAATAAAATGTCAACATCACCTTTCAATTATTAAGTACTAGTAAATTTCTATTTTTTTTTATCAATTTACAACAAATTTTTTTTTTTCCAAAATAAAAATAATTAAATTTTGTTTAAGAACAACAATTTCTAGTTTTTCTAAATTAAAATTTATAAAAATTTGTTTAAGAACAATAATGTCTTAATAAATATTAAATATAGTTGTCAAATTGAGTTATGTTTCATATGGGGTAGACTTTACCTATATTGCAAGGATTTGAAACTCATTGAAATCACTTTGTGACTACGGTTAAACTAACTTCTGAGGATTAGCTTCACACCCAAGTTGACTTCCTATTTTTTTTTTTTACTTTAAGATGAGAATTAATGGTAGGAAAGCTTAGGGATGTGGGTGTTTGATTTCTTACAAGAAGCACAAGAGAAAGTTGTTTGGGATTAAAAGAATTTTATAAATAAATAAATAAATTTTTGTTGTAAGGTTTGAAAAAATGTTTGAAAATGAAACCAAAAAAAAAAAAGATAAGATAAATTTTTTAGGGTAAAAGTGATATTTCATAAAATTTTTAAACATCATTAACTTATCTTTGAATTAAAGGAGTGAGAGACGAGTGTCACGTCTCAAACAAGAGGGGTATTGTGAGTAATAAGTATTAACTTCATGAGAAGTAAGTGTAATTTTCTTATAAGTATAAACGTGGTATTTTATAAAAATTTTAAACATCGTTAACTTCCGTTTAAAATTAAGAGAGGTCAATGTCACATCCCAAATAAGATGAGTGTCATGTATAATAAATGTTAACCTTAAGGAAGGTGAGAGTAATTTACCCCATTTATTAATTAAAAAAATAATTTATATATTTCATATGCTAGGTTCATTTCAATGTTTTAAGAACCAGACCGGAAATTGAACCGGCGAGACATTTGGATCATGATTCAATTGGTCGAACCGGTCGAATCGATGGTCGAACCGGATGACGTAATAATTATAATTATAATTATATAAATAATTATTTATATACATATTCAATTAAAATAGCCTTATTTTGAGAGTAACAGGAATTTAAGAAAAAAATTAGAGTTTAATCTTGTTGAAATTATAGGTGTTTAGCTATAGAAGGAGTAAAAGAGAGAAGAAATACTAATAAATAATATGAGATTTGATTGATTTGATGTGTTGTAAAATGTAAAGTATTAACCCCTATTTATACTAATAATTATGTCAAGTACTAGTGTAGTACTACTAGTACAAGCCCAAGCTTACTAATACAATAAGACTCTAGCCCTAATTAAAAAAGGAAACAAATAAGGAAACATACTGAAATTATAAAATAACTCCTAAGATTACTCCCTCAATTAGATGACTAATTGATTTCACAATATATTATAAAGATTTTCTAAAGATATGTTAAGATATTCTAAAGATATATTAAAATTGCCTATAGATATTATGAGATATTCTAACAAATCTTTATTTTAAAAAATAACTATTATTATTTCTTTTAAAAATATTCATTACTATGAAAATAATTATTAATTTTTTTAAAAATCAGTTGGTCCTACTTCATTAGTTCATTTTTCATCGCATAGATATTAAAAAGCTACGTGAAATGGATATAAAATGCGTTCAAATCAGATGAACGAGTAAAAAGTTATGACTTTTGGAAAATATATGTGGAAAAAAATCCTAAAAAACTAATTTAAAAATCTGAAAAAGTAATAAAAAATTCAAAAAAAGTAAAAAAAAAATAAATTGAACTGACCAATTTTTAGAAACCAGGTCGCTGGTTCAACTCGGTTCTTCTCGGTTCAATGGCTAAAACAATTTTTTAGACGGACCAGACCAGCCAGGCATGCAGATCATGATCCAACCGTTTGATCCTACCGGTCCGGTCTGGTTTGATTTTTCAAACATTGGTTCATTTTATAAAGTATCTTCATATTTTAAGTTGAATAATTTTGTCTTTTCAATATTCTTTGTTAATAAAAATATTTTTCAATAAAGTTGATGTTCATAATTTTTTTTTATATAAGTTGATGTCGTTAATTAGTTTATTATAAAAAAATTTAGGTCTTTAAATAATATTTTATTCAACAAAAAAATATTAAATATATGAATATTTGTCACAAGAAAATATAGATATTTAAAATATGTTGTATGCTATAAAATTAAGAGTTATCCATCAAATGACACAATTGATAATTTGTGAAAATTGTCGATAGAATCTTTTTACTGACACATTATATGGGCAGGATAATATGCCACATTGCCACGCCAGAATATCCACAAAATTTAAATGTCTAAATGAAGCATTTCGGTGTAACTAACAGCTATTCGTGCCCATCTCCTAAACATCCCGGGCTTATGGAACGTTTCTCCAATTTTTTATTTTTATTTTTGAGATCGGAAAAGCCAATTTGTTATTCACAAAAGAAATGAAAAAAAAAAACAAACAAACAAACACATAATGGTCTTCATTGTAGTAGAAGTATAAACGAAGTTATTCTCTATTTAATTAAAACTGTCAGATTTCCTTTCGGTGAAACATTTTGTGTATTCAATCTCTTCTTGATTAGTCAATCACCAATCAATGCCTATTTCAAGAAGAAAGAAAAAAAATACATATGCCAATATAATTATAAAAATAAACAAGTACATACGTGATGGCCATTTAATTAAAATTGTGTGGCCTCAATTCATTAGCATATATTGCTGGCTGTTTGTAATGCGCGGTTGATTGTCATATTCCAAGGGCTGGTAAACGTAATATCAAAGATTAGGCACTTGCAAGTTGCAATGGTCTACAACCTAAAGCAAATCTTTTGCAATCATCTGCTTCCAAGAAAAAGATCCTAATCTTATACAGAAAACTTTTACATCCAAAGTCTCTACTGGCTTTCTTTTCTGTGCCTTCCTACCTAGGATCTCTTTTTCAACTATAAATTTGTATATGTAAGAAGAAAAGGGAGGGGGAGAGAAGCAAGTTTTTTTTTCTTCATGCAAATAACTAAGTATTTGACTCTCTTTTACAAAAATAAATAAATAAATTACTATGTACACAGGTTGAGAGGCAATAGCATGCTTTTTTGGGCTTCACAAGCTGCAAAAATTTCGGTTTGATGAGGCAATTTCTATTTGCATAATCTCCAACCCCATCAATGCCGTATGGGAAAAAAACCTTTTTATCAAAAGGAAAATAAGGGATCAAAGAGATCACCACCACCATTCAGTTATCACAACCTCTTTAGTGCGGCTGCTGATGATCATGTGATTCCTGTTCCTTTCAACTATTCAGAATCAAGGAGCTCCTCCAGGAAGACTTTTCGGAAGAATGGCAGTCGAGTTTTCTTCATGCACTTAAAGCAGCTAAGGTTACCATTCAGAAGCTGTACAACCTGCACCAAAAGGTCATTTGCTAAATAATGGACTTTGTTATAGTTACACTACAGAGTTCCATGTCCCCGGGGCTTAATTTACATATACAGAGTCAAACAATAACATTTAACATTAGGGGAAAAACTCATCCAATTTTCTAAATCAAGCTTGAGGTTGACTTTTAGCTCAGTTAGAATTTGCATATTCTCTGCCAGTAGAAAAAATGGACCATGATAAAATAGAGATTGGTATGAAAGACATTAGCATCATACAACATTCAATATGTCACAAACAATCACGCATAATTGCTTACTTCTCATAGTTAGAAGAAAGCCAAATCTCAAGATGGAAAGTTCTGTTGAAATTTTAAAAGAAACAGAAAACGTGCCTGTTTCATAGAGGGCCGACGAATTGAGGACTGTTGTATACATAAAGAAGCTGCCAAGAGCATAAGATTCATCTGCCGAGAGTCAAAGTCATCTGCCAGTGAAGGATCAATCAGCTCCCTAATATCATGCTTTTTTAGCAATGGTTTTGCCTGAAAAAGTAATAGTAGGACAAAGTTAATGCCTAGACTGATCTTGCGTGTATTTAGCCAGGGGCATACAAGCATGAAATTTTTGTTTAAATTAGACAATATACCCACAAAACAAGGCTTTGCTGTGAATAATCAAGTGCTCGCCGCCCACTGACTAATTCTAATAGCAGTACACCGAAGGCAAATACGTCCGTTTTCTCGTCTACTATGCCATGAAGCAAGTATTCAGGAGCA
The DNA here is from genome assembly GCA_023212625.1 of Styphnolobium japonicum. NCBI lineage: Eukaryota > Viridiplantae > Streptophyta > Magnoliopsida > Fabales > Fabaceae > Styphnolobium > Styphnolobium japonicum. The sequence goes on from JALBWW010000005.1 coordinate 4,993,726, forward strand.
AGGTAGCTGTGGTAGCAGTCATAATTGGAACCTGAGTTTAATATGAAACCACAAAATTTATAACAGAGTAATTCTGAAGGTCACAAACACAAACCCAAAAGTTCCTTCAAATTTTGAAACGGTGTGGTGAGTCCAATTCTCTGGCAGCCATTTTGCTAGCCCGAAATCACAAATCTGCGCAAAAATTCCGTAACGTTTCAATTTATTCCTAAAATATTAATGTAGAATTAAAGTCTACTTATGCATTAAGATTAGAAATAGTGCTTTTTAAATGAGGTGGATTAGAGGAGTAAATTAATGTGAAAAGAGAGAGGTTTCATCCATCACATAAAATCAAGAATCTTCCAAAAACATTTGTCTTTGGGGTAAATGCAAAATGCAAAAGGCAGAATGGATTTGTGGTGGTCGATTACTGAATCAAACTTGTGTATGAGAATCCAAAAGCATACCTGAGGCTCAAAGTCCTCCGTGAGCAAGATATTTGCAGCTTTTATATCTCTGTGGATAATTCTTCTTTGACAACCCTCATGAAGATACAATATACCCTTAGCTGTTCCTAATGCAATTTTGTGCCTAAAACACCATGGTAGTTTCTCCTTGGAACCTGATGCGGGAAGAAAGAAACGAAAATTTGATTGAAACGGTAACAACTGGCTCAATAATCAGTAAAACAGGAAAATACATTAAGTCATTAACCCCTACCATAAAGCACTGAAGCTAGGCTCCCTTTTTCAGACAATTCAAGAACTAGATGCATTCCGCCATCTACCCCATAGCCAACCAGCTTAGCAGTATTGGAATGGTTTACATGGGCCATTACGCCAAGTTCTGATAAGAAGTCTCCTATGATTTCATCAGCTGTTCCTCGTGTTAGCCGTTTAATTGCTACTAGTTGACGATTTGGCAAACACCCTTTGTAAACTTCAGCATAACCACCCTTTCCGATCAAATTTTCTGCACCAACCACGGTAAAATTCTAACCAAGGAACTGAATGTTTCTTTAATGAGAAATCTAATTCTGAAGCACGTTGCATACCTTGGCCGAAAGAATTGGTTGCAAGTTGAATCTCATGATAAGTAAAGATCTTCCAGGGTGACATGTTGTTGTAGGGGGACGAACTCGCATCTATGAGACAACTTGGCAGAATAGTGTCCCTCATGCTACTGCTCATTCTTCTTGAGAGCTTGAGGACACTGAGAGGATGCAATGTGGCTATGGGTTTCTTTGATCTGGTCCTCAACAATTGAAGAAATGCATGCCACCTAGAAGCAGGTTTTGAAATATCTTGAGACTCAGAATCCACTGTGGGTTCTTTGGAAGAACTTGATTCTGAATCTGAGCTCCTGAAATAGTCCTCAAGAACTGTAACAGGGGAATCCACCTTTTCCTTCATTTTTGAGACCCACAAACCCAGAATTAAACCCAAAAAAAAAATTACAAACCCACCAGGAAAGTGAGAAATTTTATGATGCAGGATAAATATATATAACTTAAGGAATATAGAATGGATATTTCTCTGGAAACAAACTGTTTTCGTTCTTCCCGCAAAGTATGAGCCCTAAAATATACATTAGGAGCCACACAGTGAACGAAAAAATTGGACTTGATAGGAAAATCTAGATAACCAAATCAGCGAGAACAAAAGTGGGTCCAAATCATATCAAATTGAAGGACATTCTCGGGAACGACTGTATCCTAGAAAAGAAAGATTGGAATATTTAAGTTAAACAGATTTTCCCAGAAAATAAATTAGAAAAAAAAAAAACAAGATAGCTTCCTGAAGTGTAAGATTCAAAGAAGCCTAAGGGATAAGCCAAAGCAACAAGAGAAAACCAAAATTTGAAGAGAACCAAAACAGAAGACACCAAATTACGTATCAGAAAGGGTTCTCTGCAGCCACATAGCAACACAACATCTCTGAAACCCACAAGGTGAAATTCACAGACACTTTAGAAAGATGATAGAAATTCAATCAAACAGGGGGAGAAGAAAAGAAGTTATGCAGCTGAAGAAAAATCTCTGATATTTTTATTATTATTTATATTCAGACTTGGAACAGAGAATCAGAGAAAGGCAGAGCAGGAGAAGGTAGAGAGAACAGAGACGCAGACATCAAAGCTCATTTACTTAGCCTCCCCGCTTCAACAAACAACTATCACTGCCCTTTTCAATATTGCCAGTCCTGGTCACAATGTTTCTTTACAATTTTTCTTTTTATCCAACACATAAAAACGAGAATATTTTGCTGATTAAAAAAGAATAAATGGAAATAAAATAATATATTAGACTGTTATCTTGGTTATGTAGATTATCAACGGGCAACCTATAAAATAAGAAATAAAAATTGAGGATGAGGATTATTATTATGCAATTTGGAGTTTGGATTGTTGAGGACGACAGAGGAGGAGGTAAAGATGGCTTTATCCTTGGCACGGTAGCTTCGTTGGTCAGAGAGTCAGAGACGCCTCTGTTGTGTCCGTGGTCTCTTCTTGGATACGGCACGTGGAAAATGGTGCTTACGGCTTTGCAAACCAACCTCAAAGTTGGCTTCATTCGTCAACGGTGTCACTGATATAAACTGTTATCTAATTAGGGGAGTGAAAATTTAAATAAAAATTATGAATTGAAATTATAATCACTTTTTTATATATTAAAATTTATAAACATTTCCTTTTTCTGTATGCTAAATAACACGGCCCTTTTCCTAACTTTGCAAGGTTTTCTATGGAGCACTTGATTTTTTGCAATACAGAGATTAATTAGTAGCAACCAATTGGAATTGCAATTAACCTTATAGGTCAAATCAACTGGCTCTAACATGTTAGTTTGTACTCAAATTCCTAATTTACTCGTTTCGATCTTATTTGGAAATTACCACTAAATTTATGGAAACTTGGCAACAAAAATCCTGAATTGATTTTTAAGGATTAGATTTTTTTTCAAAAGTTTAATTTTAATTTACTCTTTATATAAAATTTGTTCACATTGTTATTTAATTACATGTTATCACATCATTAAAAGATTTTAATATTTTAAGTAAGTGTTAGTATAATTAATTTTGTTAATAATAAGGTAGGACATAATTAGATAATAATTAAAAAAGTTTAAACTGAAATATTAGACTGAAGACAGTAGCTCAGAAATCATCTACTTCCTAGTTGTTGGTGAATGAATGCAATAGGGGAATAAGCAATATAATGGAGATGTTCGAGAAATAAAAAGAAAAAAAATGTTAATTAACGAAAAGATAAAAATAATGAAAGAATAATAAGTTAGCTAAAAGAAAAGGGATTTGTAAGGTTTGTTGTAGTGTCGTTAGGATCAGATTAAATTGAATAATTAGATTGATAAACAGTGAATCAAATATTTAAATGATTATAATTAAATTTTATAATTAAATTTATGATTAAATTATTTTAGATCAATTAAAATTTAATTAAGTCATTTAATTCATTTAATTAAATTAATTGATCATTATTTTATTGAAATCAATATTTTTTATATTTTATAAATTTTTATATATTTTATGTAACAATATGTCAATATTTTTACGATATTATCTCATTAGATTTAGACAGTTGAATTGACACGTTGAATATAACTTTAACAAGATTAGAATTTGTCAGTTTATTTTTTTCTCAATAAACTATATATCAGCGTGGCCGCAAAGAAGATAGGAAGATATAACCCAAAAAGACGAAAATCCTAACAAGGAAACATACCAAGATAAGCTTGATTGATTTGAAATACAGAACATTCTCTCAGATTCCACCTCATTCGAATAAATTTTTTTTTTTTAAATTTTATAGACCTTTTCTATGGCTGAATAACTTTTTTAAAAAAGAAAAAAGTAAGACTAAGACCAGAAGTTAGTTATACGTGTGCCCACACCATAATTGTCGTCATTGTTATTGCTATTATGGGCTAGACTTGAAACACCTCTGCACTGCTAGGGTTTATCAATTCCCATTTCTTAAAGAGGTCAGGACAGAGGTTTGCCTTTTCTTTTTTTGTTTTTTTCCACATAGGATACAGCCACACACTTACTTACATGTAACATCCACTAACTGGAAACAACGTAACGTGCATACACTCCTACCAATTCCGCCAAATTATAAAAATTATACTTGATTCACTATCATTTCAGCGTAATTAACACAATCACTACGCACAAACCAAACCCCTCAGCCAAGGAACAGAACTGCAACACTCAATGCCTTATTATTATTACTCAACATTCTTCACCAGCAAATCAACTGCGAGGGTCCACAGTTAATCATACCTACGTATTAAATCATTTCTATATATTACCTAAAAAATATTTTTTTTTCTTTTTGCCACTATGTATTGCTTCATACGTACAATTTACCATCATCCAAGTATCTGTTTCTTCGTTTTGCTTTCTGTATCTTTAGATGGATATGAGTGTATCTATTTCGTATACGCATGGGATAGTTTGTGATATAGGTTTGATTGAGGTTTAAGCAGTGTCAACATTCATTTGGTTCTGGTTGGTGGCTCACCCATCTCACCACAAAAGCAAATTTTTTCATTAGTAGGAGGATTTAGCTATTCCACCAACTCCATTCTCTGTTCCTTTTCTCACTTCAGTGAGAAAGATGTCAATAAGTTGATATTTTCTATCAGACAAAGCACTCCGCTTAACGTTTTTTTTTTTTTTTTACTAAGAAACTGATTGAATACGTAGTTTTAATATTTAATTTGTCAACTTAAATATAAAAAAATAAGTAAATACCTAATTTAGTCTTCTAAAAATATACGGGACATCAGTTTGGTACTCTAATTATTTTTTACATCAAATTAATCTTCTTGGAGAGACCAATTTAATATAAAAAATAACATTGGAGAACCAATTTGATGTAAGAAAATTAACATTAAATGACTATTTTGATGTCAAAAATGATTTAATGACTAAATTGATGTCCCTTGTATTTATAGAAGACCAATTTGAGTATTTACTAAAAAAAAAGTTACATTATCAGCAAAAAAATTGCACACAATAATACATATTATCTTATTGTTTAATTTATTTTTGGATTTTGAGCTAAATCTATTTGATGACGTTTGATTGAATATAATTGACTAATCAAACGTTACCTAGTCATGGAATTATATGTTTTGATGCTCAACTCGTTCATGTTGTGTATAAGCTGATCTCAACAAAAAAATAATAATAATAGCATGCATATGTTTCAATCTGGTTATGCAGATTGAGTCTCGGAGTTGAGACAGGTTATATGTGTTTGAGCGTGTGTGTGAATCTGAGTTAAACTTATAAACTGTAGTCGCAAGCAAAAGGAATAGGTTCTGAATAAAGGAATCCACGCTTGCACTGGTAAACTTGTGAGACTTTGCATAATTGTGTGAACTACGGTTTTCTGATAGTGTATACAATAAACCCTTTTATAAATTGAACAATCACGTGCAGGGGATGATTATTTATCACTTTAATATAATATGTGATAAATTTGACAAGTTCCAAGCTGATGTGAAAAACAAAATTTTAAAAAGAAAACCCTGACTTGCAAGTTGGAAATAATGTTGATGAACATTCAAATTGTTTAGTGCCTGTGTTTTTCCTAATTGTTGAAAAAATTGGCTCATGTATATCTTGATAGGATTGGTTTTATTTATTTTTAATAATTATCTTTGGTGATTTGGAAAATCTTAAACCTTTGTTTGGATGGGGAAAGAAAATGAAAAGCAAGAAAATGAAGAGAAAAGTACACTTTCCCTCCAATGTTTGGGTGAAGAGAAAAAGAAAAGAAATAAAATAAGAAATATTCTTTTTCTCTTATTTGGTTGTGTAGAAAAGTAAGGAAAAAGAAAATATAATTATATAAAATGACTTATAAACCCTTAATATAATGTAATAAAATATAAGTATTTGTTATTTTTCATTTTACATCTCTAGCACACTTCTTATAAATTAGATAAATAAATAAATAATATAAAAAGTATTAATATTAAAAAATTAAAAACTTGACACCTAAATTAATTTAAAAGATTATTTTATTTATAAAATAATATTTTTCATTTTGGGACAAATAAGTTAAGCAACTTCAAATATTCCCTCATCCCTTGCACAAGTAAATATAAAATAAAAACTTTTCTTTCCTATTATTGTTGTTGAAAAAATGAATATAACCGTATAAGTCTTCAACTTATCATGGATGCAGCAGCAGGAGTATAGCCAATCTTCATGAAAGTGGGTAGAATAGTAATTTTAGTCCATCATCTTTGCATGATTTCAGTTTTCTTCCAGTTGAGAGAAGAAAAGTTTTAGGTGGGTCCCTTTTCTTCTTTCCTTCTTCTTTTCTTCTCACGTCCAAATGAATGAAAATGTCTAAATCTTCATATTTTTTCTCCTCTTATTTTCTTTTTTCCAAAAATCTATGGATCCAAGCAATGCATAAGGATTTAAGTAAGTCTTTAAGGATTTGAGAAAATTTACAAAATTTAAAATATCTATTAGAATAATTAAAGGCTGAGGAGTCTTAGTTATAAATAATATCAATGATCTAGGTGTATGAGTAAGAGAAAATGATAAGAGGTTTCAAGTTATGAGAAAGGGTGTACAAGGGGTTTTAGATTTGTGTTAAGTTTTAAACTCAGTGATTATTCCAGTACTATTTTTCTCTCATAGTGAAATTGTTTTATCTCATAGGGGTGGACATAGGCATGAGACTTATCAAACCACATTAAATTCTCTTGTTTTTGTACTTATATACTTATATTATCGTCTGTTAGTTTTATTTTACCAATGTTTTTATGATGTATTTTATTTCTTAAAATTATATGAGTGTTTGAAGTTTCTATTCTGCTTCAACTCTAATCCTCTACCCAAAACTAATATCTTTTATTTTGGGCCTTGGATTATGCCTGAGGTTAATTTAAGTAAATTCTTTAAGTTGAATCCAACGAATTTTTGAGAACTCACATTTTCAAGATTCAAAGCAATGTTTTAAATGTAAAACAAAAATTCATTTGTTTTCGAATTACTTATGGTTGACTATCAAAGTAGCAACAAATGCATGTGGCATGCAAGAGGGCGAAAACAGAGTTATTATGCTTGTACATGCACAACCAACACAAACTTCCTTTCCTCTTCGGGAAAATGCCAAAAAAATTGCACAGATTGTGGATAGATTTGGAAAACCTAGATTTCGATGTAATTAATAGACTGATAGTAGATGGAAAAGGAGTAAGATGAATATGATCAAACAATTTCAAAGTTTAAACTACCAAAAAAAAAAAATTTCAAACTCGAAAATCTTTTGGTTATCTATATGTTGTACACATATATAGGTTCTTTGGTTTCTATTTTGTTACCTTATTTTGCTCTTCAATGAAGACTCATTTTTTTTTTTGTAGTTAAAAGATGTAATATGTCAAATTTAAATAAGAGGTTAAGCCCTTTATGATAAGCTAATAAAATATCAGGATTAAAAAAAAAAATCAAACTTTCACTCTTTGTTTAGTCAATATTGATTGGTCTAAATTTGTACTAAAATGATATGTAATTATTATATATAATAATTTCATACATCTTTGTAATACTTTAATGAATAAAATGCTAGAATTTTTTAGAATTCCAAGTCTCTATAAATTTAAAATAAAAATATACTTTAGAGTTTCCAATTCAGATACCCAAAGCACATAATATACAAAAGTGTAAATTGGATCGCATATTCTCTTTTAGCCAACAAGAGAAAAGGAGGGCGAAGCAACGTGGGACTCCCTCAGGCTTTGTTTGGTATCATTGTGGAAAAGGAAAAGAAAGGGATATGATAGAAAAGAAAAGAAAAGAAGGGAAATGAGAAGTAAAGAGTTATCACTTACTTTATTTGGTATCATCGAATGGAAAAGAAATGAAATTTCTCTTCCTTTGTTTAGTTTTATTAAAGAAAATAAAGAGAGAGAAAAATAAAACTAATAAAAAAAATAAAAATGGCATGACAACTTCTTTTCCTCTCAATCCATGGGTATTGGGGAGGATGGAATATTGGTGGGACCCATGAATTTTTTATCCATCCAAATCATTTTCCTTTCTCTCTAAACTAAATACCAAACAAAGGATGATGACAACCCTTACCTTCCTTTCCTTTCCTTTCTCTTATAATTTGCATACCAAACATAGCCTTAGTCTGCAATGTGCAATCTGCAATGTGCGATGTGCTATAAGACTGAAAGATCACGTATGGTAAAAATAAGAGAATAGTAAACACTTATTTTAATTTTTAAAAAATATTAATGTCATTAGATTTTTTAATAAATGGATATATTTAAATCATTTTTTAATATTAATTTTTGATATTAAATTAATTTTTTAATAATATTTTTTATATTAAATTAGTCATTTAATGTTAATTTTTACACTAAATTAATCCTAAAAAATGATTTTTTTAATTTCTTAATGTATCCCCCACGTGCAATAGCAGAAACTAATCGCTTGAAGTATTGAAATTTATTTAAGGAGTTGACTTCTTTCAACAAATATTTTTCTATACACATAAATTAGAAATTGAATCCCTAATTACATATTTAAGGGACTAAAATATTTAAAAAAACTAATTTAATATAAAAATTTATTAATAAATTAAATTAATTTCACTTATATATTTTAAGAATCAAAATATGTATTTAATCTTTCTACCGCTTATTTATCAATATCTACTTGTAAGAATACTCCACCACTCTTTATTACCATGATTTATTAATTAGTTTAGTTATATTTTTTCTTGATCTTTAATGTGAGCATCTTATTGGGATTTTCTACAATATCCCTTGTGTCAGCTAAATAATATTAAATGAAAATTTAAAAGCATTTGTGAAAAGCCAATTTTTATTCGTAAGCTAGATAAACTTTTCCTTCCACACACCAGATCTTTGACTTATTTTTTAAATAAAAAAAATCAGCATTAATGATTTTCAATTTTATGGACAATAGGTAGCATAAAAAAACATATAAACAGTGGTTAACTGTCAATCAAAACGTCAAACTCTAACCATATCATAGATAAAGATTAAAATAAATATTGATGCTGCATACGCATCGGATTCTAGCAATGGGGTTCGGGGTGGTGTCACGATTAGGAAGAATTGTGATGGGGAGTTACGAAAAAAAAATAAGTTAAACATAATGGAGTTATTATTAATTATTTATTGGGTAAGAAAAGTTATTGATAAAATTTTTTAAAAATAAATTTAAAGTAAAAATACAAAAATGTGATTTGCAAAAATTAGGTAAGATTTAAGAGTTAATTATGCACACAGAAATGTGAAAACTAAATCTTATTGCACCCTTAATACATCTGTTCTAAGATGGTTACTTTAAGTTAATTGTGTAAATTTTACAACCTAAACGATATCTATTTTATCCATTTTAACAAGTAGATAAATTAAATAAGAACAAATAATTATTTATAGATGACAAGGAAACTAAATTGTAAAAATTAAAAAATTTGGCTTGACTTATGCTCTTACGTATCTTCTGGTACAATGGAGAATTTAAAGCCACATATTTCTATTTAGAAAATAATTGTGGATTTCTTAATTTTAAAATTAAAAGATTAAAGAGAAAAGACAATGGGTCCTTACACGCAGAAGAGAAAAGACAATAGGCGCTGAGTCCCGAAAAGTAAATAAGAATGGCCCATGAGTCTCGGAAAGTAAATAACAGTGGGCCTTGAGTCCCAACAAGGAAATGACCCTTTTTATTTTTCAAAAGAAATCTATTCTTGCATGAGATTCAAGACGACACTGAGCCGCACAATAAACCATTACCACTCCAAATGTCACTGGAGACAGCACAAGGTTGTACAAACAGTCTCATTGGTCGTTGCATGGACATTTATTAAAACCTAAAACTAACAGGCTTAGCACTAAGAAAAAAAAATAAGGACAACAAAATAGGGAAAGAACTGATCGGTCGATCGACATTCCGAGCATATCAGGGAGGATCTGACCAGTCCATTGATTATGCAATTGGAATCATAATCTGGTCGGTCGGTCAGCCGATTGAAAATAGGAGAGGAGGTACCCAATTGGAGACCAAAACACATGAGACAGCAAAAGACTCAGTCGATCATAGGAGATCATGGAAAATGATTATCCGACCGATTGGGAATCGATAAGTCAAATAGTGATCATGAAAAGGTGCACGATTGGTCAGAAATGATCGATTAAAGGTAGGTGGTGATCGACAGGGTAAGCTTGGTCGGTTAGATGATTAAAGGAATAGGTTTGAGGATTGTCTGATCGGTCATGTCTGATTGGTCAGTGATTGTTCTAGGTGAGGCAAGCATTTGATCGATTCTGTGGTGGGGATGAAAAAGATGGTAATTGGTCAGGACCAATCGGCTAAGGGTAAGATCGGTAAAGTGTGAACTCGGTCGGTTGAGTTGATGGGGAAAACCGTTAAAGGGGGTTGGTTCGGTTTGATAAGTTGATGGATAAGTGGGTTAAGGCTAATGTCTGCTTTGTCAGTCAAGTAATAGGGTAAAGTGTTAAAAGGATCAGATCAGTTTGGTGAGTTGAGGAATTAATTGGTTAAAGATTAAGGTCTGCTCGGTCGGGTAGTTGATCTGATAGGTTATAGGCTAAGGCTAAGTCTGCTAGGTTGATTAATTGATCTGAGGGTTAAATGGGAAATGGTAGGCTCAGATCGATCGGTTCGGAAATCTGAGATGTTGGTTGGTTAAGGCTGGATCGGATATGATCGATCGATTAAAGATAGGTTTAGGAGATATCCAGGAAAATGCTTTAATCGGTTGAAGAAGCGGGGGTCGGTTGCAAATAATTTGGGGAGTAGGTGATCGGTCAGGAAATGGTTTGGACATGGGTGTTCAGTCGAAAAATGGTCTGGAAAGTGGTGGTTAGTTGGAAAATGATCTGGGACGTGATGGTCGGTCGGACACGGGTACAAGCTTTATTTTATGATTTTTACAGATTTGGAATGTTGTTTGATGGATATTAGGGTGAGTGTTGATGCTGTATTTGGAGACAAATTAGGAGATATTTGCGGTGGTTTTGGTTATTCATGAGTAGCTTTGAGTGGTGTTTTATAATAGGCATGTAGATGACTTGTTTTTGACATAATGGCGTAGGGGATGGTATGTGAAATGATTGGGTAGTGATGGAGGTTTATAATTTGTATAGATATGAGAGGGAAAAAAAGGAATTTAACCAAAATCTCAAACCAAAGCAAAAGCCAACAGATAGATATTGCAACTACATGACATGCGTGACAAACATTTAGAGGAGTAGAGCCATATGAAAAGTAAAAGGCTTGGAAAACTAGGAAACTTACCTCTTAAAGCACAAACGGGAAATGATAATTGATCAAACCTTTTTTTCAGAAATACAAACTCCTCCTCTCTCGGTTTTTCTCTTTCTTTTCGACTCTTTCCATTGAAGAAAACCAAAAGTCCTCTATCCTTTATATCATCTCCAAGTGATCATCAAGTCTAGGGTGTAGGAGGTGGCTGAGGGTCTTTTCCCCTCTGATCCGCTGATCACCTCTCACTTGCTTTTGTCGTGCCTACCCATATTCAATCCTCTAAAGTCAACAATATTGAGTAACATGTGTGCAGAGGGTCGATGCAAAGTGTGTGTAAAGGTGAGATTGACTCAATGGATGCTGGGCCTAGATTTGAGCCAAATTCTTATTCTCTCTCTTTTTTTTTAACACCCGATCAAAATGTGGTGTTCACAGGTAGTGAGTCGAGACTTCCTTCCTGGAGCATCTACCTCTTTGGTTTGCTCAACAACTCTATTTATTTGATGTGGTTATAGAGACAAACTCACAAGCTAGCTTAGGTGAGGGACATTAGTCAGCATTCAGTTGATGTTTCTGAGTTGGATCTAATTTTGGAAGATATTTGATTCTCATGAAATGGTTTTCATCTTATTTCTTTTAGCTTTACTTCTAGATCGAGCAATATGGTTGCTCATAGGCTAGGCAATTTTGCTTTGTCTATCACCGAGGCCTCATCTTAGACTGAGGATTCTACTAATTCTCATGCTAATGTTTTGTCCTCTGACTTAGTTTAATGGAAATCCATATTCTATCTCCAAAAAGAAGAACATTATTTTAGTAAAGCAAATAAATTAATATGGAATGTCATAAATTAAAAAATCAGGGAGAAAACTATGATTGTTGTAATAGCTATTAGTTGAATGAGTTTGATTTGCAGAATTAATTTTTATTGCTATAATCCATTAACATATTCTCATTAGTCTTTCATATTTTGTTTCAAAATCACTTTAAGTTTTAATAAAATAATAATTTTCACTAAAAAAAATCATATTTTTCCAATTATGATCATTCTCTTGTAAAATGAGACTTCTTTTTATTAAAATTTTTGGCTTAAATTATTTTATTTAATTTTAAGGTAAAATGCATAGAATCTCCTTTAACTAAAATTATGAAAAAGAAATTAATTGAAGAAAAACTATTTTTGTGTATTTTGCATTCTCTAATTCCTTGGTTTCGGTTTGATGCACGTGTGAGATGGAAAATTAGTCTTTTTCTTTTCTTAGGACCTTCTAGACGAAATTGATCTAAGAAAGAAAACAAGAATCAAGAATGAGAGAGTCGGAGAGGATAGATTTCATTTGAGAGAGAGAGAGAGAGAGAGAGAGAGAGAGAGAGAGAGGGGATGAATCGTGAATGAGAAGTAGTCAAAGCACCAATTTTACTAAACCACTACTAGGACAGGTCGAGTTCGTGGAAGCACCCTATCTGCTACTGTAGTATCAACTCATCAAAGAACGTCAATGTAGTTGGCTGCTCAGCTCAAGACTCAACAGGCCTCAGACTCAGCAGTAACTGCCTCCTCCACCATGGTCAAATACCAATATCTCTCTCTCCTTTCTTTCCACTCCCACATCCATCTTCATGTTCATCCTTATATTCCCACCAACCCCTTCACTTTCATTCTCACCCTTCCATGACCCCCTCCCCAATGACCCTTCTCTACTACCTCCTCTTCTTCACCTTCCTCCTCTTCACTTTCCCTATCCCTTCCCTCTCCGCCAACGCCACCGCTCCTTGCCCCCTCAACATCACCCTCCTCAGCGATCTCAGCGGCGGCTCCAGACCCTCCTCGTTCGACTACGGCACCAGGTGCCAGTTCATCCGCCAAGCCATCCGTCTTGTTCAGTCCGATTACCTTCTTCGCAGTGGCTTCTTCCTCCCTCCCCTCAACTCCTCAGAGTCATGCTGGAAAGACTTACAGTCTTACATCAATGAATTCGAGCCAAACTTGGATATTCGCTCCTCCTGTGGCTTCCAAACCAGCTGGATATCTCAGGGTTGCATGAACATCACCACACGACAACAATTCGAAAGCTTTGTTCCTAAGACAGTGCTTCAAGATGTGCAGGGGAATTGTAATCAATCCCTTGAGAATAATTCACCCTGCGCCCTCTGCACTACCAGCTTGTCCAACTTGCGAGCTTCCTACTTGACCGGACCAACCATTGGGAACGTCTCTGATTGCACCGATTATACCACAATTTATGCCGCTGCTTTCTCCAATCAGTATGGACCCTCTGATCCTGGAACTGATAAGTGCTTGTTTTCCCTCGTTTTTTCATCTTCGGGTTCCAGTGGTGGGAAACGAAAGGTTGTTGTTGTGGTTGTTTCGATTGTTTGTGTCTTGGTGTTGTGGCTTATAATTGGTGGGTTTTGGGCTTATTGGAAATTGAACAAGAATATGACGGGGAATAGGAATATTAGTATAGCTGAGATGAGTTTGGTTTCTGGGTTGGATTCCATGAACGAGAGTACCACTTTGATCAGGTTCACGATTGATGACGTTAAAAAGGCAACTAAGAACTTCTCTAGGGACAATATAATTGGGAGAGGGGGTTATGGGAATGTGTATAAAGGGACGCTGCCAGATGGGAGTGAAGTTGCATTGAAAAGGTTCAAGAATTGTTCGGCTGCAGGTGATGCAAGTTTCACTCATGAAGTTGAGGTTATTGCAAGCGTTAGGCATGTTAACCTTGTTGCTTTGAGAGGTTATTGTACTGCTACAACTCATTTAGAAGGTTACCAGAGGATTATTGTTTGTGATTTGATGAAAAATGGGAGTCTTCATGATCATTTATATGGTGGGATGAAACTCAGTTGGCCAATCCGTCAACAGATTGCCTTAGGCACGGCTAGGGGATTGGCTTATTTGCATTATGGGGCTCAGCCTTCCATCATCCATAGGGATATTAAAGCCAGTAATATACTTCTGGATGAGAAGTTTGAAGCTAAGGTAGCAGACTTTGGACTAGCAAAGTTCAACCCTGAGGGAATGACGCATATGAGCACCAGGGTAGCTGGAACTATGGGGTATGTTGCTCCCGAGTATGCTTTGTATGGGCAGTTGACAGAGAGAAGTGATGTCTTTAGTTTTGGTGTTGTGCTTCTTGAGCTTTTGAGCGGGAGGAAGGCTCTTCAAATGAACAATGATGGCCAACCCTCTGCTTTGACTGACTGGGCTTGGTCATTAGTTAGAACAGGTACAGCTTTGAATGTTGTTGAAGATGGCATGCCAGAACCTGGTTCACCACAAGTTCTTGAGAAGTATGTGTTGATTGCTGTACTTTGTTCTCATCCACAGTTATATGCTAGGCCAACAATGGATCAGGTTGTTAAAATGATGGAGACTGATGAATCGGTACCCTCAATACCGGAACGGCCAATCCCTCTTGTTGCTGGGAGGATAGATATTGAGAGATCTGTCAGCAGTAGTGGCTCGGGTCAGCTCTCTAGTCCAACTGGTTATCAAGCATATACATTGGAAAGTGACCGCCGTTCTTCTAATTCTAAGGAAGAAGAAGGAAGCTCAAGCTCCAGGATTTTGAGTACTGAGGTTTGAGGAACTGGATTGTCTTGCACTAGGTAGTGTCAGCATAATTTGTAAATTTAGATTTTAGATTGTATGTTTCCTGAAGCGTTTTCTGTTACAAAGCCAAAACGGATGTACAAAATTTGATTCTTTTTAGAGTTTATTTAATGGCAGCTGAGTATGATCAGGTTTTGCTGATTTCAGTGTCAGATTACTCTATTAGTACTAATCTTTCATTTCATATTAGGAGGAGTAATGCTATATAACATCCTCCTCACATCCTCCTAATTACTTAGAACAGAAAGTATTAAGTAATTAGTATTAAGTAATTAGGAGGATGCTTCAAATTTGAGCAAGCATGTATCTAATTTGATGAGCTCAAAGCTCAGTTGGAGCTTGTATCTCTCCTTGTGCCACAACTTACTAGTTATTACTATATGTTGAAGCAGAGGAGTGAAATTGGTACGGCAGTTTGCTTTCAATGCCAATTGCAGTTTGGTTATGTCAACTGTCATGTTGTGGTAAGAGTGGACTGCGGATCATCCAGAGTGGGTCATCAGAGGATAAGGGCTAGTTAATGTAAAACTGAAACAAGCATGAATGATAGCCCTAAAATAAGAGAAGCTGGCATAGATGTCTCTCTCAAGCAAAGTGGAACATGTTCGCTTGCGTTGTGGGTTAATCCAGGCTGCCTTTGTTAATGATGCTTGGTTGGCTTATTCTTATTCTTATTCTTGATATCGTGCCCCAACTGGCTTTTATTTTATTGCACAACGGAACCTGAACTCCCATTATAACCATAAAAGAGCTGGCAGGGTTATTAATATTATCAGACAAATATACAGATCTCTTAAATATTAGGATTGTAACAGACAGGGTTAACATAAATTCATGCAGTCTTTGTTAGACAACAAGACAAGTAGGCCGACATAATTAATGATCAGAGAGCTTTTTTTGGTGCTTTGATTGGTGTATTCTCGAATAATTGACAATAACAACCACTAATGATGTGGCTGGATAAAGTATTCTTGAATTTCACAAACTTTTAAATTCTGGAAATTTAAAACACCGTGATTGAAATACCAGAAATAGTAAAACATCATGTTTGTATTGAAGTTATGGAACATCCCATAATTTATACACCTATTTTATTGGCACCGTATGAAACACAAGCAATTCATCACCAATCTTGACATTGAACAATATGCAACTTTATTCCAGTGAGAATTTTTTATGATTGAAACTTATCCTCCTTGATCAAAGTCAAAGAATTAGTCATGGGGGTCCTTTAGCTGCAAAGAAATGCAACCAAGTAGAAAGATCAAGCTATTGTCACCCAAGCCAAACCCATGCCGTGCTGCCACTGCACAACCTATTTGGTATAAATCAAAATTTAGCCTTAACATGAATAAAATCTGGGTCCTATGTGTGAAGAAAAGATCCCTTACCATTGCGATACCACGCTTGGTGATGAAGCTCCTGCTTCAGGAAATAGTGTAGAATTTCAACCTCTTTGGAAGTTATTGGGCTGTCCTTTATAATGGATCTGGATGTCTTTTTTTTGTTTTTGAAATATTGGCCCAGCGATTTCAGTTGCTTATTTTACAGAAAACAAGTTATTATTTTCAGGTAGCTTTTTTTGGTACAATAGTTGGGCTGGTTTTTTTTTGGCTAAACTTGACACTTCTCGCCCTCGGGACGATTCTGTGATTTTACAACATTTTCTCATGGCCATGGGTTTTGAATCTTCTCCTTCTTGCAAACCGCCAAACCCTTCGTCTATTGTTTTTGTAGGGGCTTGTGTTTTTCTGTTTGTTGTCCCCTTTACCTAAATTTTTTTAAATTTAAATGTTATTATTTAAAATTTAAAATTAAATATTTTTTATGTGTAAAGCATAGTTGTATAACCCGAACCGGTAGTTAACTCGATTAGAAGGTTGGGTCAACAATTCAATCGGCGATTCAACAGTTAGACTAAAAAATTTGACTATAAAAAGAAAAAAAATGTTATAATTATATATATATATATATATATAAGCATGCTATATAAAAAAATTACCTCATACATTTAAGAGTACAAACTTAACATTCTACAACTCAATATAAATTTAAAATTTTACATTATCAGTTTGTCCAATGTACTTTAAACTAATATAAATGATAAATTATTTAAGAGTCAGTACAAATCTAATGTGTTAAAATTACATATCAAACAAAAGGCTTCTAGTAAGTTGTAAAATGATTGTGAACTAAAGAAAAAAGATGACGACAATGCTTTACTTAATATTTTTTACCCCACAAAAAATATTGACTCTGTTCATGAAAAACTTAGCCAAATCAATCGGGTCGACCAGGTTTTTCTAGGTCAACAAAAAAATTTGTAAAAGACTTAAATCGGACTTGTCAACAGGGCGAGTCACCAATTTTTTGGTTCGACTGGCTGCTTCGGTCCGGTTCATACAATTATGGTGTAAAGTAAATACAAATTTATTTTTAAGAAATATATTATGTTATTATTTATTTACATTCATAATTCTCCCAATTTACAGTCCTATACTTCGTCCCCCCCCCCCCCCCCCTCTTTCTCCCCTTTCTCTCTCTCTCGGGGGCACAAAAATGTGGCTACAACGGAGGTTTGCAGGGGCTATGTTATGAATCCATCCAAATACTTGGAGGTAGGTACCGCAAAACAAAGTAAGATAGTGTGGTGTTATAACTAATTGAATGACAGTGTAGTGTTTTTTTTTATGGGATAATTCCGTTTACATATTGAGCTAATAAATTTGAATATAAATTAAATTATGATTAAGACGAAAAGAGCATAATATAAAATAATACTCTTGTTTTTCTAACCTAATGAAAGTGAGGATCGATTCTAGATTTGGGTTAGAATTTCTAACCTTGTGCTCTGACCTTGTGAAGAAAATGGAAAAGTAGTCCTTTGAAAAGTGGATCATGAATCATTGTGAGGCGTTCTAGAATATGTCGAAGCAGGATTTGACTTGTCATGAGAGAAACATGAATGCCCAAAAATTATTGGGATCAGGTTTTTAACTCTAGGCTGCAGCATTCTCTGGCTCCTTGGTACGACCTGGAATCAGGATAATATCATAAATGATGGCTCAGATATATTCCTCCCTTTCTTTCATTTATACACTTCATTCTTGGTCATAAAAACTGTTTGGTGCTTCGCTTTGGAAATGTTTGTTGGTTTGGTCCAGTGCATGTTCAGCCATCTAAATCTTTTATGCATGTGCCAGAGTTGGCAACAAATTGAATAAGGGGGTCTTCATCTTACCTTAGTATATGTTGACAGAACAAAATAACTGCTATAGTGTAGGAAAAGCATTGCAAAATAACAGATATGGAGACGTTCTGGCCTAACAAAACTTTCTAAATAGTCATGGATTTTCAATTAAAAACGGTTAAACCCATGATATAACATTTTTTTCAAGATAATTTTAATAAATTACAGTGCAGTTAGTGTTTTTATCGTATGTATCTTAGTTTCCAGCCATTTATGTAATTGATGCCCAGAAGGTGTATCTTCGTACCTAGAAGTAGAATGAACTAATTTACTTTCAACTCGTGTAAGAGAATCTCATAGTCATGAATTTTATGGACATTGTCAAAGAATGAGAAGCAAGAAATCACTCTGTAGATTTTTTAAGTTCTTAATCAAAAGCTATACAAATTTAAAACAAAAAAAAAATAATGCGCAATACATCACATCTCACCCCTTCTATTTCATATTCTTCTAAATCTATTTGAAGAACAATGTATACAGAACATAGGACTATGAAGCAGGAACAAAACCAACTGCCCCATCTCCGAAATATAATAATCATACTAATCTAAACTGAGGAGGAAAGTAGTCAACCTATCTCTCCAGTGTGTATTTGAAAGATACCTTTTGATGGAGTTGATTGTGTTATTCTTACAACTTTCTGTCTCGGTTGTGGCGGTTTCTTTGTCACATTTTCTTGAGGGTTGCTATTTACTTTTACCACATCAACTTTCACTATGTGATGATCTGATGTTCCTTTGGAAGAAAGTACTAAATAGGACCCGGGAACGAACTTAAATGGAGAATCTGCGGATGACAATATGTAGTCTACCCGAGTTCCATATTTACATGTCCCTTGGACACCTGCATAATATTTATAATTTAAGGAACTCAGTATAAGAGAAAAGCTGAAGTTTCAAAAATTAAAAGCTTAAAGAGGTTCAAAATTGAACTTTCAAAAACGAAAGCTTGAAGCTTAAAGAGATTGTACTTTGGCCTTTGGCAATCATGACAACTGACTCGCATTCCCCTGCAAAGTCCTTGGCATCCGTGTATTGTTTACTCTTGAGATATTTCATCACTTCAACCTTTGGTGTTGGCTTTCCCATCTCTTCGTAGTACTGGACACAAATGAACCAATTCATAGAAAATTAGAAATTGATCTTTATTTTTGTTATCCTTAACATCAAAAGGAAAAAGGAGAGATAAATTGAGGTTCTGCCTGATATACCTTTACAATATCTGTCCATCTTTCTTGGGAGTAATCTGATTCATCGAGTGAATTAAGGCCTCCAGCTAAGATGTGAGGCTCATCATTAGATTGGATTATTGCATTTATCTGCTTCATTCGCCAGTTCTCATCAAGATGATCAAGGTGGGTACTGTAAAAATTGAGTTCACCTGCTTGGGGTACATCGATAGTGGCCTTCAGAACATTCCTGTGGCCAAGAAATTACAATTTGTTGCATGTCACATTCACCCTTGTTGCTCGGTCATTCTCTAAACTCAGAATTTCAAAGCTAGATTTCTTTTATTGTTCTAGCTTGATTGCTATCACATGTTGCATTTCCACTCATGTTTCCATAGTCATTCTTTAATAGATGGTCATTAGCAACAGATACCTTTGCAGTAAAGTAAGACAAATTTCTTACTTTAATTATAATGAAATTGAGCAAGAACAGCAATATACTATTCTCTCCTTCAAGACCAGACAAATTTTATGTTTGTATGTCTAGCTATTTCTTGAAATGGAAGCATCACTTAGTTTTTGCAATAGATATTCCAAGATGATGACAAACTGTACCTACATTGCATCATACAAATTTACTCGATACCAACATAAAATTATTTTATGCTGCTTATAGTATATGTTTTGTTTTCCATAAACACAAGCAAAAGCATTTTATATCGTGGAAGAGTTGTTATAACTTTCAAGGAAATAGACCACCATTAGTATTTGCGAGAATCTGAAAGTTTACTTAAAACAAGAGCAACATTAATTGTTGGAATCAACCCCGAGTAAGTCTATATGCAGTATGTTCTGCAAAACCCAGAAAATATAGACAAAAATGCTGAAGGACTCTAAAGAAGGAAATCTTCTGCAGAGCCATGGAAATCGATGTTCCTTTATTGGAATATTTTGAGGTGTAACTAAATAAAGTATCTACTTAGTTGATCTTAAGTCTCAATAAATTATTCATCCATAAATTGCTTCACAAAGTTGCTGTTTGCGGTGAAAAATAAAATCAGTCTGAAAGGAACATTGATGACAACACATAATCCTAAGGAGTAGGTGGGATCAATCCTGCCTCGCTGCGTACAGCTATTACAGTTGGCATGCCCTGTATCCTATCATTGCCGGTGGCACGTAGAAGAAAACAAGGAAAGAACTAAGGAAGGGTATGGCAGTTTAAGATTCATGTCATGAAACAATACAATTTTGAGTAAAGCTATGCATATACAACACGTAAGGGGGGTCATTCCTTGAGCATTTGTTTGGACGAGTAGAAAGTGAATGATAAATATTCAATTTGGCTTTTGGAAATTCCCGTGTGTTCGTTTAAGAGTTATTTTTATATTAAAAAGTTTTGGAATAATTGGCGACTTTATGAGCAGAAAAGTGACTATGTTTTCATTTTTCTTTGCAACGGCCCAATCACGAAGATTAAGAAGCTTCTACGAAATACACTCAACATACAACAGTAAAAGGTATTACAAAATATATTTTTGGTCCGTGATGATTAATTTATTATTCTCATAAAGTTGCAAAAACGAGTGGTTAGAAAATAATCACAAGTCCTAACCTGAAATCAGTGTCATCAAAGATCTTCTGAGCTTTCCACCGCTTGATTGGCCACTTGGACAAGACAGCGTTGCCGTACTCTGGTGCCCAGCTTTCAGCAAAGACATAATTCATACCCAGAGATCGAGCCAAATCAGACAAAGGCTTCATGGCATTCTCTTCCTCTGCCTTCACATCTTGAAGAGCCAAAACATCAGCATCCAATTCTCTAAGAACCTCAAGCACTGTTCTGCTGCTTCTGTGGATCTCGCTGTCAACACCATTTCCCGCAAAACCAGAAAAACTCGCAAAGGGTCTCATCACGTGGTTCTTCCTCCCTCTCGAAGAGCCCTCTTTGTCGTGTTCCGAGAAGCTAAGTTGTCGGTTTCGCAGCAACGAAATCTCGTTCTCTGGTAAATTGATGGAAACTCTTAACTTGGATTTCGCGAACTGGTGTTGCTTGGTGACATTGTTGTTTGGTGTATTCATGGAATTGGGGTGCAGGGGAGATTGCTTCAATATACTTTTTGGACGATCATTCGCTGACTTTGCTCGCAAATTAAGGTCAAATGGTCGACCAAGTTTCAGAACACCACCATTTTCGTCGTCAAAGGTGGATGCTTTTTCTGCCTTGGGAAGCGCGGGTGCCATGGAGAACAGGGCAGCGTTGAAGGTCGCAATCCGTATTGGTTTCTCGGATTTTGGAGTACCCAATTGAGTGTTGGGATGAACCACAGCCGAAAAATTCATGCTTGGTTCGCGTTTAGCATCGTTTTGAGGATCTTTTGGGCTGCGCTTACCGAACCTCTTGATTACTATTTTGGACTTGGAACGGCGGCGAATTGGCCACCGGAGATGGGAGCAGAAGCGACGGAGGTTCTTGCTGAGGAGTTTGAGCATGATGGAGAAGTGGGTCTGTGAATGGGAATGGGATGGAAGAGGCTCTTGGATTGGGGAGAGCATGAGACAGGGTGGTGATGGCGAGATGAAGTTGCAGAGTTGTTTTCAACTCTGCATTCTGCTTATGTTTGGAATGAAGTTTATTAATGAGTGGAAGGACTAGAATAGTGTGGCTTGGAAGGAAAAATGAAAGAATAAATAAACAAATAAATAAAAGAGATGGGGTTAGATTAGGGACTAGTTGCAAGTTTGCTTTGTCTTTAGAGGTAGAAAAGAGGAAGGAGTCTTCTAGGAAATGAGTTGGTGACCTTTGGCATTCATTTTTTTTTTTTTTTGGTTTTTTTTTCTTACTTCCCTTTTCCATTTTCAAATGAAATCAGTGAAATAGAGTAGTTTAGTTTACTTTGGAGGAAGATGCCATATTGCCATGGTCAGGCTCCCCAACTGCTCCAGAAAAGAGGATTGGCTTCATTTAGTAGTTTAGTGGACACAAGGGCAATGTCGTCTAGTCTTTATGGGAAGTAAGGTTACTTATACATTTTTCTTTCATAGATTATGCAGAACTTATTAGTATAATTTAAACTCATTGCATTCAAATTCAATAGAGAAAAGTTTAAGTTCGACAAAGGCAGCTACATAAGTGATTTGTGCAAAGTTGATAGCGTTGCTCTTAAGCAGGTAAACTCTTCTTATTCTTTTTGGTTTTCCTAGTTTGACTTAGATAAACAAGCAAGCCAATTAAGGAAATGGAAAAGAAGCAAAGTAAAATAATAATAGTAACAATAATAAATGAGCCAACAACTCCTGGTCCTCCTGGCCTTGCAAGTGAGATTCTTATTTGGAACGCCACGTTGCAGGAAACCCGCCGTACCCATCTCCCATGAACCTACCATTACCATTTTACCCAATAATCTAAGGACTGCTGAGAAGTGAGAATTTCTGTTCTGTGATAAAAATCCCATCCAATCTATTACCCCCAAAAAAAAAAAAAATCCCATCCAATCTGAGTTGGAGTGGGGGCCTCATCTCATCACTTGCAGAAGTTGGAATGGATCCACACACCTTCGTGAAGAGCAAATAAGGGTAGAGTGCCAGGGGATATGGGAATGCACCTTTCTGTACTTGTGTTTCAATTATTATTTTTTAACGATAGTTTAGCTTTTTCTCAGTGAAAAATACTATATATAAGCTTCTTACGGTTTATTATTATTCATCAAAATTCCTTTTGGATATTCATCTGTTCTATAATTTTACACTATTGTTCTTGACTTTGCCAATATGATACCTATTCAATAACAGGATAAACATGCTCTACATCTGGTACATGACTCATAACAGTGAAAAGATAAAATATGGATCATCTTGTTCGGATTTGATCCCATTAATTATATAAATATTTCTGTTGTGAACGATATTTCATTATCTGTGCACCGGTCCACCAATTTTGGACAGGTCCATAACATGATACTGTCATGTTCTTAAAAGAAAAGTAGAAGATTCCAATCCATTTTCATATTCTACTATTTGACTTGTATATAGTTAATAAAATGCCTAATGCTAATGAGTAGAAAATTGAGTAAATAGTGAACTTAATCTTGGAAATATTTTTTGTTTGTAATTTAATTCTTGAATTTATTATGAGTTAGTATTTAAATTTATAAAAATTATATTAATTTAATCTTTTTATTATCTCTAATTAACCAAGTTAAATGATGACTCTTAACGTAAAATGCTAAGTGTATATGTGTAACGATTGGTGTCACATGTCATATTTTTCTTGAGATATAATATCATTTTAGTTTAGTGAGTGAGTGATTGAGTGCTATGTAATGAAGATGTTATAGTTCATTAAATTAAAACGATGTCGTATATGAAAGATGATGACTGAGTAACGTGTTATGTGACAATTAATGTTACACATATGAACTTAACGTGTCACGTTAGATGTTATTGTTTAATTTGATTAACCAGAGATAACAAAAAGATTAAATTAATACAAGTTTTATAAATTTAAAGACTAACTCGTATACAAAAATAAATTTAAAAATTAAACTACAAGTAAAAGATATTTTTAAGAATTAAGTTACCTGTATACTCATAAAAAATCATAATAAAACGGGAAGGTCTGTTTCAAAATGTACCCTACACAAAACACACTCAACCTACATCAGGCACAGGAATATGTTAGCCATAGAATGTGAAATTAATCATCACGTATTGTCACTTTCTGTAGGAAAAGAAGCATAAGAATAAGAAGAGTGAAAGAAAAAGACACGAAGAATGGCCTCTTTACAATGCGAGTGAGTCTAGGCCATAGCTTGCATAACAGTGTGAAAATGATTTTAAAGAAAAAAGGGGAAACCCAAAGTCAAAATGTTGACACAAATGGTATCCACTCAAGGTCAATGATCTAAAAATAAACAAAGATTAGGGTACTATATGCTTATTGATATAAATTAATATGTGGGTCAAGCTGGCCCGGTGTATCAAATGTCAAATGCACAGATTCGGTATTAGAAGCTCAAAAAGATCCCTGTAAATTGACAAACTTCTTCTCCCTCTTTGTCGCGGACACGGATGTACCTCTGGCCTTTGGAAATTAAATTCCTTTCACTTAATCTTATTTATGGGAGACTATTTATTCATAGGTGGCAGCTAAGGTGAATCAGCAATTACATGATTTATTGGTGGACTATTAATTACAAATTGTTAGATTTAATATAAAATAAATTGATGGTTTAGATCAGACCAGATACTATTAGTATAGGTTACCTGTAATAAAAAAATTATAAATTAGACTCAAGAAAGTTTATTATTTTTTTTGTGAAATATTGCAAGTTTGTCCCTAATAATATATTATTATTTTTTGTTTTTCTTTCTCGTGTAAAAAAGCTTTTATGCCGTTGCCATTTTTGAAAAAAAAATCATAGATTATCGAAATTGTAGCAGCTTGCGACATTGTTTTTGCTGTTGCACAAAAGGAATATTATTTTACACAATTTATTAACATTTTTTAAAATCTTATCT
Source organism: Styphnolobium japonicum (assembly GCA_023212625.1). NCBI lineage: Eukaryota > Viridiplantae > Streptophyta > Magnoliopsida > Fabales > Fabaceae > Styphnolobium > Styphnolobium japonicum. Next base: position 5,018,592 of record JALBWW010000005.1, read on the forward strand.
TTGTATTGATTTAAAATTTATGCATTCTATTGAATTAAAAAATAAAATTAATGATGTGTATAATTAATTTTAAATTATTATTTATTTGGCCCAAACCATATAGTAAAAAATCTAATCAAACATATTTGAAATGTTGGTTTACAAAAACATAAATATTAGGCTGCCGATCAATGAGAGATCTATTTGATTATTTTAATAATTAGTATTTTAAAAATTTTACAATATCGATATTATAGATTAATTTATAAAATTAATTTTTTTATTATTTTAAATCTCTCAAAATTAAAAAATATCTAAATATTAAAAAATATAAAATGTCTCATGAAAATAAGTTTCTAAACAATTGTCGTTATATTTTTTGAGAATTATTTTATTTCATATTATTTAATAAAAAAATTAATTTATATTATGGAATAAGTTCTATGTAAGAAATAAAATTTGGTTACATATGAATAAAATACTATGGGTTGGAGCATTAATTTAGTGTGTGTTTTGTTTAGATTTTGTAAATTTGATTTTAGATGAATATGATTTTGCAAACTTGATTTTGGTAAAAAATAGGTTTGTCCTAACGTGATTTGTGTTTGGAAACTTATATCTTAAAAGTAATTCAGGTGGTTAACTATTTAATAATTATTAAGATTTAAGGGTCTAATTTGCAAATACAAAAGTCTTTTTCTAAAAATATGTGAAGGGATGACAACCTACTATTATCTGTTATTTTACTAACTCATGGGTGGACCACATGTCATAGTTCTTCACGGTAGAAGCCACCTTTATTCATATAATAGTTTGTGACAAAATTTAAGGTCTGTAAATAATCTTAGTGATACCAGCTTTTTTTTTAAAAAAAAGTATTTGATTCAGGTTTAATTTTCAGCGAATTTCAATACTTCATTTATCTTTCATCTTCCTCTCATCAGATATTAGGACTCCCCTTGTAACTGAAAACAATTAAAGAGATCTAATTAAGGAATGGCAGTTTTGTAGACAAGGGCACGTGCTTCTGAAGTTTTGGATGACAACATGAGCTATTTTGAGTGTGGTGACTTCTCAGTAAATTAATATGAAAACGAGGGGAAGAGTCAATTGACACTTCTCTTAGGTTTCTTCTTTTTTCACTCCTAATGAACACGCCTTAAAATACCAAAGCTAGTTTTTAGAAGGATATTGCAATGAACAAGGGTCTCTTAACAGAAGTCGGACTCGGAAAATATCAAGAAAGAGCTTGTTTTGATAAACTTTTTTTTATAAAAAAAAATGACTTTTTTTTATAGTTTTTTTAGTAGATTTTTTTCTTTAAAGAAAAAGTTATTTTACATTTAGATGCAATGCTTGTAAAATACTTTAATAGAATGACTTATAAATTTATTTAGATAAAAAAGAACAAAATATTTTTTTATAATAAA